>VDFB02322083.1:5463902-5505507 GCA_007258455.2 Sequoia sempervirens
CCCTCCTTTCTCTCTATCTTTCTATCTGTCTCCTATCTCATCTTCCTTCCTCCCTTTACCTTCCTCTATACTTCTCTATCTAGCCTATCCATCTATACCTCTTTCTCCTCCTCCCTCCCTCCCCTCCTCCCTCTCTACTTCTCTCTATACCTCTCTTTCTCCTTCACCTCCTTCCTCCCTCTCTCTCTCTCTCCTTCCCTCTCTACTCTCTTTATCACATATATCTCTCTCCCTACCTCTCCCTCCCTTCATTCTCTCACCCTCTCTCTCCCCCCTCCCTCCTCTCTCTCCTACTTTACCTCTCTACTTATCTCTATCACATCTCTCTATCACCTCTATCTATCTCACTTCTCCCTCTTTCTTTCTCTCCTTCCCTCTCTACTCTCTCTCTATCTCAACTCTCTACATATCTATCCCTATGTCTCCTTCCCTCCCCCCTCTCTCTTTTCCTCCCCCTCCCCCTCTTTCTCTCTCACTCTCCCTCTCCCTCCCTCTCTCTCTCTCTCCCATATATATATATCTCCTTCCCTCTCTACTTCTCTTTATCTCACCCTACTCTCTCTCTATCTCTCCTCTCTCCCCTCCACTTCTCTTTATCACATCTCTCTATCGCCTCTATCTCTCTCACTTTCTACCTCCTTCCCTCTCTCTCTACTCTCTCTATCTTACCTATCTCTCACATCTCTCTCCCTACATTCCTACCTCTCCCTCCCTCTCTCTTTCCCTCTCTACTTCTCTTTATCTCCTCTCTCCATCTCTACCTACCTCTATATCTCTATTGCTCTCTCCATACCTAACTCTCCCTCCATCTCTCCTCCGCTCTCTACTTATCTCTACCTACCTATCCCTTTATACCTCTTTCTCTCTCTCTCTCTCCATCCCTTATTCCCTCTCTTAATCTCTCCACCTTTCTCCTTCTCTCTACTTCTCTCTCTATCACCGCTCTCTCACTTATCCTCCCTCTCCCCTCTTTCTCTCTCTCATTCCCTCTCTACTCTCTTTCAATCTCTCTCCCTCTATCTCCTCTTTCTCTCTCAATCTCTCCTTCTCTACCTCTCCCTCCCTCCTTCCCTCTATCTATAAATCTCCCCACCTTCCTTTTATTTTTGTATCACATCTTGGTGCACATTAGAGAGAGAGACAATTAAAGAGAAAGAGATAGAGAGATGGAGGGTGAGAGAGAGAGGAGAGGGTGGGAGAGAGAGAAATGGGATGGAGGGAGAGGTAAAGAGGTATAGGTGAGATAGAGAGGTAGGTAGAGAGAGGGAGAGAGAAGATATAAGTAGAGAGGTAGGTAGAGAGAGAGTGGTATGGAGTTATAGAGGGAGAGGGGAGATAGAGAGGGAAGGAGAGAGGAAGGGAGAGGTAGGGAGGGAGTGAGAGGTGAAATAGAGAGAGAGAAACAAAGAGAGAGAGAGAGGGGGGGGAAGAGAGAGAGGGGATGGAGGAAGAGGTAAAGAGGGATAGTTGAGATAGATTATAGAGAGGGATATATATGTAGAGAGAGGGTTGAGATAGAGAGAGGGAGAGGAGAGAGAGATGAAATAGAGAGGAGCGAGTGAGGGATAGGTAGGGAGAGAGAGAGAGAGAGAGAGAGAGAGAGAGAGAGAGAGAGAGAGAGAGAGAGAGAGAGAGAGAGAGAGAGAGAGAGAGAGAGAGTTCTTAAGCTCAAGAGAGAGAGATTCAGATAAAGGGATGGAGATAGTGAGAGAGAGAGAGAGGTCTAGAGTATAAGAGATAAACAATGAGTGAGATAGAGAAAATGAGCTCGAAAGTTGATACAACTTGCTGATCATTGAAATTTGACCTCATGATTATTGAAATTTGACGTGATGATTACTGAAATTTGATTAAGTCTAAAAAATTATAAGATCTTCCAAAAAATAGAATTTGCTTTATAACTCCAAGAGATTTGAAACCACTCTCAAACATCCTGAAACTATATACATGAAATATAACTTAAAGTATAAGAAAGTAAATGTCCATATGTAAATGCCAACTTAAATGTTTAGTTCATGTATATAGTTTCCATGACAGAGGCAAAGAAAGAGAAAGAAAAAAATAAAGAGTTAAAAAATGCATTCCAAAATCCATTCTTCACATTTGGCAAGTGCCAAATTTGGTGCTTGCCAAATGTGGCACTCACCAAATGAGTTGTATTGGGAAATACCAACCCAAAGGGTTGGATTTTTCCTTGGGCATCCAACCCAGGGTTGGATGACCATTTCATGCCAAGGACGTGATTTTCTAAAAGGGTAACAAAATTTCACACATTTTTGGTTTTGCTCTCCATTAGGTTTGCACGTATTTCAATGCAAGTTTATAAAAAATGTGATGGCATTAGGCTCTCTCTTAGCTATCTAAATATATAATTTTTTTAATGTTTTGATTATGTTAAGGTTTTCATATATAACTTCTCTTGTTAGTGCCTCCATTTTTTGTCAAAAACCAACATGTGATAGTTTTGGTATAGATTTTTACTCGTTCATTGAATTTTGATTTTTTTTTTTTAGGGGGGAGCACACTCAAATTTTAGCTTTTCAGGATGTGTCCACTTCAAAAATTCATAAAATATTATATATTCATTAAAAAATTAGCTGAAAGAATTGGGATAAACTACATGGTGTTAGCTAATTTCTCACTATTTAGATTTTTGAAATTCTAAGAAAAAGTTAACGAAAAAGGGAGGGGCCCAAACGTTATGCTATTTTTTTTTTTAAAAACCACTTTTGGTCCTCCCCCCATTTTTGAAACCCTTAATATTCATCATTTAAAAAAAAAATAGTAGCTTAGAAAGTAGATTTGGAGCACTACAACTCTTGTTCTTATTGCATCTTCAAATTTTGAGTGTAACTATCTTCATTTTCTCGTGAACATCAAACTTTGCTGATTTCAAAAAAAAAAGTGGCATCTTAACAACCATTTTTTTGTCAAATATTGGTGCACACACCCATATATAATAACACATGATTTGAAATAAATGTTTTTTAGAAGATTGTGTATTACCGATAATAATTTTTCAGCTATCTAATATGAGAGAAATATCTCTTGACTACAATTCAAAGATTAAAGGCTATCCATTTCATCAAAGTGTCTTGAGATACGATTCTAGCCTCATCCCTTATATATCATAACTATGAGATTTTGAACCTTGATGGATACCATAATCAAGAAATATACATTACCCTCATCAATTATGCTCAACCAATTGAGCTACAACCCTTGGTAAAATAAACAATTTGAAAGGAAATAAAAATTGATATTTTTCAGTAAGTGTTGTGCTACCATTAGTCCCTATCATTGTAATATAATTAAAAATATAACTGGTAGTAATCTGTTAAAGGATTAGTAAATATTAATTGGTTTAGTAGTCTATTTGTTCTAAATGTTACAAATACTAATTAAATTTTAACAATTAACTTAAGAAGACAATTTAAATTTGGGTCTTGTGACAAAATGTAAGTGAGTAGATGGTTATAGATAAATTTTATGATAGTCTTGAGCATCAAATTCATTATTTCCTAGGTAATTCTCCCTGATTCATAGTAGAAAATACTAATAGGGGCTCAAGGTCTTATATTTGTGAAAATAAAGTTTCTAAATAGAATTTAATAATTTTGGGCTTCTTATAATGATTAGTTCAATATGTGGAGCTTGCTTTAGCCTTGATCATAGCCAAATTGTCAACACTCCCACAACAAAGAAGAGAGCGCTCATGATCTAAAAAATACCATGGCTAAACCAATATAATAGGTGGATTAGAAGTATGCACAAAAGAAAAGGTAAAAAATAAAATATCTAGTCTTATTTTTTATAGTTCAGATGGAGACTATGTACATGTAACAAATATTTTTTTTCAATTATTGCATTGTGTTCACTATAAAATTATTTTCATTCCAAATAGTATGGTAATGAGTATGCCTTCGTTTTACCTAGTAATTAAATAATTTATAGATGACCATCAATTGCTCCTATGAACTACAAACTAAAGATGATTCATTCTAATTATAATCCACTAAACACCTGGATACTAGCATGATTGCATAGGTGAAAATCAATTTTTTTTTATGACGCATCTTGGAATTGACCATGGTGCTTGAAAGTGTTGTTAGGATAGAGTCATATTAACTTTACAAATCCTATGCACTAATGGTAGTTCTCCAACATCTTGGAAATGGATAATTGGAAGCCCATGTAGGTAATTGAGAGAGATTATTATTTTATTAATTCTCCTTGTAACTTGGATTATTAGTTATAGTGACATTAAGAAGGTAGGTTACTATGGATTGCTTTGATGTCATTTAATGCAATTTACAATTCCTATGCATTAGATGGTGTTGAAGCATGTTTTGACATGCCAACACACTAAAAAATATCATAAGCGTACTTGAAAGGAAAAAAACCCAAAGTTTATTCTATATACATTTGTTGGTTAAAAATATACTCTAATATCTTAATAGGTGAGTGATTTGGTCATCCTGATAAGGGGCTCTAGAGAAATATGAAAATACATTTGCAAGGTCAATTTTTTTATAGGCTACTAAACAATTCATATGTTATCCAAAGGTGAATATTATTACATTAGATTCCATTTCAAAGTTGAAACATTAAATTAAAGTTTAGATTTAAATCCCCAAGTCATTGATTTTACACACTAATTTCATGATTTTTTTTTATTGTTTAAATCAATAAAGTAATTCTAAAACCTAATTTATGATTTACAAATCATGATGTAAATATTAATATTATAATCCCATATTAAAGGAGATTGATCATTATTTTTTTCTTTTGAACTGACACATAAAATTATGAAATTAAAAGTTAAAATTATTCTTAACTAATCCTAATCTAATCATATGATAAAAAGTTCAAAAGAAAGGTAAGAAAGAAAGAATAAAAGAGAGTCTAAGACTATCAATATTGTGCTTTTAACATCATTTGGTAGGTAGACAAATTTTATATAAAATCATTCCTTGCTTGACCAAAAATATCACATTCAATGCATAAGAAGGTGCAATCATCAAAGGGAAGAAAATCATCAAATTAATTTAAGCAATAGCCACCCAATTCCAAGTGCAAGTTGAGGGTAGAAATATCACAACTAAAGGTGTTATACATATAATTTTGTAGCAAAACTATAATTTTAAGTTGATTACACAAAATAATTTACAATAAAAAACTTCAATAATTTGAAATACTTTGAAGATTTATCAAATGCTCATGATTTAAATGGAAAAATAATAAGATACATAATCAATGATTAAAAACTTAGAAGTAAAAGAAGAGAACAATAAAGAGATAAATTTGTATTGATGTGTCAAAAGTTTGTTTCCAACCCTTATAAATGTCCAAATTTTGCACATATATAACCCTTGTTTGTAGGTAATATGAAAAGTTTTTCCTCCAAAATAATATAAGACAAAATGTGTATAGAGTGTGAAAAGAAACATTCTTTGACTTTTAAAGTTAATCCTTTTATTACATCCAATCTAAAATTTGACATGAAAATGTATGTCACTGCTCTTTATGCAAGTCATCATCGATTTCCTTAGCCAATTCCTCTATTGTTTGATCCTTCTATAGATATAATTCACAATTGTCTAAATTACCCTTACAAATTTTTTATCTAGATCATTTAAATATATAAATCTAGCATCCACATTGATGAAAGTATCCAATAATTTTTGAGGAATATTTACACGTTCAATCCTCTTCTTTTCAAAATCTTCACCTCATCTTATATTTATTAATTTATTAATGGATGAAACATTAAAAATAGACGTGAAGATTCACCTTTTATTTCACCTCAAATTGTATTTTAATATATCAATTGTGTTGGTATTTCCTTGATCATTATACATCTTGTAGAGAAGAACTCCTTGATAAATTTTTACATATCATCAAGTATTTTGGGTTTGGGTATAAGTTGATTTGATGCATTTTTCCACCCTTCAATGATTTTATTCTATATTAATAAACTTATTTTTTTTATGTATACGAGGATCCCTACCTTAAAAAGTTCATTCTATTATGAGAGTTTAGAAATCCTCCTTGGCCATCATAGTAAACTAGGGATAAATTTCCTCCAAAATTCCTAATTTTGAATCCAATCTTTCTTCTATTTTTTATGGAGATAATTCAGCTTGAATCTTATGATATATAAGTAAAAAATATCTTCCATTATTTTGGACCCCAATGAGAAAAACTCATCATACCATAGTGGCCCTAATTATATCACCCAATTCTTGTGTTGTAGGTAGATATTTATCTATGGGTTTGATACATGGAGTGGGTATATTAGATGAGGATTATATTAGGCCCACTAGTTATTGAGTATGAGTATTAAAAATATTAATTTATCCCTAAATTCCTCCTCTATTGCCTTGTCTTTATCAATATTTTACATCATAAGATCAATATATAACTTTGTAATTTATTGAATATCTTCTATATAATTTATTTCTCTAAGAAAACCTTGGTTAATTGATAGTCATATGCCTACGTCTCCTCCTCAATTTATTACTCAAAAAACTAATAATTAGAGCATGTTGGATTCCCTATGTAGCTATTGTGGTAAATGATATAACCTTAGCCTTTTTGGAAGAGTAGGCTTGATAATCATGACCACAAGTTGAGAAAATTCGTCCATAATTGTCATAATTACTCTTTTTCATTTTTTCAAAGTTTGGTCAAACCATACATGGGTATCTTGATTATATGATCCTCTTTATATTTTATTATTATTTATAATCTTCTCTATTTGAGAATAACATTGAACAAATATTTTTGGGTCTTTAGGGATTTTTGTGGAGGTGGAGTAGGCAATTTGATAGGGGAAGGAATATGAGTCTTCTTAAGGGGATGCACAAAGATTCAAAGGTAGTGGATGAGGAGGTGAAGGTTTTGGAGGAGGAGAATAAGAAGAATCCATAGGGTTAGTGCAAGATTATCATGGGATAAATAGTGGAAATAGACAAGAAAAACATGTCTTTATTTAACCAAAATCTTGAAATGGATATTTGAATTTTTGTATGGGTCAAATATAAAAAGTTGATTTTATTTTGGTAATACCAAATAAAAATATATATCCATTAGTAGCGGATATCCTTTATAACAAAATGGATATATGTTTTATAGTTCCCAATTCTCCTAATTTTTTTATATGTTATAACCCATAGGTTTGCCAAAACATAGAGTGTTGGAAAAAAAGGTGGAGAATAATGGATATCACATAGGGAAAAAATAATCATGTCTCAAAGCAAAAAATTCTCCTGTGAACAAGAAGTAGTATCTACAGGTGATTTTTTGGTTTTTCTTTTTGATTTTTTAAAACTAAATCAAAATTATTTATATGATGAATAGGTTTTTCAATTTTTAATTCTAAGAATTAGTTTTGAACTCAAGTAAGAATGTGTTTTAGTAATTTTCATTATGTTCTAAATGTTTAAATTAAATTGTATATAGTTTAACAAGAAATTTTTATAATCCTTAATTTGTATGTTTTAAATTTGAAATAGGTAATATGGATGAGAAAGATCAAAACCCAAAAAATTAAAGAACAAATTAAAAAATATTAATGAATCAAATAGGATTAAATAAAGATTTTTCCTTGTAACCCTTGATTGAATTCAACAAGACCCCCCTTGAGGGAACTATCACACATGTTTAAACCCTCACAAGCTAGCATGAGCCATTTTGATAATGGTGAGAAGCCGGGTGATCCCACAATACTGGTTTACACTTTCTTGGAGATCCCGATTTTTGCTGAAATCAAATATTTTTTGAAAATATAATGATTTAAGCCTTGAAAAGTTCTATTTCAAGGATTCCAATTGAAGAGGGTTTGATCAAACCACCTAGGATCAAACCCCTTTGGATAGAACCCCGCTAGTTTTAAACCATACCTATAATGGAGTCTCCTCTACACCCATCAAAATGCTGATAAAAAACCACTTTTGATTTATCTTTTGGGGGATCAAATGAATTCATTTAAAATTTATTTTTTTGTATGTGGTCCTTATTATAAGCTTCCCAAAAAGTATGATTTTAAATAAATATAATTTGATTATTATATTTATTTTTTATTTCTTGTGAATGTAAGTTTTTCACCAAAAATCAAGCTCTCTGTTCTACACATGTGGAAAAATAGAAGATTATCATTTTTTTAAAATATTAGTGCACTAGATATTGAAGGCCTTGATCCAACAATTTTTTTTTTGATACATACAAAAAAAATTATGTTGTATACGGTATGCCTATGTTTGAATTGTAATTGGTTTGACTTCAAAACTTGATTAAGGAAAAAATATTCAATAAAACACTATGAAACCAAATGAAAGAACTAGATATCGTAGTAAAAAATATAAATTCAAAAAAATTATAATTTATCCTTCATGGAAAAAAGTTATGATGTATACGGTGAGCATCACTCAAAAATGGTGTTTACTGAAAAAAACTAGTTTTCGAAGGAGATGGAAAAAAGTGCAATTTGATTAAAAAAAATTGAAAAAAATATATTTAGAATCTACAGACAAAATGCCACAAATCGCTAGTTTGCATCATCTTCAAATTCTTCATGGTTTAGCCGCTATAGGTTCCTAAAAGTGAAGATTTAGTTAGAAAAAAATAGTTCAGTGTCCAGTTTGGCCAAAAATTGTAAACCAGTATTATGGGATCACCCAGCCAAGAGGGTAGAATAGTATACTAGCTTATCATATGACCAAGTGAGATATTTGGATATTACCAAAGACATGTTAGCACAATAGTTTTCCAACCCTAAAATTGGATTGCACGTTGATGTACTTAATCCTAATTTTCCAATCAAATATTACACACATTAGGGTATTAGTAATAATTTTTGGGATTGTTGATTGGTGGTTTTTGATAAACCAGCCACACAAAGTTTTAATGTACATTTATATTTCATTCGTAAACTATATGCATAGTTTATATTAGGTCACCATGCGAACTATTTTGATTTTATAATTTTTTAGGAAGTAGGTAAAGGAATGCCTTGAGATAGACCTAGCGTAGTGCAATAAGTTCAAAGCCTATTTGTCCCCTTCTATTCCTTCTTCACCTCCAATTTAGAAACTAGTCATTGTTGTAGACACAAGACATCAAATCCTCTCTACTATACACTCTTTTATTGAGCATTCAAATACATATACTTCTGATCTAGATCAACCACATGATATTGATGACAGTAGTGGATCAATTGAGATTACAAGACCCTCCTTGTCTACACATATTTTCCTGCCTCATTGTTGCATTATGTGAAATTACTTGTGCTTAGGTCCTCTTGGTGGGACTAGTGAGCCGCCCCTAAAAAAATATGATGTCCCTCATATGTCACCTTCATGAGTTGAGGTAGTGGGGTCTAGAACACAAGATGGGGCATCAAAGGAAAGAACACAAGCATGAGATTCAATGGATAGAGTAGAAGAGGAGTGATGCCAATATTTCTTACAAGTAAAATTTAAAGTTATTTCACAATGTATTCCATTTGAATTTAGTATAAAAAAGATTATTACTAATGTATCTAAGTGGGATAACAATTTATGATAGAGGAGGAGATTACATAAGTTCATCATGGTGCTCTTTCTTGAAGGGAAATATGTTTCCACTCAAGATAATTTCCACATAACCCAAATAGAGAAATCTATGCAAACAAGTATTCAAAATCCATATCCAAAAGAATAGAAAACATACCATCAAAGATAACATAAGATAAACCCTAGGAAAACCCTCAAGAGGGAAAAACCCATCCTCCAAAAGCAACACATCAAGGATATGATTTAGGTTTAGGATAGGGACAAGGAAAACAATCTTTATGGGAATGACTAGGATTAAGAGGTTAAATGAGATAAATGGATAAGATGAAAAGTTAGTTTGAATTCAGGCTAGGTGTCTAGGTTCAATGAATCTAGACAAGGAGTTAGTTAGATATGTGAAGGGGACACTAGTCACATGAGAAAAAATTATATTATTATCCATGTGAACAAGATAAAGGGCTAGGATTAGAGGACAATGATAGATGATAAAGGGGAATTAATTAAATAAACGATGTATTTATTTAATTAATGGTATTATTTGAAAGATAAATAATTAAATAAATACTAAATATTTAGTTAATTAAAGGATTAGAATAAAGATGGGAAATGATGGGGATAATTAAATAAATAATAAATATTTATTTAATTAAAGGATTAGGATAGGATAAAATTAGGAGTGGTTGGGCAAGGTCAGATTTTAGGTGTCTACACATATATGTGAACCTATTGAATTGAATAAAATAACCCCCATAAGTTGTGATAAAGGTAGAAGCTTTTGTAGATATTATAATAACAATGTCCCATTTAACTCACTAACAATTAACATAGTGAGAGCAACTTTCCATCTTTTATATTTTTTGTCACTTTCCTCTAGCAATAAATGAGGGTAAAATTCATATATTTGAGTTGTCTCATTAGATAATCCTCAGGTCCTAATACCAAGCCATATCTTAGTTCTTTCTATAATATAAAAAAATTACAAGGTCATATCTAAAACACTAAGTATGATCAATATTGACCAATTGATCATGGATATTATCCCTTGTAATCTCTCCCTAATTAAGGAAATATTCACATTGACAAGTAATGCTAATAAGAAATATCCAATAGTTAAGTGTTAGCTTTATCATGGCCCTTAACCCTATTCAAGAGAGTAATCATGCTAGATAGGTCTTGAAAAAAAATGAACTACATAAATTCCTCGATAATTTTGATGGTCCTTTCCTTTTATTTCTCAACCAAGACAATAGGGTGACCTCATGGTTGCAAACTTGTCCCCTCTTTTTCTAAAATTCAAATTCAATTTTTGGCTAGCAAGACCCATTATTCTTCTTTCTCTAAGTCAACTATATAGACTTTTGGTGCAATTCGATGTAATGTGCTAGTATATAAAGTCATTCAATGCATTCATTCTAGATATCCAAAAATTATTTAAAATCCTCTCATTCTAGAGAATTAAATAAGAATTTAATAGTGACACATTTAAATTTTCTAACCTAAAAGAGAAATGAATCTACAAACATCATCTTTGGAGGTTTGGTTACTATCTTCCAACCTTATACAAATTTTTGTGAGTTGACCTAGGAGAACTGATCTCCTTGCAATACTAGGACAAATCTATCAAGGTACTATTAAATATTGATGGCCCCAAAACATAATAAAAGGAAACATGTATATAAAGGCACTATAGGTGGACTAGAGTGTATTATTTTATTTTATGTAGGGTTGAATCCAAACTTAGATGACTAATCTATCATTGAAATATTGTGCTAGACCTATGAATTCAACCTTTGAAAAGGCACAAATATAGTATAAAATTAAAGGAAACTATTAGAATTCCATTATCTATTTTAGACCTTAAAGAGTTTAGACTTATATGCCATTCCCAATTTTCATACATTCTTGTGTCATAAAATTAAGTACCTCTATCTTCTTTATTATCTTCCTAAAATAGCAAGTACACATGTCTAAGTTATCAATAACTAGCTATCCGTAATTAACTTGGACTATTTTGTGCTTAATTATATGTATTTGATTGATTCTAGCATAGGTTATCCCTAAATAAAATGTATTTTTCATTTCAAGTAGATATTGAGGTAAAATGAAGCCTAACTTTTATTAGTTATTCTATTTTTTTTAGGACATTAAATTTTATTAAAAAATACTTTTATATTTAGAGATTAGATCACAATAATTTTATGATTCTCATGATGAACTATTTTACAAATGTAATGACTTAATATTCTATTTGAAACATATAAAATAGTGCAGGGTTCAAAACAAATAGGGTTTTACACTAAATTTGGAATGTTTCACCAAACTTACTATAAATAGAAATGAAAAAAAGGGGTGTAATAAACCTACCTATTTTCTATTTCATTCAAGAAATGAGATCCTCCAAGATAGAATCAACTTTCAGCCCTTAGGTGAGTCAATTCTATTGAAGATCTGTAAATTTCCTTTGTGTATGTGGATGGGGAAAATATGATTGAATAACACTTTTGGGAGATGAAAATAAGATAGAAAATGACCTCAAATTTGTAACCTAAGACCTGATTTATGTAGATGCAACATAACTCTAACATGAACAATCAACTTTATGCAAATTGGATGAGTGAAAGACACTTAAAACCTACCTCAAAATCAGTTGCAGAGTGTCTTTTGATAGAAACAGTGACACAACTGATTGAACATGCATTTTTGGAGAAAGATTAAAAGTACCGAATGCATTCATTCATGACATGTAAAAGTTGAATTTGATAGATGAAACATAGAGATATCGAAAACAATAAATCTTTTGGAAAATATGGGAATGAAAAATGTTGTGTACCTGTCACAAAACACTATTTTCGTAAGTTTTCTTGGGACTCATTCGCCCATAGGAGAATGGGTCCTTGTTCACCTTTCTAAAATTGATTTCTAGGTCCTCTGCTCCTATTTCTGCATTTCTAGATTCTCCGAGTTTCACAGTCAGATAGTTAGAAATAAATTCGGGATCTGAGTTTCCATGAGATGACAACAAAGGTGACAAAAAATGCAACTTTGCAACTTTGGGATCTTCAAGTTTTCTTCAACCTATAAACCTACAAATTTGCAACACACAAAGAGAGAGGGAAAAATGTTTGTTTTTAGGTGAATGGGGTTTGCCTTGGTCAAACCATATTTTGGTAATCAAACCTTGAAATGAAATGAAATATCATGAAATGAATGATGAATGAACAACTCAATGTTGCAACTTACCAAAACCTTAAATGAACCTTTGGAAATCTAAAATATTGAGGAGGATATTTGCATGAAAGGGCTTTAATGGATGTGGATCTTGATACTTGAATCTTGCTTTGAATCTTTGAATTGAATGATCGAATTAGATCTTGAAAGCTACATCACAATGTTAGCTCCAAAAATATGCATGATTGAACATAGCTTTGAAATATGCTTGAGATCTTGAATGCTGCAAAAAATGTGAGAAAAATTCTCTCAAGAAAACAATATTTTCTCTTGTTAAGTTCAACTCTTGCTAGATTTTTCCTTAGACTTGATTTGATCAAAATAACCTTGTATTTATAGACATTTATCCTTAATTTCTGAAATTAAAACATTACAAGCCAACCTTTGAAATTTTAATTTGGGATGATAAAAATACCGCTAAAACATGATTTAAAAAATGGGTTCAAGATCTTATGGAGGACCCATTCACCCATGGGTGAATGGGTCCTAGGCCCTAATTCCTAGAACAAACATTGCTCAATGTAAGGTGTAATGTATTGGAATTAATTTTTGTCGGGTTTCCCCTTTGGAAAATGTATTTAATTAGGCTTGTAAATGTAAAATAGGGCTTATTAAGGCATAATTAAGCTCAATTTAATTAAGAGGGACCAAATAAGTGTGTAAATGTAAAGGGGTACATTTAACAACACTAAATTAAGGCACTATTAAGTCCATTTTAAATAGGAGGGCCCAAACAAGTGAAAAAATGTAAAGGGTTACATTTTTCTACACTACACTATTTATAAATTATCATTTAATCTTATTTAATGTAATTACATATAGTTGTATATGATGTAGTGGATGGTACAACATAGAGGAAGGCCTGGATACCTTATTCCTCACAACTATCTATATAGTTATACTAAAGTAATAGCATTAGAGAACATATAAGGTCTATAAAAATTTCTTCATAATATAGATTAGTATTAACACATAGAAGTTCCATTGAATGGAAAATAGGCATATATTTATAACAATGTTAGTCAAGAAATACACATAATAAATTTAAAATACATAATTGTGTAGTGTTTTTCCAATAAAATTGTAAATATTTATACCTATTAATTATTTATTTTAATTATTAAGTAATTGAGGTAAGCATCATTATTTCCATATCAAATACAAAATATTAAATTATTAATTCCGAAAAGCTTTGTCATGAGTTATAAGACATGGCATGAAAATGTAGGTTCTTGAAATCACGTTTAGTTAATTATTATTTAGAAGATTATATAAGAAACCTAATAGTAAATCTTGCAATGTGATTTCTTAACACCATGTCCAATAAAGGAATGTGATCCTATGTCCAAGTCTAAGGTGAGTAAGGTGGAATATATACATACCTCTATGTTTAGGGATGTATTTATTTTACTTGGTGGATTTTTTCTAAACCTTATCTTTATCTTGTGTATCTCTTTGCACTTGCTTATTTGCAAATATGGTCAAAATATGTTCTAGAGCTGGCCTTATGTTTTTATGTTGATAGGGTTCTAAATGAAAATACTTATCATGAAAATATTTTTTATATCCTTGAACTTATTTTAGCTTTATAGTTTTAACCTTATAGCGAGTTGGCAAGAATATTTTAGTAGTTTAGATAATTGAAAAAGAAGAGTGGAGGAAAAAATGGTCAACAATTTTTGGAACGCGCCTTCTAGCGCTAACGGGAATTTTTTGAAAAATTCTTCCTATTTTGTAAATTTTTGAAGCTTCAATGGAGTCCAATGGGTGGATTCTGGCTCTCAATGGGGGTCTAATGGTGTTCAATGGCCTCATTTTCAGGCGGCTACTTCTTTTCAACCTCGACACTTTTGGAAATCAATTGTTCGAGATATTCAACCTCCATATGATATTTGTGTGTCAGATTTAGAACCAAGTGGTCATGTTTCTTCTCATAGTAGGCATTGGTCTAAGGTAGTTACTAATTCTTGCATTCCAACTTCTTTCCCCAATAATATTCCCAATATATCTAGAGCTTCCTTCAATCCAAATTTCTCTTTTCCGTGTCCTGCCACTTTCCCTAACAAAATTCCCGTTTCTTGCCCTAAATCTTTTGTTCCTAAGCGATCTGGGTGTTCTCCTCTGACCTTTCCAAACAATATTAACATCAATAAGAGGGTTTTATTGGATTAGAAGATTAAAGGTGCTATCGATTTTTTGTGCAGTGGGAAGAATACTCATAAGTCTCGTTCTCAGGGGAATATTAATGTTATAGGATACAATGACATGGTTTGGGTTCCAAAACAATGAAAGAAATTGAGTAGAGTTTTAGATGATCAAGTTAATGTTAATCTTATGGATGCAATGCTGCAGCTGCAGATCAAGGATCTCAAGGAGGTGGCTCTCATCTATAATTTTTGGAAATTCTCTCGAGATCTTGCATTTTTGCAATGGCAAATTTTTCAAACTTGGGAGGGATCTAATCAAGTTTTCTTTTTAGATAAGGGGAAGGGTTTTTTGTGGTTCTATTTTCTAATAAAGACTCAAGGAATGTTGTTTATAGAAAAAATTCCTGAATTTGTGAGGGTCATGGGCTATTTTCTACCCTATGGACTCCAAATTTTTGTCCTTCTTAGTCTAGATGGTCAAGTTCATTCCTTTTTGGGTTTAGTTACAAGGGTTTCCGTTGGAGTACAAAGAGTCTCATATTATTGAAACTCTAGGTAATCAGTTAGGCATCTTTCTGCATCAAGATTTGAGTTATTTTCCAACCCTTCGTTGCTAGTTAGGTTTTTCCTTCTTATTGATGTCACAAAAAATCTTCTAGTAGTTGTCAACATCAAATAAATCTATGGTTTGTGGAAATAGAAGGTGGTTATTAAGGAGCCTCAGAAAATTTATTTTCATTGTCATTTACCTGTTCATCGTTCAAGAAAGTGTGTGGTGGATTCGACATTAAATATGGAAGAGGCAGGTGATTCTTCCAATGCTTCTTTTTATTATTTGAATGATAAATCAATTGTTTCCCTTTCCACTCCTGCTAATAATTTTGTGCGAAATGTTGATTTAACCTTTTTGTCTAAGGTTTTCAATATATGTTATAAGTGGAATCAAAATTTCAATGTTCTAAGCACATAGATTAAGAATAAAGGATCTTCTAGCAAAGTGTTGCATCAGTTGGGGGTTTCAAAAGTTTCAGTTTTGGAATCATTTGGGGGTATTCATTGTGGTTCTTTGTCATTGGGGGGAGCTGGATTTGTAACAACTTCTTATTTTGATGAAGTAGAATGTGTTCATGGCATATCCCTTTTAGTTTTGGGTAGTAAGGTCAGGACTCCAACACTTGCTAGCTTTAACAATTCAGGGAATGTTATTAGGTTTTCTTGTACACACAGTAAGCCTATTTTTGTTTCCTTTGTGTCTGTTTCAGACAAGATTTTGTTGTCTCCCATTAGTATTTTTCTTCATTCTCTCAATCTTTCAGTCCCTAAGTTTAAGATTGTTAGTTTCCAACAATTGAATCAATGTGCTTCAATGTTAACATTGGGATAATTGTCAAATCAATGTGAAGAAATGTTCAAGGTTTTTGACAACCAAGATGAAGAGGGAAGTTACATCTTATAGTCTCAAAAAGTTTTAGAAGGCTCTAATGCTCATCCCTCTAACCTTCCCTCTAATGTGGAGTTTGAGAAATTTGTTGTTGAAGCTTTATTTTCTGTAAGTGAACAGTTGATAGATCATATTGCTTCTGAGGTGTTTGGGGAAGGGGAAATATTAGGTGGTTTAGGTTCATTATCAATCTATCAGTCCCTGTTGTCTCCCTCTACAAGTAAAAAGTCTCATGCCAAGAGGGGGCGGAGATATTTAACTACCAAGCTACAAGAGGAAATTGCAGTAGGAATCCAGTCTACACTAGATGGCAAAATGGGTGTAGGTGAGAAACAAAAAAGGCTAAGGAGAGCATGTTGCTCTCCTAGGATGAAATGAGGATAATATCTTGTAACATTAGAAGTATAAATTCCCCTGACAAAAGGGCCCAAGTCAAGCAACAACTAGATGTTTGTGGGGTAGAAGTAGTAGTTATTCAAGAAACTAAAACTTCAGATGAGACTTTTGAATCTATTAGTAATAAGTGGAATAAATGGAAATATTTTCATTCGCCAACTCATGGAGCTTTAGAAGGTTTCATTACTCTCTGGAATGCTAAATCAGTTAGCATTAACAAGGCTACTTGTGAGCATAACTGGCAGTTAATGTGGATTACTCACTTTGATTTATCTTTTTGGTTGTTAAATGTGTATGGTCCAAATAGTACAGTAGGAAAGAAGTTGTTGTGGGATAATTTGAAATATAGATTGGATCTGTTGGGTCAAGACAAAGCTATTCTATCAAGTGATTTCAATGCAATAACAAGCTTATTAGAGAAAAAAGGTGGTATATGTCCCCCTAAAAAAGATATGGAAGACTTTGCTACTTTTATACAAGATAATGCTCTTGTTGATATAATTCCACCATTTTGGGAGGTTTCCTTGGACAAATAGGAGGAAATTTTTTCTTGAAATTGTGGAAAGGTTAGAAAAGTTCTTAACTTCTTCGAATTGGATATTAAGGGAATATTATTTAACATTAGAAATTTTTCCTTTTGCTTCCTCAGATCATTTTGCAATTTTATTAGATTTGATTCCAAAAAAAAGTAAAGTAAAAGTTTCAATCTTCTTTTAAGTTTGAGGCTATGTGGTTTAGGCATCCACAACTTATCAATTTGCTAAGGCAATGGTGGTTGAATGCACCTATTTGTCATGGTTCTAGAATGTTTCAGTTAAGTAAGAAGTTGGATCATGTTAAGAAACATTTAAAAGGTTGGAATCAATAAGTGTTTAAGAATATCTTTGTGTAGAAAGATTTGGTTTACAAAATGCTTTCAGAGGTAAATGAAAGCATTATTGCTAATGGCCTTGATAGTATTCTATTTGACGAGTAGAGTAAATTGCAAGAGGAATGGAAGGAATTTATATTGAGAGAGGAAGTATATTGGCAACATAAATCAAGAGAATTTTGGCTTAAAGATGGTGATAGGAATACAAAATTCTTTCATATTTAAGCTCAAATCAAGAAAGCAAAAAATACTATTTTCTCAATTTGTGATAGTGTGTCAGGTGTTTTTCTTACAAAGGAGGAAGATATACAAAATGAAGGCATAAAATTTTTCTCATCCTTAGTAGCTACCAACAAGGATGATAACATTTAGTTGGTAAGGGAAAGAGAACTTCTTTAGGATATTCCAAAGTTGGTTTCTTAGGAAGATAATGATAACCTTGCTGGCTCCTTTTTCATTAAATGAAGTTAAAGAAGTGGTATTTTCCATGTCTCTTGATAAAGCTCTAGGTCCTGATGGATTTACCACCATAATTTATAAAAAATGCTGGAATTTCAATGGGGTTGATATTCTAAATTCTTCGGAGGAGTCAAGAAAATCAGCTGGTATGTTGAAGAAGTTCAATGTACAACTAATATTGTTATCATTCCAAAATTAGCTTCTCCAAATACTTTCTTAGATTTTTGGCCTATTTCTCTCTGCAACACTATCTATAAATTTTTTACAAAGTCCATTTATTTATGGTTACATCCTCTTGTTTTTGCAATTATTTTAGAAGAGCAAGATGGTTTTGTTCTTGGCAGAGAAACAATAAGAGGTGAAATTGTTGCTCATGAAGTCCTTCACTCCATTGCTGTAAATAAAATTTCTTCCATGATAATAAAACTAGATATGTAGAAGGAATATGATAGGGTTGACTGGTCCTTCTTGAAGTAGATGTTATTGAAATTTGACTTTTCTCCTAAGTGGTGTAAGTGGATTATGTCATGTTTATCAGGTGCCAAGTTATCAGTGTTGTTAAATGATTCAACAGTTGGCTTCTTTGTCTCAACTCAAGGGGTTTGACAAGGTGATCCACTTTGACCACTTTTGTTTATCATTTTAGCATAAGCTTTGAGTAGGTCAATACATAAAGCTCATGAGCAGGGCATTATTCAGGGAATTTTTATTCCAAATACAAATATATCGGTAACACACTCTCTTTTTGCTGATGATACATTTGTTTTTGGAAAAGTTGTAGTATCAGAAGCTTTACATATAAAGTCAATGTTGGATAAATATACTAGTGCTTCAGGTCAAAGAGTAAATGTAGGTAAATCAAAAGGATATGTGTTCAATACAAAAAAGTGTTATTGAGAAACATATTATGAAGCTGTTAGGCTTTTAGCAAGCACAAATTCCTTGCAAATATCTTGGTATTCCTTTTTTTGCAAGCCAAAATAAGATTTCTTATTGCCAAAATATTATTCAAAGCATATAAGCTAAAATTTTATCTTGGAAAGGGACATGGTTATCTTTATCATGGAGAATTTTGTTGGTGAAAAATGTGTTATCCACAATTCCAAATTATTATAAGTCAGTTTTAAAAGCTCCTAAGTCAATTATTCTTCAAATTGAAAAGTTGATAAGAAATTTTCTATGGTCTGGCAATTTGCACAGCGAAAAAAAAACCTTTAATATCTCTGGAAACCATGTGTTTGGAGAAATTAAAAGGGGGTGTGGGCCTTCATGATTTGATTGAAAGGAACTTGGAATTAGGTGCTAAAATGGCTTGGCGCATGTACATATAAAGCCTTTCTTAACATGGTGTCACCTCATGCAACATAAGTATTTGGATAATTTGTGTCCATCAAGAATTTTTACTGTGCCAAACCTACCTTCAAGGTCAACGATGTGGAATTTTCTAGTCTCATGTAGAAAATTTATTTTACCTCACCTAACTTGGGAGGTAAATGATGGTAATGATGCTCTATTCTAGAGGGATTCATGGAATGGGTATCCGACCCTCACTATTTTACATAATTTTGAGAATACTAAAAATTTATTATCCCAAAGTTGGGGCCCAAAGGTAAAAGATTATGTTCAACAAGTGGATATATTGACAGGAAAAGTTAAATGGAAGGAATTTTAAAATGAGTTAATAGATAATGTTCATAAAATTCAACTTCTATCTATTCTTTAGGAAAGAATAGTTTACTTTTCAACAACTTCTGATAGGTTAATATGGTCAAAAAAAAAATCAGGTTGCTATATAGTGAAAGAGGGTTACAAACCTGTTTTACAAGATGGCTCACAAGCAGTAGTACAAAGAGCATATAAATTATGTTGGAATTCAAAAGTATTGCCTAAAGTAGGCTATTTCTCATTGTTAGCAATCAAAAACAAAATTATTACAAGTGACAAGCTTGCAAAACTAAGAATAGCAGAGCCTTTTAAATGTGTGCTTTGTGAACAAGATCTAGAAGATATCAATCATCTATTCCTATTATGTCTATTAGCACATGTATGTTGGTTGTTTGTAGTGGCTAAAATGAATTTGCAGTCACCATTCCCAAATACTCTTTGGAAATTATTTTCTAGCTAGCCACAATTTTACAAAAGTTCATTTTTTGCAAGCATAAATAAGTACGTGGTTTAAATGTTTAGTTTTTGAAGACTAAGGTTCTATGGTGAATTTTAAGGTTTTTTGATGAATATTTCTAAATGTAATAGGTAGAAAAAGTGTTTTGAAGGTCTCAAGTGGGATATTTAGGCCTATGTATTGGTCTATTTTGTAATAGGCTAGGTGATGCTATATGGCTGAAATAGTCAGTTTAAAAACAATATGTCTATGGGAAGGATACATATCATCTATTGTAAATATCATTACTATCAATATATATATATATATATATATATATATATATATATATATAGGAACTATGCCTTTTGCAAAAATAAATAAATTAGTAATTTAACAATATTGTTAAAATTAGTTTGACAATATAAGGAAGAATAAAAAATTAGTGAAGTATCTTTGTTGTAATATGAATTCAATTTTATTGTTATTCTAGCAGTGAGGAATAGTCAACATAGAGTACATAGGTAATGCTTCAAGTATGTGACTGATGTGAACGAAGGCCTATTTATTCAACTGAAGGTTGAAATGATGGGGGGTCTCAGGGGTTGTTGTAGCCCTTTGGATGCCAAATTGCATTACATTGAAGGCATTTTTGGTGAAGCTAGATTTTTTTGGGACTCACTATTTATGGTAATTTTGGTAAATGTTCAACATGTAGTTGCATGAGTCACACTTTCTGTTTTTTAAGTTTTTTTCAACAAGGAATCTACAAATCATACTTCTCATACTCTTTCGAATTCATGTTTTTTATAACTTTTGAAGATTGTTGTAATTGTGAATACTTCCTAAGAAATAAAATACAAGAGATATTTTCTATGGTTTTTTTTCTTGGTATAATTTTACCAAGTTTTTCACATGAATTTTGTGTTATTTGTGCTTATTGTTTTTCTTTTTTTATTTTGCACTATAAGTTTTCCTACAATTGGTATTAGAGCAATCTTTTTATGCATGCAAAAGTTGTTTTTTTTAGAAGTAAATAATGATAGGAAGCACAACTACTAGATTTGAGGTGCAAAAGTTTGATGGTTTTAAGTTTTCTTTATAGAGGCTAAAGATTCAAGATTTATTGATGAAGGATGGATGTGCCCTAGCTCTCAAAGGGGTAGAGTCAAAACCTACAACCATGACCCAAGAAGATTGGGATGAAAAGGATAGCATGGCTAGAGAAACGATCCAATTATCTCTAGCAAATTCAATACTATTCAATGTTGCAGAGGAGAAAACTACAAACGACTTGTGAAAGAAGCTCAAAAAGTTGCATGAGATGAAGTAATTGGAAAATAAACTCCAACAAATTCAGTACTATTCAATGTTGCAGAGGAGAAAACTACACATGACTTGTGGACTAAGCTCAAAAAGTTACATGAGATGAAGTAATTGGAAAATAAAATTCTATTAAACTTAGGAAACTATATAATTTGAGAATGCATGACAATTCATCTATCATAGATCATTTAAATGATTTCAACACAATGACAAGCAAGTTGACTTCAGTGGGGGTGAAAATCAAAGAATAGGATAAAGTAACAATATTATTGTTCTCGTTATGGCTCTTAGTATCTCAACACTAAGTGGGAAATTGGTCTTTGAAGATATGGCAGTCACTGTAATTTTTGAATATTCAAGGTGGAATACATCTCAAGAATCTTCTTCTAATGAAGCCCTAATTGCAATAGGCAAGACTCAAGAAAGAGGAAATATTGAGTGTGAAAAAACCAAGTCCAAATATAAGGGGAAAAAAAGAGTAAAATGATAGAACTATGGAAAAAATGGACATTGCTAGAAAGGATTGCAGGTTGCCAAAAACAAGCAAAGAAAATGCTAGTTCATAGGAATTTGAGGAAAACACAATGGACGTTCAAACACCATTAGAATATGGAGAGGTATTAATGACTAATCTGAGAAGCTCTCTGCTTCATGTTTGGATTCTTGATTTTGGTGCCTCCTTTCACATGACTCCACACAAAGACTAGTTTTCTACTTATTTATCATGTGATCTGGAGGTATGGTTTACATGGGAAATAACAACCCCTATGAAGATATTGGTGAAGGTGACATAAGAATCAAGATGTTTGATGGAATGGTAAGGACTATTTAGCATACCAGACATGTGCCAAGATTAAAGAAAAATATGTTGTCACTTGGAGATTTTGATGAACAAGGTTACCAAATTAGTGGTGAAAATAGTTGTCTCAAGGTAACAAAGGGTGTGTTGGTTGTGCTAAAGGGAGAAAAAGTAGGTAATATCTATAGGTTGGTTGGGGAAACTAGCATTGGATAAGCTATAGTGGCGTTTGATGTAGAAATAGATTTAATATCAACATGGCATCAAGAACTAGGCTATATGAGTGAGCATGTATCAATGTACTACTAGATAGAAATCTTCTCCCAGGTGCCAAATGTAAAGATTTAAATTTTTACGAACATTGTTTGTTTGGAAAAAAAATAGACTAAGTTTTTCTAGAAGTACTACCAAAAGTAAAGAAGTTTTAGAATTAATTCATATGGAAGATACTTGGGAAGCTCTTGTAACATCTATTATAGGTTCATCATATTTTGTTTCATTTATAGATGATTATTCTTGTAAGGTGTGGATTTATCTTCTCAAGCAAAATTCTGAAGTGTTTTCTTATTTTAATAAGTTTAAAGATTTGGTAGAGAATCAACAGGATGAGACTATAAAATTTCTGAGAATAGATAATAGAGGATACCTTTGTTTAGGAGAGTTTAACCAATTTTATAGTGAGTATGGCATTGCAAGGCAATTGACAGTTGATAGGACACCACAAAAAAAATTATTTTTGAATGCATGAATCATACAATTACGGAGCAAGCCAGATGTATGTTAAGTATTGTTGGTTTAGAGATTTTTTTTTGGACTAAGGATATTTATATAGCCCATTTCTTGATCAATAGATCACCCACTACAACTCTTGATAATAAAATTCTTGAAGAAGTATGGACAGGTAAACATGCCAATTATTCCTTTCTTCATGTATTTTGTTCCAATGCTTATGCTCATATTCCTAAAGAGAATAGAATAAGTTGGATGTGAAGTCCACCGAATGCATTTTTCTTGGCTATATAGAAGGTAAAAAGGGGTACATATTATGGGATATTGCTTCTCACAAGGTTATAGTTAGTTGAGATATTTATTTTAATTATTTAAATAAATGTAAAGAGGTAAAGATCACCAAAGTACAAAAGTTATTCCAGTTGAGGTAGAAAGTTATGATGATAATCTACAAGTGCCAAATGAAAATCAATAAGATGAACAAAAAAAAAAAGAGCAATAGGGTGATACATTATCCATTGTAAGGAGATCCACTAGAGTATCTAAACCACCTGAAAGGTACTTTCCTACTCGTAATTTTCTATGCATTACTACCTGATGTTGGTGAACCTAGTTCATATCAAGAGGCTTGTGAAGCTGAATGTGCAAGAAAGTGGAGTTGTCATGGAAGAAGAGATGGAATATCTTAAAAAGAACAAGACATGGAAGCTTGTGCCAATGCCTAAGGGGTGAAAATATATTAGGGACAAGTGGGTCTTTAAACTAAAAAGGGACATAATTGATAATTTGGAGAGGTATAAAGCCCAGTTTGTGGCCAAGGGGTATGCACAAAAGTATGGTATTGATTTTGATGAAATTTTTTCACCTGTTGTACAGTTAAGTACTATTAGAGTTGTTTTAGCTCTTGTTGCTATCCTTGATTTGGAGCTAGAACAATTAGATGTAAAAACAACCTTCCTGCATGGTGATCTCTCATAAGAGATTTATATGTAGTAACCAAAAGGTTTTGAGGAAAGAGACAAGGAGAATCTTTTTTGTAGGTTGAGAAAATAATTGTATGGTTTTAAACAAGTGATGAGGTGTTGGTACAAGTGGTTTGATTCCTTAATGATGAGTTTGGGTTTTAACAAATGTGAGGTTGATCATTGTGCCTACTTACAAAGGTATGATGACAATTTTATTATTTTTCTTTTGTATGTTGATGATATGTTGATAATAGGTCCCAACATGTATAAAATCATCCATTTGAAAGATTAAATTGTTAGGGAGTTTGTGATGAAGGAATTATGTAGAGAAAATCAAATTCTTGGTATGAGGATACACATATAAAAATAATAGGAAAATATTATTGTCACAAAAAAGCTTATGTGGAGAAGGTTCTGCAACAATTCACTATGTAGAATGCACAACCAGTTAGTACTCCATTTCTTATTCACATTAAATTATTTTCAAAACATTACCCAAGAACAAAAGTAGATAAGACACATATGTGTCATGCATCGTACTCATCAAAAGTTGGTAGTCTTATGTTTGCAATGATTTGTACTAGAACAAACATTGCACAAGTAGTGGGAGTAGTTAGTCATTACATGGAAAATCTAGGCACTAAGCATTAGACAACTATGAAGTTGATTCTTAGGTATTTGAGGGGCACTTTAGTTGCTACTATCTATTATAGTGGGAACATTCTTTAGGTTGATGGGTATATGGATGCATATTTTAGTGGAGACAAAGATAAGAGAAAGTCCACTATATGATACAGTTTCTCCTTAGTTGGAGGTGTAGTTAGTTGGGTATCAAAGTTGAAGACAATGGTGGCATTTTATACTACTGAAGTTGAATATATGGCAGCAACACAGGCTAGCAAGGAGGCAATCTAGTTTCATAGAATTTTGGGTGAATTGCAGGTAAAATAGGACAACATGGTGTTGCATTGTGATAGCCAAAGTGATTTACACTTAGCACGAGCCTCAACATATCATGCCAAAACAAAGCATATTGATATTCAATATCACTTTATATGTGAGTTGGTGGAAGGACATATATCTTCAGCCAAGATACACATTGATATAAACCCAACAAATATTTTGATGAAGCCCATTGGTAGAGAGAAGTTCATCTAGGGAAAAAATTTTCTAGGCTTGCACATTACTCAATGATTGGCAACATTGGCATTGGTCTTTTAGTATGAGGGTTTATTCATAAGAGAGGAATTTGAATTCAAGTGGGATATTGTTGGAATATGAAGTCGATTTTATTGTTTCTAGTAGTGATGAATAGTCGATATAGAGTACATAGGTAGTGCTTCAAGTATGCACCCAGTACTGTTGAAGGTCTATTTATTCAACCAAAGGTTGAAATGATGGGGGGTCCTAAGAGGGTTGTTGTAGCCCCCTCGATGTTGAATGATGTAATATCAAAGGCATTTTTAGTGAAGCTAAATTTTTTTGGGACTCATTATTTATTATATTTTTGAAAAATATTTGACATGTAACTTTGCATGAGTCACACTTTCTATTTTAAGAAGTTTTGTTTGACAATGACTCTGCAACTCAGATTTCTTATACTATTTTGAATTCATGCTTTTTGGAACTTCTTAAGATTGTTGTAATTGCGAATTTTCCTGAGAAATAAAATATGAGAGATCTTTGCCCATGGTTTTTTTCTTGGTATAATCTACCAAGTTTTCCATGTAAATTCTGTGTTATTTGTGCTTATTGTTTTTCTCTATTTATTCTACAATGTAAATTTTCCTACAATCTTCTTATGACATTCTCATGTTTTATATAAAATAATATCATACAAGGATTTTATTTTCAACTTTTTCATCATATTAATGAAAAGTGCTTGTCAATCTAAATAAAAAATAAAAAAATTATTCAATTTTTTGTCCTATTATATTCTAGTAGGGTGATGACGGTTCAATGCCCTTCTTTTGGGGCATTGTAGCATATTGTTGTTTGGTCTTATATAATAAATTCCACTTTGTTAAAGATGGATGTGGGAAGTCTTTTTGACCCTTCTTTCTTGGGGTAATCCCATACCTTCCAAATTATTTTGTTTGGTGGTGGTGGTATTTACATTTAGATATAGTTTCAAACATCCAAGGAAGATACTAATGCCATTGCCACTTTGACAGTAAGGGGAAAATGTGTCAATTTTTTTTTAAAGTGGATTAGCTCTCAAAAAAATCTTACAATCCCTGAAATGGGTAGTGAGGTTAATTATGCCAACAAATTTTGACATAAGCATATGAAGTTGTAGAACCATATACTTTTATGCTAGAGTAATCATGTGAGGGTTCTAATTTAACTCTATTTTATGAATTTGATCCATTATTTTCTAATTAAGAATTTAACTATGAAAATGTTGGAGTGAATCCTTCAATATGAAGTGATTTATAGTTTTTATTCTTATGTGGTAGTTTTTTTTTAATATGAAGGATTACTTGTGTTAAAATATAGACTTGATCTATGTAAAATGAAAATATGCAATTATTAAATATACACACATTTTGTTTTCCTTTACCATATTATTTATTATATAATAATATTGACAATGTATTATTTATCGTAATAAACAATTCATTTCAACCTCCATTACAAATATAACATACATGTAGTGTGTCAAATCTTCAAACTCCTTCATACTTTATATTTTAATTGTGAAAATATTTTTTGGTTCTTGTATTCTTTACACCTTCAAACCTAATTTATAGACTTAATAAATAGGAAATAAAGAGAACACTTTATATGCATGCATACATTTCAACATGACATAGTAAGAAAAAATATAGGTAAAAATTGGGATCCACATTTTAGGTTATATTTTAATAGATGATGTGTTGTGAGAAGGGGATAACTTAAGTGGTTTAGAGACATAGAAGAGGGGAAGGGTCACATAAAAAATAAAAAAAATTATGAAGTTGTAGCTGAGGAAAGATAAAAGCTTAGGCTATTAGGAAAATTTAATAAATGAAATGAGGGTAGGGATGTCAAAAAGAGGGGAATACATAGGCTTAAGAGCAGTAAAAATAAAGATGATAGAGGAGAGAATAAAATGCATACAGATAAGAAAAAGTAATAATTTTAAGAGAATACGAAAGTAATATTTGAACTTGACTATTTATAAATTTTGATAGCTAAAAGGAGGTGTTGCCATCTGATTCTTAAAATGACATGGATTATGTTCCACCTTTACATATCAACATTATGTACATATAAAAATTGTCATTCTAATCTAATTGATATTAATAATCTTTTTAACAATAAAACTCATTTCAAAATGATTTTGGCTAAATTGATAGTTAAAAAACTAAACTTCATTATGTATAACTATAGCATGCTCATCCCACATTAAAATACAATAACTATCCTACGAATAACTGATAGTATCCAACATAGCCATCCGGTCGGCTACCACAACTCTGAACAGTTCGTTAATCCGACTTTCTAAGGGAGCCATGCCGTCTTCCAATTCTGCAATACATTTCTTTAAGCACACCACCGACTGCCTCAATTCCATATCCTGCCTTTCGTCTAACGGGACGGACTTGCTATTTACTAGCAGATCGTACACAGCCCGGGAAGATGAATTCACCGCATCCAGCTCATCCAGCAAAACGCGGAAGGTGCCTTTGTTTCTACGCCTCTCCACCTTTTTCTTCACCTTAAAGTAAAGGGTTTGAAAGGCGCAGGCCCAGGGGGAGCGCCCGGCGCAGGGCAGCGGCAGGGAGCACCTTGATTTGGTTGAAAGGGCGGCGATGAGAAGCCCACAAACTAAGACAGTAAGGTCCTTGGCCGCATAAATTGCTTCCACTGAGTCCGGGCCTGCAGGCTGAGCCACCCGCTTTTCGCCCATGCGCCGCAACATGGAGCTACAATTCCCCAGCCGAGATATGCTCTGAGCTTTGGCCGACGATTCGTTGAAACTGCTGAGGGCCGTCCGGGCCCTGACCAGCTGCCCGGCGTTGATGGGTCCATTAAAGTAATGAAGCACAAGGTGAAGCTTTTCCTGGTGTTGCTTGATGTCTCTCATGTTGTCGCGCAACGCGTTGCATACGTCGAGGAGCTTAACCGTGTCATCGAGGGTCTCGTCCATCCACTTTGAATTCTGTCGCAGGACCACCTGTCCGATTTGGGGGAAAATCTCTTGGACCTCTCTATGCATAGACAGGCACACATCCAGCGCCTGCCTAAGCCAGGCGGCGCTCAGAAAGTTTCCGAACTCCTGCAGCCGCTGGAGCTCGGCGCAGAGATGGGTTTCCAAGACCTCACGCTCCGGATAGGCGTCAATTGTCGACGAGGAAGGCTGATCCTGGAAATTTAGAGCATACTGTAAACCCTCTACGCCTCCTATTATTTCTTTCTTCCTCTTTTCTGATCTGCTGTGGAAACTTTGAGCATACTGTAAGCGTTTCAAGCCTCCTTTTATTTCCTTCTTCAGCTTTTCCTTTGATAAACCCTGGAAATTTAGAGGAACCTGTAAGTTTGGCAAGCTGCCCATTATTTCCTTCTTCCACATCTTTCGACCGTGGAAACTTAGAGCATACTGAAACCCACCCATTATTTCCTTTTTCTTCTTCTCTTCCGATAGACTGGTGAAACTCTTAGATTTCTTTAATCCCTGCAAGCCGCCTACTATTTCCTTCTTTCTATTCCCCTCTTTCCTCTTGTCTGATCTACCGTGGAAACTTTGAGCGTACTGTAAGCGTTTCAAACCTCCTCTTATTTCCTTCTTCACCTTCTCTTTTGATACACTGTGGAAACTTAGAGGGAACTGTAAGTTTGGCAAGCTGCCCATTATTTCCTTCTTCCACATCTTTCGACCATGGAAACTTAGAGCATACCGAAAGCCACCCATTATTTCCTTTTTCTTCTTCTCTTCCGATAGATTGTGGAAACTTTGAGATTTCTTTAATCCCTGCAAGTCGCCTATTATTTCCTTCTTTCTTTTCTCTTCCAATTGACCATGGAAACTTTGAACATACTGTAAGCCCTGAAAACTTTGGACAAACTGTAAGCCATGCATCAATTTCTTCTTCCCGTTCTCCTCTAATTGACCAGGTAAATCTTGAACATACTGTAATCCCTGCAAACCACACATTACTTCCTCCTTCCTCTTCTCCTTTTTCAGATTGGAAACAAACACATTCTCAACTCGCTCTTACAATATATTTTAACTAAAATTTTATACCAAAGTCAACCTTTTAACCATCACAATCACGAATTTAAGATTGAAAGCCACATATAAATACCTTTTTCGGTTTATAATTTATTAGCTATAAGATTTTTATTGGTGAAGACGGCACTTATATTCATCTCCATGGTAGACTAAATATATGTTGACATGAGTGGTTGGAGAGCATGGAATCTCGGGAGAAGATTCCCGATGACAAAATAAAAAATAATTTTGGCGATTGAAGTCAAATTTCTAACTGCTATTTAATTGCCGCCATGTGATATACTATGTGCCAAGTCAATTTACAAAGTAATAATAAGTTCTGATCTATATTACGTACATATCAACTTGCACAAAATATTTTTTTAATTGAATTATATAGTCTGACGAATAATTATACATCTAATTTATAAGTTGTCTTTTGCTTAAATTGTTAGGAATAATCTAGGTCTAATTTGTCAAAGTTATTTAGAGTTAAATCTTGTCTGATTTTGAACTTTGGTGGATGAAAAAATTGGTTATGTTTTCAATTGTTTGAAAATTAAAAAAAGTATGTGTTGTTGGGTTACACTAATTTTATAGTTATTGACAATTATACTTGCAACTCAATTGCTTATTTCTTATATTTTTAAATATATAACTTTGACTAATTGATAAGTCTCTTCTTTGATGAAGACATTATATAATAATAATAAACTAAAATTACCTTTTCCTAGATTTAATTTAGTGCAATTCAATATGATGTATATACATAAGCATAAACCAACTTAGATTAAATCATTAATAGTTATGGGTGTGATAATTGAACAATTAAATACTAACTTGAAAAAGTAATTGTGAAGGAGGAGTGTACTTATCTCTAAGAATGATGAATACATTTTTTATGTAGGGGCTAAAACATGTTGTTCTAGCACAAATAATAGGTAATCTTGATTTTATCTTTGTTTCAAATTTTATGCAAGAATGTGATCTTTTTGGATCAAATCCATGGCTCTAGATCACTTTTTCATACACATAGATCTATTTTGTGGCCTAAAAATTTGATCTTACTAATTGTATACTTCTGCTTTCTAGTTCGTTAGTTTTTTTTGTTTCTCTTTTTGTTGTCAAGGATTGATGGTATTGAAAAATACCTTAAAGAGATTGCCAAATTACTAGGGGCATGTTCTCCTATGTGAATCTCCTAGAGAGCATGATTTTATGATCTTATTAAAAATCGAAAAACAATAGGAAAGCATGTAAATATTCTAGACAATGATTTTGAGGCAATTGTTGTTCATTTTAGTGTTCCAATTGAAGTGTTCTTCTGATCAATATTTTTTGTATATGAATTATTTGTTTAATGAATATTTTTCTTATTAGGATAATGAATTAACCGCTCTTAAGTACAAATATATGTTAAATTTGTATCAAGTTTTTTATTAACGATAAAAAGGTTTTGAAGGGTTCTTGAAACCCTGTAAAAAAAGGAACAATGGTAGTAGAGATAAAAAAATGGACTGCCCACCCAAGAAACCAAAAAATAAGCTGATTACAAAGACATCAATGACCCATCAGCAAAAACCAACAGCAAAAAACAAAGACAAAAAAGTACAATAAATAGCCATTAGATAAGTTCTTTAAGCATCCTCGCCGCTTCCAGGTCTTTCAATGCCAGCCTATCATGCATTTCCATGATGTCATCCACATCCTGCGTAGGGACCATTTTGCATTTCTTAGTTTTACTCCAAGTACGCACACTTGGTCCAATACCCAAATCTGTGGTTTGCATGTCTTTGTCTACACTCTCCCCCCTCTCCTTAGTTATCTGATCACCCAAAAAACCTTTGCCTATCCATTCTTTTTCCTTCTCATTGAGGAAAACCAGACCTTCAACCGAGGCTTCCAAATTTTCCTTGCTAAGATTAATGAGTGTGTCCAAGTCCTTACACATCTACCTATAATTATTTTCCAACAACGCCAACCTCAGGAAATAGTCTTTTTTCAGGTTATCCAACTCATCCACCACATAGCCGATACTAGAATTCATCAATTTAGCCAAACCAAAGATGAAGTCCTTTTCCTTGACAAAGCGTGGAAATATTGCACCTAGCGATAGTGTCGTGCTTGTTGTGGAGATCCTGCACCTCATTAACCAACCACATCAATAAATTAAAGGAAATTTCCACCCCTTCCTTCACCATCATCGACACCTGCGAAAATTTCATGGCCCCCCAAAACAAACCTCTACCCTGATGTGAACTAGTAGGCAAATCCTCATCTTGGTAGACATTAGGGATAAACTTGGACTTACCCCTGTCCAAGGAAGTTGACTCATGAGTAGACTCATTGACATTAAAAATACTATTCATCTTACCAGCATGAGGGGTCCCACCATCACCATCATGAACCAGGTTCAAATTTCACAAATTTGCCACCACACCATCCAAAATATCCTCAGCTGCCTTCAAAATCTTATCCCCCATATCCTTAGAACCCAAACCCCAACTCTTGGCCTTCTTACCGCTGCAAAGCCCCTCCTCTGTAACCTCCTCATAGACCTCCTTCAGTTTGTGCTTAACTCGCGGGAGGGAAGGTTTGGCCTTAGAAGTAGAGGGTTTCTTCCTGCTAGACAAGGGCGTATAGTCAAGGTCAATATTGTACCCATCAAACCACCCCTTTGAATTCTCTTCAATTTTGGTCCCCTCACTCTCAAGAATCTCTTCAAATTGACAATTCCTACTCCCTTTCCTCTTCTTATTCGAAATAGGAGAACGAGGAGCATCAACAATATAGTTGGCTTTAATAAACTCAACTATAACCAACATCAATCCCTCATGCAAAAACAGGTTTCTAGGGTTCTTCCTGAAATTCGAGATTCCTTCCTCCAAAGAAAGCAACAGGTAAAATGGGAAGGAAATGAGCTTACCATGCTAGAAATGATTCAACATAACAAAGTGGTGGTCATACAATGCCGTGTATCTTCCATCCAGGGTGAAGTACTAAATTAATTCCATCGCCACATCTTGCTAGATAGGTTTAATTTTAGTCCTATCATACCCGCCACACTCTAGTCTAACTATTTTAGCATGCTCTCTATCTCATAGAAAATTCTGCCTAGCCGATTGTGAAAGGTTCTTATCTATGTAGAACTTCCTTCCGATGACATCCCAGTCACTTCCATAATGAAGTCTTCATTAATTATGGTATCCATTCCAAACAAACTGAGAACATGACCATGCCAAGCATCAACAAAGTCTTTGGAGATGTTGAACTTAAAGCCATGCAACCATTCCATAAAAGGGGTCACCCCTCCCTTTTGTAGGATAGCCCAAACATTAGCATTAGACTTGAGGTCGTCACAAGAAAGCAGTTCTACTCTGCACCTATCCCCACCCATCATCGAGAGCTTTGCAATTACAAAGAGAAACCACACACAACAACATAAAAATAATAAGGAAAAAGGGAAATGAACACCCAAAAAGCATGAGAGTCTGCCAAGAGCAGTACCAAGAACAATAATGGTAAGGATACTCATGCAACTTAGATTTGAATGGCCACAACTTCCAATAAGCATCACTTGCACAGAGTGTCTAATCATCCAGAAAAGACCATAATACCCATGCATTCTGATAGTCGAGGAGATGGCGAATGCCAATGTGCTAAGATTTTTCATAGGGAGTAGATTACTTAACTCAAAGGGCAGGACATCATTTGCCTCCCAATACCTTGCAGATGTCACCCCAAGATTCACTACCCAATCAGCCACATGATTCGCCTCTCTAAAAGCATGAGAAATATATATTTCATCGAAATCTTGAGTCAAAGCAAGGGCATTCAAAATGAAATTTTTGATAGTCCATGATGGGGAAGAGACCTTCCTAATACAATTCACTATATTAAGAGAGTCCCCTTCGATCCATAGCTTTGAGATCCCCTTGTCTCTAGCCAATTTGTATCAAGTTGATTTAGGGAAAAAATAAAATAAGTGGGAAAAATAGATTTTAAATTTGAACGATAATATTTTTATGAAAAATAAATGTCTAAATATATAAAAACACATATTAAAAAATTCAATATATATATATATATATATATATCTAAAAATAAATTTGACTCCACATAAAATTAAATTATTTATTTCTATATAATTTAAATTTAATTATTTCCAATAAATAAATATAAAACTAATTAAAAATAACCATAAAAATGCAAATTTTACTATTGTTTAGATTTGAAAATGGTTAAGACAAATATATTGGAAGGTAGATTACAATTCCAGTCGAAGTTGATGTCGAATAGCGGAGACTGCATTGCCAACTATTTATGTGACTAGCTGTACAGATGTAGAATTAAATATTTGGAGTTGTGATGCATAAAATAACATTGCCGAATGGCTAAATTTAATGAACTTAAAAGATTTAATAGTAAAAGAGTACCTGCAATAAGTAATAAAGAAAAAACGACAAGACCTGGAAATTGGAAATTATTTGTTTTCATTATCATATGTAGAAATTTTCCTATTCATGCGGCCAATGGAACATATAAATTAATATAAACAATATGAAAGGAAATTAAAATAATTCCCCTTGTAAAGTGATAAATTTAATAGAAGGGTTGTCGATAGAATATTTGATATATAATATTTTTTTCAAAATGATACATAGAGGTTAGAATTTGGCTTTGGAAGAAGGGGAGGGTATTTTGTTGTAGATTGGTTTATGTGATTAAAATTCTATTTATTAATTAAATTTATAATTATATTTTGATAGATGATTGACTTTTCTTTTTTTTAGTGTAAGTTGAATTTGAGGGTTTTTTTTTTATATTGAAACAAAGTAGATTACAAATAATAAGAGCTACCAGCAGGTAGCTGAAAAGAATATATATGACTAACCAAAAACACAATAGTTAGAATTGAGGTTATTAAATTGATTTTTCATATTTTAAAAAATGTATTCATTTAATAGAGTTGGTGTTTGTGTGTGTCTGTTTGTGTGTGTCTGTGCAAGCACGTGTGAGTGCACACTTGTGCATGAAAATGAATTGTATACTTCTAGAAGTCTGGGATCTATTTTCTTTAATATCTAGAATACAATGTCTAAAGGAAAGACAATTTTGATGAATGTCTTTGATAATTTTCTAAGCAAGAATCTTCTCTTTTTGTGATCTATAATTGTTAGGTATACAACCCTATAAATGCATTAAACATGAATTCTATGCTAGCTCTACACCTAGAACATTTATCATTCATTACCCTAATGGTTTATTAATTTATAACAGTTAAATAACAAAGAAAAAATAACTAAAATAGGAAACACAATGAGAAAGAACACATTATATAGATCTTCTAGTTAGAGAGAAAATTAAAATAGATAAAATACTCTATGAAGGGTATGCTACAAGAATCCCATTCACTAATTTAATGCCAATGCATGGAGATTATGTCATTACAATGGATCAATGTAGTTGCATATTTATGCTATAGCCTCCTCTCTTATGTACTACTCTTGTTGCACTCAAAAACCCTATACACCTTATGTCTCTTTGTACTAGCAACATGAGAATCCCTCTCTTCATCTAATTAAATTTTATGATCAACTCTTGCTGTTTCCTTAAATCTTAGTCTAGATCCCCGAACAATGGAATTTGAATGATTTTCTTAAATAAGAATGATCTCCTAAGATAATTATCCAAATCATATACCAATAAATTGGGAAAAATATTGAATAATTACAACCCAAACCATAACTATTGTGAGTGTGAAAGAGGGTATGTTGCCAAAAGGAATATGAGCTAATACGATTGTAGACACTTAAAATTCACCAATTAATATGTTACCAATCCCATTCATAATTCTCCTTTTCATTCTACTCAATATACCAAATTATCACATTCTCTAATTATCTAAATTAATCTTTATTATTTAGCTAATTAGTTATCTCTAATTAATTAATTCTCCATTTACTAAAAAAAAATAACTTTATCCATTTATTTTAAATAAATAAATAATTAACTAATCACATAACTAACTAGTAAATAAATGTCAAACTTGCAAATCTCAAAATATTGATCATTAACTTTTGATCTTTCTCTAGAACATACCAAAACTTAGTAAAACTACCCTAATGCATCTTGTCCATCCATTTCAATACAACATCTTCAAATCTCAATGATTCACATCTTTAATCAAGAATCTATAAATCAAACCCAATTCCTCTCCAACTATCACATCCTGACAAGTTTGTTAGGCACATGCTACCAAAATCCCTTTCTCAAATCACACCAATCACATCCAAGGCTTAATAGGTAAATGCTATTCAAATCTTGTATGATTCTTGAGAAATCATAAGTCAAGAGCATATCCACTCAATAAAGGAGATTCTATTTTGGCATCCCTTGTGATGCCTTGTCCCTTACCTCTAACATTGATTTTAGATTCACTAGTTTTTTGGGGTCTTATTATTTTTCTTCAAATTGTCATCTTTCGCCAATGTTGTGGTGTCTTCATTTTTCTCTTATTATTATGTGGTGTTTTTGTTTTGACTAGTAGTTGTTTTGTAGGTTTATCTTTTTTCTTAATGTTTGCTATTTGTGTTTAGTTTGTGATATCCATGTGATCTAAATTTTTTAAATTTTTTTTACATCTTTGTTTAACTCCTGGAATCTCTTCCTAATTCATAATATTTGCATTTAGTCTTTGGATCTATGTGTTCTAATATATTTCTACATGTTTGAGTATCTCTGTTTAATTTTTTAGCATTTATATTTACTTAGTGCATTTGTTACTATCTTTCAACATATATGTTTTTTTTAAATTTTCTCTCATTTTAGTCTTGTAGATTTTTTTCTTTCTTTCTATTTTTATAGTTATTAACCCCTTTTTCAACTCTCATGTGCCAAAGATCTAGAAATTTCAAACTAGTAATATTTTATTTTATAGATTCATTTGTCCAAGATTTTATTTCAAATATTATTTAAATTTAAATATTAATAAATTAATAATTTCCTCATTCTTGTTTTTGTGTGTGTTGTTGGAATCAAGTATGCTCTCCTTTTACACTTTGTATGATCTTGAAGATCAAGAGCAACCCAATCAACTTATGTGTTTGTGTGATTAGTGTTGTGTTTTCTTTCCTTACACTTTGTGTGATCTTGATGATCAAAAGAAAAAAATGGGCCACTTATGCTATTTAAGGATAGTTTGCATATAATCTTCTCTCACACCTTAAGTGATCTTGAAAATTAAAAAGAAATTATTCCTTTTTATGTTTCTATTTTCATACAGGTCTTGCAGCTTGTATTTTATCACCAAGCTTTATTCAAAGCCCATATTTTAATGGGTTATATTAATTCTTTGGAGGAGCTATCTCTTTTGGCTAAGTCAACATCAACATCAAGTGGATTTTAAACACATCGTAAAGTGAGGTGCTTTTATCCCCCCAATACCTAGGTATTAGACACCACCCCTCATATCATACACTTGGGCCTCATGTACATTTAGGTATATCAATGAATCCCTTAGTTGAGCCTTGTTAATCCTAGATTAAGAAGCCATTCGTTGCTTGTAACTTTTGATGCATCGATAAATAGTTAGCCTAGGAAGTTACCCACAACATACCTATGATATATTGGTGGGTTAATAATAAAAGCACACCATTTGAATAATATAGGTTATTTTTATGTTGTAATTCCCTAACATTCACACTCATTTTTTTTGAACCTCTGATGTAGTCATGATGATCATTTTATTGTACTCTTTTTTTGTTGAAGTGTTATTGATGTAATTTTATATTGGAATTTATATTCTTAGTGATGGACACTGACTGAGACATCTTGATAGTGATGGACACATGAGGATAGACATTTGACTCAAATGTAGGTCTAGGTTGTTTCCCCAATGGTGGCTATATCATAGACATCACTTTGGACCTAATATGTTCACCAAATCCTATTGTACTCAAGTCAAGTTAAAAAAGTACTGTAATAGACACATGCATATACAAATCCAAATTGGTGATGATTATAAAGTCCACTATGTTGTAAAGTAAAATTTTGTAATTTGGTCATGTATATGTCATTATTATTTTACAATGCTTCCCTTAATTATTTTCATTTCATAGAGTGAATCCTTTCTTGGTACTATTTCATTTAATGAATTGTGAATCAATCAAATTAAGAAAATATAATTTCTATTATTATAATCTAATCAATTTAAAATAAAAATAAACCAATCTACATTAATAAAAACAAAATTGGGGTTACAAATAGAACAATATTATTGACACCCTTTGAAAAAGAATAAATACGATGTGAGGGAAAATAAATAAAATAAATAAAATAAAAAAAATAAAATAAAATTTAAATTGTGAAGGACAAGGAAGGACAAAAATTTAATGCTATGAAAATGGTTGGGTGAAAGGGGGTATGGCAACATATAGTGTAGCCATCTTAGTCACTTGAGGGATATGTAGGAAATGATGCCCTTTATTTTACTCTCGCACATTCTCTCTAAATTTTTTCTCCTAGGCTTTCTCACTCTCTATAATTTTTGGTAGCTTTATCTCTTTGCTTCTCCCCTCTCTCCCTCCTTTTCTCTGTCTCATGCACCATTTATCACATTGCTACATCAAAAAACCCCTCTCAAGAAAACTTGGTGACAATGAGGATAGTTTGCTAGCATTGAAATCAAACAATGAGCAAGGAAAACATAATAGTGGTTGTTAATTAGAGTTGGGTGAGTATAAATAATAGATCAAATCCTTCAAAAATAATTTATCTTATTTGTTATTATAGAGTTTTTTTGGACATTTTTTTACGTAAGCAAGTTTACTTTGTGTATGTATTTAAAAAAATGGGTATTCTTGTTATGGGGAAACTTCTTTATTGTAGAATTAGTGTTGGTGTATGGACCCATTCAATGTTGTCTATGGGAATTTTTGCATGAAATGAGTATTTTTCCTCTTTTGTATGGAAACTTATTAAAACCCTATTAAATTTTTGGTTTTTCTTGTAAATGGCTACTTATGTCGCACCAAAAAGGTTATTAGATCACAAAGAACTTATGATTGGGGTTTAGTGGTTAGAATGATCATCTAGAGGGTATTATTGGATGGACTTAGGGATAAGATCATGATCCAAGACTAGATGATCATGAATTTTGTAAATAGTATCTTGATCAAAGATAGGATTAGATTTGAGGACATCGAAAATGGATGTTTCACTTCCTTGTCCACACAAAAATGAGGATACAAGGAAAGGGATGCAATTTTGCAATGTTCACATTCAAGGTCACCTTAGAGATCTCAACCCAATGAAGGATATGAGAGATCTAATTGTAAGGAATCCTTGGATATGATGGAGACAAGAAATGGGTTCACCACCAAGTGTAAACTTGGAAAATACAAAATGTTTGAAAACATAGTGTGATATGCAAAAACCTAAAAATGCAAGTAAAATGTAACATAAATTTATGAAACTGGAGTTGTGCACCTAGAAACTTGTTGGAGATGGAATGGAGCTCTGGAATCCTGAAAAACTTGTTGTTGATGCTGACTAGGACTCATACACCAAGCTAGGCGAATTAGTCCAGTTTTGGGAAAACTATGTCAAAATAGGTTTAAGCCAAAAAGGTACTTAGATCTATAAAAATCCTGTTTAGGCCTGGGTAGTGGGACTCATTCGCCAATAGTGGAAAATCAGTTCACTTCTACTTTTCTAAATTTTTTAAAGTGCATTCTGTAGCTCTCGGTTTTCTTTTCTCTTCTCGACTAGTTTTTGGATCCAAAACCTTAAAATTTAGCCTGTAGCCCTTCTCCAAGGCTTGTTTGCAACTCTGAATTGCTTGGAAAATTTGATGACAAATTTTCCAATCTTTCTCTTTGACAAATATGCAACTTAGACCTACAAATCACATGCAAAGAGAGGGAAAAATGTTGTGGGGTTAGTGAATAGGGGCTTGCCTTGGTCAAACCCCTTGTTGGTAATTAAACCCTTGAAATGAAATCAAATAGAATGGAGAATGATGAATGAACAAATAGTGATGTTGCAACTGTTGCAAATATGTAAGTATTGGCTCCAATGGATGAGGACTTGGAATCTAGATTGATGTTGATAGATCTTGAATGCAATGCTTGCTTGAATCACACAATCCTACATCGCAAATTTTATCTCTAAAACAACATGATGCAAACAATCTTTGACATGATGAATGACACTTGAAGAAGCTCTTGAATGATTAATAATATGCCGTTGAAATGTCTTGAATACTATTATGAATGATAAAATGCTCTTGTGAACTCTTGAATGCTTGTAAAATTTGCTAGGTATGAAAATGAGGGAAAGAAGCTTGTATTTATACTCAATTATGCAATAATTCCCAAAATTACAACACTACAGGTCGACCTTAGATCTTGGAGAATAAAAACCCACCAGAATTTTGAATTAAATTTTAATTTTGAGTTGAAGGGGACTCATTTGCCCATAATGGTGAATGAGTCCCACCTTATGAATTTAAGGTAGGTTTCAGGATTTTGATGTTTTAAGTGATATTTATTGGGATTATTCTAAAAAATACACATAAATAAGGCTTGTGGATGCAAAATGGAGCCAATTAAAGAATAAGAAATCTCAATTATTAATGACAAACCTTGGAAAGTGTGAAAGTGTGTTACATTGCTTTACAACACTTTAAAATAAGGCTTGGTAAATGATGAAAAGAGGTTATTTTATTAGCAAGACCCTAGAAAAGTGTGAAAGTGTGTTACAACACTTTGAAATAAGGCTTGGTAAATGATGAAAAGAGAGTATTTTATTAACAAGACCCTAGAAAAATATGAAAGTGTGTTACAACACTTTACAACACTTAAGTAAGGTACCATTTGAACCCTGTTAGTTCATAATGGCCCAAGAACTAATGCGAATGTGTTATACACATTACAACATTAAATCAAGGCAATATTAAGCTAAAATTGCAAGGAGGACCCAAACAAGTCAGGAAAAGTAGAAGGGTTACTTTTTTGGTGACCACATTTAGCCCCCACTTTAGTGAGAGGATGAACCTACTTCAAACTCACACTAAGTAGATCAACATGCATCAAGAGGGGTTCAAATGTATTGATGCTAGCAAGATGGGACAACAACGATCAAGAGGGGTGATCAAGCCCCTAGGATCAGGATCCCATGAAAAACCAACATAAGCACAAAGGAACACACATGAAAATGATATCAAGAACAACAAGGAACAAACATACAATGCCAAAGTTGAAGAAGAGAAAAGGAAAATGAAAGAAAGAATTAGATTAAGCTTCGATCATTTTTCCAACACGATGTGGATCAGATCTATGTTGTTTGTTCAGAAAACACATACTCACTCTCAGGCGATGAAACTCATGGCTGTCCACTAGGTGAGAAGGCCTAAAAGGTGAGAAACATACACTCATGGATGGTATGCACTCACACATATGCAGGTGGCTATGGGGAAAGTCATGCATCAGAATGGGATTCCCGCTCAACCATACCAAATTTATACCTCTTGATAACTTTAATAAGGCACCACAAAAAGAAAATGTTCTTTTGAGCTTCATGATTCAAGCAAAACTTTACATGATTGGAGCCCATGAACAAATGCGATGGATCCATAGGCATGCAGGCTATGTTATGCAAGGTGGCCATATAACAAATGCAACATGCAACATGCAAATAATGTTCAAAGGAGTCTTGCTTAGTTCATGTAAGGTCTTTAACTTAGGGAAAATTGTACCTAATGTCTCAAAGAGAGGACTGATCAAAGAATAGAAGATTCACAACTTAGGGGATGTAGTGTGGACCACACCAAGCCACTAATAGGAATGTAATATGCTAAGATAGATGACACTCAAGAAGTAAATTACACCAAATGTCATCCACAAAGTGACAAACACATCGTATGAAGTAAGAAGGTTGCACTAAGAACCATGAAAAGGAAAAATGCAAAAGAATAATGACAATGTATGCCCCCACTTTAAAGGAATTGTTGAACACCATGCTGTGAGAAATTACTTTAAAGTAGAAAATTAAAAATTAAAAAAAGAAGAAAGACATGAGAGCCAACTTGGAAAGTGTGGAAAATGATTTTGGGTTGCCCACACTTGCTTAGCTCCTTCTAGGGTTTTTCACCTAAAAGAAGAAAGGGGAAGGAATGGGGTCCAAAATGCTATTATTTACACTCAAGATTAATGTAAATGAGATGTATTATTCCTAATTAAGATGTACTAATTCTTTGATCTGAAAAATGAAATGATCTAATGATGCAAAACCTAAGAAATGTAGCTTGTTTGAAAACACAATCTGATATGCAGAAATGCCTAAAAAATTAGGTAAATGATGAAATAAATGAATAGAATCAGAGAGGTGCA
>VDFB02322083.1:5505607-5573498 GCA_007258455.2 Sequoia sempervirens
CCAACAAATTTTGACATAAGCATATGAAGTTGTAGAACCATATACTTTTATGCTAGAGTAATCATGTGAGGGTTCTAATTTAACTCTATTTTATGAATTTGATCCATTATTTTCTAATTAAGAATTTAAATATGAAAATGTTGGAGATCCATTATTTTCTAATTAAGAATTTAAATATGAAAATGTTGGAGTGAATCCTTCAATATGAAGTGATTTATAGTTTTTATTCTTATGTGGTAGTTTTTTTTTAATATGAAGGATTACTTGTGTTAAAATATAGACTTGATCTATGTAAAATGAAAATATGCAATTATTAAATATACACACATTTTGTTTTCCTTTATCATATTATTTATTATATAATAATATTGACAATGTATTATTTATCGTAATAAACAATTCATTTCAACCTCCATTACAAATATAACATACATGTAGTGTGTCAAATCTTCAAACTCCTTCATACTTTATATTTTAATTATGAAAATATTTTTTGGTTCTTGTATTCTTTACACCTTCAAACCTAATTTATAGACTTAATAAATAGGAAATAAAAAGAACACTTTATATGCATGCATACATTTCAACATGACATAGTAAGAAAAAATATAGGTAAAAATTGGGATCCACATTTTAGGTTATATTTTAATAGATGATGTGTTCTGAGAAGGGGATAACTTAAGTGGTTTAGAGACATAGAAGAGGGGAAGGGTCACAAAAAATAAAAAAAATAATGAAGTTGTAGCTAAGGAAAGATAAAAGCTTAGGCTATTAGGAAAATTTAATAAATGAAATGAGGGTAGGGATGTAAAAAGAGGGGAATACATAGGCTTAAGAGCAGTAAAAATAAAGATGAGGGGAATACATAGGCTTAAGAGCAGTAAAAATAAAGATGATAGAGGAGAGAATAAAATGCATACAGGTAAGAAAAAGTAATAATTTTAAGAGAATACGAAAGTAATATTTGAACTTGACTATTTATAAATTTTGATAGCTAGAAGGAGGTGTTGCCATCTGATCCTTAAAATGACATGGATTATGTTCCACCTTTACATATCAACATTATGTACATATAAAAATTGTCATTCGATATTAATAATCTTTTTAACAATAAAACTCATTTCAAAATGATTTTGGCTAAATTAATAGTTAAAAAACTAAACTTCATTATGTATTATAGCATGCTCATCCCACATTAAAATACAATTACTATCCTACGAATAACTGACAGTATCCAACATAGCCATCCGGTCGGCTACCACAACTCTGAACAGTTCGTTAATCCGACTTTCTAAGGGAGCCATGCCGTCTTCCAATTCTGCAATACATTTCTTTAAGCACACCACCGACTGCCTCAATTCCATATCCTGCCTTTCGTCTAACGGGACGGACTTGCTATTTACTAGCATATCGTACACAGCCCGGGAAGATGAATTCACCGCATCCAGCTCATCCAGCAAAACGTGGAAGGTGCCTTTGTTTCTACGCCTCTCCACCTTTTTCTTCACTTTAAAGTAAAGGGTTTGAAAGGCGCAGGCCCAGGAAGAGCGCCCGGCGCAGGGCAGCGGCAGGGAGCACCTTGATTTGGTTGAAAGGGCGGCGATGAGAAGCCCACAAACGAAGACAGTAAGGTCCTTGGCCGCATAAATTGCTTCCACTGAGTCCGGACCTGCAGGCTGAGCCACCCGCTTTTCGCCCATGCGCCGCAACATGGAGCTACAATTCCCCAGCCGAGATATGCTCTGAGCTTTGGCCGACGATTCGTTGAAACTGCTGAGGGCCGTCCGGGCCCTGACCAGCTGCCCGGCGTTGATGGGTCCATTAAAGTAATGAAGCACAAGGTGAAGCTTTTCCTGGTGTTGCTTGATGTCTCTCATGTTGTCGCGCAACGCGTTGCATACGTCGAGGAGCTTAACCGTGTCATCGAGGGTCTCGTCCATCCACTTTGAATTCTGTCGCAGGAGCACCTGTCCGATTTGGGGGAAAATCTCTTGGACCTCTCTATGCATAGACAGGCACACATCCAGCGCCTGCCTAAGCCAGGCGGCGCTCAGAAAGTTCCCGAACTCCTGCAGCCGCTGGAGCTCCGCGCAGAGATGGGTTTCCAAGACCTCACGCTCCGTATAGGCGTCAATTACCGACGAGGAAGGCTGATCCTGGAAATTTAGAGCATACTGTAAACCCTCTACGCCTCCTATTATTTCTTTCTTCCTCTTTTCTGATCTGCTGTGGAAACTTTGAGCATACTGTAAGCGTTTCAAGCCTCCTTTTATTTCCTTCTTCAGCTTTTCCTTTGATAAACCCTGGAAATTTAGAGGAACCTGTAAGTTTGGCAAGCTGCCCATTATTTCCTTCTTCCACATCTTTCGACCGTGGAAACTTAGAGCATACTGAAACCCACCCATTATTTCCTTTTTCTTCTTCTCTTCCGATAGACTGGTGAAACTTTTAGATTTCTTTAATCCCTGCAAGCCGCCTACTATTTCCTTCTTTCTATTCTCCTCTTTCCTCTTGTCTGATCTACTGTGGAAACTTTGAGCGTACTGTAAGCGTTTCAAGCCTCCTCTTATTTCCTTCTTCACCTTCTCTTTTGATACACAGTGGAAACTTAGAGGGAACTGTAAGTTTGGCAAGCTGCCCATTATTTCCTTCTTCCACATCTTTCGACCATGGAAACTTAGAGCATACCGAAAGCCACCCATTATTTCCTTTTTCTTCTTCTCTTCCGATAGATTGTGGAAACTTTGAGATTTCTTTAATCCCTGCAAGTCGCCTATTATTTCCTTCTTTCTTTTCTCTTCCAATTGACCATGGAAACTTTGAACATACTGTAAGCCCTGAAAACTTTGGACAAACTGTAAGCCATGCATCAATTTCTTCTTCCCCTTCTCCTCTAATTGACCAGGTAAATCTTGAACATACTGTAATCCCTGCAAACCACACATTACTTCCTCCTTCCTCTTCTCCTTTTTCAGATTGGAAACAAACACATTCTCAACTCGCTCTTACAATATATTTTAACTAAAATTTTATACCAAAGTCAACCTTTTAACCATCACAATCACGAATTTAAGATTGAAAGCCACATATAAATACCTTTTTCGGTTTATAATTTATTAGCTATAAGATTTTTATTGGTGAAGACGGCACTTATATTCATCTCCATGGTAGACTAAATATATGTTGACATGAGTGGTTGGAGAGCATGGAATCTCGGGAGAAGATTCCCGATGACAAAATAAAAAATAATTTTGGCGATTGAAGTCAAATTTCTAACTGCTATTTAATTGCCGCCATGTGATATACTATGTGCCAAGTCAATTTACAAAGTAATAATAAGTTCTGATCTATATTACGTACATATCAACTTGCACAAAATATTTTTTTAATTGAATTATATAGTCTGACGAATAATTATACATCTAATTTATAAGTTGTCTTTTGCTTAAATTGTTAGGAATAATCTAGGTCTAATTTGTCAAAGTTATTTAGAGTTAAATCTTGTCTGATTTTGAACTTTGGTGGATGAAAAAATTGGTTATGTTTTCAATTGTTTGAAAATTAAAAAAAGTATGTGTTGTTGGGTTACACTAATTTTATAGTTATTGACAATTATACTTGCAACTCAATTGCTTATTTCTTATATTTTTAAATATATAACTTTGACTAATTGATAAGTCTCTTCTTTGATGAAGACATTATATAATAATAATAAACTAAAATTACCTTTTCCTAGATTTAATTTAGTGCAATTCAATAAGATGTATATACATAAGCATAAACCAACTTAGATTAAATCATTAATAGTTATGGGTGTGATAATTGAACAATTAAATACTAACTTGAAAAAGTAATTGTGAAGGAGGAGTGTACTTATCTCTAAGAATGATGAATACATTTTTTATGTAGGGGCTAAAACATGTTGTTCTAGCACAAATAATAGGTAATCTTGATTTTCTCTTTGTTTCAAATTTTATGCAAGAATGTGATTTTTTTGGATCAAATCCATGGCTCTAGACCACTTTTTCATACACATAGATCTATTTTGTGGCCTAAAAATTTGATCTTTCTAATTGTATACTTCTGCTCTCTAGTTCGTTAGTCTTTTTGTTTCTCTTTTTGTTGTCAAGGATTGATGGTATTGAAAAATACCTTAAAGAGATTTCCAAATTACTAGGGGCATGTTCTCCTATGTGAATCTCCTAGAGAGCATGATTTTATGATCTTATTAAAGATCGAAAAACAATAGGAAAGCATGTAAATATTCTAGACAATGATTTTGAGGCAATTGTTGTTCATTTTAGTGTTCCAATTGAAGTGTTCTTCTGATCAATATTTTTTGTATATGAATTATTTGTTTAATGAATATTTTTCTTATTAGGATAATGAATTAACCACTCTTAAGTACAAATATATGTTAAATTTGTATCAAGTTTTTGATTAACAATAAAAAGGTTTTGAAGGTTTCCTGAAACCCTATACAAAAAGGAACAATGGTAGTAGAGATAAAAAATGGATTGCCCACCCAAGAAACCAAAAAATAAGCTGATTACAAAGACATCAATGACCCATTAGCAAAAACCAACGACAAAAAACAAAGACAAAAAAGTACAATAAATAGCCATTAGATAAGTTCTTTGAGCATCCTCGCCACTTCCAGGTCTTTCGATGCCAGCCTATCATGCATTTCCATGATGTCATCCACATCCTGCGTAGGGACCATTTTGCATTTCTTAGTTTTACTCCAAGTACGCAAACTCGGTCCAATACCCAAATCCATGGTTTGCATGTCTTTGTCTACACTCTCCCCCCTCTCCTTAGTTATCTAATCACCAAAAAGACCTCTGCCTGTCCATTCTTTTTCCTTCTCATTGAGGAAAACTAGACCTTCAGCTGAGGCTTCCAAATTTTCCTTGCTAAGATTAATGAGTGTGTCCAAGTCCTTACACATCTACCTATAATTATTTTCCAACAACGCTAGCCTCAGGAAATAGTCTTTTTTCAGGTTATCCAACTCATCCACCACATAGTCGATACTAGAACTCATCAATTTAGCCAAACCAAAGATGAAGTCCTTTTCCTTGACGAAGCGTGGAAATATTGCACCTGGCAATAGTGTTGTGCTTGTTGTGGAGATCCTGTACCTCATTAACCAACCACATCAGTAAATTAAAGGAAATTTCCACCCTTTCCTTCACCATCATCGACGCCTGTGAAAATTTCATGGCCCCCCAAAACAAACCTCTACCCTGATGTGAACTAGTAGGAAAATCCTCATCTTGGCAGACATTAGGGATAAACTTGGACTTACCCCTATCCAAGGAAGTTGACTCATGAGCAGACTCATTGACATTAACAATACTATTCATCATACTAGCATGAGGGGTCCCACCATCACCATCATGAACCGGGTTCAAATTTTGCAAATTTGCCACCACACCATCCAAAATATCCTTGGCTGCCTTCAAAATCTTATCCCCCATATCCTTAGAACCCAAACCCCAAATCTTGGCCTTCTTACCGCTGCAAAGCCCCTCCTCTGTAACCTCCTCATAGACCTCCTTCAGTTTTTTCTTAACTCGTGGGAGGGAAGGTTTGGCCTTAGAAGTAGAGGGTTTCTTCCTGCCAGACAAGGGCATATAGTCAAGATCAATATTGTACCCATCAGACCACCCCTCTGAATTCTCTTCAATTTTGGTCCCCTCACTCTCAAGAACCTCTTCAAACTAACAATTCCTACTCCCTTTCCTCTTCTTATTCGAAACAGGAGAACAAGGAGCATCAACAATATAGTTGGCTTTAATAAACTCAACTATAACCAACATCAATCCCTCATGCAAAAAAGGGTTTCTAGGGTTCTTCCTGAAATTTGAGATTCCTTCCTCCAAAGAAAGCAATAGATAAAATGGGAAGGAAATGAGCTTACCATGCTAGAAATGATTCAACATAACAAAGTGGTGGCCATACAATGCCGTGTATCTTCCATCCAGGGTGAAGTACTACATTAATGCCATCGCCACATCTTGCTAGATAGGTTTAATTTTAGTCCTATCATACCTGCCACACTCTAGTCTAACCATTTTAGCATGCTCTCTATCTCATAGAAAATTCTGCCTAGCCAATTGTGAAAGGTTCTTATCTCTGTAGAACTTCCTTCCGATGACATCCCAGTCACTTCCATAATGAAGTCTTCATTAATTATGGTACCCATTCCAAACAAACTGAGAACACAACCATGCCAAGCATCAACAGAGTCTTTGGAGATGTTGGACTTAAAGCCATGCAACTGTTCCATAAAAGGGGTCACCCCTCCCTTTTGTAGGATAGCCCAAACATTAGCATTAGACTTGAGGTCGTCATAAGAAAGCAGTTCTGCTCTGCACCTATCCCCACCCATCATCGAGAGCTTTGCAATTACAAAGAGAAACCACACACAACAACATAAAAATAATAAGGAAAAAGGGAAATGAACACCCAAAAAGCACGAGAGTCTGCCAAGAGCAGTACCAAGAATAATAATGGTAAGGATACTCATGCAACTTAGATTTGAATGGCCACAACTTCCAATAAGCATCACCTGCACAGAGTGTCTAATCATCCAGAAAATACCATAATACCCATGCATTCTGATAGTCGAGGAGATGGCGAATGCCAATGTGCTAAGATTTTTCATATGGATCAGATTACTTAACTCAAAGGGCAGGACATCATTCGCCTCCCAATACCTTGCAGATGTCACCCCAAGATTCGCTACCCAATCAACCACATGATTTGCCTCTCTAAAAGCATGAGAAATATATATTTCATCGAAATCCTGAGTCAAAGCAAGGGCATTCAAAATGAAATTTTTGATAGTCCATGATGGGGGAGAGACCTTCCTAATACAATTCACTATATTAAGAGAGTCCCCTTCGATCCATAGCTTTGAGATCCCCTTGTCTCTAGCCAATTTGTATCAAGTTGATTTAGGGAAAAAATAAAATAAGTGGGAAAAATAGATTTTAAATTTGAACGATAATATTTTTATGAAAAATAAATGTCTAAATATATAAAAACACATATTAAAAAATTCAATATATATATATATATATATATATATATAATCTAAAAATAAATTTGACTCCACATAAAATTAAATTATTTATTTCTATATAATTTAAATTTAAATATTTCCAATAAATAAATATAAAACTAATTAAAAATAACCATAAAAATGCAAATTTTACTATTGTTTAGATTTGAAAATGGTTAAGACAAATATATTGGAAGGTAGATTACAATTCCAATCGAAGTCGATGTCAAATAGCGGAGACTGCATTGCCAACTATTTATGTGACCAGCTGTACAGATGTAGAATTAAATATTTGGAGTTGTGATGCATAAAATAACATTGCCGAATGGCTAATTTGAATGAACTTAAAAGATTTAACAGTAAAAGAGTACCTGCAATAAATAATAAAGAAAAAATGACAAGACCTGGAAATTGGGAATTATTTGTTTTCATTATCATATGTAGAAATTTTCCTATTCTTGCGGCCAATGGAACATATAAATTAATATAAACAATATGAAAGGAAATTAAAATAATTCTCCTTGTAAAGTGATAAATTTAATAGAAGGGTTGTCGATAGAATATTTGATATATAATATTTTTTTCAAAATGATACATAGAGGTTAGAATTTGGCTTTGGTAGAAGGGGAGGGTATTTTGTTGTAGATTGGTTTATGTGATTAAAATTCTATTTATTAATTAAATTTATAATTATTTTTTGATAGATGATTGACTTTTTTTTTTTAGTGTAAGTTGAATTTGAGGGTTTTTTTTTTTATATTGAAACAAAGTAGATTACAAATAATAAGAGCTACAGCAGGTAGCTGAAAAGAATATATATGACTAACCAAAAACACAATAGTTAGAATTGAGGTTATCAAATTGATTTTTCATATTTTAAAAAATGTATTCATTTAATAGAGTTGGTGTTTGTGTGTGTCTGTGCAAGCACGTGTGAGTGCACACTTGCGCATGAAAATGAATTGTATACTTCTAGAAGTCTGGGATCTATTTGCTTTAATATCTAGAATACAATGTCTAAAGGAAAGACAATTTTGATGAATGTATTTGATAATTTTCTAAGAAAGAATATTCTCTTTTTGTGATCTATAATTGTTAGGTATACAACCCTATAAATGCATTAAACATGAATTCTATGCTAGCTCTACACCTAGAACATTTATCATTCATTACCCTAATGGTTTATTAATTTATAACAGTTAAATAACAAAGAAAAAATAATTAAAATAGGAAACACAATGAGAAAGAACACATTATATAGATCTTCTAGTTAGATAGAAAATTAAAATAGATAAAATACTCTATGAAGGGTATGCTACAAGAATCCCATTCACTAATTTAATGTCAATGCATGGAGATTATGTCATTACAATGGATCACTGTAGTTGCATATTTATGCTATAGCCTCCTCTCTTATGTACTACTCTTGTTGCACTCAAAAACCCTATACACCTTATGTCTCTTTGTACTAGCAAATTGAGAATCCCTCTCTTCATCTAATTAAATTTTATGATCAACTCTTGCTATTTCCTTAAATCTTAGTCTACATCCCCGAACAATGGAATTTGAATGATTTTCTTAAATGAGAATGATCTCCTAAGATAATTATCCAAATCATATACCAATAAATTGGGAAAAATATTGAATAATTACAACCCAAACCATAACTATTGTGAGTGTGAAAGAGGGTATGTTGCCAAAAGGAATGTGAGATAATACGATTGTAGACACTTAAAATTCACCAATTAATATGTTACCAATCCCATTCATAATTCTCCTTTTCATTCTACTCAATATACCAAATTATCACATTCTCTAATTAGCTAAATTAATCTTTATTATTTAGCTAATTAGTCATCTCTAATTAATTAATTCTCCATTTACTAAAAAAAATAACTTTATCCATTTATTTTAAATAAATAAATAATTAACTAATCACATAACTAACTAGTAAATAAATGTCAAACATCTTGCAAATCTCAAAATATTGATCATTAACTTTTGATCTTTCTCTAGAACATACCAAAACTTAGTAAAACTACCCTAATGCATCTTGTCCATCCATTTCAATACAACATCTTCAAATCTCAATGATTCACATCTTTAATCAAGAATCTATAAATCAGACCCAATTCCTCTCCAACTATCACATCCTGACAAGTTTGATAGGCACATGCTACCAAAATCCCTTTCTCAAATCACACCAATCACATCCAAGGCTTAATAGGTAAATGCTATTCAAATCTTGTATGATTCTTCAGAAATCATAAGTCAAGAGCATATCCACTCAGTAAAGGAGATTCTATTTTGGCATCCCTTGTGATACCTTGTCCCTTACCTCTAACATTGGTTTTAGATTCACTAGTTTTTTGGGGTCTTATTTATTTTTCTTCAAATTGTCATCTTTCGCCAATGTTGTGGTGTCTTCATTTTTCTCTTATTATTATGTGGTGTTTTTGTTTTGACTAATAGTTGTTTTGTAGGTTTATCTTTTTTCTTAATGTTTGCTATTTGTGTTTAGTTTGTGATATCCACGTGATCTAACATTTTTTTTAAAAGTTTTTACATCTTTGTTTAACTCATGGAATCTCTTCCTAATTCATAATATTTGCATTTAGTCTTTGGAATCTATGTGTTCTAACATATTTCTACATGTTTGAGTATCTCTGTTTAATTTTTTAGCATTTATATTTACTTAGTGCATTTGTTACTATCTTTCAACATATATGTTTTTTTTTTAAATTTTCTCTCATTTTAGTCTTGTAGATTTTTTTTTTCTTTCTATTTTTATAGTTATTAACCCCTTTTTCAACTCTCATGTGCCAAAGATCTAGAAATTTCAAACTAGTAATATTTTATTTTATAGATTCATTTGTCCAAGATTTTATTTCAAATATTATTTAAATTTAAATATTAATAAATTAATAATTTCCTCATTCTTGTTTTTGTGTGTGTTGGAATCAAGTATGCTCTCCTTTTACACTTTGTATGATCTTGAAGATCAAGAGCAACCCTATCAACTTATGTGTTTGTGTGATTAGTGTTGTGTTTTCTTTCCTCTTACACTTTGTGTGATCTTGACGATCAAAAGAAAAAAATGGGCCACTTATGCTATTTAAGAATAGTTTGCGTACAATCTTCTCTCACACCTTAAGTGATCTTGAAAATTAAAAAGAAATTATTCCTTTTTATGTTTCTATTTTCATAGAGGTCTTGCAGCTTGTATTTTATCACCAAGCTTTATTCAAAGCCCATATTTTAATGGGTTATATTAATTCTTTGGAGGAGCTATCTCTTTTGGCTAAGTCAACATCAACATCGAGTGGATTTTAAACACATCGTAAAGTGAGGTGCTTTTACCCCCCCAATACCTAGGTATTAGACACCACCCCTCATATCATAGACTTGGGCCTCATGTACATTTAGGTATATCAATGAATCCCTTAGTTGAGCCTTGTTAATCCTAGATTAAGAAGCCATTCATTGCTTGTAACTTTTGATGCATCGATAAATAGTTAGCCTAGGAAGTTACCCACAACATACCTATGATATATTGGTGGGTTAATAATAAAAACACACCATTTGACTAATATAGGTTATTTTTATGTTGTAATTCCCTAACATTCACACTCATCTTTTTTGAACCTCTGATGTAGTCATGATGATCATTTTATTGTACTCTTTTTTTGTTGAAGTGTTATTGATGTAATTTTATATTGGAATTTATATTCTTAGTGTATTTCATATGATGCATGAATAATTTCACATAAAGATATGATAATATTTATATTTTTATCCTATCTAGTGGATTCTTTTGCATTTATACAAATAATCTTGGATGTATATTATGATTACAATGTTGGAATTTGGATGTCTATTAATTCACATATTTCATGTGGAATGGTGTACATTGATTGAGTAGTATTATGATGTGATGTGGTACCTTGTTAGGTGATTTTATATTTCTTTGGCTATTATATATGTGTTGGTGCACTTGATGTGTGAATTGAGTGTGTATGTACCAAGTTATGTTTCCACCTAAATGTGTAGGTCTAGGTTGTTTCCCCAATGGTGGCTATATCATAGACACCACTTTGGACCTAATATGTTCACCAAATCCTATTGTACTCAAGTCAAGTTAAAAAAGTATTGTAATAGACACATGCATATCCAAATCCAAATTGGTGATGATTATAAAGTCCACTATGTTGTAAAGTAAAATTTTGTAATTTGGTCATGTATATGTCATTATTATTTTACAATGCTTCCCTTAATTATTTTCATTTCATAGAGTGAATCCTTTCTTGGTACTATTTCATTTAATGAATTGTGAATCAATCAAATTAAGAAAATATAATTTCTATTATTATAATCTAATCAATTTAAAATAAAAATAAACCAATCTACATTAATAAAAAAAAAATTGGGGTTACAAATAGAACAATATTATTGACACCCTTTGAAAAAGAATAAATACAATGTGAGGGAAAATAAATAAAAAAATAAATAAAAAAATTTAAATTGTAAAGGAAAAGGAAGGACAAAAATTTAATGCTATGAAAATGGTTGGGTGAAAGGGGGTATGGCAACATATAGTGTAGCCATCTTAGTCACTTGAGGGATATGTAGGAAATGATGCCCTTTATTTTACTCTCACACATTCTCTCTAAATTTTTTCTCCTAGGCTCTCTCACTCTCTATAATTTTTGGTAGCTTTATCTCTTTGCTTCTCCCCTCTCTCCCTCCTTTTCTCTGTCTCATGCACCATTTATCACATTGCTACATCAAAAAACCCCTCTCAAGAAAACTTGGTGACAATGAGGATAGTTTGCTAGCATTGAAATCAAACAATGAGCAAGGAAAACATAATAGTGGTTGTTAATTAGAGTTGGGTGAGTATAAATAATAGATCAAATCCTTCAAAAATAATTTATCTTATTTGTTATTATAGAATTTTTTTGGACATGTTTCTACATAAGCAAGGTTACTTTACATGTATGTATTTAAAAAAATGGGTATTCTTGTTATGGGGAAACTTCTTTATTGTAGAATTAGTGTTGGTGTATGGACCCATTCAATGTTGTCTATGGGAATTCTTGCATGAAATGAGTATTTTTCCTCTTTTGTATGGAAACTTATTAAAACCCTATTAAATTTTTGGTTTTTCTTGTAAATGGCTACCTATGTCACACCAAAAAGGTTATTAGATCACAAAGAACTTATGATTGGGGTTTAGTGGCTAGAATGATCATCTAGAGGGTATTATTGGATGGACTTAGGGATAAGATCATGATCCAAGACTAGATGATCATGAATTTTGTAAATAGTATCTTGATCAAGGATAGGATTAGATTTGAGGACATCGAAAATGGATGCTTCACTTCCTTGTCCACACAAAAATGAGGATACAAGGAAAGGGATGCAATTTTGCAATGATCACATTCAAGGTCACCTTAGAGATCTCAACCCATTCAAGGATATGAGAGATCTAATTGTAAGGAATCCTTGGATATGATGGAGACAAGAAATGGGTTCACCACCAAGTGTAAACTTGGAAAATACAAAATGTTTGAAAACATAGCACTGTGATATGTAAAAACCTAAAAATGCAAGTAAAATGTAACATAAAGTTATGAAACTGGAGATGTGCACCTAGAAAATTGTTGGAGATGGAATGGAGCTCTGGAATCCTGAAAAACTTGTTGTTAATGCTAACTAGGACTCATACACCAAGCTAGGTGAATTAGTCCAGTTTTGGGAAAACTATGTTGAAATAGGTTTAAGCCAAAAGGGTACTTAGATCTATAAAAATCCTGTTTAGGCCTGGGTAGTGGGACTCATTCACCAATAGTGGAAAATCAGTTCACTTCTACTTTTCTAAAATTTTTAAAGTGCATTCTATAGCTCTCGGTCTGCTCTGCTCTTCCCGACTAGTTTTTGGATCCAAAACCGCAAAATTTAGCTTGTAGCCCTTCTCCAAGGCTTGTTTGCAACTTTGAATTGCTTGGAAAATTTGATGACAAATTTTCCAATCTTTCTCTTTGACAAATATGCAGCCTATACCTACAAATCACATGCAAAGAGAGGGAAAAATGTTGTGGGGTTAGTGAATAGGGGTTTGCCTTGGTCAAACCCCTTGTTGGTAATTAAACCCTTGAAATGAAATGAAATAGAATGGAGAATGATGAGTGAACAAATAGTGATGTTGCAACTGTTGCAAATATGTAAGTATTGGCTCCAATGGATGAGGACTTGGAATCTAGATTGATGTTGATAGATCTTGAATGCAATGCTTGCTTGAATCACACAATCCTACATCGCAAATTTTATCTCTAAAACAACATGATGCAAACAATCTTTGACATGATGAATGACACTTGAAGAAGCTCTTGAATGATTGATAATTTTCCCTTGAAATGTCTTGAATACTCTTATGAATGATAAAATGCTCTTGTGAACTCTTGAATGCTTGTAAAATTTGCTAGGTATCAAAATGAGGGAAAGAAGCTTGTATTTATACTCAATTATGCAATAATTCCCAAAATTACAACACTACAAGTCGACCTTAGATCTTGGAGAATAAAAACCCACCAGAATTTTTAATTAAATTTTAATTTTGAGTTGAAGGGGACTCATTCGCCCATAATGGTGAATGAGTCCCACCTTATGAATTTAAGGTAGGTTTCGGGATTTTGATGTTTTAAGTGATATTTATTGGGATTATTCTCAAAAATACACATAAATAAGGCATGTGGATGCAAAATGGAGCCAATTAAAGAATAATAAATCCCAATTATTAATGACAAACCTTGGAAATTGTGAAAGTGTGTTACAATGCTTTACAACACTTTAAAATAAGGCTTGGTAAATGATGAAAAGAGGTTATTTTATTAGCAAGACCCTAGAAAAGTGTGAAAGTGTGTTACAACACTTTGAAATAAGGCTTGGTAAATGATGAAAAGAGAGTATTTTAATAACAAGACCCCAAAAAAGTGTGAAAGTGTGTTACAACACTTTACAACACTTAAGTAAGGTACCATTTGAATCTTGTTGGTTCATAACGGCCCAAGAACTAATGCGAATGTGTTATACACATTACAACATTAAATCAAGGAAATATTAAGCTAAAATTGCAAGGAGGACCTAAACAAGTCAGGAAAAGTAGAAGGGTTACTTTTTTGGTGACCACATTTAGCCCCCACTTTAGTGAGAGGACGAACCTACTTCAAACTCACACTAAAGTAGATCAACACGCATCAAGAGGGGTTCAAATGTATTGATGCTAGCAAGATGGGACAACAACGATCAAGAAGGATGATCAAGCCCCCAGGATTAGGATCCCATGAAAAACCAACATAAGCACAAAGGAACACACATGAAAATGATATCAAGAACAACAACAAGGAACAAACATACAATGCCAAAGTTGAAGAAGAGAAAAGGAAAATGAAAGAAAGAATTAGATTAAGCTTCAATCATTTTTCCAACACGATGTGGATCAGATCTATGTTGTTTGTTCAGAAAACACATACTCACTCTCTGGCGACGAAACTCATGGCTGTCCATTGGGTGAGAAGGCCTAAAAGGTGAGAAACATACACTCATGGATGGTATGCACTCACACATATGCAGGTGGCTATGGGGAAAGTCATGCATCAAAATGGGATTCCCGCTCAACCATACCAAAGTTATACCTCTTGATAAATTTAATAAGGCACCAGAAAAATAAAATGTTCTTTCGAGCTTCATGATTCAAGCAAAGCTTTGCATGATTGGAGCCCATGAACAAATGCGATGGATCCATAGGCATGCAAGCTATGTTATGCAAGGTGGCCATATAAAAAATGCAACATACAACATGCAAAGAATGTTCAAAGGAGTCTTGCTTAGTTCATGTAAGGTATTTAACTTAGGGAAAATTGTACCTAATGTCTCAAAGAGAGGACCAATCAAAGAATAGAAGATTCACAACTTAGGGGATGTAGTGTGGACCACACCAAGCCACTAATAGGAATGTAATATGCTAAGATAGATGACACTCAAGAAGTACATTACACCAAATGTCATCCACAAAGTGACAAACACATCGTATGAAGTAAGAAGGTTGCACTAAGAACCATGAAAAAGGAAAAATGCAAAAGAATAATGCCAATGTATGCCCCCACTTTAAAGGAATTGTTGAACACCATGCTGTGAGAAATTAATTTAAAGTAGAAAATGAAAAATTAAAAAAAGAAGAAAGACATGAGAGCCAACTTGGAAAGTGTGGAAAATGATTTTGGGTTGCCCACACTTGCTTAGCTCCTTCTAGAGTTTTTCACCTAAAAGGAGAAAGGGGAAGGAATGGGGTCCAAAATGCTATTATCTACACTCAAGATTAATGTAAATGAGATGTATTATTCCTAATTAAGATGTACTAATGCTTTGATCTAAAAAATGAAATGATCTAATGATGCAAAACCTAAGAAATGTAGCTTGTTTGAAAACACAATCTGATATGCAGAAATGCCTAAAAAATTAAGTAAATGATGAAATAACTGAATAGAATCAGAGAGGTGCACCTGGAATTTGAAACTTGATGCTGGGAGATTTTGGAATCCTAAAATTTTGATTGAAAATGTTGACTGGGACACTTACGCTAGGTTGGGCACTTAGTCCTAGTTTTGGGAAACTTTGCCGGAACAAGAATTTTCCAAATGGGTATCCAAAACTGTAAAAATCACTTTTTAGGCCCGGAAGCAGGACTAATCCACCAGTAGTGGTGACTTAGTCTTCCTGTAGATCTCAAGAATTTTTGGGCAGAATCTTGTAGCCTCAAGTCTACACTTTCTTTTTTGACAGGTGTTTGCACTTGATTCTACAAAAAATGGGGTAAAAAGTATCTCCAAGATTGAATTAGGGTTGTGATGACTTGATTGAATTTGAAGACTTCTTGACCACTTTTCAACACCAATTCCTTTGACCAATCTACCTACAAAAGTCTACAAACACACATGTAAGGAGGGAAAAATGGTTGAGGGTTAGAGAATAGGGGTTTGCCTTGGTCAAACCCCACTTTGGTAATCAAACCCTATGAAATGAAATGAAATATGGAGAGAATGATAAATAAACAACATGTAATGTCATAAAATTACCACACCCTTGATGTAGAAATTTGAAGATATGTAATGAAGTGCTCTAATGGATTGACTTGATAATGCTTGATTACTTGAATGCTTGAGAATTATTAAGTGAACAGATGCTTGAATGCTTGATGACTTAGTAGATTGTTGGAGATGATAAATTAGAAGAAAAACCATTATTTATACATTATTTTACTAAAATTTACCGAAAGTAACACATCACAGGCCAACCTCAAGGGTTAGAGGACCAAATCCCGCTAGAAATTTAAAATTATTTTGAGTTTTGTGCCAAAAAAGACTAAGTCGCCCCTATTGGCGACTTAGTCCCACTTAAGAAAATTAAGTGGGTGTTAGGAATTAAGGGGAATTAAATGTTTTCCAATGGTAATGTCCTAAAAAAAACACTTTAAAACGACCAAAAAGTGTATTAAAGGGTCATTTAAACACAAGAAAGGGTCAAATTAGTGAAGACAAGTCTAGAAAAGCATGAAAATGAGTTAGAACACTTTACAACATTTTAAAATAAGACTTGGTAAGTAATAAAAAGGAGTTATTTAAGTGAATTATGATGAAAGGGTCCTAGAAAAGTCTGAAAGTGGGTTACAACACTTCACAACACCTTTACAAGACAACCTAGAAGTATTAATGATTCACAAGAGTCCAAGACCTAATGTGAATGTGTTGGCCACATTAAAACATTAAATATAGGAAAAATCAAGGCAAAGTCCATAAGAGAGACTCAAGTGAGCATAAAAATTCAACTATACATTTTTTTTGCGACACATTAAGGCCCCACTTTAGTGAGAGGATGAACCTGCTTCAAAATCTCGCTAAAGTAGCTCAACATGTACATCAAGAGGGATCCTAATGCACACATGTTGGTAAGGTAAAATAACAACAATCAAGAGGGATGATCAAGCCCCTAGGATCAAGATCTCATGACAAACCAAACATAAGTGAAAAGGAACACACATGATGATGATGAAAGCTTTGATCATTTTTCCAACCCGTTGTGGATCAGATCTAGGCTGTTTCTTTGAAAAAGAAAATGTGTACTCACTTTGGGGCGATGAGACTTATGGTTTTCCGTTGGGTGAGAAAGCCCAAGTATACTCACTACGGGGACATGAAAATTTTGATTATCTGTAGGGTGAGAAGGCCCAAAAAGGTGAGAAACATATGCTTGGTTGGTATGCACTCACACAAGTAAGTGGATATGGGGAAAAGTTGTGCTATGGAATGGGCTTTCCTGCTCAACCATATCAAAGTTATACCTCCTGATAACTTTAATAAGGTGCCACAAAGGACAATTTCGGTTCGTGCTACATGAGATAGGAAAAGCTTTGTATGCTTAACTCATGGACAAATGCAAAGGTACCACAGGCATGCAAGCTGTGTTATGCAAGGTGGCCATGTAAATGAAAAATGCAAAAATGTAAAATGTAAAAGGTGTTCAAATGAGTCTTGTTTAGTTCATGCGAGGTCTATAACTTAGGGAACATTGTGCGTAATGTCTCCAAGAGAATACCAATCAAAGAATATAATATTTGCAACTTAGGGGATGCAATGTGTCACACTAGGCCACTAAGAGGAATGTAATATGCTAAGAGAGAACATGATCATGAAGGACATCATACCTAATGTCATCCACAAATTGACAAAACACATCGTATGAAGTAACAAGGATGCACTAAGAACCAAGAAAAAGGAAAATAATGCAAATGAATAATGCCAATGTATGCCCCCACTTTAAAGGAATTGCTAAACATCGTTCTATGAAAAATTACTTTAAAGTAGAAAATGAAATATGTGAAGAAGAAAGAAGACATGCAAACCAACTTGGAAAACCCTTATGCCAAGTCATACATGTTTTTTAGTAAGGTTGCACAATGTAAATGAAAAAGAAAACAAAAGAAAGGAGGGTTGCCCTCAGAAAGGAACACATCAAACACATAAGGGATATATGGATTTGGGGTTAGTATTTTTGTTGCTGCAATGTGTTGATTAAAGAGCTCGAAACTGTTATCATTCCCAAAAACACATAGAATTGGAAGAATGACACAAAGAGAGCAAAAACAAATGAAAAATAAAATTCATTTTGGGTCAACATGGAAGAGACATTGTGGTCTTAATGCTTTGCATCATCCCCAAAAGGAAAACACAAGTGAAAAGAAAATGAAAAGGAAATAGAAAAGGAAAAGATTTTGGGTCAACATGAAGGAGACATTTTGGTCTCAATGCCTTGCGTCATCCCCAAAAGGAAAACACAAAAAAAAGAAAAAGTAAAAAGGAAAAGGGACCAATTGGGTCAACATGGAAGAGAAATTGTGGTCTTAATGCTTTGCGCGTCATCCCAAAAAGGAAAACACAACTAAAAAGAAAAAGAAAAGGAAATGCACAATAGATGGAAGAATATAGGTACAAATAGAGGAAGTGCACAAAGAGAGAGAGAACACCAAATACACAGTATGGGGGAACACTATATGCATACAAAGAAGAAAATGTAAAAGGCTAGTAATGCAAATGCCATTTAACCATTAAATGAGTTATTGGATTTGCAATCTTAGGTAGTATAAGTGGAAGATGAATAATGCAGTTAAGAGACAAGGACAAATGCATGAATACGACAAGGCTAACAACTTCTTGCCCTCACTGAATGTAAGGGAAGAATGAGCGGAGGTGGGTGATGGGAAGGATCATTCAATAATGAGAATGGAAAATCCTACAACTATTGCATGATGAGAGGAGTTGGTTTAAGGAATGACAAGATAACAATTGGTATCAGTGAAGTGATACTTATTTAGTATGTCCTTCAATGTTTGAAATTCATCAGTTTGGTGGCCAAGAACATGATGATATTTGCAATATGGTACGTTAGAATCTTTAGGATGGATTACCAACCTATTCATAGGTGGTAATATAATGAGACCCCTGTTTAAAAGCATTTGGAGTTTCCTTTCACATTTAGGTGGTGGATGGAGAGGAAACTTGAGTTTTTTCAATTTGTAAGGTTGTTTGTGTTTACTAGATTCTCATTTTTCATGAATTGAAGGAGGAATAGGACCCATGGGGATCCTAACATCCTTGTTAGTGGAATCATGTAAAGGTTGTTCAGGTGGAAGGAGAACATTCAAGTTAGGAGGAGAATCAAAGATTACTATGCCATCATCCTGAAGTCTCCTCTTGTCAAGATGAGGTGGTTCATGATATCCTAGTCCTATTATGTTTTCATCAGTTGGTCTTTGTTCTAAAATTTGGTGAATTCCATGTTCGGTTGTTGTATCACATCCTTGTTTGCTTAAGATAGTAAAACCTTTGCCATATGTTGCTTCAAGGTTGATTGGTGTGTTTGTGGTTTTGTGATTATAAAATGGTCGAGAAGTTTCTTGTGTAGAGGAACTAGGTCCACCTAATGGAGGGAACTTAGGTCCTTTAGGATGTAGATAACTGAATGTATCAAGAGGTGAGACCATAGGAAGGTCTTGTGACTTCATGGATGGGTAGAAGGCTGCATTATTTTCAAGGTTATCAAGGTATTTGTTTAAGAAATTATGCATGCTATCATCATCTTGTCCAATGATGTCTACATCATGAGGAGGACAATCATGAGGAGTTGAATGATCATGGGGAAGTTCAAGGTCATTAGGATCACAACCAAAGGCACAATTTGACATGTCTACAAGGGATTTCAATGAATTTCAAAACTTATTAAAGCAAAAAGCCATGATGACAAGGAATGAAAGTAAACTAATATGCTAAAAAGAGAGTGAAACAGTAAATCTAGAAAATATGATAGGATGGAATATGAGAAAATAGAAATGCAAAAAATACCTAAAAATTACCAGAGAATTCAATGCAAAATATGCAGGAGGACTAAGTCACCCAGTGTGGTGATTTAGTCCCACTGGTGATTTTTTTAAGATTTTTTAGAAATTTTGAATGCAACTCTATGTATTTCAAATGCATAGATACAATGAAAGTATGCAAATGCAATTTTTTTGTGATTTTCAATGCAAAAATGAGGCAAAAATGCAAGCTAATTAAGCTTTTCACTAATACAATTTTAAAAATCCTAGGATGCAATTTAAACAATGTAATTTCTAATGCAATGTAAATGAATCCTAGGATGCACTTGAAATAAGAAGTAAATATTCTCAAAAGTCAGGCTCACCAAAATGTGGACAATGATTTTGGGTTGCCCACACTTGCTTTGCTCCTTCTAGGGTTTTTCACCTAAAAGGAGAAATGGGAAGGAATGGGGTCCAAAATGCTATTGTCTACACTCAAGATTAATGTAAATGAGATGTATTATGCATAATTAAGATGTACTAATGCTCTGATATGAAAATGAAATGATCTAATGATGCAAAACCTAAGAAATGTAGCTTGTTTGAAAACATAATGTGATATGAAAAAATGCCTAAAAATGTAAGTAAATGATGAAATAACTGAAAAAAATCAGAGAGGTGCACCTGGAATCTAAAAATTGATGCTGGGAGATTCTGGAATCCTAAAATTTTGACTAAAAATGTTGACTAGGACACTTACGCTAGGCTGGGCGACTTAGTTCTAGTTTTGAGAAACTTTGTCGGAATAGGAATCTGCCAAACGGGTATCCAAAAATGTCAAAATCACTTTTCAGGCCTGGAAGCAGGACTAATTTTCCAGTAGTGGCAACTTAGTCATCCTGCAGATCTTGGGAATTTTGGGGTAGAATCTTGTAGCCTCAGGTTTGTACTTTCTTTTTTAACAGGTGTCCGCACTTGATTATGCAAAAAATGGGGTAAAAAGTATCTCCAAGATTGAATTAGGGTTGCGATGAATTCATTGACTTTGAATCCTTCTTGACTAATTTTCAACACCAATTCCTTTGAAAAATATTCCTACAAAAGTCTGTAAACACACATGTAAGGAGGAAAAAATAGTTGAGGGTTAGACAATAGGGGTTTGCCTTGGTCAAACCCCACTTTGGTAATCAAACCCTATGAAATGAAATGAAATATGAAGAGAATGATAAACAAACAACATGCAATGTCATAAACTTACCACACCCTTGATGTAGAAATTTGAAGATATGCAATGAAGTGCTCCAATGGATTGACTTGCTAATGCTTGATTGCTTGAATGCTTGAGAATTATTAAGTGAATGGATGCTTGAATGCTTGATGACTTAGGAGATTGTAGGAGCTAAAAAATGAAGAGAAAAACCCTTATTTATACATGATTTTACTAAAATTTCCTAAAAGTAACACATCACAGGCCAACCTCAAGGGTTAGAGAACAAAATCGCGCTAGAAATTTAAAATTATTTTGAGTTTTGTGCCAAAAAGGACTAAGTCGCCCCTATTGGTGACTTAGTGCCACTTAAGAAAATTAATTGGGTGTCAGGAATTAAGGGGCATTAAATGTTGTCCAATGGGAATATCCTCAAAAACACACATAAAATGGCTAGAAAGTGTATTAAAGGGTCATTTAAACATAAGAAAGGGTCAAATTAGTCAAGAAAAGTCTAGAAAAGCATGAAAGTGAGTTACAACACTTTACAACACTTTAAAATAAGACTTGGTAAGTAATAAAAATTAGTTATTTAAGTGAATTATGATGAAAGGGTCCTAGATAAGTGTGAAAGTGGGTTACAAAACTTCACAACACCTTTACAAGACAACCTAGAAGTCTTAATGATTCACAAGAGTGTAAGGCATAAGGTGAATGTGTTGGCCACATGACAACATTAAATCTAGGAAAAATCAAGGCAAAGTCCATAAGAAAGACTCAAGTGAGCATAAAAATGTCAATTATACATTTTTTGGCAACACATAAAGCCATATGCCAAGTCATATGTTTCCAAGTAAAGTTGCATCATGCAAGAGAAAAAGAAAAGAAAGGGATTTCCCCCAAAATGAAAACAAAAAATACATAAGGGATCTATGGATTTGGGGTTAGTATGTTCTTTTCTACAATGTTTTTAGAGAGCTTGGAACTGTCATCATCCCCCAAATACACATAGAACTAGAAGAATGACACAAAGAGAGTGAAAACAAAGAAAAAACTTTTTGGTCAACATGGAAGGGACATAAGGTGTCTCAACGCCTTGTGTCATCCCCAAAAGGAAAACTCAAGACAAATGAAAAAGAATAGGTGAAAGAAAAAGGAAAATCTTTTGGGTCAACATGAAGGAGACATGAATTTCTTAATGCCCTGCATCATCCCCAAAAGGAAAACAAAAGAAAAAGACAAATATTGAATGAAAAGGAAAAGAAAAGAAAGCATTTTGGGTGAACATGAAGGAGACATAAATGTCTTGATTCCTTGTGTCATCCCTAAAATGAAAACACAAGAAAAAGACAAAGATGAAATGAAAAGGTGAAGAAAAAGAAAACATTTTGGGTAAACATGAAGAAGACATGAATGTCTCAATTCCTTGCATCATCCCCAAAAGGAAAACACAAGAAAAGGAGAAAGATAAAAAGGAAAAAGCGATGCATGACATATAGAAGAATGAAGGTACAAATAGAGGAATGCCACAAAGAGAGAGAAAATCAAACAAAACATCATAGGGAATCACATTACACACATGCAATCACACAAAAGAAAAATGAAAAAGGAAAAGAAAATACAAAAGAATAGTAAGGAAAATGTGAGTCAACTGTCGAGCAAGTCATTTTCCTCCCAATCATGTTCATTGTATGCCAAAGGTGGATAGCTAGCCAAGGGACAAGGGCAAGTGCCAAACTAGGAGAAGTATCGAGTTCATCACTCAATATAGGAGATTTCTCATTTAAGCTCATGGAAGAGGAAAATAATGTGTTCAATTCATTATGCACATCTTCGTCAATTTTAGCGGTCTCATTATCATCATCCAAGTTAATCACAATATGATGACAAATGATAATGTCCATGGAAGATTTCATCTCTTGTTGTGATTCTTGTATTGGGTTGTTTTTGTTTGGTTGGGGAGGAGGGTCATCATGCATTGCTACAATCAAGTTCAAATTTTTATTTTTGTTGTTTAACTCTTCATGTAACTTGCGAGCAAGAGAACAATGTCTACGCCTACGCTCTCTAGCACCTCTGTTTCTTTTGGTTTTGTTTTCAAGTTGTGTTTGTGAAGCAGCGGGTTGATGAACCATAGGTTTATTTTTTCCCTAAGGGGAGGAATGAAAGGAACCATAGGAGGTTGTTCATCCACTTTCTCTTTTTCTTTGTAAACTTCTTTTATTCTAGGAGGTGTAACAGGGTTGCTTTCATTGTCTCTTGGTCTTTTGGATGATGTAAGTGAAGTTTCTATCTTTGGTTGGTCTTGGTTGTTTGGTTCTTGTTTAGGTTCAAGCATGGTTTCATCAAGGATGGGATGTGCAGAAGTAGAGGGGGACATGTTTCAGAGGGATAGTTCAACTACTTTCTTTGCTTTGATTTTTTGGTAAGATACAAAAAATAAGTCTTCTTGTTGCTTGATAGGTTCTATGGCCTCAGGAAAAAAGGCTTCTAAGGAAATGTTTCCTTTGGAAGACAAGGGGTTAAAGCCACTATGGTGAATGGTGAATATTTCATTATAAAATGGAAAATTTAAGCATTTGCACACAACCAAAGGGACAAATTTCATTGAGCGAAGCCATGGATGGTGTAGTCTCAAATGAAATTGATCCAATTGTGGGATGATGGAGAATGTGAAATCTAATTATTTTGGTCCTATTTGCAATGGAAGGGTGATCGATCCAATCGTAGGGAAAGCAAAACCATTGTGTGTCTTGATCCATGCTTTCAGTTTATCATAGTCATCTTGATAAAGTTCATGAAAGAGTAAGAACTCCTCAGTGATCACATTCTCTCCATAGGTGGGATCTATTAGTATCCCATTAGTGGGATTGTCATAGATACAACCAGCTATGTAGAGAGGACCATCCAGTGCATGTTTAATTATATCTTTAGCTTAGAGAAAATAATATCAAGAGGACTCTTAGGTCAGCCCTTACAAGGGATGATGTCTATTGCTCCTACCATTTCATCCATAGGATTGACATTCATATCATTTGGAATAGGATCATTATTTTCATCGTCTGTATCAACATTCATCACATCATTCTTTGTAGTTTCATTGGTTTTGACAAAAGAAATATTATGCTTGGGAATTAGATTAGTGAAATTTTTTAAGTTTTGGTTCGGAGGAGAAATAGACTTATTGCCTTGATCGCTAACACCTCCAATGCATAAATGACTGGAATCAATGAGGTCTTGCACAAGATGCTTAAGACACTTACAATGTTCCATGCCATTTCAATTTTGTCAATGATAGTGGCAATAAGAATTTGATTTAAATCTTGGGGGTAAATGATTATTAGGGTTGGGTGTTTTGACGGGAGGCAAGGTAATCATTTATTGTTGTAAAAGTTGGGACATTGTGTTATGAAGGGTGTTGGGTAAAGGTGTGAATTGTATTTTTGGATCTCCATAACTTAAGGGTACCAAGGTTTTGACAGTGGATACTTGGTTGTTGATGTTTTGAGGTGGTTTTTGAGGGGGATTGAATTGTAAGAACCCTTTATTTTGTTTTAGAAAAGGTTGGAAATTGTTTTGGTTGGTTGGCTCAGATCTCTCAATTCGACTAGGAGTGGACCTTGTATCTCGACTACTAACCAAATTTTGATAATCACAAAGGGTAGTACACAAGTGCATGAAGGATGGGAATTTCATCATAGTGATCTTGTACTAAATTTTAGTTTGCAAGTTTCTATGAACATCTTTTGAGGGTGTGGGTAAGGAATCTTGACATTAATTTGGGAATAAAGCGATTGATAGCGTGAGATAAAATCAATTATCTTTTCTTCCTCATTTTGCTTACATCTCATCAAATCAGCCAAGGTCTTCTTGGGAGTCATATGCACTTGGAAATGGTTCACAAATGCATCAAAAAGTTCATTTAATGAACAAATTGAATTGTTTGGTAAAGAAGAAAACCATTCCAAGGCAACATCTTTTAAGGACCTAGGAAAGAGTTTTGCCAATAGTTTATCATCAAGGAAAAAGTCACTACATAAGGTGGTGTAGGAATTAACATGGTTAGAAGGATCTCCCTTCCCTCCATATTTCTCAAATCTAGGCACCTCTACACCCTATGGCATTGGTGTTCATAGTATCTCCAAGGACAATGGGCTAATTTTGACATAATATGTGGGTGGGCCATTCTGATTTTGGTTTATGGTGGAGATTTGTTTTTGCATGGATGAAACGGTTTGGATGAGTTTCATTATTAGAGGATCATTACAAGTGGTATGAGATGGAAGTTAAAATGGTGATGGAGTGTATGTATTAGTAGGACAAGTGAATGTAATTCTTATAGGTGGTAATGTAGTAGAAGATAGAACATGCAATGCCACATAGGAACTAGGGATGCTAGTAGGAATACCCAAGGAAGGAGTCACATTACTAACTTTTTGAATTGTTGTTGTGACTTGAGGAGTGGTATAGGTAGGTATTGAGGCTATCGTTGAGGGAGGAGGAATTTGAGTTCCTCTTTGGTTTGCAACATTGTTTGTTGGTATAAGAGCACTAGATGTTGAAGGAAGATGTTTTGCACATATCTCAACTATGTTTTACACAATGTCAAGACCATCTTCACTTTCAATCCCAAGCCATAGTTTTTCATGTTAGATTCACCAAAATGAGGACACTAAAAATGGATGCTTCACTTCCTTGTCCACACAAAAATGGGGATACAAGGAAAGGGATCCAATTTCACAATGTTCACATTCAAGGACACCTTAGAGATCTCAACCCAATGAAGGATATGAGAGATATGAATGTAAGGAATCCTTGGAGATGATGGACATAAGAAATGGGTTCACCACCAAGTGTAAACTTGGAAAATACAAAATGTTTGAAAAAATAGTGTGATATATGTAAAAAGACCTAAAAATGCAAGTAGAATGTGACATAAAGTTATAAAACTGGAAATGTGCACCTGGAAACTTGCTAGAGATGGAATGGAGCTCTAGAATCCTGAAAAACTTATTTTTGATGCTGACTGGGACTCATATTCCAAGCTAGGTGAATTAGTCCAGTTTCAGGAAAACTATGTCGGAACAGGTTTTAACCAAAAGGGTACTCAGATCTACAAAAATCCTATTTAGGCATGGGAAGTGGGACTCATTCACCAATAGTGGCAAATTAGTCCAATTATGCTTTTCTAGAAATTTTGAAGTGGATTATGTAGCTCTCGGTCTACTCTTCTCTTCTTGATTGGTTTTTGGATCTGAAAATGCAAAATTCAGCTTGTAGTCCTTCTCCAAGGCTTGTTTTCAACTTTAACAACTTTGAATTGCTTGGACAACTTGATGACAACTTTTCCAATCTTTCTCTTTGAAAAATATGCAACCTAGACCTACAAATCACATGCAAAGAGAGGGAAAAATGTTGTGGAGTCAGTGAATAGGGGTTTTCCTTGGTCAAACTCCTTGTTGGTAATTAAACCCTTGAAATGAAATGAAATAGAATGGAGAATGATGAATGAAAAAAGAGTGATGTTGTAACTCACCAAACCTTAGCAATAAGGTGCTGCAAATATGTAAGTATTGGATCCAATGGATGAGGACTTGGAATCTAGCTTGATGTTGATAGATCTTGAATGCAATGCTTGCTTGAATCACACAATCCTACATCACAAATGTTAGCTCTAAAACAATTGTTAAATAGGCATAGGACAAATGAGAGGGGGGTGTGAATCAGTTGTCACTGTGTATGTTAAATATGTATAATCAAAATGAAATAAACAAAACACACATAATGGAACTTTAAACTGAAGAAATGCAAGTAATTTGAATTCAAATAAACAAATGAAGCTTCTTCAGAGGCATTCCATCTTCCTCTATCTCCAGGGATTTGTTTGAAGCTGTTGCATTCAGATTGTGTAAGGAAGGCTTCTCCAAATGACAACCTATAGAATGAGTATGCAAAGGAAGGAGCTTCTCTATCCTATATGCTGGTGGAGTTGAGAATACTGATATGGATATGCACAGGGGCTGTGGATTATGCACAGGGGCTTGATTTGAGAATGCTATGCTACTATGCTATGTTATGATTCTTGAATACTGTGAATGCTAAAATACTTATGCTATTGCAATTTGGCTATAGTTATTCTATTGAAAGTTTCTCTGTGATTTCAAAGATTCGACAGTCCTTTTTATAGCTTTTTGCAGGCAAAATCCTGGCTGGCAAGGATCAACGGTTGTGAGATTGTCTTGTAAGTTTGAATGTTGAGAGATGGAGAGGTTGAGAGGAAGATGGAAGAGGTTGAGAGGTTGGAGAGAAGAATGGAAGCTTGTCTTCAACCCATGGGAACAATCTTGCACAGGAATAGAGAAATTATTTTTTTTGTTTTGGCAGTTTGTTTCACGGTTGTTGAAGATAATGCAAAATAAATAAATAAATAAATTTATTTAATTTCATGTGAATTTTGAGGAAATTAAATATTTTTGAAATATTTAATTTTAGAACTATAGAAGATTTAATTAAATATTGGGAATATTTAATTTGCAAATAGACTTTAGAAGAATTAATTAAATATTTTGGAATATTTAATTGTAATGTGACTTTAGAAGAATTTAATAGAAGAGAGAAATATTTAATCTTTATTTGAATAAAATATTCAAGCCAAGATTATTGATAATTAATATAAATAAATCATAATGTTTATTTAATTAATTAAGAAGTGAATACGAAAAGATGATTAAATAAACTTATTTATTTAATTGAAATGAAATAATGAACAATATAAATAAATTATTTAAATTTATTTATACGCAGATTGAATTTAGAGATTTAATTAAATATTAAAAATATTTAATTAATTACCAAACTATGTGATGTGACCATTTTTAGGTGTATACATTTTTCCCCTCTTTGAAGTGATGTGTTTTACACATTGCTTCAAAGAATTTTGAAATTTTCCCCAATCTTGTCGAATGTTGATAGGTATATGCCCCCTCGAACGATGAATCGATAAGATTTTGATTTTTGTGAATTATTTTGAATTTTTTTTTTAATGATTTTGAAGATGTCGGTTCATCGTTTGAAAATTATGATGTGAAGAAAATGACTTGAAAAGATGTGAGATGAAAAATTGATGACTAAAATTGCCCCTGCTAAGATAAAATGTGTTAAAATGCCCCAATTTTGCTTTTAAATAGGTTAAAAATGTCATTTTCCATTTTAACCTAGTAAAAATTGTAAATTTTGAGCTTTGGAGTGAGAAAGATGGCACTTCCAATTCACCAGCACCGTTTTGAGTGCATCCGACGACATCAGCGGCTGGCGCACTATGGACCTTCGGTATGTACCTCGTTAAACTTCTACTTCTTGAAAATTTTCTATTCATTGCACGTTCATTGATATTGATTGTGAAATAGTGTTTTAGCACCCTTGAGAGTTTTCATAGCGCCCTTGATAATTTCCATAGCGCATTTGATTCTATAGCGCCTATGAGGCTTTTGTAGCACCCTTGATGCGTTCTGTAGTGCCCTTGATCTTGTAGCGCCCATGATTGTTTTCATAGCGCCCATGATTGCATGTTGATGTGAGTGATAAATTTGTTCCCAAAGTTGTTGGAAAACAAATAATAACTGATAGATTTCCTTTTAAAGTTGTTAAAAACAAATAGGATTTGATAATTTTGCTTCTAAATTTGTTAAAAACAAACACGATTTTAATTATTTGCTTTCATGAAAATGAAAAACAAACAGTTGATTGATTTGTTTGCTTCTAAAGTTGTTAAAAACAAACGTGATTTTGATTATTTGCTTTCCATGAAAATGAAAAGCAAATAGTTTGATTGATTTGTTTGATGAGTCATGATGATTTGATATTGATTTTGCTTTGTCCTGATGATGTTTCAATAGGAGAGATTGAGTGTTTTGCAGTCACGGGAGACATTCTTGAGGACATGGAGCTTGATTCCACATCTGTTACAGTCAGATCGGGATGTGATCAAGGCATGTGGATTGACTTCGTTGCTTGACATGCCTGAGGTGCGCCTCAATAGAGCTTTATTGACAGCACTAGCAGAGCGGTGACATAGTGATACCAACACATTTCATTTACTGACTGGAGAGATTACAGTGACCCCAGAGGACATGTACCATATATTGAGGATCCCAGTGATGGGAGAGATAGTGGTTTTTGATAGTTGAGAGGCTGGAGGCACCGATGCTTTGAGACAGATTTTCAAAGATGATAAGATTGCGAGATACTTCATTCCATGGGGCAAGATGGCAGTCATATCCACCCTTACCTTCTGTACTGGCAGGTTTCATTGGAGGTGTTTTGTGCCCCGACCATAGGTAGAAGGGGTTTGCAGTCAGGTGGGGTCAGGTTCTGGAGAGTATGGTGATGCAGGGTACACGATATGCGTGGGGGTCATGCATACTTTCTCATTTGTATGATGAGTTACATCATATTGTATATGGTAGAGGCCAGAGTTTTGCTGTGGGTTGTTCATTACTACAAATATGGGCATGGGAGCACTTTACCGTTATGTGACCATTGACTCGTGGACGACGACCTGTTGGTCGATTGTACAGATGGGGATATGCCGATATTATTGCTCAGCCGAGATTGAGAAAACTAGATCATTGGAAGCGTCTCATAGATGGTCTTGATATAGTATGCTGGCGACCATATGTAGAGTGTGAGGCATGGCCAGAGGATGCGAGGGAGATGCCCTATGTCTGTACATCTAGATATCTTATTGGGCGTACTCCATGGATTATTGAGAGATTTCTTGCTGGACGAGTGTGTTGGTAGTACGGTCGGATTCAGGGTATGCCTATGGGTTATGCCATTTATGCACAACGATAGCCAAAGATTGTAGTGTGGGGTCAATGGATTTCCTATGAGGCAGGAGTGGCAGAGTTTACTAGCTTAGGAGTTGTGACATGGGATTACCGAGTTGATGTCCTTGACGCAGGGATGACGCCAGAGTATAGTCAGTATGTATTAGAGCATCCTGCACCACGTATGTTTGATCTTGATGAGCCTATTGCACCAGTTGCTGTATAGAGACCACAGAGAGGCGGTCAAAGATGACAAAGAGAGGTAGCTATAGAGGGTGATGATTCGAAGGGAGATGATGATGATGAGGAGAGTGGAGGAGATGATGATGGGTTAGAGGGAGACAATGATGATGAGGAGAGTGGAGGTGATAGGGGTGGTGGTGATACTAGGAGAGGTGGTAGAGGTGGTGATAGAGGTGGTAGGAGGGGTGGTAGGAGAGGTGGTAGAGGTGGACTGTGGATGAGACATATAGATCCACTAGCTTCAGTAGATCCAGTGGTATCAGGTTAGATATCTTCTTTACAGAGTACAGTGTAGAGCTTACAGGGTCAGCTAGGACAGGCACATGCCTTGATTACACAGCTTCAGGGATAGTTGACGTCAGTTACTGCTGAGAGAGATACAACTAAACAGCGGGGTGAGTAGGTCATTGCTTTGGCTGATAGCCTACAAAGAGTAGCAGCAGGTACCTTTCCTGGCGACATGATGAGAGAGGTGACTAGAGCCACCCGGGAGGCTGAGTTTTATAGGACCAGATATCATGATGCGGTTCCACCTAAGCGGAGGGAGAGTTATACACAGTCTTGATCTACCCATAGTCGCTCTCGGACTACTAGCAGGGGTGTGACACAACCATTACCTCCAGGAGGTCCAACAGGGACAAGTGGAGCAGGTCCATCAGGTGCAGGTGGGACAGGTCCTAGACCAGCTCCATCAGAGGATAGCACTGCCTAGTGCATTGTACATGATGTTTTTATGATACTCTGGTTAGACATTTGTATACAGCCTGAGATGATCTCATTTTTGATGATGTTATATCATGTATAGTTGACATCTTTGTACATTTTAACATTCATTTTTGAGATATATGAAATGCAGTGATGATTTATGATGAATGGTTCAATTTTCTATATATGTATAATGTGTTATGATATGATGGTTTCTCAATTTTATGCTTATGATATATATGTATGCATGATTTATTTGATTAGTGAAATGTATTGATGAATGATTGTATGAATATGATGGATGATACAATTTATGATTGCTTATAAATGTTTTGATTATGATGTATGCTTTGTTTTTATGATTTTCCGATGCAAAAATGTATGAAAAATGTATGAAATGATGTTTTTGTGAATGTCAAAATGTACTTAGTCATTTTATTGGGAAGACATGGAACATTTGATACTTTTCTAGCTTTTGATAGAATCTATAAATGCAAAATACAAATGCTAACATGAATGTAATCTAGACTAACCATGCAGGATATTCATACAATATTGCAATTTGGAGAGCTTATTTGTGCTTTTTGTATCATCATAGAGCATTGAAATGTTGAAAACTAATACAAGAATCAAAGGGTATGTTAGCACCAATGATGACCTGAGTATTGCTTTCATGATTTTTGATATAGCAAGTTAATACAAGCATCTAGGTATAATTGAACCGAGATGATCTGAGTATTGCTTGCATAATCAAACAAGAGTTAACCCGTTTCCCATGCAAATTCTGAAATTCCATCAATGATACTTAGTAGAGCATGTCTCGTGACCAATTTGCATAGTACTAATGATTTCCTCGCAAACAATAGACAAATAAAAATCATACTCCTTCCTTGCTTTTCTAGTTCAATACATCATTGAATTGCTCCAGAGATATGATAGAAAAATCAAACAACCATTCAAATCTTGCCTAAAATATTTCAAAAATTATTCAAATTAAGATCATCCAAGTTGATTATAAACATTGATGTTTGTTTGGATCATGTTGTGTTGATTTCAATTGGCATTGAATAAGCATGTTATGATTGATTTGATACGGCAATGTTTGTTACATTTTGGAAAACCATCTTGTGTTTGTTTATGATGTTTGAAAGCTTGTTTCTCTTCTCTGTGTTTCTACCCCTAGTGTAAACACAACCTAAATATGATGGGTATGTACAAATTTCATCAAGCCATGATAAAACACAAGGATTCTTGTCATATGATATGGATATGAAAGATATGTACATATGATGGCTATGGATGGATGATGCCTAAAGTGAATTCAAGACATAAGCTAATAGATGGAGAAGCCTATTTTGATCACAAGTAGTGCCTATTTGCCAGGTTTTCACCACTTGTTTTTTTTATTGCACCTTTTCAGGATTTTTCTGATGTTTTCGATTTTTTCAAGACTTTTTCTAATTTTTTTTTTAGAACTTTTTATGATTGTTTTTAGGAATTTTTATGATTCAGACATAGAATTTCTTCAAATGAATGCTATTGATCAGCTCTTCAAATAGGTCCCCTTCTAATGTAGATAAGTGATATGAACCAAAACCATATGCTACAATGATGACAAATGGACCAAGCCAGTTTGGTTCAAATTTCCCTTTCTTTTCTCTGTCTTGCTGATTACGTGGATTTTCTCTCAAAACTAAGTCACCTACTTGAAATGTCTGTGATTTAACTCTGTGATTGTAGCTACGGGACATAACTTGTTGATAACACTTCAAATGGTCAGCTGCATGTTGACGTCTTTCATTTAACAGTTCTAACTCTTGCAGACGAGATACTCTGTAGTCCTCATCATTTATCAATCCCTTGAGTGAGACCCTAAGTAAAGGTATTTCAACCTCTAGTGGTAAGATTGCTTCTACTCCATAGACCAAGGCATATGGTGTAGCTCCTATTGGTGTGCGAATGCTAGTTCTATATGCCCATAAAGCCAGATTTAATTGAACATGCCAATCACGACCTACATCATTTACTGTCTTCTTCAAGATCTTTAAGATTGTTTTGTTGGAAGCTTCTGCTTGACCATTTCCTTGTGGATAATAAGGCATAGAAAACCTGTGTTGGATGTGAAATCTTTCACAACGTTCGTCAACATCCTGATTTTTGAAAGGCCTCCCATTATCAGTAATGATAGAATTAAGAATTCCATATCTACAAATGATGTAATTCAGGATGAATGAAGAGATCTGTTTTTCGGTCATAGTTGTCAAAGGAATAGCTTCAATCCATTTTGTAAAATACTCCGTAGCTGTGATAATGAATTTATGCCCATTTGATGATGAAGGATGAATTTTTCCAACAAGATCTAGTCCCCACTGAGAAAAAGGCCATGTCGGAGTGAAAGGTTGTAGTTCTTGTGCAGGTGCATGAATAAGATTCCCGTGGATCTGGCATTTAGAACACTTCTTAACAAAAGTAAAAGATTCTTTCTCCATGGTAGGCCAATAATATCCCATTCTAACAAGTTTCTTGGCTAAGGTTAAAACACTTGAATGAGTTCCACAAATACCACCATGAACCTCTTGTAAGGCTTTTTCAAATTCATCACGTTCAAGACATTGAAGGAGTGTACCATCAAGACCACATCGCTAAAGGATATCGGTGATCAAGGTATAACAGGATGATTGGCGTATGAAATTCCTTTTTTGGTTTCGAGATAAGTCTGGAGGTAAGATGTTATCTTTCAAATAGATATAGGTCTTGCCATATAAAGGTGAATCAGAACTGGTTAAATGACATATGACTTGGGTCTCAGGATTATCATAGGCAGGAGAAAACAATTGTTCCACCAAGAATTCATGCTTGGTTTGATCTTCTGATAGTTGTAACAAGGAAGCAATTGTGGCCATTGCATTTGCAGCTTTATTATCAATCCTTGGAATTTATGAAAACTTGATTGATACAAAATACTTTTTAAAAGAATTCACCATGTTCTTGTAAGGTAGCAACTTATTATCTTTAGTTTGATAATCATCATTAATTTGATTAATGACAAGCTGTGAATCACCGTAGACCTGGAGCTCTGTAATCCGCCATTCCAAGGCTATCTTTATCCCTATGAGCAATGCCTCATATTCAACTATGTTATTTTTGCAAGGAAACATCAACCGATATGATTGTGGAATGGTATGTCCTTCAGGTGTGACAAAAAGAATCCCTGCCCTTGAGCCATGTTGTGTATAAGATCCATCAAAGTACAGTGTCCATGAGTTCTGAATTATTGCTGTGAAAACATCTGCATCAGAAAACTCAATGTGCATTGGATTCTCTTCTTGTAAAGGTGCTTCAGCCAACTGATCTGCAATAACCTTTCCTTTAATAGCTTTTCGATCTACATAGTGAATGTCAAACTCACTTAAGATCATTACCCACTTTGCAAGTCTTCCTATTAAAGTAGCTCTGCTTAAAAGGTATTTTAGTGGATCAATCTTGGTTATCAGCTTAACTGTATGAGCCAATATATAGTGTCGCAACTTTTGAGAAGCAAACACCACTGCGAGGCAAGCTTTTTCAATGAAAGTGTAGTTTAATTCATGTCTTGTTAAAGTTCTGCTGATATAGTATATGGCCCTTTCTTTGCCTGTAGAATCCTCTTGTGCTAGTAATGCTCCCAAGGATACTTCTATTGCTGAAATATAGAGTATAAGTGGCTTTCTTGGAATGGGTGGGATTAAAACTGGTGGATTCATAAGATATTTCTTGATCTGATTCAATGCTACTTCACATTTTTCTTCCCATTTGAATGGAACATTTGTATGCAATAAATGTGTAAATGGTAAGCTTTTGTCTGCCAGTTGAGCTATAAACCTTCTTATGGACTGTAGTCGTCCTTGCAATGATCGAAGTTGACTGATATTTCTGGTGGCGACATGTCCATTATAGCTTGTACTTTTTCTGGATCAACCTCTATCCCCTTTTATGAAACAATGTATCCTAGGAGTTTTCTAGATGTAACGCCGAAGAAAAATTTCTTTGGATTGAGTCAAACATTGAACTTCTCCATTCTGATAAAGATTTTTGACAAGATTTCTAGATGTCCTTCTCGTGTGTGAGATTTAGCTAATAAATCATCCACATAGTCTTCCATGAATGTGTGCATCATGTCATGAAAAATGGTTGTCATTGCTCTTTGATAAGTAGCTTTGCGTTCTTTAACCCAAATGGCATTACGTTCTAGCAGTAGGTACCCCAGGGGAATGTGAATGCTATTTTATCTTGATCCTCTAGTGCAATCTTTATCTGGTTGTATCCTGAAAATCCATCCATTAATGAATACATTGCATGGCCAACAGTTAAATCAACAATCATATCTATGTTTGGCAAAGGAAAGTCATCTTTGGGACAAGCTTTGTTCAAATCTCTGAAATCTGTACAAATTCTAATCCTTCCATCTAACTTTGAAATAGGTGCAATATTGGAAATCCATTCTGCATAGTCAATAGTCCGAATGAATCCAACATCTAAAAGCTTCTTTAATTCCTCTTTGACCAATAATGCAACATGCGGATGCATTTTTCTGAGTTTTTGCTTCACAGGTTTTTCCCCCATGTTTATAGATAAATGATGCATTATCAGATTAGGATCTAACCCTGGCATATCAACATATGACCAAGCAAAGTTGATTTGATTCTCTTTCAAGAACTCCATGAATTTCAGGACTTCTTCAACTGTTAATGATGCTGCAATTTGCAAGATTTTTGGCTGCTCTGCTATACTTATATTGATTGATTCTATTGGTTCAATCAAAATAGAAGATCTTTCATGATAATGCTTAGGAAGAGTGTCAATTTTCTCATCCTTTAGTGCCTCAAAAAGGTTTTCATTGTCAGATTCGCTCTTTATTTTTCTCTTTTTGTGATCTACCACTGCTATTTTTTGGTTTTCACCGATATATCCATCTTTTATTTCATTTATTTTGCAGCTAAGAGACTTGACACCCTCCTTATCAAAATCATGTTGATGAAATTCTTGGATGAAACAATTTTTTTCCTCATTAGAGGAACAAAGGAAATTTATAATATCCTCATCATCATGAAATGTAGGGAGGTGGATAGGTGCATCATTGTCCCAATCAATAAGTTTCGGATAAACCAAAGGCATGGTATCATTAGGTTGGGTAAGGTCTTGAGCTGTCAAAGTCATGATGTGGTTGTCATCTTCATAGTAGATAAGGTCTATGATGGTATTCTCCTATTGATCGTCAATCTCGTTAAAATCTGATTGATCCTCACTTGAGTCATGATTGCTTTGTAAAACATAATCAAGGGGAGGCCTTGAACCTTCTCCTTGTATGAGAAGGTGTATATTTGTGTATGGTATCAACTTGTTTGTATCTCCAAAATTCATCATTATAAATGGTGTCCCATTCATATTCATTAGAATCAGTATCTAAACTGTTCTACAATTGGAAAACTGATTCATGGGGTTTATTTGAAATTGATCCTCCTTCATGAGTTGGTTGTGCTTGCTGTGAAGTAGAGTCTTCTGTATCTTTACCATATCCAAGTCCTGTTTTATCATTTGGATGTATTGAAATAGGTTGAATTGGTTCCACGATTCCTTCTCTTCTCTTTCCTATAGGACCATTTCCTTCATAGCCCATTTTCTGCATGATAGCGTACCCCTTACCATATTGCTCTGTAGGTAACTTAATGTGCAAGAGAAATTCATCTTCATCTTTGTATAGCCAGCTTAGGATGTCCCTATCTTTGGCTTCTTCTTCAGTGGTGTTGGCTTTAATGAATTTCCCATCAAACTTTGTGATTGGCACAAAAGCTTGGGATGTAGAGGCTGTTGCAATCTTTTGATTTGATAAGGTTGGCTGACCATGGGACCTCAGAGAAGGATGTAAGGTAGAAAGAGATAGCGAATATTCACCTACTCCTTTTTCTTTAAAATTTAGCTTAGTGTCAAGATTCTTTGTCAGTTCTTGCAATTGGCCTTGTAGATTGGAAGAAGAAACAACAAGAGCCTCCCTATTATGTGGCACAAAGGCATCTTGAGTTGCTCGAAGATTTGAACAAGTTTGTGTGCTATTGTAATCAGCTTGTATAGTTACTTCCTGTCCATCATATGGAAACTTGAGGCATTAATGGTATGTTGATGGTACTGCTTGCATATCATGAATCCATGGATGACCCAAGAGTATGTTATAGGAAAGATCCTGATCTAGAACCTGACAAAATTTGTTTTTCACAACAGGTCCCACTCTGATAGGTAGCATTATTAGTCCTTTAGAAGCTCTTTCTTCATCATCATATGCCTTGATAGTTATTTTCCTTCGTGGATCAATGGAATTTTATGATATTCCTAAGGCATGTATTAGCTTTAAGGTACAAATGTTTAAACCAGATCCTCCGTCTATTAAGACACGTCTGATTCGGTGTTTATGGATCATGACTTCAAGATAGAGCGATGAATTATGTGGATGTGTCATGGAGGCATCAACTTTTTCGGAAAATGAAAGACAAGTGGGGGAAGACAAATGTCCTACCATGGCTTGAAATTTGTTTATATCCAGATCAGTATCAATAGTTGTGTTTACAAGAGCTTCTTCTAAAATATTCTTGTGTATGGGGGATATTTTGAGAAGTTCAAGGATGGAGATGTGCGTTAATGTTTTCCTCAGCTAATCAACTAGATTATAATGATTTGGAGAAGGAATAGCTGTCTTAGATGAACTTCCTTTTAAAACAACCTTTGCTTGTCCTCTCGTAGTCACATTAACTTGTTGATATTCTTGTTTTCCCTTGATTTTGATAACATTAACCTATTGATCACCAACATAGATGTGACAAATTATATTGTCTTCAACATTATGTATGCTTTTCGCTTTGGTATCTAATGTTTCCCCCTTTTGATAGTTTGGTAAAGGATCTTTGAATGCTTGATGATCGTCATTGGTATGATGTCCTTCAATTGTAATGGTGCCATTGTCAATTAAATCTTGTACTAGATTTCACAAAGCTTGACAATTATTCGTTCTATGACCTTTACATTGATGATAATTGCAATAATACGAGCTATTCCATGATGGTGGTTTGACTCGAGGCTCATAATCTCTTTGTGGTGGTAAGGTGATAGCCTTATTATCAAGAAGCTCCTTGAGAGCAGATTCGAGAGATTGACCCAAAGTGGTAAAATTATGTTAATTTGAAAAGAATGGAGGTCTAGACGGATTTGATGTTTGGGTATTGCCAAGATTGTTATTGAAATTACCACGATTATCCTTGGTGTTTTGATTGGTCATGCTTTCTTGCTTGGAGTTTTGTCCTTGTTGATCGTTGCTTCCTTGTTGGTTGGTATTTGCTTGTTGATTGTTTCGTGGAGCACTTGATAGATTAAAGATAGATGGTCTTGTTCATAGATTATTTGCATCTACTATACCATCATTGAAAATTTTTTTATTTCTATTCCAAAACCTTGTTTTATCGTTGTTGTTTTGGTTGGATGTACTTGGATTATCAAGTTTTATCACTCCTTGTTTAACCAAGGCCCCTTCAATGGTGATTGCGTTTTTAATCAATTTTTCAAAGTTATGAGGACAATGAAGGTTAAGCCTATAGCTTAATTCTTGATCTAGGCTATTGATGAAGATATCCATCTTTTCCTTTTTAGGAATAGGATGGGAATATCGCGCAAACAACCTTCTCCACCTTTGCAAAAATGTAGTGAAGGATTCTCCTACTTTTTGTTTCACTTTACAAAGATCAAGCATTGTTATCTGGTGTTGGATGTTGTAGGATTATTGTGATATAAAATGATTTATTAACTCCTCAAAGGTTTTGATGGGGGGAGTGATCTTGGAAAGCCACTCCATGGATTGTGCACCTAGACTTCGTGGAAATAATCGCATTAAGTAGGTATCGTCATAGGCGAATTCTAGACTCATATTTCAGAAATCCTTCACATGTTCAATGGGATCAATTTTTCCATTGTACCTATCAAATTTAGGGATTTCACAATGTTTTGGAAAAGGGATCATTTGAAGACTCCTATCGAATGGATAAGGAGATATGTCTTCCAAAACATACTTCTTTGTTGTGGCCCCTTGCATCTCCTTTATTTTCCCTTGTAATTATTTTACCTGTTGAATAAGGGCACTAAAGTCATTAAGAGGAGTTTCAGGATTATGTTTAATCCCTTCTATATTGAAATTGTAAGGTAACTTAGATCCTTGATTAGCTAATGAAAGAAGATATCTTTCTTTGTTTCGTTCTAAAATCCTTTCCATAAGAGTATGGAATTGGGGATCTTGCTCTGCTTCTTGAAGCTTTTCTTCTATTAATTCGTCAACATTAAATGTATCCTCTTCTTTCTCATTATGGTCACCCATTTTGCTTGTAGTGGTTTCTCCTTCATCTTTTTCCATGTGTTTTCAAGATCTCGTGAAGACAGGCATAAGCTTTGTTCCAAATTCTACTAACTTTTGATCAAAAGAATGAAATAGTGCAATTTGTGATAGGTATGAAAGTCAGGATAGAACGAAGATTCTATGACTTACAAAGGTTTCTAATCTTTAGCTTGTGTTGTTCCCTAATTGAAAGGATGAAAATCCTGTTGGAGGGAATTTAAGCAAAAGATCAAGAAAAGGATGATTTTGCACTTTATGAAGCTTGATCCTAGTTTTGTAAAAGGATGGATTTTGTGATGAATGCCTAATGTGATTTGAGTTCTCTATTGCAAAATTTGATTTGGACAAGTAGAATATTCAATTGCAGGTTGGGGAATATAACAAAAATGAATACGTTGACTATGGTTATGCCTTTGAGAAAGGGCTCTTCTTTGAAAGAAAGCTTGTGAGTACAATGGTTCTACAGCATAATCATCAGTGAAACCTCTAACACAGTCATGATATCAATGAAGAAAGGTTCTATATTTGAGTAAAACTTTTCGGCTTTGATACAAGAATTGTCTTTTCTTCAATAGTTTCTTGTAGCTAAGGCGTTTCTTTGGCTTTTTGATTCTTTTGAGAATGGATTTCTTAACAAAAGTTGTGGATTTCCAATTTCGTAACATGAGAGTAATCAAGGTGATCGTGAGTGTTGGATGATCTTAACTAAATTAATGTATTGAAAACACATCAAACAATTTGTAGAATAGTTGTTTTAAGTACTATGCTAAACATCAAGTGTATGATCAAAATATTTTTCAAAAGTTGTTTTAACAGGATTTACACATGATAAGCATTTCAAACAGAGTCACTCTTAGTTCTCAAGTAGGTCATCATAGTAATCAACAACCCACATCTTAAAACTGCGTCGACTCACACAACCATGTCACCCCCGAAAGGGCACCTGTGTTTTTGTCTTTTCCAGGTGCGTACTCAGAGTGACGAAAGTGGATACCGGATCCCCTAAGAAAACAATCCTTGGCAGTTATATGGTGAGTATCTTGGGGGTAGATTCTTCCCTCCCCTGCACTGTGATTATTATGACGTTCAGAAACTGACTTCGGTTGGATACTACACAAAGTTCGTAGTAAGGGTTTTCATTCAGTGCGGAAAATGATAGACTCCCTCGAGAGACCTCCCTACCTTTAGAAGAAAGGCTTTGGGGATGGTTATCAATGCACACTATCGTCAAAAGAGGGTTTCCCCAAATTTGCTTTAAATTTTATAGTGGGGTGGAATAGCTTGGCTTTGGCTTGAACCCACTTGAGTCATTCCTCTTGGGTGAGTACTTTTTCCCACAAGAGTAGGCTCTCTAAAAAGTTTTAATAAAGCTGGAAATTGCATAAAGGGAAATATATGAGTTTGGCATTTTGATCACCTAGTTAAGGGGAGAGCATAGGCCTATCACCGTTTAAGCAAAACAAACAAAAGATTCAGTTTTAAGCCCAAATAAAGATTTTGCTATGCAAAGTGAAGATGTTGCTTCACACTAACATGGAGTTCATTTTAGCCCAAAATAAAAAGTGAAGTGACTATCCTAGGATTGCTTAATTCCATTTAAAGTTTGTTACTCTCCGCAGTTGCGTCGGATTCAGTCAAGCTGCATTTAAATCACAATTTACAGTTTGCAAGTTTTTCAAAAATGTGCTATAACAGACCTTATGGGCACTGGAGGATTCTTCATGGGCACTGCAGAATGGCTTATGGGTGCTGCAGAATGGCTTACAGGTACTGCAGAATGGCTCATGGGTGCTGCAGGATGGCTCATGGGCACTGCAGGATGCTTTAAATGTGCTGCAAGATGATTCAAGAGCACTGCAAGATGCTTTGGGGGCGTTGCAAGATGATTCAAGGGCACTGAACTAGGTATGAATATTACTGAAGTGTGTTTCTTGCGCTAATCCGCTATTTTTGGCTGTAACCTGTCATGAAAAACTGTAATAAAATGTTAAAATTGGGGCAAGTGCCCCATGGTGGGCGCCAAAAATGTGTATGTTAAATATGTATAATCAAAATGAAATAAACAAAACACACATAATGGAACTTTAAACTGAAGAAATGCAAGTAATTTGAATTCAAATAAACAAATGAAGCTTCTTCAGAGGCATTCCATCTTCCTCTATCTCCAGGGATTTGTTTGAAGCTGTTGCTCTCAGATTGTGTAAGCAAGGCTTCTCCGAATGATAACCTATAGAATGAGTATGCAAAGGAAGGAGCTTCTCTATCCTATATGCTGGTGGAGGTGAGAATACTGATACGAATATGCATAGGGGTTGTGGATTATGCATAGGGGCTGTGATTTGAGAATGCTATGAAATGAGAATGATTGGCCATGATATGCTATGCTACTATGCTATGCTATGATGCTTGAATACTGTGAATGCTAAAAGACTTATGCTATTTCAATTTGGCTATAGTTATTCTATTGAAAGCTTCTCTGTGATTTCAAAGACCCGACAGTCCTTTTTATAGCTTTTTGCAAGCAAAATCTTGGCTGGCAAGGATCAACGGCTGTGAGATTGTCTGGTAAGTTTGAATGTTGAGAGATGGAGAGGTTGAGAGGAAGATGGAAGAGGTTGAGAGGTTGGAGAGAAGATTGGAAGCCTATCTTCAACCCATGGGAACAATCTTGCACAGGAACAGAGAAATTAATTTTTCTGTTTTGGCAGTTTGTTTCATGGTTGTTGAAGATAATGCAAAATAAATAAATAAATAAATAAATTTATTTAATTTCATGTGAATTTTGAGGAAATTAAATATTTTTGAAATATTTAATTTTAGAACTATAGAAGATTTAATTAAATATTGGGAATATTTAATTTGCAAATAGACTTTAGAAGAATTAATTAAATATTTTGAAATATTTAATTGTAATGTGACTTTAGAAGAATTTAATAGAAGAGAGAAATATTTAATCTTTATTTGAATAAAATATTCAAGCCAAGATTATTGATAATTAATATAAATAAATCATAATGTTTATTTAATTAATTAAGAAATGAATACGAAAAGATGATTAAATAAACTTATTTATTTAATCAAAATGAAATAATGAACAATATAAATAAATTATTTAAATTTATTTATACGCATATTGAATTTAGAGATTTAATTAAATATTAAAAATATTTAATTAATTACCAGACTATGTGATGTGACCATTTTTAGGTGTATACAGTCACATAAAGAACAACTTAAACTTTATCACTTATCAATTCTTTAGCCACACTATTCTGTTATTAAATATGAGCATTGAACACAAATAAGAAAAAGTAAATCAACACAAAGAACACCAAATTTTTACATGGAAAACCAAATGAGGGAAAAACCACAGTGAGAGTTAACTCACACTATATAGTATTTTCAAAAGAGGCTCACTATTGAAAGGATTCACTGTCTAAGTACAAAGTCTCACTACCTACAAAAGGGACTCACTGTCTAACAAGGAGGCTCACTTCCTAGAAAAGATTATATAAAATAGAATAAAGCTTTACAACCCAAAATGAATTGGAAAGATGCACCTATCATGTGCTGATATAGTTACATAAATGCTTAGTATTCAAACTTTTTGAATATTGTTACTTTTCTGATCACACCTTTACATTCATTGCTCGCTCACTATTTCTTCTCTCTTCTTTACTATTTATCTTTCATGCACTCTCTCTTCTCTTGAAAAGATGTTCACCATATATTTATATCCGATCTCCATCACAAGCATCAATTAGGTCGGCCTAATTAGATGCAATTCAATTTTAAAAGATATCAACTATTGGCTCCAATAGATTAAAAAATATTTTCCAAAAGGAAATTTTAACCTTCCAAAAGGAAATTTTAACCATTAGCATGTTGCATTATGTCAGCTCAAACCAAAAGATAGATCACACATAAGCTTTCATCATATCAAAATTAACTCAACAAGTCAGCCATGAATCATCTTCAATGCAACCAGAATAATGTCACTTCGTTGTACGAGCACTAGAACATGAAATAACCCAATCATGCATGCCTTTAACATCCATAAGTAATTTCCCAAAACCACAATCATAAAATGTGAACTGTGGAGAAATGTGGATTAGTATACTGGAGAGACACCAAAAAATACTGGATCAACCACTGGATAAGATAAGTTAGTTAAACGCACCAGTTTTAGAGTACCAGACTAAGCTACCAACATTTACCAACATGGTGACATCAATGAAAACATATAGTTAACCTACTCATTCTTCCAACAACATTATGATGCAAACAATCTTTGACACATGATTAATGAAACTTGAAGAAGCTCTTCAATGCTTGCTAATCTTCCCTTGAAATGTCTTGAATACTCTTATGAATGCTCAAATGCTCTTGTGAACTCTTAAATGCTTGTAAAATTTGCTAGGTATGAAAATGAGGGAAAGAAGCTTGTATTATACTCAATTATGCAATAATTCCAAAAATTACAATACTATAGGCCAACCTTAGATCTTGAAGAATAAAAACCTACTAGAATTTTGAATTAAATTTTAATTTTGAGTTGAAGGGGAATCATTCGCCACCCTGGGTGAATGGGCCCCACCTAAGGAGACTCATTCGTCCATAATGGCGAATGAGTCCCACCTTAGGAATTTAAGGCGGGTTTTAGGATTTTGATGTTTTAAGTGATATTTGTTGGGATTATTCTAAAAAATACACATAAATAATGCCCGTGGATGCAAAATGGAGCCAATTAAAGCATAAGAAAGCCCAATTATTAATGAAAAACCTAGGAAAGTGTGAAAGTGTGTTAAAAAGCTTTACAAAAATTTGAAATAAGGCCTAGTAAATGATGAAAAAAGGTTATTTTATTAACAAGACCCTAGAAAAGTGTGAAAGTGTGTTACAACACTTTACAACACTTTGAAATGAGGCTTGGTCAATGATGAAAAGAGGTTATTTTATTAACAAGACCCTAGAAAAGTGTGAAAGTGTGTTACAACACTTTACAACACTTAAGTAAGGTACCATTTGAATCCTTTTAGTTCACAAGGGCCCAAGACAATATTAAGGTACCATGTGAATGTGTTATCCATAGTACAACATTAAATCAAGGCAATATTAAGCCAAAATCACAAGGAGGATCCAAATGAGTCAGAAAAAGTAGAAGGGTTACTTTTTGAGTGAACACAAGATTGAATGTCATAAATATGATCTTGATCAAGGCTCAAATTAACTTGGATATCATGTTCATCTATAGGATTTTTTTGGGTTAATTGACTTTATTTGTGTTGGAGTTTATTTTGTCATGCTTTGGACTTTTCTCTTGACATAGATACAATGGTTTAGATAATATAATTTTATTTTGTATAATGATAAGGTTTTCTTGAGTGGACTTAATAATTTGGATAGAAAACTCTTGAGTGATATTGATAGGAAATGAAGGGTATTATGGTGAGTGATGCTTGGATGGTGTAGGATTAGTACTATGATGGAGTTTCCTAACTTTGTTTATGTATTGAAGCTTAATATCCCTTGTTATTGCTCCTTGGAGAATATCCCTAAATGTTTATTCATTGAATGGTTTTTGGATTGGGATGTAGTGGGTGGTAATGATTTAGAGGTTGAAGGATTACAATAGGAGGTGGATGCTACAAGAATTTCTTGGATTGATGATGGGGATGATGATGGATATGTGATAATGATTTGGGATATGGTTTGGTTTGAGTATTGAATTCCCTTGTCATGGTTATGATGATGATGAATAATGGATATTTTTTTGGGATTAATGGTATAGGTTGTGTTAGTTGGATTTTGATATTTATGACCAATGGATGCATGATTAAAACTTTTAAGATATTGGAATTGAGTATAGGTGGATGGGTGACTAAATATTATGGTTTGTTGGAAGTGTGGTTGTTGTTGTTGGAAAATTTATTGTTGGTAAGTGGGTTGAAATTTTGGGGATTGTTGGATAGGTTTTTTTGGTAAGTAGGTTAGAATGTTGGGGATTTTTTTTGGATCTAGGTGGTACATGTTGATATGTGGGAGGTGGAGTGTATTTTTGTTGTTGTTGGAAGATGAATTGGGATGTGTTTAGAGGTGATGGTTGGATTCTAAGAGGTTAGTGGGGTTTGGTTTTTGATGTAAAGGATAGTTAATCCTAATGGATAATAATATTTAAGGATTAAAGATTAAAAAATATAAGTCTAAAAATGATAAGGTCCCCATTTGGCTTCAAGTTGGGATGTTTTAATCTAAAAATAACAAATACAAAGAATGCACCAACATCCCTAAAATTAATTAGGTAGAAATGACTCTTAGTGTGGGCCCATAATTAGTACTATCTACCTATGAATGGATAGCAAGGGATCACCACCCGATAGAAAAGTGTAGGAACCCTTACCAAAGGTGGCAAAGGATTTACCATGGTTAGCTCTATCTCATTGTAACACCCCTCCGTTTTGGATATTTGGATCGGCCATGTTTTCTTGGTAATGTTTGATTATGCTTATGATGTGACTGTGAACTTAGTGATTATTTGATCATGAACTGTTTAGTGATGCGCATGTTATATCATGATGTGACGATTGTGTCTAAACATGCTTTGACTTTGGAACTTGATTACTTGTGATCGTGATTGATTAAATGATGTGGAAGTTATATGTTGATGTGATGTTCTTTTATTCCGATGTTATCCTTATGACATGATTTGGAGTAACTTAGAATATAATTGATTTAATGATGTTTATGCTATTGAGCATATCTCTGATGTTAGATGTGTCAGTTAATGATACTGTATTGGTGAAAGGGGCAGATTGTATCACTCGCTTGCGAGCGCCCTACAATTCTGAGATTCCCTCTTCACGGTGTGTTTGATCATAACATACATATATATTTTGCACGTTCGACATGTTCTTTGCTGCAGGTTGGTAGGTACATGACATCGATTCCACCTGGCTTCACAGGTCTGAGCATGTCCATTTACCAACGGTAATTGATTGGGAGATAGTAGCTAGGTTTTTCGAGCCAAGTCGTCACCCTAGTCATAGCGTGTTGTCGGGTTGTCGTCGGGGTCAGTCATTTTAACTTGGTCTTTTTCCCCTTGAGTGTTTATTTAATTTCAAGTTTAAAGTTTATTAAATGACTTGCGTAGTTTAATTGATGATTAAATGTGTTGAGTTGCAATGTTGAAATGTGATTTATTTTATTGATTTATTTGATGAAATTAATAAAATAATTATTGGGTAATTGATTGATTTGATTAATTAATAAACTAGATTTAGTTTATTAATTAATTAGATTAATAGTGATATATTAAACGAAATAGTGATTTGGGCGTTATTGTATATCTAGATTCAAATGAAATTGAAAACGGAAGTTATATTGGATATTTAGGATTTAATTAAAATCTTGTCTGAATAGTTACGATTGAATTAAAATAAATAAATAAAGGATAGTGTGTTTTAATTTTACTTTTGAAAAATATTGTTGAGGAAATCATTTATTGATAATTTTGAAATACTTATGTTTTATGAGAAATTTGGAAAATGCATAAGGATGACTTAAGAATTCGAAATTGGGTTTTGAATTTAAAATTAGGAATGGGCTTTTGAATTTAAAAATTCGAAATTGGATTGTGAATTAAAAATTAGAAAAATCCCCATGTTTTTAAATTATATTTTGTGAGTGGGAATTTTAGGGTTTTCTTTGACCAAATTGAAAAAAAACCTATTTTGGAGGAAAGGAGCTCTCATTAATTTTTAAGCTTGCAATTTGGGGAAAATTGGGGGGCTATGGTTTTGCTTTGGAATTTTGAAGGAGATGGAGGTTTTGTTGGAGTTGGATTCAAGGGAAGGATTGGAGAACACCATGGTTGAAGGTTTCAAATTTGTGGAGGAAAATCAGGGTCTCCTTTAATCTTGCTTGTTTATTTTGAAATAGATTAAACCCTCTTCATGCTTTTTAGAGATCTTTGAAATGTAGATGAATCCAATGAAACCCATGTGTATTTCTTTGAAAACTTGTAAAATGATTGAGATGAGGAAATGAAGATCAAACCCAGAATCAATTAATGAAAAAATTGTTTTAAATGTAGCAAGAGAAAACTTAGAGGGATGCAAATGAAGATTTTTAATTTCTTGGTCGAATTGGGGAAAAACCCAGAAAATGCATCATAATATGTGTTTTAAATCTTTCCTCTTATCCTTTTTTCTCATAAAAATTTTGCCCAGATGGGACTGTGAAATGATATTTATTTTGCATATAAATTTATGCAATTGGGAGTTTGTTTTCTAAAAATTTATGGGAGAAATTTTGTTCTGGTTTTTACCAGACACAGGGTTTGTTTTTATTTTGTTTGTTTTCATTTTTTGGATGAAATTATTTAAATTAAAATAAATTTTATTTATTTTTGGGGGGGCTGGGGAGGCCAACCCCCACCACTGTCACCACCGCTGCCATCGCCGCCGGGGGTTGGGCACTGTGTGCTTGACATACAGCCCTGCCGCCGTGGGCGATGGTCACTGTGTGCGAAGCACATAGTTCCGCCGCCGTAGGTGACAGATGCTGTGTGCTTTGCACACAACCCTGCTGCCATGGGTGGCGATGGGCTGTGGGCGGAGCACACAGCCCTGCCGGCCACAGAAGGCAGGGCTGCGAGCTTAGGGTTTCGACCCTTAATCTTTTAAAAAGAAAATTCATTTTTTATAATTTTTGTGTTATTATAATTTATTTAATATTTAATATTATATTTATAATATCAATATTATATTTTTAATATTATATTTAATATTTAATATTATATATTAAATATTAAATATTTAATATTTAATGAATAATATTATATATATAATATTTAATTTATAATTATAATACTTAATATTTTACAATATGGCATCTAAGTTTAATCAAATGATTAAAGTGATAAATTAGAATGTTAAATTGATTATTTTAAGTAAATATATTTAAAACATAATTATATTTAAATAGGATCTATTTAAATATAATTTATTTAAGGAGTAGATTTTAACATCAAGTTGAAATGAAAGGAGTACTTTAATTAATCGATTTTATTCCAAACTTTGTTTCGATTGGGAAACCTTGGGATTCTAAGTAATATTTTAGAGATACACATTTAGATGATATTGGAATATCGAAAATAGAACTTACTCTAAAATGATTATCGCATTGGTATTGAAGAAATGCAAGTTGATGTTGATCATTTGTATTATCTAGAATATATCGAATTCAATTAATTTATTTATTTAATCCATGTGGTAATATAGATTAAGGGATTTGATTAACATTTAGTTAAATCATTGATGCGAATTTGAATTCAAGATTAATTTATTTAATCTAGATGTCTATTTATCAAAACATTCTAAGTATGGAGACAATTGAGAAACTTAGGGATAATTAATGACTTAGTTCAATCAGGTGGTTCTAATCATTAATTATGGAACAAAATTGAAGAGCTTAGGATTAACGAATGGTTTATTGTAATCAAAGAACTTTATTTGTCAAATGTTGATTTACTGATAATTTGATTTTGATTAATTATAGATTGATCAAGTAGAGTTGTATTACTGGTTTAAATTCTTTAATGTCGGCAAGAGAATATATGTATATACTATTTAGTATAATTAATTGGAATATGTTTGTGTTTAAGGAGAGATGAGTTTTAGTTGATTTACTTAATGTGGAGTTGAGATTAAAATTGAGTTATTGATCTAAATGATTATTTACTAAAAGTTTAACTTATATAATATAGTGGTTAAACTTAGAAGTAACGAATGATTTAATGAATCATATGTGATTGAGTTGTTTGACTTATTGCTATAAGAGAAATTTATTTAGTCCAAATGTTTTATAATCAAGTGGATTTAATTATAGTATATTATTGTGAGACGTAGAGTGATTGATTGGTTTAATTCCAGTTCAATGATGCATTTATTTAAATGTCTTGATTTTAGAAAATGGTTGTGAAATTTAGAGTATGTGATCTGTTCTTTGAATATTTCTATGTTGTGAAAAGAAATGAGTTTATTAATTGGATAAATGCAAGTGATGGAAGTTGTGTTTGATTGGATTTAGGAAATCCGAACATTAGCTTATTTAATTGTCTGAAATGTTTTCAGTGTTCATAATGTTCATCCTCAATGTTGGGAGAATAGAGTCAATGTTGAAGTCTTCCAGATAGGAGTTCATGTATTGGTATGGGATTGTGGCACGTGAGTCAATTTTGATGTGTCATGGGAAAATGTGCATGTGACACCATGTTGTTTCACCTGATTCTCACAAACGGGGATGTTTGGTACCTCCTTGGGAATAGGAGAGGGTCATGTGGTTATACCTCCTTTGGATGGAGTGGTATTTTGTATTTGTTTTCCTCTAGTGTATGGAGTGGATTATGTGACCTTGTTTTCCTCCAGTGTTTGGAGAGGGTGGACCTTGTTGCCTCCAGTGTTGGAGAGGGTCTTAACCTTGTGGTTCTCAGTGTTGGAGTGAGTTTCCTTGTTTCATTACCTCCTTGGATTGGAGAGGGTTTTAACCTTGTTTTCCTCCAGTGTTTGGAGTGAGTTTCCTTGTTTTGTTACCTCCTTGGATTGGAGAGGTCATGTTATCTGGTCACCTATTATGGTTATAACCATGTGAGTCATCTTAGGAGAGTGGCTTGCAAATGGGCACCGGTGCACAAAGTGGTGCCAGGATAACCCTTTGCAAGTTGGTTAATTCAGTGATAACTAAATTAAACTTTTAGAAGCTTAGGTTGCATCAAACATTAAACAAGATAATTTGTGCCTCGCTCATAGACCCAAGGGCTTGTTCGAGACTTGGGATGAGATGGGAAGGCCTGGAATGGCAAGATCATCTATCTCGTCTTCACGAGAGGTATTTGGTTCCGCATGAGTAAACATTGGTGCCAAGATTTTGGTAGAGGCTACTAGGATAACCCATGGAGTGGGGGCCAGGGCCTAGGAAGATTCCCAGAGGATATCCCTTGACGAGCTATGTGATGAAATTCTTCCTAAGTCAACAGTTTGTATTTGATATTTGTGACACTCTTGATCTATTCTATGTCTGGAAGCAATGTAACCTATGTCAGTGTTGTGTGAGTCATACCTAGAGTTGTACATATGACTGTTTAGTCATGTGACGAGGTCTTGTATTTATTTCGTATCAATTTTGTGTGGCTTGTGCCTAGTGGTAGATGGTCTTGTGTAGGAATTCTTGGTTACTATCTCCTAGCATGGAGGGAGTGGAGCCTTTTGGATTCCCCGTGGTCGGGTGGAGTGCATCTTAAATCCGTTGGTTCTTCTTGTTCGTGTGATCGTGATTTCCAATTGGAGAGCTCGTGGGAATCAATTTCTTCTCATGCCTTGTTCTCTTAGTTCTTATTGTATTTTATTACCCCTCAGTTGTTATCGAGGTGGAATTTGTAATATGTAATCTTATTTGTTGGAATTGCCTCATTCGGGGAATGAGTATTGTAATCTTATTGTAAATCATGTTGTTGGAATCAAGAGGTATCTCATACTCTTGGATGTAAATTTTATGTTGGAATGTATGTGAACTTAATTGTTATGTAATTTTATGTTATGGTTTTAATCCATGTTCCACGTATGGTTTAAGTAACACAGTCTCACAACCTTAGGGGATTGGATGGAAATGGTTAAGTGAAATTGTATATTAATTGTTCTAGTTAAGTGAACTTGTATGTTAGTTGTTCTAACTTATATGCTATTGTTCTTATTTCAAAAAAAAAAGTTCGGTTGTTTAGTAAATTGCAACTTTCCCTAGGGTTGCGTGGCAGGGCGTTACACTCATCACATGGAAGCATGTTGTGAGTAGATTCAAGGTACGATCTACATCCCTTGCACCACATTAAAAGACAACTAAATGACTCAATCTAGGCTAGACAAGCTATCTAGAGAATCCTCTATATGTTGCAAGGATATGTGAAGCATAATTTATGAATTTGAAAGTACATCAATATCAAAATTTCAAAAGAGTGTAATCCACTCTTATCCTTCACTTCCCCAAGGTATAAAGTTCTTGGGGGCTTATCCCAAATGATAAAGTCACAACTTCCAAGAGGTGTGCCTTTGGATTCACCCCTTGCAATTTATACTCTACCAAAACACTAGAGTTGAGGTCATCCTCTAGGGTGATGAAATCAATAAATAGCCCCCCTAAAATTAAGAGATAAGAAGTCATGTATACTGATTCTCAAGGTCACACAAGAATGCAAGAGAAGTATACACACACACCCCTTCTGGTTTGAAATACAATTGTTCATTAAAATTATCCAAATTGAAATGTGTAATTTTAATTTTAATCCCTCATAGAAATTATTTCAAAAAGACACAAAAATATAAAGAAAAAATAAAGAAAAATGGTTTATAATATTTTATTCTTATTATTGTCCTACAAAACCAATTTGTTAAAATTTTGATGTTTTATATTTATTTTAGATTGCAAAAAGCTATTGGTTTGTGCATTTTTTTCTTCAATAATCATTTTTTTTTGCATTCAATGGTTAGTTAAAACATGAAAATAAAAATTCAAAATGAAAATCTAAGTTCACCATTATAATTCTTGCAAAAGTATGATAAATTGTAAAATAAATCATAGAAAAGGGATAACATATGCAAAAGTTACACTTTTTTGAATTTTCACAAGGAAACACTCACTTTGGATGATTATACTTGATTATTGAGAGAAAATATGATATTTTTTTTACAACACTACGTTTGACTTGGAACCAACTTTTTGAGGCTTGCAAGAAATTAGAAAACTTAAGTATAGCACATGTTATAACTGTTACCCAATTTTCACCCTCAGGCTCAATCAGGCAAGGCATCTATGTTGCAGGTGTTCATAAGGGCCAACCAGGATATTTCCATTAAGGGTTAGTTCATGCATTTGGTAGCATTTAATAGGGAGCTCAGTTGGGAGGATTGCTTTGTAGGAGGTATGCTTCAATAATCACAGACTCGAGCCTCCATTAGAACCAAGTCAGCACGACATCTCCATTGTCTGCCGACTAGCAGCTTGGATACATTCTATTTTGTTTCTATTTTGAACAGGTCGATGTGACCTAGTCTCTGTCTTGCCGAACGCATTCACTGAGGAGCCTATCACTGTGACAAGAGGGGTTCGGTATGACCTCTTGCCGCATGGATTTCTTTGGCCGATAGGCCATCCATTGTCATTTGGAGAGACTCACGGTGACCGCGGGCTTCGGGATAACCTATAGCGCTCGGTGAGAAGTCCTAGCGATGAAAGGAGGTCACACCGACTGGACACTTCGGGGTAAGTGAAGGAGCTCACTAAGAAGTCTTAGCGAAAATCGAATGTCTTGGCGACAACATGAAGGCTTCAACAGGAGTCTTCCTGATAATAGGTGTCTCGCCTAAGGAGGGTTTCCATCATCGACGCAAGATATGCCTTTGGCATATGGTTTCGGCGATAACAAGAGGTATCGCTGACAATCGTCAGGTTGAAGCGGTATCGGCAAAGGACGCAGGTATCGGCGAGAGGTCTTGCCGAGTTGGTAATGTTTCCTTGACCAAAGAAAAATGGACTCTCACCGAAAGTAGAGAGTTACCCCGACAGGAGCAATTTGCCAAAAGGTAGCAGTCGCCAAGAGTCTCGGCGACCGGCCAAGGCCTTGCTGAGAGTAAGTGATATCGCCCCAATGTTTCGCCGATGACCTGAGGTCTCCCTGACTTGCTCGTAGTCTCAACCAAGGTTGATGCCTTCTCCGTACTATCTTAGCGAAGACATTTGGTCTCGCTGACTGAATGTGGGGGGCCTCGATATGAATGCCTTCGGCGGGAGTCTTGCCGATACCAGGATGGGCTCGCCAAAGGTTTTAAAGCTTGACATAAGGTCCTACCAAAGTAGTGCAGTCTTGCTGAAGGATAACAGAGAGCTAAGCAAGAATGCGGGAGTTTGGCGTGGGTCTCAGCGAAACACAAAAAAGCTCTCTAAGAGAAAATTGACCTTGCCAAGATGTTTCATCGACAAGGTGAACTCTTGCCGATGAAAAGGGTCTCAGCCAAGGAAACAATTTCACCATGATGTCTGGGCGAAGTCAAAATATCTCTCCAAAAGTATGAAGAGATCGGGAGTATGGAGTGCATTCGAGGTGACATTAATCAACTCTTGCTGAAGATGAAGGGCTTCGGGGTGACGTTTTTCCTTCGGTAAAATGTTTCACCGACACTTGGGTGTCTTGCCCACTGAGGAAGAGCTCAGGGAGGTGGCAAAATGAAAAGGAAAAAGAGACAAGAGGAAGCTCGAAAAGAGGTCTTTCCAACCAAAGAAGGATCCGACCGATACAAAATGAGCCTGGGTAGTAGGACCCAACATCACTATGAGGTCTTGCCAATGCGGTAGTGTCTTAGCTGCTATAGGTGTAAGAAAGTGATGTTCCTAATTTTAATGTCAAGTTTGGCAAAAATTGTAACCCATTATGACCCAAAGCTGACTTCAATATGACTTTGGTGGCTCGATAAGATCTCTCATCGACTGTCACATGCTATGCCAATGGATTTAGAGGAGCATAATCGCATCGGTGAGACACTTTTAGTGTCTCGCAGAGATGTAATTCTGATCAAGGAGCGTTCGAACGCCCACAGAGTCCACACGGAATGCACTCAACCAATCAGGGGGAGCAAGAGGAAAGTCCTGGAGGCTTGACCAATAGAAACAAAATCAACAAAATGTGAATGCAACACGTATCTGTTGTAAACTTAGTAGCATTCAAGACGTTCAGCCGAGGAAGTTCACGAGGACACGAGGACAGAGGGATGAAAGCGGTAGCTATATAATATCTAAAGAAGGCTTCCTCGGGGATGACTCTTCACCGTCATGGACACATAGGGCTTCAACATTAACTTCATCCAAAAGATCTAGTGGTAGATCTTTTTGAGCTCCGATATTTTGTAAGCCCTTTAAGGGGCCAACACACAGTCTATATATAAGGAATTTTTTATACCTTTTTGTTTAGAGTTCGGATGTATGCTCTTTTGTAGTCTGTGACCCTTTTGCAGTCCTCTCTTAGACTAGTAGGCTTCTGTAACTCAACTTGGAACATAATATAAAAAATCTGCCTTGGTTACCATTGATGGTCCATCTTTTTGCCTTCTGATTCTTATGAAGTATTGTGCATTATTTAGTGATTCATTGAGCTACTTAGTGAAATTTTCTCTTTCCTTATAGCTTCTGTTTCATGTTGTGCCTTTCTTTGCGAAAGTAGTACCATGTAGGCTGCAAACTGTGTTTATTTAATCCTGCACATGAGCTTCTAATTTGTGAAAATCTGTCTTTCCTCCTTGAAGGCATGTGCATGTCAAACCTGTTTGTGTGCATGATCTACATGATCTTATTGTGCAGTCCCATGGCTGTCACCAGTATTCAAGTGTAAATCGAGTATCTCATTGTTCCTGTCATTTTTGGTGTATCACCCTAGGTTTTAATTTCCATTGTCAATGTTTTCTTCTCCCTTTCCCTTTATAGATCAGTAGTTTAGGTGATTACCCAACAAGGAAGCCGGCCTTCTCCGGAGGTTGACCTCTTCTTACAAGAAACCCACATCTTTAGAGGTCTTCCCATGTTACACTGAGGCGTTGAACATCACATTCAACAAGGGTGCAACTGTAGGTGATAACAGTTTTTGGCACGCCCGGTGGGACTGTCGATCAGGTAGTTTGAGAATTACATATCTATTATTGGTTTTTGATATGAAACCAATAAGATTTAGACTTTTCTAAGGTTAATATCAGCATATCATGGTGACTCCGTGTACCAGTGCCTCATTGTGAAATTTAGCATGCTAAGGGATTTGGTGTCTAAATTAGTATCATTTAGCCTTTGGAGGTAGTTTGCACAACACCTGGCGACTCCGAGCTTAAATCTTCTGGTTTCATAGGTACAAGTGTTGGCATGTCTCAAAATAATCTGTTAATTCTGAGTTTTCAGCTCTTAGATTGAAATATTTATGAAGATGCTTACTATTACCCTCCATATCATGAGTATGTTGCTCCTACACACCCGTATCAGAACGTTTTGGACCTGCTCCAGTAGATTGACCATATCTTGAGGGATTTGAATCAAGGTCTTCACAATATAGAGATTAACGATATCAGTAAGGTGCTTGCATACCTATCTAAGATATTGGTTGATATCAAGATGCATCGGGGTACTATTATGCAACAATGAGAAATGGCTGAGCAAGTCTACTCTTATGATCAAGAAAGAGTGGAAAAGAGAGTCCAGTTCGAGGAAGGCCTTGAATAGGAAGTAGCTGCTAAGGAAAAACAAATGAAGTTGCTCTCTGCTTAGGTGCAGAATACTCAAGCTTACTTAGATTATCAACATCAACTGATGGAGGAGCTGCAAAAGAAGCAATTGGAAGAGAACCTTGCCCAATAGCTGGCTAAAGAAAAGCTCAAATAGGAGGAGAGGCAGGGGCTAGGACAACAGACAGTTAAGGAGCTCCACTTATAGACAGAGGATATCCAAGTTTCACTAGAAAAGGAGCCACATAAAGAAGAACAATTGACTTCTTTATTTGATCAACTACCTAGTTATGTTGAGCAAGCTAAAAAGGGCATGTAGGTTCCCATTTTTCCAGTTGATTTGGTATGGCCAGAGAATATTGCTGACTTGTTCGATGAGCTTCCTCAATTTGTCAATGAAGATGAAGATCTCACATGCATGATAGCATCTATGCCTGGTATGGAGCAACTAAATGATAAAATTCATCTAGATTTACTGCAAGATTATGAGTTAGATGATATCATAGAAGCTTTTTGTTCCAACATAGATGATGAACTAGTATCATATGAAAGGGAAGCATGTGATCAACCCATTTAAGTTGGCGAGACTATTGAAGAAGTTGTTGAAGATAATGCCTTGTAGCCTGTGAACTTATTAAATGAGCTTCCCCACTTTGTTGAGGAGGAGGTGTATTCTGCCATGAGCAAAGAGCATAGGGAGTCACAATTTGAAGATTTGTTTTCAGTTATCCAACAGGGATATTAGCTTCTTAGTCAAGGAGATCCAACCATTAAAAATGTTAATGGTTTCTTTTCAAAGACTGTTATTTATGATGCAAAGAATCAGGACTCCTCTCTAATTGCAGAGCTGAAAGAAAGAATAATTGATCAAGAAGACCAAACTGCAGCAGCCAACAAACAACCTGCATGTTTCCTCCAATCAACATCTTTCCAAGGAAGGGATGAGGTCTTTAAAGATCATCAAGATTCCAAAAGGAAAGGTTCAAACCTTTCCCTTATCAGAGGCTGTCCAATCAGGTACTTAGCCCAGATGGAGTCCAATGAGGCACTCATATGTGAAGGTACAACAAGAGAGGGTGTCCAAGGTGCACTGACAACCAAACAAGAGTATGTTCAGCTCACTTGTCCTCCTTTGGTTGACAATGCGTATGGTCTATCTAGTGAAGTAAGTAAATTCATTCACCTCTTTCAAGGAACAATGCATCATCTTGTTGAACATTTTTTAGTATGCCATATTTATTCAGCTGCCATTAAGCTTGAGATCCATTACATATTGAGTAGAAAGGGGAGTTATTTTACCCAACCTGTCAATGGGTTCGTTTGACCAATTTCTTGCTGGTTAGTATAGGGTAGGTTTAGTTGTTATTTCTTTCCCTAAGTGTTGTTTCAACACATGTAAATGGTTTATTTCAGTCTTTCCTATTTTCAATAAGTTTCTGGGTGATCTAGTGAATCTGAAGATGAGTTACAACCATGTACAAGGCTGCTCTTGATCTTTTCTGAGTTGTCCCAATGACTCCATGCCCAATGGATAGGCCTAGGCTACTGGTCTTCATGTTTAGTAGGCAAAAATACAACAAAGGTCGACAGAAATGTTACCCAATTTTCACCCTCAGGCTCAATCAGGCAAGGCATCTATGTTGCAGGTGTTCATAAGGGCCAAACGTGATATTTCCATTAAGGGTTAGTTCATGCATCTGGTAGCATTTAACAGGGAGCTCAGTTGGGAGGACTGCTTTATAGGAGGTATGCTTCAATAATCACAGACTCGAGCCTCCATTAGAACCAAGTCAGCATGACATCTCCATTGTCTGGCCGACTAGCAGCTTGGATACATTATGTTTTGTTTCTATTTTGAATAGGTCGCTGTGACCTAGTCACTATCTTGCCGAACGCATTCACTGAGGAGCCTATCGTTGTGACAAGAGGGGTTCGGTATGACCTCTTGCCGCATGGATTTATTTGGCCGATAGGCCATCCATCGTCATTCAGAGAGACTCACGGCGACTGCGGGCTTCAGGATAACCTATAGCGCTTAGTGAGAAGTCCCAGTGATGAAAGGAGGTCACACTGACTGGACACTTCGGGGTAAGTGAAGGAGCTCGCTAAGAAGTCTTAGCAAAAATTGAATGTATTGGTGACAACATGAAGGCTTCAGTAGGAGTCTTCCCGATAACAGGTGTCTTGCCTAAGGAGGGTTTCCATCATTGACGCAATATATGCCTTCGACATACAGTTTCGGTGACAACAAGAGGTCTCACCGACAATCGTCAGGGTGAAGCGGTCTCAACAAAGGACGTAGGTATCGGCAAGAGGTCTTGCCGAGTTGTTAATGTTTCCCCGACCAAAGAAAAATGGACTCTCACCGAAAGCAGAGAGTTACCCCAACGAGAGCAGTTTGCCAAAAGGTAGCAGTCGCCAAGAGTCTCGGTGACCGGCCAAGGCCTCACAGAGAGTAAGTGATATCACCCCAATGTTTTGTCGATGACCTGAGGTCTCCCCAACTTGCTCATAGTCTCGACCAAGGTTGATTCTTTCGCCGTAATGTCTTAGCAAAGACATTTGGTCTTGCTAACTAAATGTGGGGGGCCTCGATATGATTGCCTTCGGTGGGAGTCTTGCCAATACTAGGATGGGCTCGCCAAAGGTTGTAAAGCTCGACATAATGTCCTGCCAAAGTAGTACAGTCTTGCCAAAGGATAACAAAGAGCTCAACAAGAATGCGGGAGTTCGGCGTGGGTCTCAGCGAAAAACAAAAAAGCTCTCCAAGAGAAAAGTGACCTCGCCAAGATGTTTCATCGATGGGGTGAACTCTTGCTGATGAAAAGGGTCTCGGCCAAGGAAACAGTTTCGCCATGATGTCTGGGCAAAGTCAGAATGTCTCACCAAAAGTATGAAGTGCTCAGGCGTATGGAGTGCATTTGGGGTGACATTAATTAACTCCTGCCGAAGATGAAGGGCTTTGGGGTGACGTTTTTCCTTCTGTAAAATGTTTCATCGACACTTGGGTGTCTTGCCAACTGAGGAAGAGCTCGGGGAGGTGGCGAAATGAAAAGGAAAAAGAGACAAGAGGAAGCTCAGCGAGAGGTCTCGCCAACCAAAGAAGGATCCGACTGATACAGAATGAGCCCGGGTAGCAGGACCCGACATCACTATGAGGTCCTACCGAATCGGTAGTGTCTTGCCGATGTTTTGAGCGATGACAAAGCTGACTTCGATATGACTTTGGTGGCTCGATAAGAGCTCTCATCGACTGTCATGCACTATGCCAATGGATTCAGAGGAGCATAATTGCATTGGTGAGACACTCGATGGGCGGTCGAACGCTCCTTGATTAGAATCGATTATGAGCAAGGAGCGTTCGACCGCCCACAGAGTCCGCACAGAATGCACTCGACCAATCAGGGGCAGCAAGAGGCAAGTCATGGAGGCTTGACCAGTAGAAACAAAATCAACAGAATGTGAATGCAACACGTATCTGTTGTAAACTTAGTAGCATTCAAGACGTTTAGCCGAGGAAGTTCACAAGGACACGAGGATAGAGGGATGAATATAGTTGCTGTAGAATATCTAAAGAAGGCTTCCTTGGGGATGACTCTTCATCGTCATGGATAGGTAGGGCTTCAGCATTAACTTCATCCAAAAGATCTGGTGGTAGATCTTTCTGAGCTTCGATATTTTGTAAGCCCTAAGGGGCTGACACACAGTCTATATATAAGGCATTTTTTATGCCTTTTTGTTTAGAGTTCAGATGTATGCTCTTCTATAGTCTGTGACCCTTTTGCAGTCCTCTCTCAGACTAGCAGGCTTCTATAACTCAACTTGGAACATAATATACAAAATCTTCCTTGGTTACCATTGATGGTCCATCTTTTTGCATTTTGATTCTTGTGAAGTATTGTGCATTATTTAGTGATTCATTGAGCTACTTAGTGAAATTTTCTCTTTCCTTATAGCTTCTGTTTCATGTCATGCCTTTCTTTGAGGAAGTAGTACCACGTAGGCTGCAAACTGTGTTTATTTAATCCTGCACATGAGCTTCTAATTTGTGAAAATCTGTCTTTCCTCCTTGAAGGAATGTGCATGTCAAACCTATTTGTGTGTGTGATCTACATGATCTTATTGTGCAGTCCCATGGCTGTCACCAGTATTCAAGTGTAAATCGAGTATCTCATTGTTCCTATCATTTTTGGTGTATCACCCTAGGTTTTAATTTCCATTGTCTATGTTTTCTTCTCCCTTTCCCTTTATAGATCAGTAGTTTAGGTGATTACCCAACAAGGAAGCTGGCCTTCTTCGGAGGTTGACCTCTTCTTACAAGAAACCCACATCTTTAGAGGTCTTCCCATGTTACACTGAGGCATTGAACATCAGGTTCAACAGGGGTGCAACTTCAGGTGATAACAATAACCATTTTAGTGAAGGAATATTTTATGAAAAAAATCATAGACAAAACCTAACCCTTTAGCTCCTTACGATCTAGCTCTTGGTCACCAATACAACCAAGTGCCAATCAAGGGTTAAAAAGAGGTAGGAATTACTATGATTAGTCCCTTGCAACTAGGTTTTGAGGACTTATATGACCAAGGGTTTAGAAAGTGAGTTTAGTGGGGCCTATGGTCATTCATATGACCAAAGACTAGTGCTGACCAAAATAAAATTATAACATAAACCTAGATGAGAAAATATGGATTGATGTAGGATTTTGGAAGGAGTATATGTTTGATATACGCATGAGAATGAGGTATATCCTTATGTATATATCACATGGGGACTATGCATATCATAATTATTTTCATGTGTATTTTCAAGTTTTAGAAATATATAAACAAGAAGTTTATGTGAGAAAGATGTATATATGTCTAGGGTTTGGTGCAGATTTATGTGTATATTATAAAAGACGGGCACATGTTTGTGTATGTACTACAAAAATGGGCATAGGTCTATATATATATTATAGAAAATATGGCATGGGTTTATGTATATGCTACACAAATGATGGATTCACAGGAACATAAACAATGTGTATATTATAAACATAATAATTTAAATTTGCTACATATACTATACAAACTAAATTTGTCAAAAGGTGTACATATACACTGTATATATAATTAGAATATGCAAACCTTAAATGATAGTGTATGGTATGATTGTACTATTATATTGATTCTATATGAATGAATGGAATTATGTATGGTACTACCTTTTGTACCCCTACAAAACACAAAAAAGTTATTAGAGAAGTATATGATATTATATGTTGTTTTTCATCTCTTGGTCGACTTAGATGCAAATTTGATTGTTGTTTGTCCCAAAAACACTTCTATAAAAATTTATTCATCAAACTACTTCAAACTCCCTATAACTTACAAGACGAAAGAGACACAAACACACTAACAAATAACGAGGTTAGTAGAAAATTTTAGTGTTGATGTCAGATTCTTCAAAATGTGAGTATTAAAATAAATAAAGTAGAAATAAAAGAACTTGAAAGAATTTAAAAAAATCATATCCTAATTCTATTTATTGATCCCGCTACAAACCTAAAAAAAAGTGTTGTTTTCACCTTGAATGTGTGTGGATACAACTCAACAACATAACACCTTGATTGATGATCAATTTTATGTGATGGTTATTTTGATAGAGTTGATTTGCATAAGATGTGAGATCTGAAAATGATGAAAGAATGATCTTATTTATATATTTTCCAAGAAAAAATAAAGAAAAAGATAAGGATGAGATCAAGAACATGAGTTAACTAAATTACCTATAGAGTCAAATCAACTTTTGAATGCAAAATTACCATTTCAAACTAATGATAAGATAATATTGAATTATTTGATTAAATTGACGAATAATTATGCACAGTAAGTTTCCATTCTAAAATGAAGGAAAATAGGGGTGTGTTTATGAAAATTAGGGGTGATCCAAAAATGGTAGGATATGGACCTATTCTCCTTTATTTCATTAGGAAACGAGATTCACACCATGAAATGACTAACAACCTTGAGGTGAATCAAGTCAAAGTGTGAATCTACTGATTTTATTTTTTTGCAAGGATAGGGGTCCTAATTAAACAAAAATTTGGGGAGAAAGATTAAAAATATAAAGCCAACTCCAAAATGCAATCTACAAAGTGCATCTAATAGATTAAGCTCAATATTGATGGAACTAGAAATCAAATTGCAGATCTGAGAGAGGTAAGGTGTGTACAATCACCAAAAGAGATTTTTTGAAGCTAACCTAGGAATCATTCGCCTAGGGGTGAATGGGTCCTAGTTTAAGGTTTTTCTATATATTTTGTGGGCCTTTACAATAGATCTAAATATCACAATTTTCCTAGGTTTCAAGTTCGGAAATCCAAAAATAGATTTTGCAATTGAATTTATGTGAGATGACAACTTTCTTGACAACTTTTGCAACTTCTTCAATTTTTCTCTTCAAGAGATCTTGAAGATTTCTTCCACCTAAATATGCAAACATAAATCAAGAGCAAAAAATGTTTTTTTTATGGTGAATGGGGTTTTCCTTGGTCAAACCCCATTTTGGTAATTAAACCTTGTAATGAAACAATGAAACATGAAGGAATGATGAATGAACAAAGCAATGTCACAACTCACCAAACCCTTGGATAAACCTTGGAAAGTAGATCTGTAACTAGCATGAAATGGCTTCAATGGATGTGGATCTTGATATTGAAACTTGATTTGAAACAATGCCTTGAATGCTTGAATGGATCTTGAACACTACATCAATGCATTAGCTCCAATAACATGCATGATGCAAGAAGACTTTGGCATGATAATAGGATCTTGATTGTTGCGATAATTATTCAATAAATCTGCTCTTGAATGCCTTGAAATTCTCTTGAATTTCTCTAAAAATGCTCTCATGAAGTCACATAAAATTCTTAGGTGAAACATAGTGAAATGATCTTATATTTATAGGCATGTAACATTAATTTCCCAAAATTCAAATAACACAAGCCGACATGTGAATATGGATTTGAAAATTTTAAAATACCACCAAAAACATAATTTAAATTAGGGTCCTAGGTCTAAGTGAGGACCCATTTACCCATGGGAAAATGGGTCTTAGATCACTTGTACCTAGTATACATATTGCTCAATGATAAGTGTTATGTTATGGCATTAATGAATTTTTGGTTTTCCTCTTCAAAAATTGCAATTAATTAGGCTTGGATTTGAATTAAAGGGGCCAATTAAGGAAAATTAACCTCAATTAATTACTGAAGCCCTAAATAAAGGTAAAAAAATAAAGATACACTTTACAACACCACATTAAGGTACAATTAAGTCTATTTTAATTAATAGGGCCCTAAACTTAATTTGAATATGTAAAACACATATTACAACACTAAATTAAGGCATCATTAAGTTCATTTTAATATTAATTCCCAAATTAAGTGTGAAAAAGGGATGCTTTTTGCTATAGTACACATTTGAAGACAAAGTTTACTGGAGAATGAAGATTAAATTTCTAAATGGAGACTGAGTTAACCAAGGACTAAAGATTAAGCTTCTAAATGATGATTGAGTTAAATAATCAAATAAGGATTTATATGATGGATGAAAATGGAATTAGATCTCATTTAATAAAATAATAAAATATTATTTAATTAAATAGATAAATGAATAAATATAAATTATTATTAAATTACTATTAACAAAGATGTGATAAATGGATAAATGATTAAATATTCATAAATGAAATAAATGATTAGGGTAAGGTAGAATAATTTCAAAGCCTACAAATTGAATCTCTCACATGTCATATTGTATGTCCACCCAAGAACTTTGTGAAATCTACTTTCAATTGGGGGAGTTGTTAGAAAAGGGGCACATTTATTTTGGTGTATACCCTTGGGGTACTCCATTCATCTTCATAAAGAAGAATGATGGAACTCTTTTCTTATGAATTGATTATTAGTGATTGAATAAAGTAATAATGACAAATAAATATTCCTTGCTGAGGAATGATGATTTAGTTGACTAGATTCAAAGGGAGCTAAGTGGTTTTTAGGATCGATCTAAAGTTTTGATATCATCATATTCACATTCATGAGGTAGATATTCATCAAATAAAATTTTATACTTATTATAGTTCCACTAAAAATTTATTGTGGTTATATTCAAGTTGATGAATAGGGTGCTACAACAATAATGGGTTACACTTTCTTGGACATCTTGATTTTTGACTGAAATCACATATTTTTAGAAAATATAATGATTTAAGCCTTGGAAGATTCCATTTAAAGGATTTTAATTAACGGGGGTTTGATCAAACCCCCTTGGATAAAACCTTATTAGTTTTAAATCATACATATAATGGAGTCTCCACTAGTTTTAAATCATACCTATAATGGAGTCTCCTCTACACCTATCAATTTATGCTAATAAAAAACCACTTTTGATTTACCTTTTGGGGGATCAAATGAATATATTTAAAATTTATATTTTGTAACTATGTTTCCCTTATTATAAGCTTCCCAAAAAGTATATTTTTAAATACATTTAATTTTATTATTATATTTATTTTTATTTCTTGTGAATGTACGTTTTTCAATGAACATCAAGGTCTTTATTTCACAAATGAAAAATAGGAAAATAGAGAAAAAAATTATAAAAAATACATGTCCACTAGGTATTGATGTCCTTATTCCAACAAAAAAGAATAATTTAATTCAAATGCATATAAAAAACGTTATGTGGTACAAAGTACACCTCTATCCAAATTATAATTACTCTGACTTGGAAAATTAATTTAAAAATAATATGCAAAAAAATTATGAAAAAATATACATGCCCTAGATATTGGTGTGACAAATCTATATTTTAAAAATTATAATTGTATCCATTCTATAAAAAAAATTATGCGGTACAAAGTAAGCATCACTTTTTAAAAATGTTGTTTAGTAGAAAAATAAGTTATTAAAAAATACATTAAATGATTCATAATTTATTTTTAATTTTTAAAAAATATAATTAGAATCTACACTCAAAATCTCACAAATCACTAATTTGCTTCACCTTCAAATTCTTAATGGCTTAGTTGCTATAGGTGTAAGAAAGTGAGGATCTAGTGAAAAATGCTATTTTCAATGTCAAGTTTGGCCAAAAAGTGTAACGCATTATTGTGGGATCACCCAATACTCCTTTAATATTTATGAGCCTGATAAATAAGGTATTCTATATGTACCTTGATTAGTTTGTCCTTGTATTTCTAGATGAAATTTTGGTTTATTAAAATTTGGTAGAGGAGCATGAGGTCCACTTGCACCAAGTGCTCCAACATCTTGACTTTATAGGAATTTTATGAAGGGCGAATTCTTTCAGTTAGAGCTGAAGTATCTCTAGGTCACACTGTATTGGGTGAGGGTATCTTAGTCAAACCTTTGAATATTTAGGCCATTTTATATTAGCTAGCACCCACAAACATTTTAAAGTTCATAATTTGATTGGATTGGTATATTATTACCATTGGTTTGTCAAGGATTTCTCTAGAGTGGCACATATTATTACTTCTCTTCAGAGGAAGGGAAAGAAGATTATGCTTGTAAAAAAAAGGTGTTTTCCTTTTAGATTCTTAAGGAAAGGTTGAATAGTGAACCTATCCTTGTAGTACTACCTATTCCTATGATAAATTTTGTGGTCTATATAGATGCATTATTGGATGGTTTATGGGTGGTTCTTATGTAGGAGGACCAAGTGATTTCTTATGAACCATAGAAGCTCAAGGATCATGAGTTGAATTACCCCTCACATGATTTTTATTTGGTAGTAATCATCCATGCACTTGTGTGATGAAGAAATTTTCTATTAGGCCATTGGTTTAAGTATACTGATCACCATATCTTATAGTATACATTCACTTTGGTGATCCTCAATTCCTACCAAAATTATTGGACTAAATTTATTTGTGATATGACTTTGGTGTTCAATACATCAAAGGGAAAGATAATGTGGTCATGGATACCTTGAGTAGGAGGTGTCATGAAATTTCAACGTGGCCCTAAACATCGAGCTGCAAAGTTGTATTTTGAAGTAACTCTTAAGGGACTCATGCTATTAGGAGGTTAGAGTGGAGATGGAATCACAAAAGGACATCATTGGCATAGATTCTAGGAATTTTCTAGATTTATAAGGATAATACAAAATTATGGTTGTATCTATGGTCTAATATTTGGTGATCTTCACATGGTTGTTATGTTAGAGGCACGCCATTCCCCATATGCAACTCATCCCACCATAAGGAATATACATACTGATCTTATACAATTATCTTATTAGGTTGTGATGTGATACAACGTTGCAAATTTTGTGGGTAGATGCATAGAGAAATTGAGGTTCGAGGTCAAGCATTAGAATTTTATAGGTCTCCTATAGCCACACCCAATTCTTGAATGACAATGGGATATAATTCTATTGGACTTCATTACTAGGTCATCTATTCCTCACATTGTCATGATGCCATCATGGTGATGGTGGGTAATTTTACCAATGTCGCCCATTTTCTTCCTATGATATCATCATATAATGTTCCATATGTGGTATGATTATTTATGGAGGAGATTTTTCTTCTACATGGTGTTCCTTGTAGGATCACTTTTCTCACAATCTAGTGTTCATGTCATATTGTGTACATCCTTTTATCATGCATTGGGTGTTTAGCTCAATTTCATTTCTTAATACCATCTTGAGATAGATGGTACGATGGAGAGAGTGATTAGGTGCTTGAGGGCATGCTTTTTATGTATGTTATGGACTAAAACTCCAAGTGAGAAGACTATTTGTGTATTGTGAAATTTTCCTATAATAATGGGTATCAAAATTCTCTTGTTATGGCACTATTTCAAGCCTTGTATGGTCATATTTATTGCACCTTGTTGAGTTGGGATAGGCTAGAGGAACATATCATTTTGGGTCCTGAGATACTTTAAGAATTGGAGTAGCAAGTTGTTTGGATTAGGTAATAGTTGCAAATTATCGAAGATAAACAAAAAATTATGTTGATATCAAGAGATTGGATCGAAATTTCTCATGGGTGACCATGTGTTCTTAAGAGTGTGAGTGCACAAGAGTCTAATACATTACAATAAAGGCTTCAAGATCACATCATGTTTTTCTGGATCATTTGAGTTTCACTTAAGGGGTGTTAGAGTAAAAATGTAACCACTTAATTAATTATTATTAGGTCCCTATTTACACTATCATGCTTAATATTACTTAGGCCATGTGATTTTTGTGTGTCTCAAGTCATAATTAAGACACATGGTGATCCCACAATGATGGTTTACAATTTTTGGCCAAAATCGACACTGAAATAATTTTTTCTAACTAAATCTTCACTTTCAGGTACCTATAGCATCTAAACCGTGAGGAATTTGAAGATGATGCAAACTAGTGATTTGTGAAATTGTGTCTCTAGATTTTAAATATATTTTTTTCAAAATTTTTGGAATCAAATTGCACTTCTTTTTCCATCTCCTTCAAAAACTAGTTTTTTTTAGTAAACACCATTTTTAAGGAGTGACACTCACCGTATACAACATAACTTTTTTTCCATGAAGGATAAAATTCTATTTTTTTTGAATTTAGATTTGTAACTACGATAGCTAGTGCTTCCAATTGGCTTAATAGTGTTTTATTGAATATCTTTTCCTTAATCAAGTTTTGAAGTCAAACCAATTACAATTCAGACATAGGCGGATCGTATACAACATAACTTTTTTTTGTTGGATCAAGGACTTCAATATCTAGTGCACTCATTTTTTTTTTATAATTTGTTATTTTTCCACATGTGCAGAACAAAGAGCTTGATTTTCGGTAAAAAACTTATGTTTAATAAAACTAAAAAAGAAAATACATAATAAAACCAAAACATATTAAAATTATATTTGCTGGATAGCTCGTTTCAAGGACTACCATCATCCGGTTGGGTTTGTGGAGTCTCCCCCATTTTCATCCTCAACTCAAGGTTCAAAGGGAAAAATTCTGGAGTTTTTTGGTGCCAGAGGGGGAGAAGGGGGGAAAAAGGGGGTTCGAGTGAACCAGGGGGGTTCGAGTGAGCCAGGGGGGTTCAAGTGAACCCCCTTTCCACAATCATTTTCTTTGCTTATTTTTCCAAGAAATGTGGGACCCATCATTTAATGGGTTTGCTCAAAGGAGGGTTCTAGCGAACCCCCTTTGGGT
>VDFB02322083.1:5573598-5624441 GCA_007258455.2 Sequoia sempervirens
CTTGGAAAATTAATTTAAAAATAATATGCAAAAAAAAAAAGAAAAAATATCCATGCCCTAGATATTGGTGTGACAAATCTATATTTTAAAAATTATAATTGTATCCTTTCTATAAAAAAATTTATGTGGTACAAAGTAAGCATCACTTTTTAAAAATGTTGTTTAGTAGAAAAATAAGTTATTAAAAAATACATAAAATGATTCATAATTTATTTTTAATTTTTAAAAAATATAATTAGAATCTACACTCAAAATCTCACAAATCACTAATTTGCTTCACCTTCAAATTCTTAATGGCTTAGTTGCTATAGGTGTAAGAAAGTAAGGATCTAGTGAAAAATGCTATTTTCAATGTCAAGTTTGGCCAAAAAGTGTAACACATTATTGTGGGATCACCCAATACTCCTTTAATATTTATGAGCCTGATAAATAGGGTATTCTATATGTACCTTGATTATTTTGTCCTTGTATTTCTAGATGAAATTTTTGTTTATTAAAATTTGGTAGAGGAGCATGAGGTCCACTTGCACCAAGTGCTCCAACATCTTGACTTTATAGGAATTTTATGAAGGGTGAATTCTTTTAGTTAGAGTTGAAGTATCTCTAGGTCACATTGTATTAGGTGAGGGTATCTTAGTCAAACCTTTGAATATTTAGGCCATTTTATATTAGCTAGCACCCACAAACATTTTAAAGTTCATAATTTGATTGGATTGGTATATTATTACCATTGGTTTGTCAAGGATTTCTCTAGAGTGACACATATTATTACTTCTCTTCAGAGGAAGGGAAAGAAGATTATGCTAGTAAAAAAAAAGTGTTTTCCTTTTATATCCTTAAGGAAAGGTTGAATAGTGAACCTATCCCTGTAGTACTACCTATTCCTACGATAAATTTTGTGGTCTATATAGATGCATTATTGAATGGTTTATGGGTGGTTCTTATGTAGGAGGACCAAGTGATTTCTTATGAACCATAGAAGCTCAAGGATCATGAGTTGAATTACCCCTCACATGATTTGTGTTTGGTAGTAATCATCCATGCACTTGTGTGATGAAGAAATTTTCTATTAGGCCATTGGTTTAAGTATACTGATCACCATATCTTATAGTATACATTCACTTTGGTGATCCTAAATTCCTACCAAAATTGTTGGACTAAATTTATTTGTGATATGACTTTGGTGTTCAATACATCAAAGGGAAAGATAATGTGGTCATGGATACCTTGAGTAGGAGGTGTCATGAAATTTCAACGTGGCTCTAAACATCGAGCTACAAAGTTGTATTTTGAAGTAACTCTTAAGGGATTCATGCTATTAGGAGGTTAGAGTGTAGATGGAATCACAAAAGGACATCATTGGCATAGATTCTAGGAATTTTCTAGATTTATAAGGATAATACAAAATTATGGTTGTATCTATGGTCTAATATTTGGTGATCTTCACATGGTTGTTATGTTAGAGGCACACCATTCCCCATATGCAACTCATCCCACCATAAGGAATATAGATACTGATCTTATACAATTATCTTATTAGGTAGTGATGTGATACAACATTGCAAATTTTGTGGGTAGATGCATAGAGCAATTGAGGTTTGAGGTCAAGCATTAGAATTTTATAGGTCTCCTATAACCACACCCAATTCTTGAATGACAATGGGATATAATTCTATTGGACTTCATTACTAGGCCATATATTCCTCACATTGTCGTGATGCCATCATGGTGATGGTGGGTAATTTTACCAATGTCGCCCATTCTCTTCCTATGACATCATCATATAATGTTCCATATGTGGTATTATTATTTATGGAGGAGATTTTTCTTCTACATGGTGTTCCTTGTAGGATTTCTTTTCTCACAATCTAGTGTTCATGTCATATTGTGTACATCCTTTTATCATGCATTGGGTGTTTAGCTCAATTTCATTTCTTAATACCATCTTGAGATAGATGGTATGATGGAGAGCGTGATTAGGTGCTTGAGGGCATGCTTTTTATGTATGTTATGGACTAAAACTCCAAGTGAGAAGACTATTTGTGTATTGTAAAATTTTCCTATAATAATGGGATCAAAATTCTCTTGTTATGGCACTATTTCAAGCCTTGTATGGTCATATTTATTGCACCTTGTTGAGTTGGGATAGGCTAGAGGAACATATAATTTTGGGTCCTGAGATACTTTAAGAATTGGAGTAGCAAGTTGTTTGGATTAGGCAATAGTTGCAAATTATCCAAGATAGACAAAAAATTATGTTGATATCAAGAGATTGAATCAAAATTTCTCATGGGTGACCATGTGTTCTTAAGAGTGTGAGTGCACAAGAGTCTAATACATTACAATAAAGGCTTCAAGATCACATCATGTTTTTCTGGATCATTTGAGTTTCACTTAAGGGGTGTTAGAGTAAAAATGTAACCACTTAATTAATTATTATTAGGTCCCTATTTACACTATCATGCTTAATATTACTTAGGCCATGTGATTTTTGTGTGTCTCAAGTCATAATTAAGACACAGGGTGATCCCACAATGCTGGTTTACAATTTTTGGCCAAAATCGACACTAAAATAATTTTTTCTAACTAAATCTTCACTTTCGGGCACCTATAGTGTCTAAACCGTGAGGAATTTGAAGATGATGCAAACTAGTGATTTGTGAAATTTTGTCTCTAGATTCTAAATATATTTTTTTCAAAATTTTTGGAATCAAATTGCACTTCTTTTTCCATCTCCTTCGAAAACTAGTTTTTTTTAGTAAACACCATTTTTAAGGAGTGACGCTCACTGTATACAACATAACTTTTTTTCCATGAAGGATACAATTCTATTTTTTTTGAATTTAGATTTGTAACTATGACAACTAGTGCTTCCAATTGGTTTAATAGTGTTTTATTGAATATTTTTTCCTTAATCAAGTTTTGAAGTCAAACCAATTACAATTCAGACATAGGCAGATCGTATACAACATAACTTTTTTTTGTTGGATCAAGGACTTCAATATCTAGTGCACTAATTTTTTTTTTGATAATCTGTTATTTTTCCACATGTGCAGAACAAAGAGCTTGATTTTCAGTGAAAAACCTATGTTTAATAAAACTAAAAAAGAAAATACATAATAAAACCAAAACATATTAAAATTATATTTGTTGGATAGCTCATTTCAAGGGCTACCATCATCCAGTTGGGTTTGTGAAGTCTCCTCCATTTTCATCCTCAACTCAAGGTTCAAAGGGAAAAACTATGGAGTTTTTTGGTGCCAGAGGGGGAGAAGGGGGGAAAAAGGGGGTTCGAGTGAACCAAGGGGGTTCAAGTGAGCCAGTGGAGTTCGAGTGAACCCCCTTTCCACAATCATTTTCTTTGCTTATTTTTCTAGGAAATGTGGGACCCATCATTTAATGGGTTTGCTCAAAGGAGGGTTCTAGCGAACCCCCTTTGGGTTCGCTCAAACCAAAAGTTCGTTTGAACCCCCAAAAACCAATTTTTTTTTCATGGGGTTGTTTTTTGTAACTTTTCCTTCCTCACTCAAATTGTAAACCACTTTTATGGGTTTACCCCACATGCTATGATCTTATTATATCCACACCTAGGGTTCTATCTAGGGTTTTATCAAGGATTATTCATTGTATATTATATCAATGATCAATTATTGCATCATTATATTTTTGAAGCTTAATAGAAAATAAATTGTTTTTTTCTCTTCTTTGTTGGAGTGTTTTAGTTGAAAGTGATCTTTATGGGTTTTATGGTTCAATCACCAAGTCCAACACCAATGATAGGGATAAGTGTATTTTTTAATAAACGTTAGGAAGATATTTTTTATTCAAAGGTTCTATTCCATGTTGGAGTAACAATATGATGAATGAAAAAACTAAAATATTACACAAATGAAGATTCATGCTACATTACCAAAAACTAGCATAAAAGTGAATCAATAATATACTATGAACTCCTTGTATATGTAAAACAAGGAGGAAGAAGGAAGGGAATAAACTATTTCCTAACCTTGTAGAAGTTGTCACACATATAAAACACTTGTGACAAGTGTGAGGATATGTGTTAAGTCACTATGAGGTGAGGAAAAATATAGAAATCCTCTAAGTGAGAATATATCTAGTATGAATAGGTCTACAGGATAAAAGTAAACTAGATAGCTAAAACTATTTTTCACATTAATAATATTTCAACCATATATACATGAAATAAAACCTCATGCAAAAAGAGAATGTTCTTTTCTTATAGAAGAGGAATTGGAGATAGAATATTGTATTGTCACATAGCCTCCTCTAATGAGCTTCTAACCTCTTAAGAAATGAGCCTCATCATGACTAAGCATGCCACAAAAAGTATAATTTCCACACATTTCTTCTTATTTTGGAGGTAGAATCACTATAATTGAAAGAAGTGGAAGGAGTGAACTTGGAGATGTTCTTATTCTTATTCTTCAATTTGGAGGGAGACTCACCACTTGCAGGATATTTTATCTTAGGCTTCTTTTTTCTTACCTCCACCCTTGGAAGATTAATCCATCAAAACTTAGCTCTTGGAACAAGAAAGTGCATCCATATGAAATAACTTGGCCTTATCCATAGTAATATGCTCACAAAATAACTCAAATCTTGGAATCTTAAATTATTTCCCATAGGCATCCATAGTAGAATATAAAGTAGACAAAAACACCTGAAATACTTGATAAAATCAAGAAGAAACATTTCTTATCATTTTTATCATGTGCATATCCTTTCAATTGTGATATATATATATATTTTTTAAGGAAATCCTATATGGTAGGAAAATCATCTATAAAGAGTGATGTCAAACCTACCTCTAGTTGTAAGATTCAAAACTCATCAACTACATCATACAATTTATCAAGCTTGTCTAATACTTGCTCAAGTGTTAGGAAAGTTATAAAATATGAATAATAAATTATCAAATACATGTAATCCCATGAGAACCATGTATTCATCTAATTTATTTCTATAAGAATTTCAAAGAAAATCCTTAGGGAATTTAGGTGGAACAAGGAGCTTAATAGTCTTAGGTTCCACCATGAATAGTATAAAAATTCGAAGAGAGATTATATAAAAGGGAATTTACTTCATGCCTTGCAAGCAACCCCCAACATATTATAATAATGATTAAGGTTTGAAATGAGCGGTGAATAGGAAAACGGTGCTGGGTGATAATCTCCTAGTTCATGTCCTCTAGAGTGAGGGAATTCTAGAATTTTTGTAGGGTAGGGTGGGGCTCCCAAAGACTCTCATGAGTCATTTGGGTCGATTTTTGTCCCCTCTTCCGAGGTACCTCCTCCTCTCAACTAGAAAAATATTTTTCCAAAATATGCCAATAAGAATGACGACGTGGTTGGGGATGGGGTCCAACTAATGCATTTGGAGGAAGGAACAAACTTAAAAATATTGGACCCATCTCTAGATAGAACAATTGCGAAAATCGAAAACTACCTAATAGGTAGATTTGTGGGAAGAAGGTCCAATATTGAATCTGTTTGCAAGTGGGCTTCTTCCAGGTGGGCTATTAAAGGCTCCTTCTCTATTTCAACTCTTTTGAAAGGAATTTTTTGGTTCAACTTCAATCTTCATGAGGAATGCATGGCGACCCTCACTAGGGGACCTTGTTTCTTCAGTAAACAAAGCCTAGCCTTGTGTAAATGGAAACCTGATTTTGACCTGTTTGCTCACTTGGCGACTACTCTTCCTACCTAGTTTCATCTTTTGGGCCTCCCTTTGGAGTTATGGGATGAAGAAATTATTGCAGGGGGTGGCCAACTCCTTTGGAAACTTCATTTCACTCGATTTTGTCACCAAAGAATGTTCCAAGCTAGTGTTCACTCACTTCTTTGTTAGTTTTGAGTTGAACAAGGTCCTCCCGACCTTGATCATTTTGGAATCCTGACTTGATAAGTGGTCCCAAACCATTGAATATGAAATTTTTTCTCCTTTTTGTCAAAAATGCTCTTCTATTGGTCATCTATACATTTCTTTCCCTAAAGGTTTTCTCAGGCCCCTTGTGGGAAAAGCTAAGGTTGTGGCCTCCCCTTCTCCTACCTCTAGTGCTATGGGTTCCTTGGCTGCGATCTCGCCTACCCCATCGCCTAGGTCCAGTCTGGAATTTTCTATTTCCTTGACCTATGAGGTTTATCTTCTTGTATTGCTTGCCCCTTCCCCTTCTTCAAATCTTGCTTTGGCTTTTCTGGTCCCCTTTGTTCTGTGTCTAGTTTTCCCACTATCGTCTCTTGCAGCTGACCTATACTTTTCCTCAGATTCCTCAAAGTTTTTTTTGAAGGTCTCTGCCTTGAAAATGTCTCCTCTTCTATGCAATGTTGAACCATAGTTGGTGTCGGATGAGATTCATACTAGTGTTTCTCTAGTCATCCCTTGTGTTGTTCCCCCTTCCTTGGTGAAGACTGGTCCTCTATTCAACCCTTGAAAATTAGCGGATGTCGAGATTGATGCTAAGGAAAGAAGAAAACTTGGTAAAATCACCAAACAAAAAATCACAACTAAAGATATTGTGAATGAAAACCAGGAAACACTAGAGCAATTTTGCTCCAAATGTAGTAAGAAATGTTGATCCTCTCTTGGAACATTTGAAAGTTTAATAACCTTCATAAGAAGCATATTATCAGGGATTTCATCAAAGAGTTCAAGCCTGACGTTCTCCTCTTACAAGAAACTAAAATGATGGTCGCTGAGTTTGATAAATCTAGTAAGTTCATCTAGCCTTCTGCCCTGTTCCTAGCATTGGATGCTATTGGGGCTTCTGGGGGTTTAGTCATGATGTGGAAACCCTTCCTCCATGGCTCCCTTGTTTCTAAGGATAAATTTTTTCTTAATGTTGTGTTTTCTCATTGTTTTGATCTTCCTTATTGGGTGTTATCTAATGTTTATGGACCCAATAATGTGGTTCAGAGGAGGTCCACCTAGACTGACCTGTTGGGTTGTAAGAATTTTTTTTTATACTATAACTAGATGGTGATGGGTGATTTCAATTCACCTCTTTTTCCTTCTGAAAAGTAGGGTGGTACTTTGGATTTGTCGAATAGCATGCTAGACCTCAACTCCTTTTTGCATGATGGTGGGTTGACAGATTTAGATATCGAAGGTAGCTCTTTCACTTGGTCTAACAAACGGTCTGGGGACAATCTCATTCAAGTCTAGCTTGATCAGTTTTTGTGTCTTCTTGTTGGGACACTACCTCACTCTCTTTGTCCTCTCTCATTAGAATTGGATCGGATCATACCCCACTGCTCCTATGCTAGAGTACTCCCCCTTAAGGTGAAAAGGCCTTTTTGTTTTGAATTAATGTGGACATATCAATCTCTATTTAGGGATCTTCTGGCCTTTTAGTGGGAGGGCCATGGTTGTGATTTTGGTATGTATAATCTTGCTTTTAAACTCAAGAGTATCAAATGCAATCTCAAATTTTTGAGTAAGAATTGTTTTGGTAACATCTTTGAAAATAAGAATTATATCAAAGACCAACTTCGTTTGGTTTAAAAGGAGTTGGATATGGGGTTTTAGGGGGATCTCATCTCTAAGAAAAAAACCATGCTTAGTGAACTTCATAATATTATTAAGAAGGAGGAGGTTTATTGGAAATAGAGGTCCAAGAATCAGTGGCTCCATGAAGGAGAAAAGAACTCCAGATTCTTTCACATGACAAAAACGAGACATAGGAAGAGAAACTCTATCTCAAAATTGATCCTTGATGATGGTTCCACTGTTTCTAGTGAGGATGATTTGGACTGTGTTGGTGTGTCTTTTTTCCATTACCTTCTTAATCCTAACACTACAAAGTTTTTGTCAAGTGATATCCTCAGTTTCATCCCTCTAGCTCTTTCCTAGCAGGAGGTATCGTCCATGGAAGATAATGCTCAAGTGGAGGAGATTTGTAAAGTTGCATTTTCCCTCAGCTTGTTCAAGGCTCCTGGCTCAGATGACTTCCCTACTTTCTTTTTTCAAATGTTTTGGGATATTGTTGGTCATGATCTCATGATTGTGGTGGCTAAATTTATTTCTTCTGGAAAAATTATTAAGGAGTTCAATAATACCTTCATTGTTATTATTCCTATGCATCAGGGGGCAAACAAGTTGACTAAATTCAAACCTATTAGTCTCTAAAATATATTTTACAAAATTTTCTCCAAATTGTTGGTCAATTGCATTAAACCCCACTTGAACAAGTTGATACACCCTCAAAAAAAGGATTTGTGCCTACAAGGAAAATAATTGACACTATTATTTTGGTGTATGAAACCCTCCACTCTATGGATAGAAGTAGAAAGGAAAGTATGGCTTTTATTTTGGATATCTCCAAGGCCTATGACAAGGTGTCTTTGGATTTCCTTTTTGAAGTGCTCCATCATTTTGGCTTCTTTGGTAAATTGTTGAAACTTATTAAGAGTTGCGTGACTTCTCCAAAGTACTCGGTGATTATCAATGGCACACCATAAGGTTTCTTCTTGGCTATTGGTGGTATTCACCAAGGTGATCTGCTATCCCCCTATCTCTTTATTTTGATGGTTGAAGTCATTGGTCATAATTTTGAATGGTTCTTTGGTGGGTTTTTCCCCTTCTTTTGTGTCTTGTTTGATCTCTCATCAGATTTTTTTTGATGATACAATCTTGACGGGGGATGCTATCGTGGTGGTAGCTAAAGGTTGGATGAACACTCTTTCTAAGTTTTCTTTGGCCTTTGGGCAATGTATTAACTTTAACAAAAGTGTTATTTTTTCTTGAATGTTGATCCTACTCTTCAAGCTAGGATTTCCAGAATTCTTAATTGTTAGATCCTCTCCATCCCTTCAACTTATTTGGGTATGCCTCTTACGGTAGATAAGGTGGATAATTCTTCCTGTTCTACTCTACTAGAATGGGTTTAAAGAAAGATTGTTGCGTGGAAATGGGCCCTTCTCAATGTTACCCCAAATTTTGAAGCTTGAAAATTTCCTAACTTCCTGAGTATTCACCTATATACCCCTGAACCTACCCAAAATAACAAAATAATTACTTGTTGGAAATCTATAGAAGTTGGTGGAAAATCCTCTTACAGGCCTGATCTTAACCCTATTCCACTCAACCCAACCTATTTTTGTGCCCAAATGTCTTATCGTTTGAAATTTTTTAAGCTCTACATTTTCTCATTGGTGATTTGTGAATGAGCCCCAAATTCAATTTTTTGGTTGCTGGAGATTAAAATGTTTCTAGGTTGTGCTCAAGAAGGCCCATTCACTTTTCTATCAAATTTCATGCAAAATAGAGCTGCTATGAGGAAGTTATGGAGTTTTTCGTCTTAGCTTGAAATACGTTTTCCAAAAGATTTCAAATTATTCATGGCATTTTGAAGTTTAATGTTATTCCAAAGGTAAAAAGAAGTGGAGTGAAAGCAATATTAAGGGAAATGAATTTATTTATTCCCAATAGTAAAGGTTTTTAATTCCACGGTGGCTTTATTAAAGAAAATTATTTATGACTTCTCTTTAACGTCAGAAGTATTAGAGGTTTTATAACTCCAAATTTCCTCGATGAAAGGTTTGAAAGTTGTCATTTCCCTTGAATTCTCGACATTGTATCTCTCTCTCTCTCTCCCTCTATAGCACGATGCAATGATCAAGGCATGTATACACAATGAATTCATTAAATTTTTTTTGGAAACTTTTGTCAGTGACTATTTGCAGATGCATAAAAAAATTCATTGAATCGGCCTCAAAAATCCATAGGCAACACATATGATCCTGCAAGAAGGAGCATGTGAGTGGCCCACCAAAATGCCTCAAAGAAATGTCTTCTCATGGAAATCATGACTACAGGATATGCACAAATTGGTTTTTTTAAAGAAGTTTTAAAAAAACCCTTAAAGTCAAATGCAATTCGCAGGTGTAAGGTTCATGCCATAACATCCTCCCGACCACCGCATAAGCCTTCTGGAAAAGGGTTCAAAGAAATATGATCTCATGGAAAATGAAGTTGCAGGATATACGCCGAATGAATTGGTTGAAACAAATAAATTTAGCTGAAGTCCATGAACTGTGCTAGCATTCTCCAAGCCCGTGCCAAATTGAGAGCTTTCAAGATATACATATAATGGTTTGAGGAATTGGCTAATGTAATGTAGGAAAACAACATATGAAAGCATACACAAGGCAAGTGAGTTGTTCACAGAATACCTCAAAGAGATCGCTATCATTTTGTTCAAAGGAAATTTAGTTTCAATGGAATGATCATTGGATAGAGCATTGAGATACAAGCATCGCGCGAGAGTTTTAAACAAGGTATTGACCTCCATCAAATCACGAAGAATATTAAATAGAGCTGCAACAGATATTGCCTGTATAACCATGGTAGTGAAAATATGGTCGAGTTTCTTCGTATTTCAATTGAGATCATTCATAAGAACCATGTAGAGCGGATAACTTCCTACATCAAGGAGAGCATTGAGAAAGAAATGAAAGAAGAAATTATCCAGGGTGCTGAGAAAACACTACTAAAAAATCAGTCATGCACAAAAATCAGCTCTCTTTCTTATAACTCTTATGCAGGAGGGGAATTTTGCTAAAAATGTTAGTTCTATATTTGAGAATTTACCAAAAAATGATAGTGATTGCATCGCAATTGATTGAAGGTGAGCACGAGTCTCATATTTTAATGGCTAAGACTCTTGGCTGCTTGCATACACCTGATAGGAGCAGGGAAATTGTAGCAACCATTTCCACTTATAGAGATGATGGACAGTGATGGCAATGAGAATCATGAAGGTTGTTTCATAGAAATAAAAGCCTTGAAAACCTCTCATATTTACCATCTATAAACAAAGTATTTGAAAAGTTGGAGGCATTTAAGTTGCTCATAAATCTATGTATGATTGCTACTAAAAGAAGAGTTGATACTAGAAGTTGCTGATTTTGTTAGGAAATCAAAGATCCAAAGTGGAAATAAAATAATTAATTTCATAAGATTTGAAATGAAAAAGTAGGAATCCAGAAAAATATTGATGATATGGAAACGATTACAAAACTAAAAGGAATTCACCATAAATAATATGGAAGGTTTCTTTTAATTAAAAGGAAAATCAAATCCAAAAGAAAGCGTTAGTGAGAAAAGGAAACTTAAAAGTTTCCTTTTTAGAATTAAAATTTAATTTTCAAGAATTGGTTATAGGAACTGAAAGGTCACCAATTGGAAGTTAGTAGAGAAGTTATTTATTATAAAATTTCAATGCAAGGGAGGACCTTTTGGGCTATTCTTGAAATAGGGGAAGCAAGGGTAGTTTGATTTTCTTTTCACATAGTTTTGTTATGTAATTAGAGAGGCTTTGAACTCATATTTTGGAGAAATAAAGAAACTATTTATGGGTCTGTGCACTCATTAATTTTCTCTTTTGATTGCATATGTCTTTGTGCCTTTGTAATCATTCTCCAAAGTTCTATCTGTTGTAGCAAATTGCATATGAGATTGTTTATGAAGCTTTGAATTCAGAACAACCCATATGTTTAAGGGAATTTTTTGTCTTTTCTTTTCGTTGTGTCTCATCCGTGGGTGTTGGGTAAATGGACTTTGTGCCATTTTTCTGCATTTACTTAATCCCGAATTTAATTCTTTGCATCTATTTCATGTTTATGGGTAGGTGTTAGTTTACCTTTTCTACTTTCTGGTGAAAAGCATACATAGTATTTTCTATTCATTGCAAATCATTCAAAGGTAGCTATGCCTTGTAAAATAAGCAAAGAGCACTTGTAAATATCATTGCAAGTGACTCAACTGTTAGTACTATTTGTTCTTCTTGTTGGGCAATTTGAGTCATTTTCTTTCATTCATTTTTGAAGGACAAATCTATTAACTAACATATTTTTGGCGAGTTTGCTTGGGAACAAAGTGGCTGGTGCTTTGTTCTCTTAGAAATTTGAAGGTGCCTCCCTAAGGATGGATTTTTGGTGACTCTGTTTTATATGAAGAGCTCAAAAATAGGTTCCGTACCAGCCAAACCAAAGAAATCAGCTAAAACCAAGAAGACACTATGCCAACAATTGAAGAGATATTGGCTAAAGATGATGAAATACTTCATTTGTTGTGGAGCAATCTCAAAGCAAGCATATCTGAAGCTAAAAAGAAAGGGCTACATCCATCCCAAGATCATCAATCTGCCTTGTTGTTCACATATTTGCATTGGAGATATTACATTCTTAAAGATCTTGAGCACAAGATTCATCAAACAAAGGTAGAAAAGTTAGAAATGCTTAAGGAAGACCAGAGAATAAGGAGAAAGTTTATTTTAATTTTTCTATTCTTGGTGAATGAGATTGCATGCAAAGGGCTGAGATTGAACAACCATCCACTTCTTTTGAAGACAATGAAAATGTATTATTAGAAGAACCCAAGGTCATTCTCATTCCAAATTGGTGTCTAGAAAGATCAAATGATGACTTTTTATGTAGTATCTTGGACAAAGATGGTCACATCATTGAAGTGAGTGTAGGCACTTGTTCCTCTAGTGATATGAAAGAAGGTATGAGTGATACTGTATTTTCTCTTGAATCATAAACCTTTAACTTTGATATTGATGAAAAAGACCAAGTCATAGAAAATATTTCTTTTGAGGTTGAAAGAGGGTTTCTAAATCAAGGTTCAAACATGGAAGTTTTTATCTTTGATAATGTTGATTTAATAATTGATAAAATAGATGAAGGAGAGCCTAATGAGAGAATGGATAAATTTCATTCCAAATCTACTTATCTTCTCAGTAATGATTTTTCTTGTGCAAGAAATGAAGAAGTTGTTTTTATCAAATTTGACCCCATGCTTGTAGAATGTGATATTCAAAAATCACAACCAACAGTCACATTTTTAGGGATTGATTCATCATGCAATCTGCCAAAGAATTTTTTATTTTTGATGTAGATAATGAAGTTATAATTGATACACAACTGGAATGTGAAATTGCTGAAGTTCCCTCATTGAATCATGAACAAACATGGCTACAAGAAGTGGTTAGAAATGATATTTCATTTGAATCTTTTCATTTTGAGAATGTAGATACCAAAATTTTTAAACAAGAGTTGGAAGATGTTATTGTTATTAGTCATGATAATTCAGATGAAAGTGATCAAATAAATGTTTATGTCTCGAATTGGTGTCTTGATGCAAATAATGACGGGTTCCTATGTGGAGAAGAGGTCATGATGTTTGATTCACAAGTTGTAATTGAAAATGATTTAGTGAATCATGAAATTGTTAAATTAGATTTTAGAGAGAAATAGGAGATTATTTTAGTTGAGAGTGACTTTCAATCACATAGAAGTTTTGCTTACAATGCTGATTTCCAATCTAATTTACTTCCAGTCTTCCATGAAACACATATGTTGATGATCGTTCTCCTAATAGTTTGGGTAGTCATGATTATTCTCAGGCATGGGATGTGAACCTATCTTCTGCAGATAATAATAATATGTAGGAACATGTTGAGGTAGTCATTTCCACATATATCAACACAAATGAAGGGTTTTTATCTCATGGCCTATGTGTGGGTTTCCCAATCCGAGGGCTGATTTCTCCCTGCTTGCTAAATCAAGTACATTCTGGTATCACACCTGATGATATAAAAATAGATGCTAGTAATTGTATGATGGCCAATGTTGATATGAGTCGTCCAATTGCAGAAGCATATGGTGAGGAGTGGCTTGTTGAGCATACAATTTTATCCAAATAATTTTTGCATGGTGCTATTCATATTCCTCTAGTCATGGTGGTTACCAGTTGGCGGTTGATTATGTGCATGCTCCTCATTCATTCGACATTATTCCGCACAGGAATCTATTTCTCCCAGCCAGTTAATGGATTTGCTTGATCAATTTGCAGTTATCTGAGGTAGGGTCTTAATGACCATGTACATACAATAGGAGTTTTTGGGTTTGCCAGTGGTGTTGTTTCCTTTCTTGTTGTGTCTTGTTTTTGGTTTGCTCTGGCTCCTCCTGTTCCCCTGATATTTCTTTTGACTTTGTACCCAATGGACTTGGACTGCTCTGCCCCAAAGCTTCTGGAGTTCTCTGCATTTTCTTCAAAAATAGAGTCCCCAGTTGGAGCCAATGTTACCCCAAATTTTGAAGCTTGAAAATTTCCTAACTTCCCGAGTATTCACCTATATACCCCTGAACTTGCCCAAAATCACAAAATAATTACTTGTTGGAAATCTATAGAAGCTGGTGGAAAATCCTCTTATAGGCTTGATCTTAATCCTATTCCACTCAACCCAGCCTATTTTTGTGCCCAACTGTCTTATCATTTGAAAAAATTTCAGCTCTACATTTTATCATTGGTGATTTGCGAATGAGCCCCAAATTCAATTTTTTGGTTGCTGGAGATTAAAATGTTTCTAGGTTGTGCTCAAGAAGGCCCATTCACTTTGCTATCCAAATTTCACGCAAAATAGAGCTGCTATGAGGAAGTTATGGAGTTTTTCATCTCAGCTTGAAATACATTTTCCAAAAGTTTTCAAATTATTCATGGCATTTTGAAGTTTAATGTTATTCCAAAGGTAAAAAGAAGCAGAGTGAAAGCATTATTATGGGAAATAACTTTATTTATTCTCAATTTAGTAAATGTTTTTAATTCGACGGTGGCTTTATTAAAGCAAATTATTTATGATCTCTCTTTACCGTCAGAAGTATTAAAGGTTTTATAACTCCAAATTTCCCAATGAAAGGTTTGAAAGTTGTCATTTGACCTGACTTCCCAAAATTGTCTCTCTCTCTCTCTCCATCTGTAGCATGACACAATGATCAAGGCATGTATACACAATGAATTCATTGAAAAAGCTTTGGAAACTTTTGTCAGTGACTATTTGCAGATGCATAAAAAAAATTCATTAAATCAGCCTTAGAAATCCATATGAAACACAGATGATCCTACAAGAAGGAACACGTGAGTGGCCCGACATAATGCCTCAAAGAAATGTCTTCTCATGGAAATCATGACTATAGGATATGCACAAATTGGTTTCATTGAAGAAGTTTTAAAAAAACTCTTAAAGTCAAATGGAATTCGTAGGTGTAAGGTTCGTGCCATAACATCCTCCCAACCACCGCATAAGACTTCTAGCAAAGGGTTCGAAGAAATATGATCTCATGGAAAATGAAGTTGCAGGATATACACTGAATGAACTAGTTGAAACAAATAAATTTAGCCAAATTCCATGACCTGTGCTAGCATTCTCCAAGCCCATGCCAAACTGGGAGCTTTCAAGATATACATATAATGGTTTGAGGAATTGGATAATGTAATGCAATGAAATGCCATATGAAAGCATACATAAGGAAAATGAATTGTTCACAAAATACCTCAAAGATATCACTATCATTTGCTTCAAAGGAAATTTAGTTTTAATGCAATGATCATTGTGAAGGCCAGAGCTAGAGGAATTTTCACAGAAAAATTAAAACTTAAAATTATCTTTCAACATAGAGCTGCTGCACACCAATTTTCTGTATGCTCACATTCGCCTTCCATAATCAAAGTAATTACAATTACAAATATATGAATAGGTAAAAGTCACGTGAATGTTTTTCACAGAAGAGAGGGCCCGACAAAAATTTATTACAAATTACCTAACTTTTTCCCGTCAAAACGCATTTAATAAAATGCCCTTTACATTAATATAAAAAATTAAATATTAAATTTCTGTACTACGAAATATCATGGCGGAGGCGGCTTAATAAAAGGTTCGCTGCGGTATTGCAATGGGTAACTACCCATATTGCGATATCGTGGGAAGCGGTATGTTAACGACACGGTAAACGGCTGGCGGAGAAGATAAAACAAAAATGCTACAAAATTCTCATGTGGTATCGCAATGGATATTTTCTTTATTGTGATATTGCGGGCAGCGGCTGGGGGTGACAGTAGCAGTTAGGTTTAAATTCCAACACTCCCCCTTAAACATAACTGCACTGTCCACCATGCCCAATCTGTTTCCTTGAAAGATGAAATTATCTCTTCCCAGTGCCTTTGTGAAAATATCTGCACTTTGCTCTCCTGATATGCAAAACTCTAAAAATATGTCACCATTGTTAATTAATTCCCTGATGAAGTGATACCTAGTATCAATATGCTTGCTTCTCTTATGAAAGACTGGATTTTTTGAGAGAGCTATGGCTGAATTGTTATCACAATAAATTTTTGTTGCCTCCATTTGTTCATTTTGCAATTCTTTCAAAATTCTTCTCATTCAGACTGCCTAGCATGCTGCACTTGTGGCTGCCACATATTCTGCTTCAGCTGATGAAAGACATACTATTGGCTACTTCTTTGAAGACCATGAGACAACTCCAGTCCCAAAATTAAATACATAACCAGACGTGCTTTTTCTATCATCAATGCTGCCAGCACAGTCATTCTCTGTGTATTCTATGAGTTTAAACTCATCTGAACTTGAATACTTAATGCCAAAATTCCTTGTTCCACTTACATAGCTTAAAATTCTCTTCCCAACTTTCCAATGGGTGTCTTTTGGTGTTTCCATAAACCTGGAAATCAAACTTACTCCATACATAATGTCTGGCATTGTGGCTGTGAGATACATGAGACTTCCAACAAGCCTCTTAAACAAAGTTGGATCAATATTAGACCCTCTATCATCTTTGCTTAGTTTCAGACCTGTCACTGTAGGTGTTGGTGCTGGTTTGCACTTCATCATATTAAACCTTTTCAAAATGTCATTTGCATATTTTGACTGTGAAATAAAAATACCATTTTCATTTTGATTCACTTCAATGCCTAAAAAATACTTCATCAGACCTAAGTCTGTCATTTCAAATTCTTTCTTTATGTCTGCCTTGAACAGATCAATTGACAAATTGCCAGTGAAAATTAAATCAACATATAAGCATACTATCAGTATTTCACCTTCTTCATTCATTTTTGTATATAGTGTGGGCTCACTGCTACATCTATTAAATCCATTCAACAAAAGATAACTGTCTATTCTGCTGTACCAAGCTCTTGGGGCTTGCTTCAATCCATACAGTGCCTTTTTCAATTTGTAAACTTTGTCTTCTTGACCCAGAATTTCATACCCAGGTGGCTGATCCACATAAACTTCTTCTTCTAAATAACCGTTTAAAAAAGCTGACTTTACATCCATTTGAGATACAAACCACTTATTCTGAGCTGCTAAAGCTAAAATCATCCTTATAGTATCTAATCGTGCTACAGGTGCAAATGTCTCATTGTAATCAATTCCAGGCTGTTGTGAATAGCCCTTTACAACCAATCTTGCTTTAAGCTTTTGAACTTCATCTTTTTCATTCAATTTGGTTTTATAAATCCATTTCACTCCAATGACATCTTTGTCTTTTGGAAGACTAACTAGATCCCATGTTTGATTCTTTTCAATTGCTTCAATTTCTTCATCCATAGCACTTACCCATTTATCATCTTTGACTGCATCTTCAAAATGAACTGGATCTTCTATTTGAGAATAAAATGAAGAAAGAGAAATCTGATCTGAATTATTCTCACCTTCATTTTGCTCATATATATCTCTTATGCTTCTGATTTTCCGTCTTCTCAGACTTGCCAATGTAAGATTTGACATATCACTTGAACTTGTGGAATGTGGACCCGATGGTCCTGCTGTAGATGGAGTTTGTTGTCCTCTTGTTGGACTGCTTCCTTGAATGCATGAGGCTGTTCTTACAGTCGATGCTGGTGTCACTTGTGGACTACTTTGCTGAGCTTGAATGGGAGTGGTAGGAGTCACAATAGCTGGAATATTTGTTGATGCTGAAACTTCATTCTTCTCTTGAGGTATACTAGCTGAAATATTAACTGTCTTCTCTATGCTTCCATCCCATGCTTCATCTTCTACAAATTGTACATCTCTGCTGATTATAACTTTCTTTGTTGTTGGATTATAGAGCTTATAAGCTTTGGATTCTTCACTATATCCAACAAATATACATTTTTCTCCTTTGTTATCTAGCTTCCTTCTCAATTCATCAGGCACATGTGCATATGCTACACATCCAAATACTCTCATGTGAGTAACACTATGTTTTCTTCCTGTCCATGCTTCTTCAGGTACCATATTCTTGACACTTTTTGTTGGACACCTATTCATTATATAGGCTGCACAAGATATTGCTTCTGCCCAATATTCATTTGATAGATGTTTGGCTTTCAACATGCTTCTAGCCATTTCCATGATTGTTCTATTTTTCCTTTCAGCTACTCCATTTTGTTGAGGTGTGTACCTAGTTGTGAACTGCTTGTGAATTCCATGATCTTTACAAAAATTAAAAAATTCTCTTGAAATATATTCACCACCTCTATCTATTCTCAACACTTTGATATAATAACCACTTTGTTTCTCAACCAAATTATTGAATTGACGAAACAAATCAAACACTTCATTTTTCTGCTTTAGAAAATAAACCCATGTTTTTCTTGAATAATCATCAATGAATGTCAGAAAATAAAAACTACCACCTATTGAAGGTGTTTGCATAGGTCCACACAAATCTGAATGTATAATTTCCAAAGGGGCTTTTGCTCTAGTTGACTTTCTTGCTGGAAATGATTCTTTATGTTGTTTTCCTAAAATGCACCCTTCACATACCCTTTCTGGTTTTTCTATTAAAGGTAGTCCCTTGACCATGCCTTTCCTATGAAGTAAATTTAAACCTCCAAAGTTGAGATGCCCAAATCTCAGGTGCCATAACCAGTTTTCATCTTTTATCTCAGCTTGAAAGATTTTATGCACTATTGCAGTAGTTTCATCTCTACCTACTTGTGAATTCATTAAGTGTTGTGCTTGAACATAATTTATATTCAAATCTGGCCTTATCTTTAAGGGAAACATTCTGTTGTTTGTCATTTTGACTTTTGCAATAAGCTGATTGCTTGGGTATTTGTCTAAAATTGTGCACAGACCATTCTTGAAGGTTACTCTATACCTTTTTTGAACCAATTGCCCTACACTCATTAAGTTATGTTTCAGACCAGGCACAAAATACACATCTGAAATATACTTTTTCTCCCCCTGTTTAGTTAGAATATTGACATCTCCTTTTCCCTTGACTAACACTTTGTTGTCATTACCCAATGTAACATCAGACTTTACATTCTCATCTAAACTTGAAAACATTTCTAGATTCCCTGTGATATGATTGCTATAGCCTGAATCTAAAAACCATACATCTTTTTCATTTGCTTGAGCAACATTACAAGCTAAAAACATTGTGCTTTTATCTGAATTCTGATTTTGACCTTCTCTTGAAAAATTTGCATTTTGTCTATTTTTATCATACTGCTTCTTTCTACACTCATTCATATAATGCCCATATTTTTTATAGTAGTGACATTGGACTTGAGATTTATCATACCTTTTATTTTGTGACTGATTCTATGTTGAGTTTTGGCTTGAGCCTTGATTGCTGCCTCTTCCACTTGAACTTGATAGACAGTATCTTTCACCTCTGTAAGAGTTTCTTCCTCTTCCTCTTGATCTACCTATGCCTCTTCCTTGACTAACTGAAGCCTGAGTTTTAAAAGCATGCTCCAGTGATGTATCTGCTGACCTCTTCAGCCTGTGTTCATAAGAAATTAGAGATGCATACAACTCATCAATTGAGAACTGTGAGAGATTCTTTGTCTCCTCTATTGCAACTACAACTGGTAGAAATTTTGTGGGAAAACTCCTTAAAATATTTTCAACAACTCTGGTATCTTCCAGATTCTCTCCATGAGACCTAATTTGATTAACCACCCCAATGACTTGGGTGTAGAATGAATCTACAGATTCATTGTCCTTCATACATATTGTTTCAAAATCTCTTCTAAGCATTTGTAGCTTTGTTGTTTTAACTTTTGCTATGCCTTGATAGGATGTTTGAAGTATGTCCTATGCTTGTTTAGATTTGGTTGCTGCTGAAATCCTTAGAAAAATGCTCTCATGTACAACTTGAAACAGATAAAATAAAGCCTTTGATTCTTTCTTCCTTGTGTCTTTTAATAAGTCTTTCTCTGCTTGTGTTAAAGCATTGTATGCTACTGCATCTGCTGGCTCTGGAAATCCATTCTCTACTAAATCCCATATATCTTCTGAGCTAAATAGTGCTTTCATGGTAATTGACCAAAACTCATAATTCTTCCCATTAAACTGTGGAATTTGCGGGTTTGTCAAGCTTGTGCTTGTTGCCATTTTTGAAATTTACCCAGATAATATACTTTGATAAAATTGGCTCTGATAATTGAACTTGCTCTGATACCACGTGAAGGCCAGAGGTAGAGGCATTTTCACAGAAAAATTAAAACTTAAAATTATCTTTTCAACACAGAGCTGTTGCACACCAATTTTCTGTATGCTCACATTCGCCTTCCATAATCAAAGTAATTACAATTACAAATATATGAATAGGTAAAAGTCACGTGAATTTTTTCATGGAAGAGAGGGCCCGACAAAAATTTATTACAAATTACCTAACTAACTTTTTCCCGTCAAAACACATTTAATAAAATGTCCTTTACATTAATATAAAAACATAAATATTAAATTTCCGTACTACGAAATATCATGGCGGAGGCGGCTTAATAAAAGGTTCCCCGCGGTATCACAATGGGTAACTACCCATATTGCGATATCGCGGGCAGCGGTATGTTGACAGCACGACAAACGGCTGGCGGAGAAGATAAAACAAAAATGCTACAGAATTCTCCCGCGGTATCGCAATGGATATTTTCTTTATTGTGATATTGCGGGCAGCAGCTGGGGGTGACAACAATAGTTAGGTTTAAATTCCAACACATTGGATAGAGCACTAAGATACAAGCATCGCACGAGAGTCTTAAACAAGGTATTGACCTCCATCAAATCATGAAGAATATTAAATAGAGCTGCAACAGATATTGCCTGTATAACCATGGTAGTGAAAATATGGTCGAGTTTCTTCGTATTTCAATTGAGATCATCCATAAGAACCATGTAGAGCGGATAACTTCCTACATCAAGGAGAGCATTGAGAAAGAAATGAAAGAAGAAATTATCCAGGGTGCTGAGAAAACACTACTAAAAAATTAGTCATGCACGAAAATTAGCTCTCTTTCTTATAACTCTTATGCAAGAGGGGAAGTTTGCTAAAAATGTCAGTTCTATATTTGAGAATTTTCTAAAAAAAGATAATTATTGCATCACAATTGATTGAAGGTGAGCATGAGTCTCAAATTTTAATGGCTAAGACTCTTGGCTACTTGCATACGTTTGATAGGAGAAGAGAAATTGTAGCAACCATTTCCACTCTTATAGAGATGATGGATAGTGATGGCAATGAGAATCATGAAGGTCGTTTCATAGAAATAAAAGCCTTGAAAGCCTCTCATATGTACCATCTATAAACATAGTATTTGAAAATTTGGAGGCATTTAAGTTGCTCATAAATTTGTGGATGATTGCTACAGAAAGAAGAGTTGATACTAGAAGTTGCTGATTTTGTTAGGAAATCAAGGATCCAAAGTGGACATAAAATAATTAATTTCATAAGATTTAAAATGAAAAAGCAGGAATCTAGAAAAATATTGATGATATGGAAACGGTTACAAAACTAAAAGGAATTCACCAAAAATAATATGGAAGGTTTCTTTTAATTAAAAGAAAAATCAAATCCAAAAGAAAGCGGTAGTGAGAAAAGGAAACTTAAAAGTCTCCTTTTTAGAATTAAAATGTAATTTTCTAGAATTGGTTATAGGAACTGAAAGGGAACCAATTGTAAGTCAGTAGAGAAGTTATTTATTGTAAATTTTCAATGCAAGGGAGGATCTTTTAGGCTATTCCCAGAACAAGGGAAGTAGGGGAAGTTTTATTTTCTTTTCACATAGTTTTGTTATGTAATTAGAGAGGCTTTGAACTCATATTTTGGAGAAATAAAGAAACTATTTTTGGGTTTGTGCACTCATTAATTTTCTCTTTTGATTGCATATGTCTTTGTGCCTTTGTAATCATTCTCCAAAGTTCTATCTATTGTAGCAAACAACATATGAGATTATTTATGAAGCTTTGAATTCATAACAATCCATCTATTAAAGGGAATTTTTTATCTTTTCTTTTCATTGTTTCTCATCCGTGGGTGTTCGGTAAATGGACTTCATGTCATTTTTTTGCATTTACTTAATCCTAAATTTAATTCTTTGTATCTATTTCATGGTTATGGGTATGTGTCAGTTTACCTTTTCTACTTTATGGTGAAAAGCATACCCAGTATTTTCTATTCATTGCAAATCATTCGAAGGTAGCCGGGCCTTGTAAAATAAGCAGAGAGCACTTTTAAATATCATTGCAAGTGACTCAATTGTTATTACTATTTGTTCTTCTTGTTGGGAAATTTGAGTCATTTTATTTAATTCATTTTTGAAGGAAAAATCTATTAACTAACACTCAACAATGCTAGTAAGATCCTCCTTCTTAAAACCATCCTTCAAATCTCGACTGTGTACCAAATGTCTTTGTTTTTTATGCCCACGACATGGTTGGAGAAACTTGAACAAATCCAAAGTAGATTCCTATGGTCCAGGGTAGAGGAAAATAAAAAGTTCTCCCTAGTGAACTAAGATACTATGTGCTCTAGGAAATGTTATGGAGAGTTGGGTTTGAGAAGAACAAGATCGATGAATATGGCTCTTATAACCAAAATATCTTGGAAGATTCTTAACAATCATTTTGAATGGATTACTATCCTCAAGAATAAGTATCTAAAGGGATGAGATTTCCTTTCCTTGTTGGGAAATGGTGTTCTACCTATTGGTATGGTGATCAGGTACTTTGGTCTCCTTTTGGGATGATAATTAGTTGTCTCCTCAGGCCCTTGGTATCCACCCTGTTCTATTTGCTATTTTCTAGGATCTTTGTACTTGGCTGGGTGATAAGGTCTTGGATTACATCGATGCTTCTCTTGATCCACCTAGATGAAAGATTTATCCTAACTAGTTTGACCCCCTCTTCAGGTGGCTATTGAAGAACTTCTTAGAACTTTCAAGAATCACAAGTTCTTCCCCTCTAACTTGCCCGAATTGCTGGTCTAGAAAAATTCTGAAGACAATGCTTATTTTTTCAAGATCAGCTACAACCCTCTCTCTTGTTCTTAGAACCCCATGTTTGATTGGATGTGGCTCTAGTGTGGAAATAACTTATCAAAAGTCAATTTTTTCTAGTGTACTTTTTGTCACAAAAGAATCCTTACTCTAGATAATTTGAAAAAGAAGGCATGCAACTTGGGAACTAGTGTTTTTTGTGTGAAAATGAAGCTGAGTCCATTCCTCACTTGTTAAATTCCATTGTTCTTACTCCTAGTAGGTTAGGCAGAAAATTCAATATTTTTTCAAAGTTTGTTGGGTTTGGAAAAAGGATGTCCATGTGATTTTGGACTACTGGTCCCCCTTGGTGTCTCACTCTCTACTCGTTGAGTTTTGGTGGCATTCATTGTTCTTCACAAGGTGGGCGCTATGGAAGGAGTGTAACAACATAGTGTTCAAAAACAAAAGTTCTCTATGGTAGGTGGTGGCCAACAAAATTATCAATTAAGTTGTTGAGTTGACTTCTGCTACCTCTTGTAGGCCCAGAATAAATCCTAATGATTTGGAGTTCTTGAGTGCTTTTTCTTGGAATCTATTTGGGACCCTTAATTGCCTTAGCTCTCTTATCCCTCTGGATAGATGAAGTACATTGTGGTCCCCTTGAACCTGGATGGCTAAAGCTAAATATTGACAATTTGGCCAAACCCAACCCAGGTCTAGCATGTGGGGGTGGGGTCATCCATGACCATAAGGGGAAGTTATTTTTGGCTTACACGATTAACTTGGGGGGTTCAATCTTCTAGTTTTATTGAGGTGGCAACAAATTTCCATGGCATTAAAATTGTCACGCAAGCTATGCTCTCTAACTTAATAATTGAAGAGGACTCATGGAACATGGTTCTAATGCTAACTGGGCCTGTCTCTCCATGTTGGAATCTTCAGGACCTTGTGTCCTCGGCTCACAATCTCATGATTACCCTTGGGAATTGTAGTGTGAATCACACGTATAGGAGCGGCAATAAATTTGTTGATGCCTTAGCAAATCTTGGAGCTTTTACTCCAAATTTAGTAAAATGGGATAATATCCTCCATATCCCAAGTTAAGTGCTCAAATTAATTCAAAATGATGTCAAAGTAATGTCCAAATGAGATCAAGCTACATTTGTTGTTAGCTCATTTTGATGGTTTCCACGTTCATCATTTATGCAACTTAAGCCTGCTAATCAATCTATGCACTTTTATTATTACTTGTAGCTCAGGTTTTTATATAGCCATTTCCATTACTAGTATTTATTTGCTCTGAAACTTGTGGGTTTGACGATGGGAGGGAACTTGGTCTAGGATGAACCTACTACCTATGATGGTTGGAAGAAATATAAGGAGGTCTAGGCTATTCTTGAATGAGGTAAGCTGGCCTCATATATGGAGGGGATGTAGGGTGTTAACCCCAAAATTTCTTTGGAGTTCACCAATTCTTGGGTCAATGGGACTGTGATTGTTGGTGGGGTTTCATTTGTGGTGACCCCTTAGCTTATTGCAGAGGTTATTGGGCTTTCTCTAGAAGGGATTTGCATTCCTCGCAAGTCAAAAATCCATTACTAGGATGGCATGAAATGGTTCCTGAAAGAGGGTGAGTAGGTGAATAGGTTGCAGAATAGTTTTAACCATGTAGATCTACTTGGTGTTTGGAGTGCATTTTCTAAAATTCTCAAGAGGTACATCACTCTTGATGGGAAATTCCGACACTTCCATGCCTACCTTTTCCCTATGCTCAATCATCTTAGGTATAATATTAAGATGAATTTCCCCTTTTGAATGATGTCTTCACCTAAGCAGTCTATTAGGAATGTCCAGACCAAAAGAAAGAAATTACCCATTCACTAGGGCCCCATTTTGCACTTATGCAAGTTTCATTCTGCATTGCTTCCCTCCCTTGCTACTGTGCACATGAAAACCTTGACTATCCTTGTCCCCACCAACCCCCGGGGAACCCAACCCCTCTATCACTATCTATGAAACTCCTCCCATCATTCGTCATAGCACCCAGGCCTAAGCTAAAGCCCTTGTTAAAGATAATACCCCACCCGTCCCTATCAAATGCCCTCCCCTGTCAGAGCCCATGTCCATGCCCACACCCATTTCTTCTAGGTTGGATGATTTTGATAACTCTAATGATGATGATGATTTGTGGAATCCAACCTTGGTTAACTCTCCTTTTCACTCCTCAGTTCAGGGCCATGACTTGGAGGTTCCAACACCCCTCCTATTTCTAACCCTAACCCTCAAAATTTTCCCAACTTGTATATCAATTTGAAGGAACCTGGTACTGAGCCTAGGTCAATTCACCTCCCTACTTACCCCTTAAGAAAAAAATTGAATGAAATTTCAAAGACTATTAATGTTCAAAAGGATATTATGAAATACCTCTTGGGTTAGTTGGTCATTGCTAAAGAAAGAATTCAAATTTTGGAGGGAAAGGTTTTAGAACAACATGTCCTGTGGCCTGGGGAGGTTGAGAATAAGATGCATTAGGACATGATTACTTCCTTGGCTAGGTCTTTTGAGAGGTGGGAAAGGTGGGAAAAATATTTGGATGATCTTCAGGCCATAGTTGGTTCTAAGGAAGAAAAGAAGAATCTGTTGTATGAGATTGATTCCTTCCACCAGAATTGGGAGAAGACCATTTAGTTCTTGAGGGTTATGACCAACTACAATAAAGAAACAATGAAGAATACAACCCTCACCCTTCAAGTTTTTCAGGATGAGTTAAGGAAGAGCCATGGGAAGTGGCTGGCGGAAGGTGTGGATGATGGTCTCACATAGAAGAAGGGAAAGAAGGTGGGAACCTTGGATCATGATGTCATAATGGATACCTAGGCCATTCAATAGGGTCCCGTGACTTTCAAAAATAAGCTCCAATTCCCATCTCAAGAACAAAATGCGATCACTGGTCTCAAATTACTGGGATAACTATAGGTTTTTGGTGGTTTTATGCTGGTCCTAGCCTTGTGGCTTTCTTTTGTTTTTATTCCTATTGGTCGAATTGTTTAAGCTTTAGTTTATATTTACTTTTTTGGTTTTCTCACTGCTCGTGTGTTCCTGGTTTGCCTCTATGGCTATTTTGTAATGGGTAATGGCCCTTCCAATTATAATATAATCAAAACAACTTATAATGATTAATTTTTATAATTTAAATAATCTTCAAACTTAAATCAACCATTTATAATTTTAACAATTAAAAAAATGTTTTCCAAAAGGAAATTATAAAGATTATAATGAAATTCCTTGAATTTTTTGAGCACTTTCAAAAAACTTTGCCAAAATTTGACTACATATGCAAAAATTGTGTCTCACAAAAAAGGAATATAAATATATCCTTCAAGTTGGAAATTTAGGCATTTGGAGAAAAATATAAAAAAATTTCCTCTACCATAGCGAGGTACACAAATATATGTTTATAATGCCCATTTTAATGAGAAAAATCCTTCTTAGGAGAAATTTATGCTCACTAAAATAAATGTCCTCGAGTAAGAAAGTGGCCCCTAAGGCTTCATAGGGTGGTGTGGAGGTGGCAAAATATAAGTGGTACCCAACATTGGAGCAGTGGAGCCATCTAAGGTGGAGTGGATCTATCAATGGGTGTAGGGTGGTGGTGGCCCAAACATTGAAAAGGCACAAATTTTTTGGTGTGTATCATGTTAAGAATTATTGCTCAAGTGCTTAGGCATGGGAATTAGGTGCAGGGTGCTTAGCATGAAATTTTGACTAGTGAAATGGCCTACCACATGGGTGTGTAGAACTAAATACACATATAAAACTAACAAGGGTACATGGATTTATGGACCCCATACCAAAATATTTTTTATAAAAAATATTTTTTTGATATCAAAAAAGACATTACAATCAAAATATTTATTCCTATTTAAAGATTTTTTTGTAGAAAATTACTCTACAAATGTAAGATGAATAAGGTAAGGGAGCCAAATTTGTTTTAATTGATTATATCAAAATTATATTGAGTTTAAAGTAAATCATAAAAAACCACCCCTTTTGGATTCAATTGTGGGGTTAGAACTAGACCAAGATGCACCCACAAAATAATGATACCATATTGAATTCACCACAAGGATCAAAGGAGAAAAAATATTTTACAACACTAAAGAACCTTCCATGAACAAGAGAGAATCAACAAAGAGTGCAATATTTCCAAATTATAATACAATCATACAAGAGAATGCAACATCCAAGCTATGTAATGTAAAAATGAAGCCCTGATTAGAAAGGAAAGGTGAGATAAAGGAAAACATAGGATTATGAAAGGTTTCATAATAATATGACATGAGATACAATGAGATAACTATGGTAAGTGTTCCCTAAATGTACCCTAAGTAAGCTTAAACAACATAGGTGTGAATAGGTCCTAAAAAGGAAGATCGATAGTGGAATAACCTTGTTCACACCAACCTTTTCAACAAATCAATTTTTTGCACATCTAAAAAATCTTTACAGATCATGAGACCACATTTCTTTGAGGCATTCTCTCAAACAACTCGTGTTACTTGTCTATACTTCCACATTTAGCATGCATGTCTCCTAGGCTATAAAACTATATGAAAAAGTTCAATATCCTGATGGATTTCTATACCCTATCTCAAATCTCATATTAGGCATAGGTAGGGAGGATGTAAAATATTATGGAATTTGGGCTCACACCTACCAATTATGTTTGGTTGAAACTCCTTTAGGGCCTTTAGTAGTCACTTTATGCACTATATTTGGCTTTGAATTATTTAATTTAAAATAATTATTTTTCACTTAGGATCTTCTATGTGCAATGGACATTCTTTACATGAATAATGGTTGATTATTTGACAAGCTAATTCATAATGGCTTGGAGGTAGGATTTTTTACCAAAACACATGGTTAGCATTTTTTTTCACTTTTTTTGCAAAAACAATCATCAAATAATTGGCATTGATAATAATAATATCATTATCTCTAAGAGGAATCAAATTATAAAATTATAGTGTAAATTTAATAATATGGATGTATAACAAAGCTAGTGTTTATGGGGACCTAGGTATTGTAATCCTTATAGCTAGGATGTGAATATGTAATGAAGTGCTAAAAAGTTTATATACAAGAATTTATATCCTTAACCACAATGGAATACTAAAAAGTTTAGATACACTATTTAATACTCATGGACCTCGCATAAATTAATTTTAAGCTTTTAAGTCAATCTTGCTTGAATTAAGTTCCTTTTTCTCAAATCTATCTAGTTTTTTTCTTGCTTCAAATATTTTAATATCTCAAGTTTAATGTGAGTAGAATAAAATTTTGAACTAGAGGAAATCATACATTAGAAGGAGGAAATAATTTTTAAATATCATGTCTATTTCTTTTTTAAATTCACCAAATTATTTTTGAGGACCGTCAAAATTAATACTTGGTGCTAAAAAAAGGAACTTAAATTCATAGATATGTAACTCAAAATTTGTAGCCTTTATAATTATCCTCCATTGTGAATTAATTTAGAATAGGAGGAACCAAATACCATAGAATATCAAAAGAAAATAAAAATAAAAATATTCTCAACTAGTAAAAAAAAATTACTTTTCACATCTTTCATAAGAATTATAATTGATAACATTTATGAGGTGAACATTTGATATTGTCTTGGATTTGTACCAACTGTAGTGTAGAAAAATGTATCCCTTTACATTTTCACACTTATTTGGGCCCTCCTAATTAAAATGGACTTAATAATGCCTTAATGTAGTGTTGAAAAATATATCCCTTTAAAATTTCACACTTGTTTGGGACCTCTTAATTAAATTGGACTTAATTAGGCCTTAATAAGCCCTACTTTACATATACAAGCATAATTAATTACATTTTTTGAAGGGGAAACTTGACAACAATTAATTCCAATACATAATTAAACACCTTGAGTAATATGTGTTCTAGGAATAGGGATCTGGGACCCATTCGGCCATGGGCGAATGGGTCCTCTCTAAGCCTTTGAACCCATTTTGAAAACATGTTTTGGTAGTATTTTTATCATCCCAAATTCAAATTTCAAATGTCGGCTTGTAATGTTTTGTTTTTGGGAAATTAAGGATAAATGTTTATAAATACAAGGTTATTTTATCAAATCAACTAGAGATTTTTAAGAGATCAATTATAAGAGCCAAGATTATTGTCAAAGGTGTTCAAGAGAATATTTCTTCATCATTTTTTGTAGCATTCAAGATCTCCAACATCATGTCAAAGTTATTTTCATTCATGCATGTTTTTAGAGATAACATTGTGATGTAGCTTTCAAGATCTAATCCAAGCATTCAAGTCAAAGATTCAAAGCAAGATTTACAAATTAAGATCCACATCCATTGAAGCCATTTCATGCAAGATCAACATCAACATTTCAATCTTTCTAATGTTTATTCAAGGGTTTGTTGAATTGCAACAGTGTATTGTTTATTCATCATTTCTTTCACACTTTCATTATTTCATTTCAAGGTTTAATTACCAAAATGGGGTGTCAGCAAGGAAAACCCCCATTCACCCAAAATATATATATTTTTCTCTTTATGTGTTGCAGATTTTTAGGTTCATAGGTTGAAGAAAAGATGAAGATCTCAAAAGGACAATTTTGAAAAGTTGCATTTGTTGTCACCTTTGTTGTCAAGATATAGAAACTTAGACCCTGAATTTATTTCCAACTGTTTGATTGTGAAACCTAGAGAATCTAGAAGTGCAGATATAGAAGTAGAGGATCCAGAAATCAATTTTGAAAATTTCTACAAAGACCCATTCACCTATAGGCAAGTGAGTCCCAAGACAACTTCCATAAACAACATTTAGTAAGAAGTGCACAAAATTTTCCCCTTCTTAGATCTGCTAGAGGTTTGTTGTTTCTATTATTCCTATGTTTCATCTACTAGATTCAACCTTTACATGTCATGAATGAGTGCATTTGGTATTTTTAATATTTCACCCAAAACCCCTGTTTAGTCATTTTGTCACTGTTTCTTTCAAAAGGACACTTTGTAAAATTTTTTTTGTTTATTGTAACGCCCTGCCACGCAACCCTAGGGGAAGTTGCAATTTACTACACAAATGAACTATTTTTTTTTTTGAAAAGAACGATTAACATGCAAGTTCACTAACCATTTCCAACCAATCCCCTAAGGTTACGAGACTGAGTTACTTAAACCCAAACAAGAAACATGAATTAAAACCATACCATTTAATTACTCAACATTTAAGGTTCACATACATTCCATACATAATAATTTACATCAAGAATATGAGATACCACTTGATTCCAATAGTATAATTTACACCAATATTACAACACTCATTCCCCGAATGAGATAAATCCAATAAGTATGATTACATATTACAAATTCCACCTCGATAACAAATGAGCGGTAATGAAATACAATATACATCTGTAAAGAATAAAGCATGACATGATACAGGATCCCACGAGCTCTCCAACTGGAAATCTCATCCACACAAACAAGAAGCCAACCCAACAGATTAAGGTGCACGTTCCACCCAACCATGTGATACCCGAAGGCTCACCCCCCGTGCTAGGAGATAGTAACCAAGAATTCCTAAACAAGACCATCTACCTCTAGACATAGGAAAAAATTATAACTAAACTGAAACCTCAACAATCACAATATCACTTAACACAAGGTTACAATGCTTCTAGAGAACAAGGATCATTTACGCAGTACAACAAATTGACTTCTAGTTGACATAGAGAGAGTGTCACACGACATTTGATATGAGTTACCTTGGCTCAACTAAGGCAGCCAAACCCACATCTTGGGCTATCTAGGCTCAACTCTACCAGCCACCAGACCCTCATACCAACTGCACTTCTCGTCTCATCTCAAACCTTAAAAGTGAATGAGTTATGAGAGAGGAATTAATTATCTTAATTAGTTTGAGAGTTTTTCTTTAATTCTTTTTAAGTTATCACTTAATTAAACCCTAAGTGAGTTACCCTGACACCCGTTTGTGTGTTGGACCCCCACATAGAGCCACTCTCCTATCGACAACACATACGATACAAAGACCACAACCAATGGGTAACTGGATAAGATGACCTCTCCAAACCAAGGAGGCAACAAATAAAGGAAACTCACTCCAAACATAGGAGGAAACAAAAGTACAAAACCCTCTCCAAACACTGGAGGCTACAAAGGTCAAAACCCTCTCCAACCATTGGAGGAAACAAAGGTCAAACCCTCTCCAAACATTGGAGGAAACAAAGATACAAAATCACTCTTTCCCAAGGAGGCACAACCACATAACCCTCTCCTAATACCAAGGAGGCACAAATCCCAAGAAAATCCAAATGTTGACTATCATGACAACAACCCATACAATTAAATGAAGCCCTATCTGGAAGACTTTAAAACATTTACTCTATTTCCACGAACCTCGAGAAAGAACAAATCAACACTAAAAGACACTTCAAGCATTAAATAAGCTAAAGTTAGGATTTCCTAAATCCAGTCAATCTCAAATTTCATTACTTGCACTTATCCAATCAAATACATCAAATTCATTTCATGACATTGAAGTATAAAAAAAAAAATCCTTTACTCTAAGTTTCACAATTATATTCCATAATCAAAACATTTTAATAAATAAAACATTTAGTTAAAATCAATTAATCTTTATTTCAACTTAGCATTAATCAATTAATTAAAACTCATCTATACCAAAAATACAATATATATATTCCATGTATATACGATGATATATTTATTTATTTAAATATTTAAATCCCATTGATAATACAATTTAACCAATCATAATAATCTATATTAAATATATATGTATATATATATAAATAAATTATTATTTAAATAAATATTATATATATATAATATATTTATATTATATATTATATATAATATATATATATTATATAATATATAGTATTAAATAATATTTAATAAAATAAAATAAAATAATAAAAAAAATGAAATCAAAGTTTCGATTTAAACACAACCCTAAATGGGCGCGGGCCTCTCTCCCCATGGGGAAGGGCACTGCCAGTGCAGCCTCCCCCATACGGGGGGTGCTGTGTGGGCAGTGCCGCTGCCTGTGGGTAGCGGCACTGCTTCCACACAGTGCCTCTCGTGGGGGGTGCGGTGTGGGAGCAACGTCTCCCACATGGGCGCGCGGGGGTGTAGGGCTTCGGCCCTACCCTCCACCATATAAAGAAATAATTTTTTTGGCATAAAAAAAATGTTTGAACAAAAAATGGCAACACACAGGGGTGCATTTTTTGAAAGCCCTATTTTTTTTTTAAAAATAAAAATCAAATATATCAGTATATATATTTGTAAATGTATCTATGTGTATATATGCATAGGTATATTTACAAATATATATATATATATATACCCAGATTTTCCATTTACAGTGATATTGTGCAAATGATCAACAAATTTGCAAGAACAGAAATAAATTTGTCCAAACACAAAGGGTTTAAGATTTTAGTTTGAAATGGAGATTTCTTTTGAGTTTTCTTCCTATTTTCATTGTGTAAGTTTTTGTTTTGGTTTTCATTTCAAAATCTATCAACAAATTTGCAAGTTTGAATGCATTTCCCATGGATTTTCTATTGAATCTAAAACAACATTTCAAAATTTAAAACTCTTTCAAAATGAAGCAAGAAATTAGAAGAAAGAAAAGAATGAACCTTGTGTTTTCTCCCCAAGTTTGAAGCTTTCAACAATGGTGTTTTCAATCTCTCCTTCAACACCAAAATCAGCCCCAACAAAGCTCTCCACCAAAAAAACCAAAAAAAATTCCCAAACAAAATGAAGTTTCATTTCTTTACATAGGGCTTTCCCCAAATTTGGCCAAAACCCTAAAAATATCCCACTCACTAAATTTATTTTTAAAACATTTGGAGTATATTTCCATTTTTTACATTTTAAAATAATTTTACTTCCAAATTGAAATCTCATGCATTTTTCAAAATTTCATTCAAAACAAAAGCATACAAATTTTGCAAAGAATTTACTTTATCCACAATTTCCAAAAGTGAAATTAAAAAAACACATTATCATTTATTTATTTTAATTTAACTCTAACTATCCAAACAAGATTTCTTCTTTTATTTTAATTAAATCTTAATATACAATAATGCAAAAACAACTATTTTAATTAATATATCACCATTAATCTAATTAATCGATAAACTCAATCTAATTTTATTAATTAATCAAATCAATCAATAAACTAGATAATGTTTCAACATTGCAACTAAATACATTTAATCATCAATAAAACTACACAACATTTAATAAACTTTAAAATTTGAAATTAAATGTTTACTCAAGGTGAAAAGGACCAAATTAAAACAACTAACCCCAACGGCAACCCGACAACATGCTATGACTAGGGTGACGACTTGGCACGAAAAACCTAGCTACTATATTCCAATCGATTACCGTTGGTCACTGGACATGCTCAAACTTGTGAACTAGGTGGAGTCGATGTCATGTACCTGTCAACCTGTGAACAAAGAGTACATCAAACATGCATATATATATAATATGATCAAACACACCATGAAGAGGAAATTTCAGAATCGTAGGGCGCTCGTAAGTGAGTGATACAATCCCATCCCCTTCACCAATACAAAATACTAACTGATGATTATAACATCCATTAACATGATCACAAGCATATAACATCATTAAATCAAATATCTTCTAAGTTAATCCAAAGCATGCCATAAAGATAACATCAGAATAAAATAACATCACATCAAAATATAACATTCACATCGTTTAACAATTGCAATCAAAAGTAACCAAGTTCCAAAGTCACATCATAATCAGACACAATCATCACAAAGACAACACTGTCGATCCAAACATCCAAAATGGAGGGGTGTTACATTTATAATGATTTAGATTTCATAAATTTGAAGGGAAGTAGTGGATTCTATTAGTTTTATGCTTAATCTACAAGATACAAGTGTTAGATTGCATTTTTGAGTTGATTTACTATTTTTTAGTTTATCTCCTAAAGTGCATTTCAATCATATTTACCCCGTCCACACACATAAAGGAAATCACTAGATCTTCCATAAAATTGACTCACCTAAGGGCTAAAATTTAATTCTATATTGGAGTATCTCATTTCCTAAATGAAATAGAAAATAGGTAGGTTTATTATACCCCATGTTGCCCTGTCTATTTATAGTAAGTTTGGTTCAACATTCCAAATTTAGTATAAAACCCTATGTGTTTTGAACCCTAACCTATTTTTCTATGTTTCATTATGGTGAACTTTATTGAGTATTTTAACATTCTAATTCTTGATTTGGAGTGCATTCAAACCCTAGATCTAGGATTTGAATGAATTCATTACATTTAAAGGGTTTCTAAATTTAGCTTAAAGTTGCCTTGCATTTTACGTGTAAACTTGCGTTTTGCATTCATTTTAAATCTAAAAATTCATCAAAAATTGCATATTGTTAGATTGATTTTGCATAGTATTTACATAATAACATACTTTCAATCACTTAAATTAGAAAATTGTATCAAAATTGCATTTAAAAATAGGCCAATTTGGTTGTCATTTAGCATCATTTTACACTTGCATTCAACTCTAATTTTCTAAATTTCTAGTACCAGTTTGCAACCTAGAATAGAGAACACATAGAACAACTCAGAAATTGCATTTTTCATTTTAAAAACCCTGCAAAGAGACCCATTCACCCATGAGCGAATGAGTCCTTTAGGGCCCATGTAAAAACCAACTTTTCTGAGTTTTTTTGTGGTTTTCTGCACTTCCTAGATCTATTGGCAACCCACTATTTTAGTTTAGAATTTTTCAAGAATTATTTTTTTATGCATCTAGGTCTAATCATCCATTTAGTGTAGCCATTTTTAAATCATTCCAAAATTATTTCAATAAGTGAAAATCATCAGATCTATAGGGAAAATGTTTACATTTCTAAAGCTTTACATAATATGGATAAAATTACTTTTCACCTTTGGGTACACAATGTTTACATTCCTAAAGCTTTGCATAAGTTGGATAAAAGTAATTTTCATTTTTAGGTACACAATGCTAACATTCTTGAAGCTTTGCGTATGTTGGATAAACGTACTTTTCATTTTTGGGTACACAATGTTTACATTCCTAAAGCTTTGCATAAATTGGATAAAAGTACTTTTCATTTTGGGCACACAATGTTAGTATCTTTCCTTTCCAAGTATACCAAGAAAAAACTCATTAACAAGCATGTTAGTCATTCTTCCAATATCTTTCCTAGTTATGAGAGCCTCTTAGTGCAAGAGAGTGCAATTGTTGACACATCCCTTAATTCCACATCCCTTAATATCTCTCCTATTTGTGAGAATGTTTTAGTGAAAATGGATGTAAGAATATAAAATCATGATAATCATAGTTGCTCTTCTCCCAATACCTCTCCTACTTGTGATGAAGGTGTTTTTGTGTTAGAAGATACACCCATTGAAAATAATGACAATCTTGAAATCTCCTCTTCTAAAAAATATCCTACTTGGGAAAATATTATGGCAGAAGAGAATGAGATCATTGACACATTTCTTAACATCACTTTACCTAGTCTCCATTCGTCTCTCTCTTGTGAGAATACTTTAGTGAAAGAGAATGAAATCATAGATAACCATGAAAATAACATTTTTTCTTATCCTAACATCTCTCCTATTTGTGAAGAAGATATTTTGGTGTTAGAATATACACTCATTGAGAGTCATGAGAGTCTTGTTTCTTCCTCTCCTAATGCTTCTCTCACCAGGGAATGCCTTATTGAAAAAAGGATCCAATCATTGATAAGCAAGAAAATGATAGTTCTTCTCTTGATGCCTCCTCTATTTTTGATTAAGTTACCTTAAAAAATATAACCATGGAATTGATCAACATCTTGTTTACTACTCTCCTAAAAAATCTCCTACTAGGGCAGATATCATGGTGCAAGAAAATGATAGAATTGATAAATTTATTTCAAACAATAGTAATGTGGCTTCATTAGATGAAGATTATGAGGTAACATTAGACTCTCCTTCGTTAAAAGATCATCACAATAGGGATAAGTCTTTTGAGGTTATGAACATTAGATATCCCTTAGGACCTCCTACAAGTCCTCTAATTCTTAGACCTCCTACAAGTACTTTAATTATTGGACCTCCTAAGTCATCTCCTAAGCCACTTCTCAAATTCTACCCACCCTCATATCAACACCAAGTTCAAAACAAACATGTGCTCATCCTTGAACCACCTAAAAAGCAACCATTACCTCAAGGAGCTATCTTGAATTTTACAATGCAACTTGATAGTAAAAATGTTTCACATCAACTAAATTATAATACCATTTCTCACACATATAATGCAAAGAAAAATAGGCAACCAAAAACCATACTTGCTTCATTACCATTGCCTCAACCTATCTTTCCTAGTGCTCCTCGTTTTCCTTTGCATAGTGGAAAGGAGTATGATGTTGTTGAACAACTTAAAAAAACTCTTGCTAAGATATCCTTATGGGATATTATTCAAGCCACCCCTAATTATCATAACATGTTTCAAAGTTCTTTACAACAAGTTCCTATCCCTCCTAATGTGCAACCAAATGTTATAGCAGCCATAATTCAAGGAATGAATTCAGAATTTTTTTTCCACCAAAGTGAGCTACCTCCTTTGGAAGTGCAAAAAAAAAAATGACGCTTTCATGATAATATCTCTTATTAATAGGATTGGGATAAAGAGAACCCTTGTTGAAAATGACTTAGCCCTTAACGTGTGTAGCATAAACCTTTTGGATAGGCTTGGAGTAGATAAGAGAAAGTTTGAACCCGATTCTTTATCTATGTGTGGATTTGATAATGTAGGAAAAAAATCACTTGGTGTGATCACATTACCTATAATAGTTGGAAAGGTCACATTGCAAACTCCTATTCATGTCATGCTTGGTAATATTTCATATAATATTCTCTTGGGTAGACCATGGATTCATGAAATGCATGTAGTGCCTTCTACTCTTCATCGTATATATTGAAGTATGTCTATAACATCAAAGTGTACACAATCAAGGTCGACTCTAAACTAGAAAGTTGTTTGCACATCGAGAAAGACAAGGAAAGTAATTTGAAAATATTGATGCCAACTACACAAGTGGAACCTATGCAAGAGAAAGAGAAAGAAAGCATATTTTAAAAGTCACAAAGTTATTGGAAGATGATTGGGGTTCCTTAGATTTTACACCTACATTTCACGGGAGAATACAAGATCATAACAAAAGAGTCTGAAAAGAGAAAATAACTAGCGGTAATGTCAACAAAAAATTTAGAATAACCTTCAAAATAATCCACTTCAATCACTTTAGAAGAAGAAACAAATTATACAACAAACTTTGATGAAGCTGATTATGAACAACCACCAAATATAAAAGAAATGGAAAATATTTATGGAAGAGTTTACGAACTCTTGAAACAACTTGGTTATAGTGGAAAAGGATGTGGTGCTAGAGAAAAATGTATCTATGTCTCTATAGAGCCTAACACACATGAAACAACTAGTGGTCTTGGTTATTTTCCTTTGAAAGAAACAAAAGCATCAAAAAAATATTCGCTCAATACCAACACTACTATAAAAGATTCTTCTAAGGTAACTTTAACTTTTTTGCATCCTAAACTAATAGATACTACATGTGGGAATATCTCATTAGATATTCATAAAATTGATACTTTGTCTACTCATTATAATTAATAACATTATTTGATGCTCCTTACCATGAGGTAGTTGTAGTATTAGAGAATATTCACTACCATGCATGGGGTATAAACTTGTATTTATGCAATCGTATTTCCTTTTCACAAGGAGTAGCATATCATCATCAATTTTTGGCTCACCTTTTTCCCTTGGGGGGAAAGGGGTTTGGTAGCCTTGTCCTAGTATGACACTTGTTGATGCCTCTTTTGGGCTAGTTGACCACCTTCCATGTATATATAAGAGCGAGCTTGGGATGCAGACAACATGCCTTAAGTTGGCTCATATGTGCCACACTTTATTTCTATGTTATTAGTAGTATTGTATTTTGGGTGAAACCCCTCCTTTATATGACATAGCTCTATCTAGGAAACATATGCTTGACATAATGCTTTCCAAATAAGCTCTCATGTCTTCTTTATTGTTCAACATTTATTAGTTGCTACTTTAAAGTAATTGCTCACGACATGGTGTTAGCAATTTCTTTAGAGTGGGGGCATACATTGGTATTGTCATTTACATTTTTTAACTATATCTTATGTTTTATAGTGTGGTCTTCCTACTTCTTATGACGTGTCTTCTTCTTGGTGGTGTCATTGGGTTTGATGTCCTCCAAGATTGTGACCTTTCTTAACATACGATATTCCTCTTAGTGGTGATGCTACACATTGCATTCCCTAAGTTGTGAATCTTTTATTCTAGACTTCTCCTCTCTTGGAGAGATTAGGCATGATGTTCCCTAAGAGGAGACCTTACATAACTAAGTAAAACCCATTTGAACATGCCTTATCCTATTTGAAATTTGTTCATAAGTGTTTAGCATAACACAAATTTCTAAACTTGTGAAGCTCTAAGTTACAACCCCTTTTCATGGCCACTAAGCATAACACACCTTGATTGCCAGTGGATCCATGTTTGTTCATAAGTGCTTAGCATAACACAGCTTATTAAGCCTTATGAAGCTCAAAGTTCATATTGTGTGGTGCCTTGTTAAAGTTATTAGGAGGTATAACTTTGGTATGGTTATGAGAGCCTAATGAGATTCTATCATGCATCACTTTTGGGGGCTCACCTAGTGGACAATGGATTTCACTAGCCCATGTGAGTATGCATTGTTGTTTGCATAGTGGACAATGAGTTCCACTTGTAAAAGTTTTTGTACAAACATCTAAGGCTTGATCCACATTGAGTTGGACAAACAGTCGAGGCTTGATCCACCTTTTTTTCTTTCTTTAAGTATTTGATATTGTATGTTCTTGTATCTTGTCTTGCTGTTGTATACCATACATATTGAGTGTGTCTCTTTGTGCTTATATTGGTTTTTCATGGGATCTTGAATCTTGAGGGCTTGGCCACCTCCTTGATATTTGTCATCCTATCCCATCAACATCGGTGCACTTGGACCCCTCTTGACACATATTTGTTTATTTTAGTGTGAGTTTGTGCCTGTGGTCATCCTCTCACTAAAGTAGGGGCTAAATGTAGTGTAGAAAAATGTATCCCTTTACATTTTCACACTTTTTTGGGCCCTCCTAATTAAAATGGACTTAATAAGGCCTTAATGTAGTGTTGAAAAATGTATCCCTTTACATTTTCACACTTGTTTGGGCCCTCTTAATTAAATTGGACTTAATTAGGCCTTAATAAGCCCTATTTTACATCTACAAGCCTAATAAATTGCATTTTCTTAAGGGAAACCTGACAATAATTAATGCCAACACATAATTAAACACCTTGAGTAATATGTGTTTTAGGAATAGTGACCTGTGACCCATTCTCTCATGGGTGAATGGGTCTTCCCTAAGCCTTTGAACCCATTTTTAAAACATGTTTTGGCAGTATTTTTATCATCCCAAATTCAAATTTCAAATGTTGGCTTGTAATGTTTAATTTTTGGGAAATTAAGGATAAATGTCTATAAATACAAGGTTATTTGATCAAATCAACTAGAAATTTTTAGGAGATCAATTATAAGAGCCAAGATTATTGTCAAAAGTGTTCAAGAGCATATTTATTCATCATTTGTTGTAGCATTCAAGATCTCAAACATCATGTCAAAGCTATGTTCATTCATGCATGTTTTTGGAGCTAACATTGTAATGTAGGTTTCAAGATCTAATCCAAGAATTCAAGTCAAATATTCAAAGCAAGATTCAAGAATCAAGATCCACATCCATTAAAGCAATTTCATGCAAGATTAACATAAAATTTCAGTCTTTCCAAGGTTTATTCGAGGGTTTTTTGAATTACAACATTGTATTGTTCATTCATCATTCCTTTCATACTTTCATATTTTCATTTCAAGGTTAAATTACCAAAATGAGGTTTGACCAAGGAAAGCCACCATTCACCCAAAAATATTTTTTTTCCTCTCTTTGTGTGTTTCAGATTTGTAGGTTCATAGGTTGAAGAAAAGTTGAAGATCTGAAAAGGACAATTTTGCAAAGTTACGTTTGTTGTCACCTTTGTTGTCAAGATACAAAAACTTAGATCCTGAATTTATTTCTGAATGTCTAACAATGAAAACCCAAAGAATTGAGAAGTGCAAACACAAGAGAAGAGGAACCAAAAATCAATTTTGAAAATCTCTACAAAGACCCATTCACCTATAGGTGAATGAGTCCTAAGATAGCTTCCAAAAACAAGATTTTGTAATAGGTGCATAACATTTTCCCTTCTCAGATATGCTAGATGTTTGTTCTTTCTGTTAGTCCTATGTTTCATCTACCAGATTCAATCTTTGCATGTCATTAATGAGTGCAATTGGTATTTTTAATCTTTCTCCCAAAACCCCTGTCCAGTCATTTTTGTCATTGTTTTATCAGGACACTTTGCAAAATTTTAAATCATGACATGTTTATAATGATTTAGATTTCATAAATCTGAAGGGAAGTTGTGGATTCTATTACTTTTATGCTTAATCTAAAAAATCCAAATGTTAGCTTGCATTTTTGAGTTGATTTAGTATTTTTAGTCTATCTCCCAAGAGTGCATTTTTGTCATATTTATCACGTCAACACACATAAAGGAAATTGCTAGATCTTCCATATAATTGACTCACCTAAGGGATGGAAGTTAATTCTATCTTGGAGGATCTCATTTCTTGAATGAGATAGAAAATAGATAGGTTCATTAAATCCCATGTTTCCCTTTCTATTTATAGTAAGTTTGGTGAAAAAATCCAAATTTAGTATAAAACCCTATGTGTTTTGAACCAGAACCTATTTTTCTATGTTTCACCAACTATAATAAAATTTATGAGGTGAATACATGATATTACCTGAGATTTGTAGTAGCTGAAATAACATTTATGAGATGAGTATTTGATATTATTTTAGATTAATAGTAGCTATAAATCATGCGATAACTAAGCATGTATGTTTAAACTTATTTTTCTATCTCCCACAATTGTACAATGAGATATAAACTCCTACACCACTAGCTTTCTATGGTTTCTTGATTTATATAAATATAGAGCCATGAACCATCTCTAACCATGTCATTTTTGGAGACCAATATGCAAATAATTCAACTTAACATGGGCACAAAAACATAATTTCAAAAGTTTCACTTCCTATGACGCTCACCTTTATTGCTTCATCTCTCCTAAATATTTCTCTTATTTCATAGTCCCATTAGTATCTAAGAAACAAATGAAACTCTTTGAATTAGGGCATATGGTGAATATAGTGTAGAAGATTGGTAGGCTCCGCTCACTAGGTCATACTCAAAGTCACTTAATAAATTGCTCTACTTAAACACATCCATGAATTTTACACATTGAATATTCTTTACTAGAGTGGCATAAATGGAGAGGGATTAGATGTGGCAAGTTCCACTTTCCACATTCCTCATAGTGAATTTATAATGTTATATCTATATCTATTCATAATTTTTAACTTCATTCATAAAAAGGATGGGTTGGAAGTTTTCCATTCCCCTTAATGTTAGATCTCTATTTTTCTTATTAGTTTACCAATAGGATTTCAAGAATAGGAACTTTTTAGTCCTAGAAATTTGTGAGACACATTTTAGGAAATAAATCAACTATTGTATTATTTTCAATTTTATATATATGGGTTACCTTAGAATAGTGGTTTACACTTTCTAAGAGGAAGGAAATTTCAGATTTTTTCCATTCACCATACTGAATGGGTTCGAACAAACCAATGAAAGCCCAAATAAAAAAACATATTCAAATGGGTTCGGTCGAACATGGGTTCAATTGAACCCCTTCAATATGACAAAAACAAAAAATTGTTTCATTTTAACTGTTACTTTTACTTTGTTCTTTTACCAGTTACTGTCCCTGGTGCGTGCGGCGAATAGAGTCCGTGACGGCGACCAAACAAGGTTTCTCTCTCCGGTGAAAGAAAATTTTCGTTCGTCTTTTCAAAGTTCATCATTCCAGTTTGCATATCGAGCACTATTGAGCACTAGGTATTTAAAATTCAATTTTTTTAAAGTTTAAAATGCATCTATTTGTTTAATTTCGAAACCCTAAATGCAATTTTTTTAAAATTTGTTGAATTCAAATTGCACTTGTTTGAAAGTTTTTAAAGCATTTTCAATATAGTATTTTTCTTCCCCATTTTGCATATATTTTTGTCTTGTTAAACACCTTTCATGAGAAAAATGAATATCAAAACTATCAACTATCTGTTAGGGGATGAGAGGTCTATAATTTCAATGCATCTACACCTTTTCAATGCATCTACAACATTATTTCAAGTGTCAAATGCTCCAACATCACCTCCCCATCATCTACCATTTCATAGTGGACACCTTAACTATCATCCAACTAATAACACAACAAATAAACTAAACATATATGTCACAAAATAATTTTAAAACTACAAATTTAGGGTCAAACTTGTAGATGAAAATGTAAATTCCATACATGTAGGAGTGAACCATTCATAAAGTCATATCTTCGTTTGTTAAGGTGTCATAATATTAAATCTTATAAAAAATCAAGAATCATATCATTGATTATGTACATTACAATAAAATATCTCCATATAACAAATGAAGCTAAAAACCCTAACCCTCTTTGTCAATTCTATAGTGTGCTTGTCTAGTATTTTTAAATTCAATTGTATGTTCGAAGGTAATTTGTGTATTTACTTATTGTATTTATTTATCCTAGCTAATTAGAAAAGAAAACTCTAAAGAAATTATTTTCTTTTCATTTTGGCAAAGCCATTTAATTTGGTATGTCCTACGATTTGGCCATAAAGGTTTTCTTGAATCTTATTTAGTTTTTAGATTTAAGTGCTTTCTCATTGTCTAATTTCTTAATCAAATCTAAACATTGTTCGATCCTTATTTCCTTCTAATACCAAAATCATCCTCTTTTCCTAGTAAGAAGTCATAGTTCAATCCCACCATGGTTGTGAATCAAGCTAAAATTGGTATGATTGGGAATATGCATGATACTAAATTTATCATAATGGAGAAGAATCATTTGACCATGAGGCCCTTGTTGAGAAAATGGTAATCAAGATATAGCTTTGATGCACACAACCTTTCTTTGGATCTTGCAAATTTGGCTAGTAATATTAATCCTAGTACAATGATTGATCTCCTTCATATACTATGTTGATTAATAAGCCATGTGGAAAGAAAGTACTTAAAGTTAAATAGGTAAAAGGATAAGCTCAACAATCCCTTTGAGTGATGTGCCATTTTCCCTCCATCCCAAGCTTCTTCTTCATGTATTCCTCCTTATTGTTTTACTCCTATCTATCTTATAATGCAATTTATTTCTCCTTCCACCAAATCTCCCCAAATTTATCCTCTCCTTTTTCCTAGATCTCATCTCATGCTTACTTATTATGATGCACATAGTTCTCTTGTCTCCACATTAGTTCTCATTAGTTTTGTTTACACTTCCCATGTTCCCCTCACTGTGATATTCCTACGCAAGTATTTGTCACTCCACACTCATTTATTATGTCACGAAAAATTTATACACCACCTTCCATTTCTCATCTTGCCACTTTCATTCATTTCCTTAATCCTAGTGTGCCTCTATCTACCCTTGAAATTAATGTTTAAAGTCTTGTTGAGATGAAAAGTAATGTTGATTCCTTACCTAATGGAAACAAAAAAAGACATACATATAAAAATCAAAGACAATTCAATTTCTATTGAAAATTTTACATATCCATTTTTTGTTGGATTTTTGGATCCTAGATTTGAGATGCACAATGTTAAAGGAGATCCCATGACACATTCAAGGTTCTTTAGTGCTACATATTTGGATTTTGTGTATGATGATAAGTTATTGGCTAAGTTCTTCCCATGAAATTTAAAATATTATGCTATTAAATGATTGTATAATCTTCCATTTGGGTCTATTTTTTAATATTGAAATTGGTCAATGCAAATATTGGGAATGTTGGATTGAAGTTTATTATTTTAGATTTTTTGACTGTAAACAAGGATCTACAAAGTATATACATTCTTAACATTTGCATGTGCAAGTGAGATGAATGTTAAGAACTAAAGTTGTTAGAGGCTACCACACTTAATTATGGATCTTCTAATGCTTCATCTACATCATCCTACCCTTGTAAATTTGAAAAGAAAAATTATTTCCAAAAGGATAGTAAAAAATAATGGAAATGACCATTGTACAAACTATACATTATAAATGTTTCTAATATTATGACTCTAAAGCCTCCAACTTTTTCCTTTGTAAAATGTGCTTCAAAATTTACTTAGTGCAAACATGATTACACTTCCTCCTATTAGGCCATTAGATAAATCTAAGGTTATTCCCAAAAGATATAATGAGAAAGAATTTTGTTATTAAATTGTAGAGTTAATTGTAATTATACTCAACATTTTATGGGATTAAGGAATAATTGATTAAGGATTTGATTGATAAAAAAAAATTAGGTTGAGGGGGTTAATATTGGGGTCAATCCTTCAATTGTTCCTCCTAATGAAAATTTAAATATTTTACACTAAATAAATCTAATAAAATGGTTTTATATGAGGGTCATGAGATTGAGGTACATATACATGTTGACGAGCTTGAAATCATTGATTCACCTACATGTGAGGAATGATTTGTTGGTATTAATAAAAATTATAAGGGTACTTATTCTTCTTCTTATGTACTAGTGATTGACTTTTATAGAAATTTCTATGGACTAACCAGTATTCAAAGTTAGGACCTCCCATTTGGTGTTAGGATGCTCTACTATTGAGCTAATGGCTCACATTGTGATGAGTCCTTTTATGGCTTAGGTGTGTATCATTTCTCCAACACACTCCCTTGAGCCACAACATAGGTGTCAAATGCACCTAGCTTGGCTCTAATACCATGTTGAAATTTCCATGAACTAGTTAGGATGCAAATCTCCACCACTAAGCTACCCACCCACTTTATGACAAATCAATTTACGGTTTAGGTATGCTAATTTTTTTGACACCTTTTTCACATTGTGATATATTACCAAATAATTATAATGGTCCTTTGGTTTTGTGTGGATCATGAACCAAGTAATGGTGTGTTTATTGATCTTACTCACCAATAAAATGTATGCATTGAATAATTTTTGTTTTATCATCATTTTATAAACAAGCATATGCATATTTGAGGGTTTATTTAAAATTGACTAATGATATGTTGATTGAAACTATAGTCCATACATTATTTTACCTTAATTTTTTGGTCTAAAAGATGAGGGAAGTTCTTATTCTATGTCATATTATTTCTTCTTTAGATGTATCTCATATTTTACTTGGGTATCCATGGATAAAGCAATATCAAGCAACATCATCTATGTCATGCCATCAAGGTATCAAATATGTTCACACTAGTAAAGAGGTTACAATTGCAAGAGATCCATATATGCCTTTATTTTAGATTAAGTCATTTAACCTTAAATAATTTTAAGAACATACCTAAGGATCCTCTATATAAGTGCAAGGATTCTTTGCCTAATTTGTAAAAAATTCAAAAGGAATAACAATGGTGGGAAAATCAAGACAAGATGCAACAATTTAGAATTCCTAAAGGGTTTACAATTATTAGATCCAAAGTAGGTTATATGTAGGTTTTATATTATAAAATGATTCAAGAATCTATAAGGCCAAAAGAACCATAAGCATTGAAAACTTTAGTTCAGAAGCATAAGGGATTGGATATTTTCATTCCTAAACATGGTTTTCATAAAAAAAATTACTCATGTAGCAAGGAAGGATGAGGATTACAAATGATAAATCTATATTTTCTTCATCTTAAAAGGTTATTCAAACTACTTGGGTATCAAAGAATGATTTGCATAATAAAAAGTTGAAAATCTACAAGTAGAAATACAAAGTTACAAAAACAAGAATAATCATTATGGTAATAGAAAGAGATGCTTCCTCTTAAAAAACATGTTTATTAAGAGTTCTAATTTACATAGTGTTGAGGAGCACATAATATAATAAACATGATTCAAGTACCAAAACATTAAGTATGATGATTGGGATGAGAGGATCAACTTGGGGAGGATTATTATAACATCACTTTTTAATTTTATCTCTTTGTGTTGGTGTTGTTTTTAATGTTCTTAATTAGAGTGTGGATGTTAATATACATTTAATGATGCATTTTGAAATTTATTTAGTAAAGGTCTCATTTTGTACATCTTTAGTAATTGTATAAAAATTTGGAATATTTTGGTTAATACATCTTATTGGAAAACCATTCATTGAAATTTTTTGAAGCCCACAACTGAATGGTTTGTGATGACCTCTTGCCTTCAGGAATTTCTATTATGCTAATCAATTTCAAACCATTTTGGGGTTCTTGAATGTTTTTAAATTTTAACAAACTCATTACAAAAAGATGGATTTCTTTTTCTTTTTCTTTTTCACATTTAGATTCTCTCTTCTTATGTAATTTGGAGACACGTTGAGTTTCATTGGTTCATGTGAGATATTTATAACAAGTATGCAATGAAGTCAAACTTTATTAGATTTGATTCAAGTAATATGACATATTTATTTTGCTTTCCAATCTATAATTTTTTGATGTTCTTGGCTATATAATTGAAGTTCATTTATGTTAACAACTATTAGATTAAATATATTTATCCCCAATTATTTTCAAATGATTTTATACTTTAATCTTTGAATTCTTATTCTTTCTTTCATCGTTTCATTTAAAATTTGAACCATTTAAGGATGATATGTTATAGATTATAGTTGTCTTCCAATTCTTTTTAAATCAAGTTAATAGTATGAAAATATTATTGATGAGTAGATGAATTATTACAAGTTCTATTTTAGATTTGTATTCTCTTTATCTAGATATATTATTTACCAAAGTCTCATTGTTTTTTTAGGTGTACTGTATATATATATATATATATATATATATATAACATGGAAAATGTAGATCATGTTCCACCTGTGCCAGATTCTTTGTTTTCAAATACTAGTAATGAGATTAAAAATTGAGAGATTCATTAGCACAGGGTGCAAACCCGGGGATATATAGTGAACCATGCATGTTAATATTGCATAGTCTAGAAAAACTAAAAGATGAACTTGAGAGGACTAGTGCATATTCCCTAGATAGAGTGACTGCTATTCTTTCTCGCATGTGGGAAGAAGTACATGGTGACGTTCCCCTTAAACAAATACAAGATAGTGTCACCAAAGAAATGATAAAAACCACTTGTTTTCCATTTTATCAAAATGTGCATAAGGTTAGGGGATACCGGGTCATTAGATGTGTCGATCATGCTATGGCCTCATTAATCTACCCATGATTTCTCATAGCACCTGGTCTATACCCAAACAATGACCAGATTCCATTGTATTTTGTTCAGCAGTTGTATGCTGAGGTCCATTTGGGCCTCAAAGTTAACTACCTGGACATTCCACCATATGTTGGTTAGGGGCGTGGTAGGATTGCTGATAGGCCCACCTATTGTCGAGTAGATAGACCACCCCCAATGTTTAGGGTATTGGTTGGTGATAGGTCTCCTGCTCTCACCCCAGCTCTAGCCCCCATAGCAGATGAGGTTGTTGTTGCTTCCCAAAAGGAAGCAATTGACACTGTAGGTGAAATTGCAGCTGCCACCACTAGGATATCTAATGATCGTGTAGATCAATATTTGATATCTAGACATTCTTGATCCACACCATTTTTCAGCACAGTGGACCATCATGGATCCTTTTACAGTGGCCAACATCCCTACTCCTACACAACTTGATGCACTTACAAGAAATATGTCACACATGACTCTACATTGTTTGGCTATGGACCTGTTGGAGGCATATGCCCACATTGCATCAGACAATGGGATCGGTATAGAGCATGTTAGAGATCATTTGAGACATAAAGGTTGTTTAGTTCTAGGATCCCATCACTCTCAGCTGAGCACTACTGCGCATTAGAATCCACCTACAGTTCATATGGTAGCTGCACAGACTATGGGTTTTACTGATATGTTGATTGGTTCTAGTTCATCATTACCATTGCCATCTCACCTTCATAGTCCTCTACATTCATCATTTCTAGCACGACATGGGATAGATCAGATGGATGCAGATGTTGATTCGTCGCTTGATCGTTTGGTGGATATGGTGGAGGTGAATGTTTCAGAGGACTTAGGTCATCCGATATCAGATGATGTGCATGTATGTGTGCATGTGCATGTTTCAATTTTTTTTCATTATTTTTTAAATTTATTTTTAACTAGATATTCATGTAAGTTGATATATATGTGTATATATATTGTTACAGGCGGACATACCTCATATCACTCCTAGCCTTGGTCCAGATTGTGTGCATGATCGATGTGACTCTATGGATGAATCTGCTATCAGTGGACATGTGAGTCCTCATAAAATATATATTTATGTATGCATAGATAAATACAAGTTCTAGATTGATATTTAAAAATACAAGTTCATTTAAAAATAACTTTCATAAAATTTATTTAATAAAAATTATATGTATTTAACACATCTTGTACACAATTTTATTTGCAGGGCTCAGCACATCCATCAGAGCAGGACCGTTCTCATTCAGATGGCCATTCGCCTAGGAGTAGGCGTTCATATTTGATGGAGCATCCGGGTGTAAGGAAATCTTGCATCACCCAAAAATAGTTAAATTTAAAGTTTCTTGGTTTTAGATTTTTACATTTTTGGATACCCTTTTCGTCATAATAAAATTCCCAATTTATGGTTTTTATTTTCTGGTTCCTGGGTTGAAAGATATTGCAGTTTTAGTTTCCCATTTGCACTTGAATAAGTGGGATTTGAGGCACTTAGAGCTTCCAGAATGGACCCAAAACTTTCCAAAATTGGCGTAGTGGATTTTGAGCACATTCTTGACTTTGAGACCTTTCCAACGGTTCAAACGGTTCACGAATCGGAGGCCTGGATCAAAAGTTATGACCCCACAAAGTTGGCACACTTTCTAGAAGATACCATTGCAAATGCTCTTTTGAAATTTGAACTTCATGTTGTAAATTTTTGGCGCCAAACTGCCTAAACTCAAATTGAATGTTGTTTTGGCTCCAAAAAAATGAGGAGCTCTATTTATGGGCGGGTTTTCTAATTTTTGGGTAACTTTTTGGGGACAAGCTCACATATTGCGAAAGGGTTATTCTGTAGTTTTCTGTAGCTTTCATGTGTTCTAGAACTTGGGCATTTGAGATCCTCTACATGTAAGAAGTTCCATTTTCTGAATAATAAAGTTATTCTCTTGTTTGTGGGTTATTTTCTGTGTCTCGGGTTTGTGCCCTCATCAATATTAGGCCATGCATTCTAGATTTATGATCTTTACCACATGATGTGTATTTGATTATATGGTGATCTTTAAAATTTAGTATTTGATATTTGATGATCTCTAACTTACACTTGCTTATATGATATACATACATTTGCTTATTTTTTGATCTTTAGTATTCGACATTTGATGATCTTAAATTTACATTTTGCTTTTATGATATATGTACATATATTTTCTTATATGATATATACATACATTTGCCTCTTTGCTTATAATATGTGTTATGTTTATATGTATTGAATCCCTTTACATATATTTACATGTGTTTGCTTATGGTTTAAACATGTTTACACGTAATATATGTATGCATTTGCTTTAAATATTCAATATACATACATTTTTTCTTATTTTATGATCTCTTACAATTTACATTTCCTTATATTCAATAGACATTTGATCTCTAGTAGAATTTTAGGGAAATCAATGCCATTTTATAATTAAGTTCATTCATGTTGATCACAATAAATATTTTAAAAAAAATGACTTAAGCAACATGAACCATTGAGTTGAGGACAAGATATAATCTTTTTGACAAGTAACTTGAAATTAAATTCAAATATAATTTCAAGAAAATTCAATTCAAATTATATCAAACTATTATACGTTTTTTACAAGTAACTTGAAATTCAATTCAAATATTTAATTAAGAAAATTTAATTCAAATTATACCTCTATTATACATTTTTGACAACTAACTTGAAATTCAATTCAAATATAATTAAGAAAATTCAATTCAAATTATACCTCTAATATTTATACATTTTTGACACTTTACCAAAATTCTAAAATTACTAGATATGTTGTGCATACCTATGAATTAAATAACAAAAAACTCCACAATGAAATAACTTGTTTGTTTACTACTTGATTCATTTAAACTAGGATCTAGTTATTCCATGTACACTTGAATAATTTTGATTCACTTGAAGAGCAGATTTTGGAGAAGTTTTTACACATTTATCAAGGAGGCAAATATTGGAGCTTGACAACTTTTCATTTTTATCAATCAAGGAAAAATTTGGAGGATAATTTAACTAAGTTGGTAGAGGACTTGTTTAGAGTCATCTTTAAGTTGAAGAAAAAAATGGGACAACAAAGAAAAAGAAAAAATGCATCTCAACAAAAATTGTCAAAAGAAGAAGAACAAAAG
>VDFB02322083.1:5624541-5803521 GCA_007258455.2 Sequoia sempervirens
CTTTATCTCTCTCCCACTCTGCCCCCTCTCTCTTTGAAGTATCTCCCTCCTACCAAGGATTAAATTTGATGGTCGAATTTGCCTGTCAACAAATTTTTTAATTACGGTTATCTATTCAAGGGTGCCCTTAAAACATGTTGGTGTAATTAATTATTAATTAAACTTTGCATAAGTTTACTTAGGATTTATTTAATTCCTAAGTTTTAGGCTTTCATCTTTATCTTATCGAGCTATCTTGTTGCTCAAGATAAGATTAGGTTTGCATCTTTGCTTTTATAAAGCAAATCATATCTTGTAATTAATTGAATTCTCGAATATATCAATTTGCACATCTTCTTGCAAACCTCTTGCTTTTTTGATTTTCTCTTCTGTGGAAGGTTATTCTAGTTTGCACATCTGATCATGGGTTTCTAACATGGTATCAGAGCCTTGATTTGTAGCCCCTTCTCAGATTTCTAGAGAGATTCATTGCAGAGTTCGTTTGGGATTCCTTGAGGGTTTCATACCTCGAGTTTGTCTCTCTATTTGGGTGTTCTTGCATGGTTACTTTTGATGCATGTTGGAGAAAATCTGAGCTCATTTTCGAGTCCAGGGCTATCGAAAAAGTCAAGATCAACTTTTGTTTCGCCTGATTCTGACATTTTATGCCAGAGTTATGAGGGTTTGAAGATTTGTCAGATCTGGGAGTTGTGAAGCTTTTGGTGCATTTTCAGGCAGATCAGACCTCGCCATTAGATCCAAAGCGTCCGAGAGATGAAAAATGACATATAATATGCCTATGTTTAGCATCAGTTGTTCATGAGGCAAATGCAATTAGGTGGAATTTGAAATTCAAAAAGATGGCTTGTAAAGGAAGAGTTGAAAGATGAGTTAATTCTACTTGGCTCAAGAAAAAGGACATGTAAGAGTAATAAATGCCATGTTGGAGGATAAGTCCTTTTGGGAGGGAGATTTCAAATTGGAGGAATATTCCAAAGAGATACCATTTTTGAATGAAATTGAAAAATTTATAAATCAAATAAATGGATTTACTTGTGCAAGTTGCAAAATCTAGAGGATTTGAGGATTAGAGTTAGAGTTAATTAGGATTCAATTAACTTAGATGGAAATTAGTTGATTTGACATTTGAATTAGATTTTTAGATGTATTTAAATAAAATGGGAGGAATAATGAATATTAGATTTAATTAAATAAAATTTGATTTATTTAATTAAAAGGGATGATGTTAGATTTAATCAAATAAAGGTTAATTTATTTATTTAAAGAGCAAATATGATATAATCAAAAGAGGAACATTAGGATTAATTAAACAAAATGATTTATTTAACTAAAAGAAGATGATGATTTAATCAAATAAAGTTGATTTATTTAATTAATAGAGGAATTATGATGAATTAATTAAATAAGGATTATTTAATTAGCTGGTTAGTAAAGAAGTGAGTCAGGGAGAATTGATGTTTTTAAATCAGGATCAGGAGCACGATATCAATCAAGATAATTTGAACATCTACAAGAACCTAACTTTTTAGAGATTCAAGAGCATGGTCTACAAACACACACACATGAAGACATTCCTGATAGGGATCTCAGATGCAAGTAAAGGGCATATGGAAAAAGAGGAGTTGATTTCAATATGGGAGATTTTTTTTCTGATTTATACCCCTATAAAGGTGATCTCATTGTAGGTGGTGGGGCATATTTGCAATCATTCTCAGTCATCCTCAAGCATGTTTCCATTTTTGTAGTCCTCCTTTCAGGGGGACCTTGAAACATTCCTCCTCTAGAGAGTATGGTGCAAGGGCACCTTGCTAAACTTTGATGCACCTTGGGTCATGATGAAATACTTTGTTTTTTTTTGTTGGTTTGATTAATGTAAATAAGGTCATTTGAGACCATTCTAAGTCATCTAGGATCATTTTAGGTCATTAGGTGCAATATAGGCCAAAGTTGTAAAAGTTGCTTAAAAAGTTGTCACTATTGTCATGTCAATTTTGCAAAATTTGTTAAAAGGTAGTTGGAGGTCGGTTGGAAATTTGGAATTGATTGTAAAGGGATAAATATTTATTGAAAACTTGAAAAAAAGGTTGGCAGAAGTTTTAATAAAGAAATCTTCAATTTTGCACACTCAAACTATATTTTTTCTTGCAAAATTGACTCTTATGTCACATTGTGTAGACTATTACTTGTTGGTATTGTCTAAAGGTCAATTGGAGAAGTTGTAAGGGTTCATAAAATTAATAATTATTTTTGTTTGACTAAAATTCATTGAGTTTTGTAGGAGCTATCACAATTTTTGTAAAAACTATCATAACCCTACCTAGGGTTTCTAGTCACTGAAGAAAATGTAAAGGGAAGATATTCCTTAATGAGAAAATTATACAAACTTTTGGAATGCTCTGCCTTGATGCCATCTATACCCCTACAAAATTGGAGGCCATGATTCTCACGTGTATAAAAGATATGCTTGGTAGTATGCCTCACAGTCCTTTGGAGCAGTCCTAAAACCCTACGTGATGATTGATTGAACAATTCCTTGTATTGTAGCATAAAGTTTGGTTTGGAAATATTGTGTGATGTTGTTGAAAAGCCTATACAGGCCTAGGGTAATATTGAGAGATCATTTTTCCCTATTGGTGAAGTGTTTTTTTTGGAGATATCTTGTGTCAATATTCCATTGTTGAAGGATATGAGGTATTGATGTCTAATAAGTGTTGCACTTGGTCTAGAGTGTTTGAACCCCATGAAGAGCCTTGAAACATGTATGCACAAACCAGTATTCCCTACACCATATAGTTTTCTTTCCTTAAATTCCAAGAGTCCAATGGGTCAAAGGTGACAAGGTGTACTAAAATAATTTTCATGTCTTTTTTTCAATGAACTTTTGTAAGGAGTGTATGTGTGAGACATCTTCAATTTTGCACACTCAAATTGCATTTTTTCTAATAAAACTGACTATTCTGTCATGTTGTACAAAATTATACTTATTGACACAGTCTAAAGGTTTATTGGAGAAGTTGCAAGGTTTCATTAATTTGTAATGCTTTTTGTTTGACTAAAATTCATTGAGTTTTGTAGGAGATATCACCTTTTTTGTAAAAAATGTCATAATCCCACCTAGGGTTTCTAGTCACTGAAGAAAATGTAAAGGGAAAAGATTCCTCCATTAGAAAATGATACAAAATTTTGGAATTCTTTTCCTTGATGCCATCTACACCCCTGCAAAACTAGAGGCCATGATTCTCACATGCATAAAAGATATGCTTGTTAGTATGCCTCACAACCCTTTGGAGCAGTCCTAAAACCCTAAGTGATGATTGATTGAACAATTCCTTGTACTGTAGCATAAATTTTGGTTTGGAAATATTGTGTGATGTTGTTGAAAATCATGTACAATCTAAGGGTACTATTGAGAGTTCATTTTTCCTTGTTGGTGAAGTGTTTGTGTTTGGAGACATCTTGTGTCAATATTCCATTGTTGAAGGATATGAGGTATTGATGTTTAATAATTGTTGTACTTGGTCTAGAGTGTTTGAAGCCCATGAAGAGCCTTGAAACATGTTTGCACAAACCAATATTCCCTGCACCATGGATTTTTCTATCCTTAAATTCCAAGAGTCCAATGGGTCAATGGTGACAAGGTGTACTAAGATAATTTTCATGCATTTTTTTCAATGAACTTTTGTAAGGAGTGTATGTGTGAGACAATAAATTTGTCTTAAGGTTTTCCCTTGCTCTGCATCAGAACCTGATATTTGACATGATATATTTCTGGTTTGGTAGTCTTTCAAACCCTAGATCTAAGTCTTGCATCATTTTTTCTTGCATTTCTCATTTAGGGTTTCATATTTTCATCATAAAAATTCATAAAAATCCAAAAATATTGCATCATAGCTTGTATTAGGGTGTGTTTCAATCATTTAGATCAAATTGTAATTTAAAAATTGTATTAAAAAAATTATCATTTTGTTCCAAAATTGCCATACATTTGCATTTGCATTACATTGGAAAATTCTAGAAAAATAGTCACTGTCAAACCTATTTGTAGATAGGAACAACCTTAAACAACAAGTTAGAAATTATGTTTTTCAATTTTCAAAACCTTGAACAAGGACTAAAATCCCCATGGGTGACCCTATCCTTGTACATGTCCATCAATAGTCTTTTTCACATTTGTCTATCTCTATCTGCTCAGTTTTTCTATACTTGCAGATCTTAGTTTGAAATTCATAACTACATATCTTAAGGTATTTTTCATTTAGTTCATTTGGTGAAAGAAAGTGCATTGTTTAGGGTCAAATTTTGTATTCAAAAATCATCATTTTCAAGTCTTTTGCATATTAAAATCAATCAATTATTGCATTTCAGATCTAAAGTTTGCATTCAAACCTATTCAAACACCTTTAATATCATTGCATACTTGTATTTTGCATCAAATTGCGATACATTAAGAAAAATCTATAAAGAATATTAATGTTACAACTCTTTGTAAATAGAATCAACATTCTTAAACAGTGTAGTACATAGTTAGATTTTCAACTTTTAGAATCCTTGATCAGGACCCAAACACTCTTGGGAAACTCTATCCTTCTTGTCTTAGCCAAACAAAATTTCTCTAAGATATCTATTACTATGTTTCCTCTTTTCTCCTATTGTCTATTGTCTATAAACTCTAAATGTTTTTTGTACTTATTTCATAGTTTGGTGTTCATCTTGGGTGAACCTTTGGTGTTGTGAAACTTGCATGAGTTTCACAACCTGGTGTCCATTGCCAATACTTCAGTGAGACATAGTTCTAGACTTATGGAATCTTGCACTAGTTTTACACCCGATGTGGATCATGAGTCTTCCAACTCTTTCATGATGAGTTTTGTCAAAATCAACCCATTTTGGGATCTATTCTTGATGTTACCATGCTAATGACAACCTTACAAACATCCACCTTTATAGATGTTGAAACTATGGCTGCCCATTTTCCTAAAGACAAATTGCAAAAATTGGACAAACTTAGAAGGATTTAAATACTATGTAAGTATTGAATATTTGGCTAGTATTATTGTTCCTATGCTAGAAAACATGAGGAAATTAAATGGTAATTCCTATGGATTAGAGATTTTGTGTGTCCTAGCTCATATAGTTGATAACATCCCTACTATAGCTAGTTATGTTCAAACATTGATGAACATTCAAAATCGAGGAATCCAAGTCTCCTTCCCTACAGGCATAACCTCTATTCCTACATACACATATCCAATTATTGCTTTGACAATACAACCAAGCTTGGCATAACTTCAATAATAGGTCTTTCTATTGGAAATCCTTATGGTTTTGGATCTTCACATGTCACACCTCAAGTTCCATCCCCACTCATAAATTTGCAACATATTAGCCCACCTAATACATACACACTTCCAACATATTCGCCTCATTCCCAAAAAATGTCAAGCAATGGTTATATCATAAACCAAATCTTGCAAAATGTGACATCACTTCAATAAAAAATCTCAACAATGAACCAAAGCCAAAATGGACAACCAACACATTATATCAAAATGAGACCATTTTCACTTGAAATATTGAAAGCAAAAATGCCACAAAAGATAGAGATACCTTGATTTGACAAGTATAATGGTAAAGGGGACCTTAGAAATCACATATTAGCATATACCACCATGTGTAGTGACTTCATGATGCAGGAGCATCTAGCAGTGCAGGGTAATCTTGCATCACCTAAAAAAAAATATCTTTATTTTCTTTAGTTGTTTTGAGTCCCATGATGGCACTTAAGGGGTATAAGACTATTAGGCGTCAAAAAAAGCAAAAAAATGAGCACTTACTATTTTTAGTAATTTGTCCTAAACGGGCCCGTATGGATGTGAAAATTTACCCCAAGGAGCAGAGTTGAAAAACACCTCCGGTCATGAAAGAATCACCTCAATACCCTACATGGTTTGGGAGAACTTAAAGTTCTTGTCCTGAGAAATTTCTCTAATGCAGCTTCAAATTCAGATATAAAACTTTAGAGGCCCTGAAATAGCTCAAAAAGTGATTGAACCGACCTATGGTGGATTCATATGTTGTAGAGCTTGTCAAGAGCTTTCCAACGATGTGCAATAATAGCAAATCAGACACTCGGATCAAAAGTTATGGCCCCACGAAGTTGATCCTCGAAAAAGTGAATTACATAAAAATTTCTTCCTAGGCCAAAAATCAAACAGTGGGACATTTGGCACAAGAACAAAATGGGGAAATTTTAACTTTCTAGAACATTCTAGGGTAGTTATTGGGGAAAATAAATATGGTTAAGTGGGGGTTTAAGAAGGTGGCCCTAATAGTGCAAATTGTGGCTTTGAATAGTAGATTTTCTTTGCAGTGTTGATTTTGTTGTAATGAATCAAGCCCATGAGGCTATAGCATGTAAGCTTTGAATCTGTAATTTCATTTTCTGAAAATAACTAAAGGGAGTCATTTTTTTGTCTCGCATTTTCTATGTTGGTATTTTTTGTTGTGATTTCTGTGGGTTTTGGGTGGTGTAGCCCTCTTCAAGCCCTCATCACTTCATTTTTTGAGGATAAGCTCTTGCATAAACTCTTTCCTAGGTCATTGAAAGACATGGCTTTGGAATGGTTTTGTTCATTACCGAATAATTCAATCCACTCATTTAATGAGCTTGTTGATGCTTTCCTCAATCACTTTTAAGTTATCATTTGTCCTAAGATTAACATAGTTGATTTAATGTTATTCAAACAAAGGCAAGGTGAAATTATTACAAATTTTATAAGACACTATTAGTTGATATTATCAGAAGTTAATCTAAGTCTTCTTGATGAGAATATCCAAAGAATTTTCATTGATAACTTACAAACCAACATAAGGGATAGGTTCTTATTAATGAAATTTCTATCCTTTATACATGCTTCATGATTACTGGAATTTGATTAGTAAGTATGAAGAGGCATCTACATTAGCTCATGTTGAGAAATCTGAATTTGTACCCCATAACAAATACCGACCATTCAAGAAACAAAACAAGAACTTCATAAAGATAAATCCATCCCAAGAAACTAATCATGTTGAGCCTCAAGTTGTTGCCATAAGCTCAACCACATAGTTCATACCAATTTAGAGAAAAAGATAGACAATTTACCTTGCTACTTGATTCTCTCCATTCAATCCTATTGCAACTTTTGAGTAAGAATTTAATCTAATTGCCTCGTTTTAGACCTATGGACACAACCAAACCTGTACCTCCAAGTTTTGATCCAAGTGTTTTTTGTCAATATCATCACACAAAAGGACATTATTTAGAATGATGCATGCATCTTAAAAATCAAGTTCAAGACCTCGTTGATTATAATCACATTTAGTTGGGTGGTGTTAATAATAGAGGGAATAATTTTTTTGGCCCACCTAACCAAAAAATTTCAAATCTTTACCAATCCAATACATAATCATTCAACCAACTTTTTGCAAGCTTGTGATGTTAAAAATAATAGGATGAATACTGATACAACTAATGACATGAATAATGATTACAATAATAATGAGGATGGTCTACAAACAATGGTTGGTTTTGTAGATTTGCAAAATCGTAAGGGCCAAACCGCTATGTTACCCAACATCCCTTTCACTAATGTTGATGCACTTAGACATGGGCTTGATGGTCCTCTCTACATTGCTGGTCATATCAATGAAAAACTTGTACAAGGAATACTCATTGATCCTACTGTATATGCTGAAAAATGAAAAATTAATTGAAACTATAACCAGATTCAAAACATTTTCAACATTACGTCAATGTAGCTTTTCTTAAATGAAAGCACATGCAAAAATGTAAACTATGCAAAACCAAAACATATGCATTCAAAAGAAAACTAACTCGATTGTTCTCCTATTCACCAAGATCTTGATTTATGCATTTTTTGCTCTCATTTTTTCATAGGCACAAGTGCAACAAGAAGCTATGATGAATGGAAGAAGGATTGTATGATCAAAATTCCATGTGATTTTTGGTGAGAAGAGGGGGTTTATATATATTTCCTCATGATAGATCTAAGTTACGAGAGAAATGTGAGATAAAAGAGTGTAATGGAGAAATGGATTTTTTCCCATTTTCTCTAATTAAGTGATGTTGATGGGAATGAAAGAAATAAATAGGAGGATTTGTGATAGGGTGGAGGTTTAGGATTTTATAATAAAGTGGATTTATGAATTAATGGATGAATGATTTAATGGATTTATGTATTTAAATGATTTAATGAAAATATAATGGATAAAGGTTCATGTATGGATATTTTAATGATTATGAAAATGAAGTAAATGCTTATAATATGTTATTGATTAATAAATGATTGAATGGATAGAAGAAAGTACTAAATGAATTAATTAAATAGATAATAATACCCATTTAATTAACAGATGAAAAATAGGATGATTGTGAGGAAATTTTTGAGTTTCTACACCTGCATGTGTAGAGAATGTGATCATTGAGGAATTTTTGCTTGTGCAAGAGCTTTATCAAGATTCATATGAACAATTACTTTGATTCTTTCATTTAATTTTATTATTGAATTGATGAAGGTTTATTAGGAGAAATGAAACAGATGGTGCTAGGCTCTGTTCTCCATGGGCGAGCTAGGGTTTCATGGCCCTAGCTTGGCCTCCTTGTCTATTTTCTAAGCTAAGGATCCTTCTACGGGGGTGGGAAAGTGTTGTGGTGTAGGGGTGTTGGCCAAGGGGCTAATATTGTTGAGTGTTGGGTGTTCTTTTTTTATGTTTGACGACTCTTCCAACCTCAAACTTTTGGTGCATGTTGCTCAATTGGGACCACTACAATCTAAAGAGGGGTTTTTTTTATTGTTGTGTAGGGTGCACTAGGGTGTGTGCCCTGTGTTGTTATAAGTTGGGTTTTTAATAATTTTTTATTTTTCTTTTCTCTGTGTTCTTTTTGGTGAGCCTTTTCAGTGCTTCTCTATTTGAAGGACAAGGCTTGGTTCTTGGTTTGCATGGAGATGCATGCATTAGATCAGGTCACCCCTCTTGATGGTGGAGGCATGGGTGCTCTGAACTCAATTTTTTCTGGCATGATTTAGTCAAGAAGTGGTACCTTCAAAATGCATAAGGTGAATGGATTTCTGGAGAAATCCCAAGATCGTCTAGTGTTAGTTATTCAACTAAAATATGTTGTTGAGGATGTGAAGTACTACAAAAACCATGTGTTGATCTACAAATTTATGGGGATGAGGGTTTCTTTACCTTTTTTGGATTCTTGGGTGCATAAAAATTGGAGTCCAAAAGGAAATTTTGACATAATGCTGGCAGCTAATAGCTTCTTTATGGTGGATTTCTCTTGTGTGGCTGATCAGAATAGGGCTTTCGAAGGTGGCCCCTATTTCTATAATTAGGTGAACCTTTTCATAAAACCATGGCATGGTGGATTTAACTCAGTAGAAGAGCTCCCTTCTAGGATCCTGGTTTGGGTCCATCTCCCTCATCTTCCTCTTGAGTGTTGGTGAAGTGACATATTAAAGATGACAACTATGTTGCTCAGGAAGCCAATTGGTCTCTCTCTGAAAACATTGAATAAGAGGGTTTTGAGATTGATCTAAATAATCCTCTTAGAAAAACTCTATAGATATGAGTATTGGCTCAATTTCTTGGACTCAACAATTGGACTACGAGGCATTACCTTTTCATTGCAAGTTGTGCCATGAATATGGTCATCTTTAGTGGAAGTTCCCTCATGCTCTCCATGTCTCTAGTTTAAGTAATGCTTCTCCTTCTTTTGCACCAAAGTCAGACAAGGGTAAGTATCCTATGCAAGGGGTGGAGGCTGACAAGGATGGTTTTATCCAATTTAATGCTTGTAATAGGGGTAGGGGTCAAAAGTGTAACCTCAAGGATAGGAAGGAAGAGGAGACCTTTAAAAGGTTTGAGGCTTTGGAGGAGTTGGTGCAGGAGGATGGGATTCCCTTGGAGGTTTAGGTGACAGATGGTAAATTACTGGAACAAAACCTAGGTACTCATCCCATTATTAAGCCTAGCTCACCTTAGCTCGGGGGGCTAGATTCTTAGATGGAGACAGTTCTTCAACCTAAAGTGTCATGTCAGGGTGTTCCTAGTGTGCTGCCAGAGGCTAGTGGTGTTAGTGTTCCATTTAGCTTAGGCCTCTCAGATGAGAAGGGTGTTATCATTTTAGGTAAAAATAAGGCTTCATCTCCTACTTTTGGTTTATAGCAAAAGCATTTCAAAAAAGGTAACCTTGAGAAGGCTCCCAAGGTTGGTAGAAAGAAAGACCAATAAAAGGTTAAGTTGATTGGAAAGACATTGGTGGAGTCTAGTTCAGTGATAACTATTGATTCTCATTTCTCCCATCCCCAATGATGCTTGTGCTCTCTTGGAATGTGATAGGTATGAATAGAATCCCTAGATAAAAGGCTATTTATGAATTGATTTGAGTTCATTCTCGAGATTTAGTTTGTCTCCAAGAAAATAAACTATCTATTGAGGATATGTTGAGTGTGGCCTCAAAGATTTTGGGTAGAGGTTAGTGTCAATGTGCGGGTGCACATGGTAGCTCTGGTGGAGTGGCATGTTTATGGGATCCATGTAGAGTTAGTCCTTTCTGGTGGATCTCTAGTAGGTATTCTATTTCTTGTACTACACATAATCTTGGGTTGGGGGAGATAATTCTTCTTTCCAACATTTATGCTCCTACTAATTTATTTGGTAAGACTCAACTTTGGGCTCATGTTAGATATGTGTGTGCTTCTAATCCCTTTCTTCCTTGGATTTTGGTGGGGGACTTCAATGGTGTCTCCTCTTTGGAGGAGAGAGGGGTGCTAATCCTCGCCGAGACCCTTCATCGGATCAGTTAAGGAATAATGTTGCTTTCCTTAACTTGGTGGATATTAAGCCTATTAATGGAGTATTTACTTGGAATAATAGGAGAGGCAGGGAAGCATCTATTTCTAAAAGTTTAGATAGATTCTTGGTGTCTAGATTTTGGGTGGGTGACAGTTGAAAGACTTGTTTCAATATTTTGGATAGGCAGGGATCTGATCACTGACCAATCAAACTCTTAGTAGATTTCTCTAGGTATGCTAAAAAAGCAATCTTTTAGATTTCATCTAATGTGGCTTCGGGATGAGTCACTTCATGACCTGGTTCCTAGCTAGTGGGGGCTGGAAAGGAAGCTCATGGAACAACTATGTATTCTCTTATCAAGCAGCTTCAATATGTTAAATATTGCTTGAGGTGGTGGAATAAGTATCATTTTGGTAATGCTTTCTAGGCTAAGAAGGCTACACAAGCTCACTTGGATTCCATCACTCGTCAGATCTATGATCATGGTCTTACTAAGGATTATGGCAAGCTAGAAGTGGTTGCAGTGAAAGAGGTGGAAGAATGGGAACCAAGGGAGGAAATATTTTGGAAGTAAAAATATCGTATTGACTAGCTCCAAGAAGGGGACAAGAACACTTATTTCTTTCACAACTTTTTGAAGGATAGAAGGCAGGGGAGTGTTATCTCTTCCCTTTTTTCTTCGCAAGGGAATCTTCTTTCATCATTTGGTGAGATTTCTAAAGAATCTATTTGCTTCTTCTTTTCCTTGTTCTTGGAGAATTCCCCTCCTGTGGTGGAGGATGAGGTAGCAATTCTAGATAGTTTACCACCCCTGTGACCAATGAGATGAATGATGCCTTAATCAAACTAATCTCCCTACACAAGTTGGAGGACACCGTGTTTCAAATGAAAAAAGGGAAGGCTCCTGGACCTGATGGATTTCTGGTGGAATTCTTTTATGAGTTCTAGGAAGTTATCAAGATGGACCTTTTGGCGGTTGTCCATGAATCTCAATAGAACAGGCAGATGTTGAAGGCCATAAATCAACTTGTTTGGCTCTTATCCCAAAGAGGGATGGATCTAACTCTCTGGATATTTTTAGGACAATAGCCTTATGTAATGTGGTGTATAAGATCATCACAAAGCTAATTGTTGAGCATCTAAAGCCTTGGTTGAGTAGGTTAATATCTGATGAGCAAGGGGGATTTGTTGTTGGGAGATAGATTCTTGATGGGGTCATTATTGTAGCTGAAACTATTCATTACATGGCCTCCTTAAGAGAAAAGGCTATGTTTATTAATTTGGATATGGCCAAAGCGTATGATCAAGTTAAATGGGCCTTCTTATTCAAGGTACTCAAGGTGTTTGGTTTTGATAATGCTTAGATAGAGTGGGTGGAAAGTTGTGTTACCTCCTCTTCTTTCTCTATTTTGGTCAACGATGAACCTTTGGAGATTTTTGGGGCTTCTAGGGGCCTCAGGCAAGGTGATTCTTTGTCCCCTTATTTATTTTAATGGTTGAGGGATTAGAGAGATTTATTAGATCTCAGGTGGATTTGGGTCTCATTCAAGGTTGGAAGTGGGGAAATAATATCCCCCCAATCCCATCTTTAGTTTTTGGATGATACAGCTTTGATGGGATTGGCCAGAGTTTTTGAAGCAGTTGTGTTGTTTAAGTCCCTTGATAGTTATTTGGCTGCTTTAGGATAGAGGATAAATGAGGAGAAATATTCCATTTATTTCTTTAATACCCCAAATCTTATTCAAAGGTGAATTGTGGGAATTCTTAGATTTCAGATTGGTTCGTGCTTCCATTTGTTTATCTTGGCATACCTCTATCCATCCATTTGCTCCCTCACCTATTTTGGCAGGATGTGATTGATAAGTTTTGAAACAGGGTGAGCCATTGGACATGTAGGTGGCTCTCATCAGTGGGGAGAGTGACTCTCTTGAAGTTGGTGGTTCAGGCTCTTCCTCTGTACAAGTGCTTTGTGTTGTTTGCCCCTTCATGTTTATTAAATATTTTGAGTACCTTGCTTGTCAACTTATTTTTTTTGGAAATATTCTCTATAGGAAGTGGAGTTTGGTTAAGTGGGAAGCATCCTATAGGCTGAAGTAGGAAGGTGGTGTTGGCTTCCGTTTAGCTGATTTGAATGGGCAGGCTTTGGCAACTAAGCTTTACTAGAGATGGTGTTCTCAACAACATCAACTATGGGCTAAAATCCTTACTACCAAATATCTTGGATAGGTGGAGAGTGTTGAGGTTCCTCATTTCAATTTGGTTGGGAAGGGTTCTATGATTTGGGGCACCCTCAAAAGAGGAGCCAAGTTGATTAAATAGGGTTTTTTTTTTATATGTAATAGTAGTTTGGATGCTTAGTTCTGGTTTGATTCGTGGGATGGTCATCCTCCTATAATGGCCACCCACCCTCATTTGCAAGTGTTATGCAACCATCTCCTAGATACTGGTTGGAGTCAGGGGGCTAATTTCAAAACTTCTTTGGCACATGCCCAGGTGAATATTTTTAGGTGGAAGGACCCTCAGGAATGGCCTCCAGGGGGATTGGAGGAGGACCATTAGGAACTAGAAACTATTTTGGCTAGTAGAGTTTGTAACTCTCTATTAGGGAGAGATGTTCTTGCATGGGGGCATTATCCAAAAGGAAAGCTTATTGTGGCTTTTGGGTATTAGGTGTTAGACAAGTAGGCTTCTGGGAGTTCAGAGGTCTCATGGTGGAAGAAAGTTTGGAATAAATTCTCTTGGCCTAAGTGCAATTATTTTTCATGGCTTGTGGTTCAACAAAGATGCCTAACCTAGGAGAACCTCATGAAGTGTTGGTTTCATGGACCTTCCATGTGCATCATGTGCAATTTTTGTGAAGAGTGTATATCTCATCTCTTTTTCCAATGTCCCTTTGCAAGAAGGATTTGGCATTTTTGGTGGAGTGTTTGGGGCCAACTATGCAGACATGCTTGTTCTTTGGAGGAATTTTGGAAGGGTCTTGGGAGTCCTCCTACCAAGACTTATTTTCTTCACATTGTGTGGGATATTGATCCCTGCTTGGTCATTTGGCATATTTGGTTGGAACGTAATTGTAGGATTTTTTTGGATAAAAAGCTTTTGATTGGTCAGATTTGGTTGAGAATCTTGGGGGTATCTAGGAGACCCTACTTGCCAAGTGTGATTTATTTGTCCTAGTTGAGCCTAGTGATTGGGGTGTGATCAGAACGCTGGGTCTTGTTATTGGTGGTAAGAGTGGCTCATTGTCTAGTTGAAGGTGGCGTGGTAGGGAGAGGATCCAGCAGAATGGTCATTGGTGTCCCCCTCCTATTGGCATGCTGAAGATAAACATAGATGGCTCATCCAGGGGTAACCCTGGACATGTTGAGGCTGGGGGTATTCGCAAAGATAGCTCGGGGGAGGGGGGGTGGTTTTCTTTTTTCTATTTAAAAATTCCAATATACTAATAATTTGATGGAAGCACTAGCTATCCTTGTGGTGATGGAAAGGGTGTATGCCCTTGGTTGGAGGAGAATTATGTGTGAGTCAGACTCACAAGTTGTCATTGATATATTGAATAAGCATCACCTTGAGGATATAAATTGGAAGCTAGTTGTTGTGATTCGACAAATTATTGCTTTAGGAGGTTAGATGGATTCTACCACTTTTTTCTATGTCCTAAGGTAATGGAACAAGGTGGCTGATGGATTGGCTAGATGGGCATCAAATCATATGGGTACTTGGAGTGTAGATGATTAGAGAAGTCTCCTAGAGGACCTTCCACAGAAGCTGGAGGAGTTGGTGATGGAGGATATGAGATGTTTCTTGAGAGTTGTTTGATAGCTTTGATGTTGGTTTGGCCCCTTGGGGATTTTTTTACTTTTTGAATTTGTAGTGGTCTCTTGATTCAATAAAGTTTTTACCCCTTTTTATTTAAAAAAAAGATTCATATGAACAATCAAAAGCATGGATAAAAACTCATAATGGTTTTTCTTGACCTACGATAGGTTTGATCACTCTTCTTCTAAAAATTGGACCAAAGCAATTAGATGTCCTTTTCTTCATCATCTCATCATCAAACCAATTTCATGTGAAGTTAGGCTACCCATGGTTACACTCCATGAATGTTGTCTTGTCAGTTATTTACAAATGTATAAATTTCCCCTTTGAAAATGTGATATATACAATGCATCATAGTGGGTTCAATCCTTTATCTTCCTATGGGAATTTTTCATTAGATTTGTTTTGGCCTCAACCTATGGAACCTATAAAGCCTCATGAAGATTTCTTTTTCAAGTCATATCAAAATTTCATGGAAAAGTGCATAGAAAATTTATCTCTTATCAATATTCATAAGAATGATAGGTCCATGATTGTTCCTCCTCCACCTATTATGGATGAACCTACACCCCAAGCCAAGACCCTTCCAAGTAATCAAGGTAAATATGTTGCAATCCCTCCAACCATCTCTTATAAAATACCAAGGGACAATAAAATGATTCCTTTTGTGACTCCAAACATAGAACAAGTATATAGACTTAAAGAGATAGTGGTTTCCCAAACCTTGGTGTCTCCTGTAGTTTATCCCTTAAGGGAAGAAAAGAAACCAATGGTTGATAAACCCACCCCCACCCCATGACAACTTGAAAATCATGCAAGAAGAAACCAAAATGCTAAAGAGTGTATGCATAGACGTCATGCTATTGCTCGTCAATTAGAAGAAAAAGAATTAAAAAGTACATGATAAATCAACACCCATGGAAACAAATCAAGAATAAATCAAACTTTCACCAAAGAAATAAGTGAAACAAGAAAATTCAACTACAATTGTCATAGAATCTCCCATTTTCATCAATTTGGATGATGATGATGAAATTGCTAAAATTTATGAAGAGGTGCATAATGAGATTAATGTTTTATTTTCAAAGTAAATGAATTTAGAATGGGGCAACTATGATGATCCTATTGATGAGAGTGACCCACCACATGTTGTAACTAGAGATGATCCTAGTATGATACATATTGTAGTACCTTTAGCTAGTTTTCCACCTTCCATTTATGATGAATAAGATTGAGATGTGAACAACCTACTCTAGGTCGGCTCACATGTGTGGTACTCCTTTATATTTGTATCATGTGTTATTTGTGTTTGCTTGCACATGATGTAATCACTCATGTTGTGTTGCTTGGCATATATTTATTTTTGTGAGTTTTCTTTAGATGACCCTTGTTGCTCCATTGGTACAAGGATATAGAGGAAACATTTTTTTTGTGGTATCCTTCTATTTGTATCTTCATTCTTCTATATGTTGTAAACTTTGTATTTTCTCTTTGTTTTGTGTTTTCCTTTTGGGGATGATGTAAAGTATTGAGACATTTAGGTATCTTCCATGTGACCCAAAATTTTCTTTATCTTCTCTCTATGTGTCATTCCTCCTTTGTGCTTTTTTTTCCAAAAGTATTTGGGGAATGATGTCAGTTTCAAGCTATATTATATCACTGTAGAAAAGGTGTATACTGACCCCAGATCCCTAGATCCCTTAGTGTACCTTTTTATGTTTTTTATCACATTGTATTTGGGGGAAACCCCTTATCATTATGTAGCTTTATTTGGAAACATATCATTGGCATAGGCCTTTCCAAACAAGCTCTTGTGATCTCTTGTTACATGGCATTTATCATTTTCTACTTTACAGTAATTGCACACAGCATGGTGTTTTGCAATTTCTTTAAAGTGGGGGCATACATTGGAAATATTTTACTTCAATTTGTCCACAAGGGTAGGACTAAGTGGTATGTTGACATTGACATTGATATTGACGTTTCATTTGCCCCACTTTATTCACAAGAGTTGAACTTAGTGTAGCATTAGCACTGATCATCTTGTGGCACCTTATTATTAGGGACTGTAACTCTTGGTATGGTTGTTATGGGCACACCTTGTAGACCTAGTGTGTGTTTTCCCACTTTTTCCACCTTGTTATAGGAATACCTTGTAGACCTAGTGTGTGTCTGTCATTTAACCTTGTCTTCAGGTCTCACTTAGTGAAAAATAGTCCTCACTAGCCTATGGACCTTCTAGTTTATGATTCACCAAGCAAATATCAGAATTTTCTATTGTGTGAGTCATGAATGATTTTTTCTATGTGTCCTAGCATAATACAACTTGTTATTCCATACCTTCTTTTTGTGTTTCATTTTGACATTGTATGTTTATGTATGTTTTTTTGTTGCATATCATGCATGTGTTTTCCTTTGTTCTTATGTTGGTTTTCCATGAGATCTTAGATATTGGGGGCTTGACCATATCCATCAATACCTAGTCATCCTATATCTTCAACATTTTATACATTCAAACCCCTCTTGACATATTTCTCTACTTTAGCGTGAGTTTGAGTGTAAGTTCATAATCCCAATAAAGTGATGGCTAAATGTAGTATTATAAATTGTCACCCTTAGCAATTTCACATTATGTTTTTCCCCCCCTAAATTATTGGGATTAATTATGTTGCAAGAATGAAGGTGTTGTCATTGATTTCAACTGGTTAATTGGTTATCAAATGGTTGATGTTGTCATTGATGTCATGGATGTAGGTTATTGGCTATATATGTCGAGGATATTGAGAAAATTGTAATGAAGAAAGGTTGCAAGTGTTAAGTGGTTGCTCTGGGTTTTGCTCCAAGATTTTCTCCTATGTTTGTGTGGTTCAGATATGTTGATCATGGTTATTGGAAGTTGCTATATCCAATTTTTTGGCTTTTGATTCATTGTACAGTGCAAGTTATATTCACCAATTGTGAACTGTGGTTTTTTGTGTATCTAGCTGAGGTTCAAGAGAAATGTTGTTGGTTTGAATTTCTCTTTGGTCAAGTCTTATCACTTGCAATTCCAAATTTAAGTTTCTATGATCATGTTGAATATAATTCTGGTGTGTGGAAGGATTTGATCATGCTAAGGGTTGCATGAACTTAATTTTTCTATGTGTTTTACACTAGTTTTTCTCACATTGTGTTGAACACTACCTTCAAAGTTAATGAAGCATGTTGGGACCTTTTTGGGTCCTCATCAAGATTGTGTTTGGGTCACCCTCATTCTAATTCTACCCTAGGATGTTTTGGCGCTGACCTAATTTGAATTTAATGATGGATGGCCGACTTTAAATATGTTTCAAATTTGAAGATGGTATAAATACAGAATGAGTTAGTGGTGAAAGCAAAAAAAAGAGATAAGTGCAAAGAAATAGAGTAGATAGATGTGAAAGAGATGTGAATCATTGGGTGTGTGTGATGCAAGTGTGGAAAATTAGTGCAAATTCTAAATGTTGAGTTTCTAGATGCAATGAGTTGAAAGTGTACTCCATCTTTCATGCATGTCTACAAGTGGTTGAGTAAATTGTGGTGGAAATATATGTTGCATTGAGATTTTCTTCTCTTTGTAACATATCTCTTCTATCTTCTTTGTATCTTTGTGGCAGTGAGCCCTTCAAGTTGTTAACCCTATTGGACAGTGAGTCCTTGTTTTGGCAGTGAGCCTTTTCTCAGGTAGTGATCCTTTGTAATCAATTTTGATATTCTCTATAGTATGATTTAATCCTCACCATGGTTTTTCACTTATTGGGTTTTCCATGTAAATCTAGTGTTATTGTGTTTGTGTGATGTTTTTCAATTTTTTCACTTGCACTTAATGTTTAATCATTTTATCAAAGTTAAGGATTTGTGATTGATCTAAGTTCTGGTGAATATTCTAAAGTTAGATTTGCTACAACTAATTCACACCCCCTCTCAGTTGTCTTGTTCAACAATTTCTATCAAAGCTTGGTTCCTTGGAGAAGAGCTTAACCACTTAAGGAAGGTCTAGGATGGAAGGAAAAGTTATTCATGATTATCTGAGGTTTGATGTAAATAATTATGTTATCTGGAAAATACTGGTGGAAGAATATCTGGAGCTTTGTGGATATGATGTGGAAAAAGCTTACAAGAATACTTACAATCCTCCTACTCATGGTTTGAGTACGGCTAATGAGATCAAGGCACATGAAGCAAACAATAAGGTGAAGTACATTTTGAACTATAGTCTTGTACATTCTGAGTTGATTAAAGTTCAAAATTTGAAGACTACTAAGGAAGTCTAGGATGCTTTGGAAAAGGTGCACGAAGGAGATGAAAGGGTCAAAGAGGAAAATTTGTGGAACTTGGAGACATAGTTTGAGCTCCTACATATGTTTGAAGATGAGAATATTAAAGCCTATCTACAAATATTGGATTAAGTAATAGCTAGAATGCAAGGACTTAGTGCTACAATAGATGAATTCAGGATTGTAAATAAGATTCTTAGAACTCTCCCTAATGCTTATAGTGAAAAGATATGTGCTATTGAAGAACATATAGATTACAAGTCTTTCACTAAAGATCAGTTGTTGGGAACTCTGACATCTTATGAGATGAGAAAACTGAATTTGAGAAATGGATCCAAATCAGAAACTGCTTTTAAGGCTACAAAAGAAGAAGATATGGATGAAGAAAATCTTAATGAAGTAGAAGCTAACTTTGTGAGAAGGATGAAGAAAGGCTCTGGAATGTATGAAGGTGAGTTACCCTTTAAATTCTTTAGTTTTGGAGGAATAGGAAATTATGCTTCAAGGTGTCTAGAAAGAGCTAAGAGAAAAAGAAAAGATATGAGAAAGAAAAGAAAGGTAAGAAGATCAACAAAGCATATTATGTGAATGAGTATGCTAGTATATATGATGAGGAATCTAATTATGGAGATCTTGAAGACAATGAATGCTTGTTCTTGGCTATAAAAGATGAACCTACTTCTACTAATTCTAAAAAATGGGTGAAGAAATGTCCTCTAGAGAAGGAGAAAATGAAGGTACTGTAATCTCTACCCTACATGCTAAACAAGAAAAGAACTATTGGGTTGTTGACAAGGGTTGTTCACATCACATGACTGGTGATAAGAGTAACTTTGTTAAACTTGAAAAATATGATGGAGGCTTAGTTGTGTTTGGGGATGATACTCCAGTGCTAAGATTTGTGGGATAGGTTCGGTAAGTTTTGATGGCAAGAATAATATTGATGATGTCTACTATGTTAAGGGTTTAAGGAATAATCTCTTGAGTCTTGGAAAGATATGTAGTAAAGGATATAATCTTGTATTTAAAGATGAAAGATGTGAGATAAGAAAATATTTTAGAACAATTATTGTTGTAGGAAATAAATCTAAAGGAAATATCTACCAACTTAAGGGTGTTGATGGATGATGCTTTATGAATCAGATTAATGACAGTTGGTTGTGGCATTGAAGAATGTGTCATGAATTTTGATAACTTGGCAAGGATTAGTGCAGTTCGGGCTGTGAGAGATTTACCAAGGATTACAAAGCTTGTTGATGCTATTTGCAGGAATTGTTAGTTTGGAAAGCAAGTAAGAAACCGTTATAGATCAAAGGAATAATCTACTACTGGACTACTGTATTTAATCCATATAGATCTCTATGGTCCTACAAGAGTGATAAGTCTATAAGGTGAAAGTTACTTTATGCTTTTTATTGATGATTATTCTATATATACATGGGTTACATTTCTTAGAGAGAAGTATGATGCATTAGATAGATTCAGGAAATTCAATTCTATGGTTGAAAATGAAGTAAATTTAAGGATAAAAAGATTAAGGTCTAACAGAGTTGGTGAATTCACCTCCCATGAGTTTAATATGTTTTAAGAAGTGCATGGAATAAAAATACAGTTATTTTCTCTAAGAACTACTTAGAATAATGGAGTTGTTGAAAGAAAAAATGGAAAAATTCAAGAGGTTGCTAGATCAATGATTACTGAGGGTGGTCTATCGAAAGTTTACTAGAGAGAAGCTATTTGTACTACTGTTTATGTACTCAATCGAGTTCAAGAAAGAGAAAATAGTACAAAGACCCCCTATGATCTATGGTGTGGAAGAATTCCTACTGTTAAGTATTTCAAGGTATTTGGAAGAAAATGTTATATCAGACGAGATGAAGAAAATTTAGGAAATTTTGATGTAAGAAGTGATGAAGAATTTTTTCTTGAATATTCTACTAAAAGAAAAGCCTATAGATGTTTCAATAAAAGACTAAGGAATATTGTAGAAAGTAAAAATGTCAAGGTTGATGAAGAAATGAATAATTCAAATGATGTTGATGGATATGTGTCTGATGAACCTAATTGTATAAGGATTGAAGAAGTTGTGGAAGAATAGGAAGAGGATGAGCAAGAGAAGAAGATCTGGTGGTGTCACCCAATACACCTAGATATGTGCAGAAGAATCATTCAGAAATTCAAATCAATGGAGACAAGAAAAAATGAGTATTGACAAGAAGCAGAGTTGCTACTAGTGAGGTAAACCCGTGTTTACTTTTTGAGATTTAACTGAAGACTATAAGTGAAGCATGCAAAGATGATCATTAGATGGAAGCCATGAAAGAATAACTTACATAGATTAAGAAGAACCAAACTTGGGACTTGGTCCCAAGACCAGTAGATAAAAATATTATTGGATCAAAGTAGGTATTCAAAAATAAGCTGAATGAGAATGGAGAAGTGGTCAAAAACAAAGCAAGGCTTGTGTGTAAGGGTTACTCACAAGTAGAAGGCATATATTTTTAGGAGAATTTTAATCTGGTGGAAAGAATGGAAGATATTAGGATGTTATTAGCATTTTCTACTCATAAATATTTCAAGGTCTATCAGATGGATGTCAAGTCTACATTTTTGAATGGTGAGCTAGAATAAGAGGTTTGCATGGAACAACCAAAAGGATTTCAGTTGTCAGATCATCTAGATATGGTTTGCAGATTGAAAAAGGATTTATATGGATTGAAGCAATCTCCTAGAGCTTGGTATGCAAGGTTAGACAGGTACCTGACTCAACAAGGTTTCAACAAAGGTATGGTAGATATTAATCTATATTTTAAAATTGAAAATGATAAAATATTGACTGTGGTTGTAGATGTTGATGATATTATTTTGGAGGAAATGAAACTATGTGTAAGATGTTTATAGAATAAATGCAAAAATAATTTGAGATGTCTATGTTTGGAGAGATGAATTTATTTATTGGGCTAAAAATTAATCAAACAAATAAAGGAATTTTTATTTCACTGTCTAAGTATGTGAGAGAGATGTTAAAGAAGTTTGGGATGGATAGTTCCAAGCTCATATGCATTCCTATGGTGATTGGTTGCTAATTAGGTAAATATGATGATTCACCTAAGGCTAATCAGAGCAAATATAGATCTATGATTGGTGGACTATTGTATTTGTCTGCTACTAGACTGGATATTATGCATGATGTCTATCTTGTGGCTAGATTTCAAGAAGATCCTAAGGAAACACATGTTGCTATTGTTAAAAGAATATTCAGATATTTGAATGGCACTCCAAATTATGGATAATGGTATCATAGGGATACTGAATTTACACTAAATGCTTATACAGATACAAATTGGGCTGGATGTGTAGATGAAAAAAGAGTACAAGTGGTGGGGCATTCTTTCTTGATTCTAGATTGGTGGCATGATTGACTAAAAAGATAGATTTAATTTCCTTATCTACTGCTGAAGCTGAGTATATTTTTGTTGCATTCTATTGTTCACAATTTCTATGGATGAAACAAACATTCAAAGATATCACAGTTGTGTATGATGATCATATTTCTATCTTCTGTGATAAGACAAGTGCAATTAATATTTCAAAGAATCTAGTGATGATCTCGAGGACAAAGCATATATCTATCAGGTATCACTTCTTGAGAGAGAAGTTTGTGGAGAATGAAGTAAATCTTGAGTATGTTTGTACGAAGGATTGGATTGCTAATATATTTATGAAGGCTCTTCCTAAAGATACTTTTGAGTATCTCTAGGAGAAGTTAGGGGTCATTTCCCCTCCTTTCTTGAACTATATGCATATGGAGATGCATCATTCTAGTGGGTCTATGTATCTATCTTTCTTCTGGACTGATGTTTTAGGGGTGTAGACACGTAAAATGTACTGATTGATGCTACATGATTGATCCTGGTTACTAACATCATTTCATCCTAAATCATCCCTCGATCTAACCATTTAATCGAATATCCTTATTTGATTAGATTCATCAAATTTTCCCTCTTAATTAAATAAATCATTTATCTGATCAAGTCATTTTCTCTTGTTAATTAAATCAATCAATCTAATCTAATTAACCCTATATCTCTATTTAATTAAATAATTCATTTTATTTGATTAAATCTCTAAAGTCATCTTATTAAATTAAATGAATTAAAACCTTATTTGATTTAATTTAACATTCATCTTCTTTAATTAAATAAATAAAAAATATTTATTTAATTGGTCTCTAAATCACATTCTTCTCATCTTTTTATTTAAATCAACCCATAAATCTAAATCAAATAGTCACATCATCTAATCTCTCATTAAATTAATTAACCCTTGATTAATTTAATCCTAGTCCATGTCCCATCCTCTAGCTTTTGCCACTTGCACATAAAAATACATTTAATTCATTTATTAAATCTCTATTTTCTCTCAACGACATCTTTTAAAGAATATTCCTCCAAATTTGAAATCCATCCAAATAGATTTGTCCTTCCAACAAGACATTTATTCCATCTTATGCATTGAGCCAAGTGGCACTTAAGACATTCCTTTTTCCCTCTTACATGTCATTTCACTATTTTAAAATTCCACCTAATTGCATTTATGGGCACATTCATCAAAATGTGCACATCCTTTTTCCCATTCACATCTTGACAAGTGGCATTTGGCCATTGGTTGAAAGTTAGTCCCACATTGCTTCATTTTGGGCATTTCTCCATCTCATCTTTCTATAAATAAGAGGTTTCTCTCCTCATTTGATCATCCACAATTTGATTAAAGTTACTATACTCAATTTCATCTTCAAGCATATCCATCTCCATCCATTTTTATCAAGTTTATAGCTAGGTTATGCAGATTTTTCATCATGGAGCTCAAGTGAATCTTCAACAAAGTGGATCAACCTTCATCATTCATCAACATTACATCATAGGAGTTTGGAAAGGGTTAATTTTCACATCAAATTGGCACCAATTCCCCCAGGGGATCAAGAGTTTGCTTGCTTAATTAGGATTTAATTGCTTTCTCATTGTGTTCTTCATTTTATTTCCTAATTTGAACTTTGCTAATGGATTTCATGGGGAATCTTGATTCTCACTTGCATATGATCTAACTATGTGTTTGTTTCTCATGTTTATGCAGGTCTAGGATTGGGGTTCTACATTTGGCACTAGGAGGGAAGATCTCAAGATTAAATCACGTTTTTATCAAAAATTCTGTGCTTTTATCTATTTTTGTGTGTCTACAGGGAACTACACTGCTATTAGTCCAACATTGTAGTACAGAACCACTACCATTCCAATGTCACCATAAAGTACCGCTTCAAACTTCAAACTGCAACGCTTGATCTCTCCCACCCAAAATTCAAAAGTTCTAACTCCGTTGCTGGGTCAATACAAGGTCGTTGACTTTTTTTAAATTCCAAACTGCACTACTAGTGAAAAGTGCAACGCAATCATGCTCTTTGTTTTGGTGCAGAGTGATGCTTGTAGAATTAGCGTCACCATATAGAATCGATGGGTCCCTCAAACTACACTGCCTGTGCAGATTCCACCACTGGATTGAAGTAAAGAGTGAAAATTTCAATTTTTATGACATGTGCTTTTTTAATTTTGATCATCTGGGTTATTAATTGCTTTCATGACCTCTGTTTTGCAGTTCTAACTATTTTTTTGTAGGTTGGTCTAATCAAAGTGAAGGAGAAAAAGGAGGTTGAAAGAGGCATAATGACACCATTCTCTCATGATACCACATGTTTTTGAACACTTTATTGTTTTTTTAACACTCTTAGAGAATTCACAATCTCTTCTAAAAATTTGTTATCTTTCATGTGCTTAGGACCTACTAAATTTCTTTTGGGCTCTAAAAAGAACAATACAAAAAAAAAAAAAATTTGTTAAAAAGGGCTTAAAAAGAACTTTAGGACAAACTCACTAGATTTCGTTGAGGATTAACAATTGAATAGGTCAATTTCCATATTTCATTTTGGTGCACTAAAAAGAATCAAATCATTGCTTTGTGGATTTAAAATGAACAAGTGCTTCTTTGTTTTGTAATTACTTACTCAAAGTAATATCATTAAAAGGATGTATGTGCTTCTCTCATGCCTCACAGTGATCTTGAGAATCAAAAGGCCTTTTGGATACATTAAGTTGTGTAAGTAATTGACCACACACTTCAATTTGGACTATAAAATTGAAAAAATCTTGCGAGTGTGAGTGGAGCATATTGCATACATTCTCTCTCTTTGGTTCACAACAAAGATTGATTGAGTTACAGATATGTTTTCTTGCTTTTGTTTATCTTAGAGGGCCTACCTTGTGGGAAAAATTATTCACCCAAGGGAACGACCCAACCGGGAACATGCTAAAGCCAAGTGACTTCCACCCAGAATATAAGTGTGGATATTGGAACAAAGACCAATATCACGAGGATTATTTTGGCGAGAAGGGTAGCAATGGTCTCTCACTGCATGGATGGTTCCCCAAGAATGGAATTCCCGCATTAAAACCCTTGTTTAGAAAGGACAAAATCCTAATCTATTTGTTGGTGCAAGAACGGTCGTTCTAAAGCTGCCCAACACTTTTACAGATTTTAGTAGAAATGGAAATTATTCCATGGGAGTTTCATGGGTATTGATGCTTGGCTAACCCAAGAAGCAAGTGCACTGTAAGGGGGAGCCTATGTGGTCAATCATCTAACCATTTGCTAAAAGTAGGCGTAGCTAGACTTGACCAGGTGGGGATTCAACAAATACAGTCTTTCATAGCCATAGGGTTGTACTTGTTCTTGGAAAAAAATACTTTTCTTGTTCGTAAACATTTGAAAACAAACATTCAACATTATCATCAAACTTCAAACCTTTTAGGAAGCAAATATCTTTGACAAAATTCATGTGTTATTGGTTACCCTTGGGATTTTATCCTTAGAGGTTTCTAAACACTTGAATTTATATCTCAATTTGCTTGCTAAAGTCAACAATAGGTAACTTTTTCCTTGATTTCATCAAAGTTCCACATAATGTACTTTGTGGGATAAGAAGAAGTTAAGACATTATACATCTAGTTTCAAAAGCTAAATCAAGAATTGTTTGTGGTAAAAAGAAGTCACTAAGAAAATATAGGAAAAATTGGACCCCACACATGTGTCTCAAATGATTTCATGCAAGATCAAAATCTGGAAACCAAAGTCAAAAGCTCTTAGTCCAAAAGAACATCAAAAGTGTCTCTCAACGCTCTACGAATTCAGAAAAAGATTATTTTTCAATTTTTACAGAAGAGCCTCTAGAAACAATCCTAGTTTGTACTTGTTCTATTATTGTCAAAATCCTAATCTTTTTCGGGAATTTTAACACCTTGTTTAGATTAAAGCATGTTCTTCAAAACTGAGGTCTTGTAAGCAAGAGTCTTTTTAGGTACACATACGATCAAATTCAAACCTTCATCCATATTTCAAACATCAAACCAAAATCATCTGACCAACAACTCTTGAAAATATTGAAATCATCCTTCATACTAAACTTTGTGGGAAATCCATGAATCAAAATCAAAATCAAAATCAAAATCAAAATCCTTGAATCAAACATCAAATCATCTTGTTTAGCTAGGTATATGTTGATGCATCCTTCTCCATATTCTTAGTTGAATTATCATCTTGTTTAGCTAGGTATATGTAGATGCATCATTCTCCATGTGCTTATTTGAATTATCATCTTCTTTGGTTAGGTGTGGGTAGATGCATCCTTCTCCCTACACTTGGTCAAAATTATCCTCTTGTGAACAAGTATATCCCATAGATAACATCCAACATCTTGGGATCTATTTGTTCATTATCCAAAATCAAAGCAATCCAAAATAAAATCAAGGAAAAAAAATCAAAATCCAAAAAATCCAAGAATCCAAAAAAGTCCCAGAATTCTAGCATCCCCTCAAGATCTTCTAAGATTTCCACCATCCATTTCATTCATCTTTCATACACTTCATCATTTCACCTTTGATCCTTAATCATCCTAAATCTTCTCTTTTGTACCTAAAGTTATATCAATCCAAAGAATTAGAGATTCATCTCCCACATTCTTTAAAATCAATCCCTATTTTATGGTGCAAACTATATCTCAACACAAGAGGAACATGGAAGCCAACAAAGAATCATCCACTTCAAGTGACCTAAGTCAAACCAATTCTGAAATGAATACCTTTGGATCAAGCAATCCTCTAACTAACTTTCCTTCATCATCACAAAATCCTCAAGAGGAAGGTCAAGTAGAGGATTTCACCAATAATTCCTTTGGAATGACACAAGATGATATCATTGAAATGGTCCAAAATCCTGAGAATCATAGAATTATCAACATCATGATGAGACTCAATCCCTCACTATACATGCTTGAATTAGCAAAACAAGGGGCTAAACTCCCTTCTAGTTTTGATGTGAGAACCATTGTGGAACCATATTTTGGGGTCATGCCTCCAATTTCATCCATTACCCCAATCTCATCTACAACTCCATTCCAAAGAATCACTCAACCCATCCCCCAAATTACATCATCCATTTCTCCAACTCAACCCATTGTTAACGAGGGAAGCACATTTCTTAATGCACTACAAACACACCCCCTCATGAAAAATCAAGATTTGGACGTAAACATCATCTTGGGGAAATCCATCCCCAAAAAACCATCACATCCATATGTCCCCCTCGCCTTTCATGATCCTAATGACCCATTATCATAATCATTTCATGCAACACCTCAAAAATCTCTCCCCATAACCTCGCAAGGAGAAGGTGACTTATTTGGACCAAGGGGCATCTTTGACCCTACATCTTCATCATTTCCACAAGGGAGTATGCCACTCACTTTTCCACCACTTCCACCCTTTCCATCAATATCCACATCACCTCTTAGTTTAGGGCTTCCCCCTTTACTAAACATCAATCAACAAAATCAGATCAACCCCCTGATCATCAATCAAAATATCATACCAAATCCTCCCATCTTGCCATCGATATCACAACAACATATGGCAACCATCCCAATGATGCAAACCACCACCATCACCTCATCAACCATCCCCCAAACATCTCAAAACATGGTCTCTCAAGGACCAAACATATCAATCGCACCATCCACCACCCAAATCCCAATCATCAATATGACGGTCCCTCTCATCACCACAACAAACACCATTCTAAATCCACCACCACCACCACCGCCACCCAATTTAAACACATAAAACCAATACAACATTGCATTGCAAGCTGCTCAACAAGCTTCCTATCAAAAGGCACTTTAGGAAATTTAAAACTGGAAAGTTGCATAACTAGCTGCTCCACAAGCGCAAACACAATTAGCTGCATAGCAAGCAACACAAAAAACGCAAGCCGCGCAAGCCACTCAAGTTGATCAAGTTGCACAAAAAGGGAAACAAGCACAACAAGCACAAAAGGTTGCTCAAGCCCAAGCCCTATTACAACAACAACAAGCTGATCCAGCCACACAAGCTACCCAACAAGCACAAGCCCAAGCTCAAGAACAAGTGCAAGCTCAAGCCCAATACCAAGCTCAACAAGCACAAGAACAAGAAAAAGCACAAGTGAAAGCACATGCACAAGCGCAATACCTCACACAACAACAAGCAGCCCAACAACAATCATATAAACAAGCGTTGAAGCAATACCAAGAGTAGCAAGAAGTAGCCTGATTAGCAGCCCAACAATAGGCATTATTGGAACAACAACAACAAAAAGACCAACAACAAGCACTATTAGCACATGAACAACATGACCAACAACAAGAATTATTGGTACAATAGAAATTGCAAGCATACTTGGCACAACAAAATGTGCAAGCACCAACTAACCCACCCATCCCCCCAACAATTGAACCACCGCAGAACACCTTCACTCCACCCCCTGATCTGTAAAATGATGTGACAACACAAATCAGGTTGCTCTTGTAACAAGTGCTTGATCTTTAGTCAGGAAAAACCATGAAAACACCCAACAACTTGTGTTCTTATCCCTTTGACAAGAGTCTTGCAATGAAACCATTCCCAAAGGGATTTGAGATCCCCATATTTTATAAATACTGTGGGACGGGAAACCTTGAAGATCACATCGATGAATTCCAGGTGCATTACATGGAAGTCACATATGATGATACATATCTGATGTAGCTATTTCCTAGAAGCTTGGTTGGCCATGCCATGGAGTAGTTTGCTCACCTCCCTCTTTGCATCAAAAAGTTCCAAGAGATAGTAGATGAATTCATCATAAATTACACATTCAATATCGGTATGGATGTTAGTCTAGAGGAACTATCAGCTCTAAAACAATGAAAGAATGAATCATTTGCTTCCTTCCTACAATGATGGCAATCCAAGGCCAATCAGAGAAAATGGGCCATGCGAGAAGAACAAAAATTTTGCACCATCATCTCAAATCTTGGGGGAAACTTGGCATTCCATCTCAAAGTGCAAGGTATCACCGCATATGACCAATTGATCTCCAAGGCACTTAACATTTAATGAGCCCTTATCGCACAAGAAGGGTCACCCACATATCCTGAACAACAAAACAATTTCCCATCACCAGTTACAATGAAAAACCTCATACATGGGAAAATAATAGAAACATTACCAACAATGGTGTTGTCGACGCTAAAATTGTCATCAACGTTCCTCAAAAAAACACATCCACACCCCAACAACAATCCAAAAAACACCATCAAAACAATCATCAAGCTAACACGGTGACACAATAGCCAAACAACTAAATGATCAACAATGTGAATGATCAAAGGGGCCCACCCCAGGGAAACAAAAAATCCCCCAAGGAGAAATACATAGCCCTTGGGGAATTGGTTGAATCCATCATGAAGAGGTTAATGGTGGAAAAACTCATCACAATCCCCACTTATGAAAATTATCAAGAACCCTTGATAAAACAACCATGGTATAATGAAAATAATCTTTGTGATTTCCATAAGATCAAGGGACACACAACTTCTAGTTGCATGAGGCTGAAAAACTTGATTCAAGACCTCATTGATCAAAAAATCATAAATGTAGAGCAACCAACGGGAAATCAAAATCTCAAAATCTACATGAATCTAATGCCCAATCATAATAACAAAGGGAACAATAACAATGATAAGGGGAAGGGTACCTTTAAGAGTGTAAATCATGTATACAACTATGTTGTCACATCCCTAGATGAATATTGCACTACTATCACCATCAAAGGAGCCCATGTTGATTGTGGAGTCACCACAAGAGGTGGAAAAAACACCATTGCAAGGTCATCTCAGCCAAACAAAGCACACAATTCCAACCCAAGATCTATTCCCAATGGCTATAATGTCCTTGACCAATTACAAAGAACCCTAGCTCAGATCTCCATCATGGAGTTGCTGAAAATTTCATCGGCCCACCAAAAAATCCTTAAGGAAGCATTGGCATCATCCACTGTCTTCGCGGATCTTGATGCGGAACAATTCCAAGCTATGGTTAGAAAAATCATTACCCCAAACCTTCTTACATTCTCCAATCAATATTTTCCCACCCAACCATCTCATAATCACACACTCCATCTAGAGGTCCTAGTGTATAAGAACAAAGTCAAGAGAGTCTTGGTGGATGGGGGTGTCAGTTAAAAAATTTTCTCCCTCAAGCTCATAAAGAACCTAAAAAATCTCTAAGGATTCCATTGAAAAAGGAAAAGGCATCACAATTAGGGCATATGATGATCAAGAAAGAGTGTCTCAAGGCACTATACAACTCCCTATTCAAGTAGGGCCAGCAATTATGGAAACTATCTGTCAGGTCCTGGACCTTGATTTTCCTTACAACATTCTCCTAGGGCATCTGTGGATCCATGCAATGCATGCAGTAGCATCAACCTTCCATCAATTTTTCAAGTTCACATACTAGGTCCAAGAGATCACTATCCATGGGGATCCTGAACCATTCTCTTACTACAAAATCCTAGAGGAAAAATACTACAAAATCCCCCAAGTGCCTAAAAATGATGAAGGCCCATTAACTTCGTATATTGATCTAGCTACTCTTGCCTCCACTTCTGTGGCAGAGACACCCACCATTCCCGCCATTTCCGATATCAAGTTCATCATTCAGGAAAATGGATGTGGACACTATACAATCCCAAAAAATCATTTTGTGGTAGGAGAGTTGCCACAATCTCCTAGGTCATGAGGACGACCACAATCAAATGATGCCTCTTCATCCCAAACATTCATTGCAGGATCTTCCAGCTTCAGAAGTTGGGTAGATCTCAGGCACGAAATAATAGAAGAAGATCCATCCCATCTCCTGTATCAAGACAATAGACCAACAACCAATCTACCAATGGATGATAGTAGTAAAGGCTTGCAAATGATGCTCACCATGGGCTATGATAGAAACATAAAGCTTGGGAAAAATGACAATGGGCTTCTAATGCCCATCATTCCTAAGACATGAATAAAAAATATTGGCCTCAAATGTACCCCCTTAGCATAACCATACATGGCCCAAATCTCCCAGTTAAGAAGGTAAAAATTCCTCAACAAATGGCAATCGCCCAATGATTATCGGTATCCACAGGTTTGCATTTAGAGAATTTCAACTTTGACATCACTGAGGTGTGTAGTAGTGAGGATGATGAAATTGAGAGAGGTATACCCACACTATTTGAAGACTCTAACCTCTTTATGATTAGTACCCTATCCTATGAGTTTGAAAACCAATCCCATGAGATAAAGCTATTCTACCCCCAACTCATCGATCACAACCAACAAGGACCACCAATTCTTGACACTTTCGAGAATGACAAGGTGCTCTCAGAGTTCATGGGACTGCGAGATAATATTCGATGTGGGGATCATAAAGTTGGATTTATCATTGTTTTGGACACAAATTCATATTATGGGGAAACAATTGAATCCCTTAGTCACAAAAGCAAAAAACTGAGAATAATCTCTAGGTCCTTAAGTGAAATCCACACCATGGCACTCCAAAAATAGTAAAAAGAAAGGATGCATCCGATGGTGAAAACCTCTCTGAGGGGCCAAAGATGGGGGATTCAATCTTCCTCTCAGAGCTCTACATCAAAGAATATCTACTCACACCTCTAGCCCTCATGCCACTGATCTCAAGAAAGCCTCTCATCCTCTATGTATTAGCAAAAAAAGCAACCCTCAGTGCTCTCCTAGCTTAGCATGATGAAAATGGGACAAAGAGGGTCATCTATTACATTAGCCATACAATGGTTGGGCATGAGTTAAAATACTCATTCATCAAAAACTCTTGTTAGCAATAGTGTTTGCTTCACAAAAATTCAAACACTACATGTTAGTACACAAAATAAAACTCATTGCCAAAATCCACCCCCTCAAGTACCTATTGTCAAAAGAAATGCTCATAGGAAGGATGGACAAGTGGGTCATGATTCTATCTGAATACAACATCGAGTATGTGGAACAAAAATCAATCAAAGGCCAGGTGATCGCAAATCAGCTTGTAGAAGCACCCATGTATTCAGAGAATCCAATCATATCAGAGTTTCCAGATGAATCCATCTTCAATCTCAGCATAGAAAACCACTGAAAACTCTACTTTTATGGTTCCTACATGCAATATGGATCAAGAGTTGGTGTCTTCTTCATCACCCCATAGGGGGACTGTATACCTAGATCCAACAAATTGGCATTCCCCTACACTAACAACATTACAGAATATGAGACTTTAACCATAGATCTTAGAATAGTAGTGTAGTGGCACATCATGGCCCTCGAGGTATATGGAGACTCCTAGCTGATAATCAATCAATTGAAAAATGAGTACCAAACAAAGGATGATAAGCTAACTCCATACAAAAAGTTGGTAGAGAGTCTGAAGGAATCATTCATTGATATCACATTTGAGCAGATTTTTAGATCAAATAATAGAGCAACAGACACCATGGCAATGATTGGATCCCTACTGGAAATCCCTTACAACGTCCTGAGACATGAATTCTTGGTAGAGTAGCTTCTCGTGCCTGCATTTAAGGTACCAGATTCATAATTTGTGTGTAAAATTGTTGAACCTGGTGATCCCTGGTACCATGAAATTTACACTTATCTGAGAATATGAGTCCTCCCAACTGACATAACCTCAAACCTTAAGAAAAACTTTGTCAAAAAATCATCTTGGTTTGTCATCCTAGGAGATACCCTTTACCATAGGAGCATAGAAGGAACCTTGTTGTGATGCCTAAATTTTGAGGAGGCTCTGACCGCCTTGACTAAGGTGCATAATGGCATATGCGGTTCACACTCAAGCGGTATGACCTTGGCCAAGAAATTGCTAAGGATAGGGTATTATTGGCCTACTATGGAAAGAGAAGCACATGAATATGTCAAAATATGTCTACAATGTTAGCAGCATGGGGACCTCATCCATGCTCCAACTCAAGAGCTTCATCCCATCATCACACCATGGCCATTTTCACAGTGGGGGCTCGATCTCATTGGAAAAATCACCCCCACCTCATCCAATGGCCACAAGTTTATTATTCTTGCCACTGAGTACTTCACCAAGTGGGTGGAATCCATCCCCATGACATACATCACTGGAAAGCAAATATCAAAGTTCATCCTTAACTATCTCATATGCTGCTACGATGTCCCACAAGACATTATCTCATATAATGGGACACTATTCAAAATTCAAGATGTTTGTGACCTATGCGAGAAATTCAAAATTCGACACTGCTTTTCCACCCCATACTATCCCCAAGGGAACAACCAAGCTGAGGCTACAAACAAGACCATTCTAAAAATCCTCAAGAAAATGGTCAATGAAGTTGGTCGTGACTGGCACTTGCAATTGAATCCTTCCCTCTAGGCCTATCAAACTAGCATCCACACACCAACAGGTACCACTTCCTTTTCCTTGGTCTATGGATCAGAAGCCATATTACATATCGAGATTGAGCTCCAGTCACTAAGAATATCACTACAAAATCTCATCATAGATGAGGAATACTGGGTATCAAGACTAAATGAACTAGAGCTATTGGATGAGCGACATATGGACACTTTAAATCATTTACAAGTCTATCAGAACTGACTCAAGAGGAGCTGTAACAAGAACATTAGGAGTAGGACCTTTCAGGTCGGAGAACTTGTGCTAAAGGAAAATCAAAAGAAAATTCCAAATCCAAAAGACAAAGGAAAATTTGAACCCAACTAGTTGGGACCATTCATCATCATAGCAAGCTACAAGTTAGGGGCATATCAGTTATCAACACCCGAAGGGGAACCTATGCAGGAGCCAATCAACAACTCCCATGTTAAAAATTTTTATGCCTAAATCTTGCAAGGTATAGAACCAAAGAAATCAAAAATTAGAAAATTCCCAAAAAAAATGGTCATCCTGATGAAAACCTCGCAAACAGGCATCATGGTGACAACAAAAAATAAAAAAAACACAAAAATCCAAAAAAATCAGAAAAAGGATTAAAAATAGTAAAGAAAAAAACCGTCTCTAGTGAAAACCACTTTGGTGGTGCTTTGGGAAAGTACCTCATTGAAAACTTGGAAAATAGGCACCTTGTGTAAATAAGAACTTTCCATCCACCAAGATCTCCACGACTCATTTTGCATGATCCACCCATTACGCTTCCATCATCCATCACATTACATATCTTCATCCATCATCCATTCGACATCTGCATCATAGCTTGGTCCTGTGTTTGTGTCTTGAACCCTCCTAGTACTACTCAGCCCATCCTCAAGGTTAGTTTGTCCTACCTCTATTGGAGTAGTCTACTGTTTCATGCTGGGGGCATGTCTTCGTCAGATTGGATTCGTGTATGTTCTTGAAATCCCTAAAATTAGAAAATCCAAAAACATCGAAAAATAAAAAAATTTAAAAACATCAAAAAATTAGAAAACTCAAAAAAAAATTGAAATATATCAAAATCCAAAAAAAAAATTCAAAAATTCAGTCAAAACAGTCAAAAATAGAGTCGTCTTGTCGAACTATGAGTCTCTGAGCCTTGAATGTAGGCAAGGTTGATCTTTGATCATCCCCTAAGACACTTAGGTTATTCCTTTAGGAGTCCATCATAATAAACTGGCAATCCATTTGTTCATATCTCATCAATAATTGAGTTTGTGTTAGTTGAACTATGTGGTCTTTGTGTGTATAATGTAGGCAAGGCTAATCTATTTATTAGCCCTCGAGGCCCCTAGGATAGGTCTTTAGGTTAGTCTCTTGGTCAAAATCTTGGAAAACCCCAAAACATTTGAAAATTTAAAAATCAAAACATTTGTAAAACCTTGAAAATACCAAAAACAACCTCAAAACATTTCAAAACATCAATTAACATCCAAATATTTGAAAAAATCCATCTGTCTCATCTCACTTTCACCTGCAATAAACATCACTCTTAATAAATCAATCATCATCCTCAACCTTTGATAAAACGTTTGGAAACAAGTCTAGCGGATCAAAAGTGAAAACTCAAAATGTCAAAGTCTAAAGTCTAGGTCAGTAAGTAAACAAGTTATTCAACTCTTTGTGTCAATAGCCTATCATCCAATCAATCTCATATCAAATCATTTAATATCACCATGTCCTAGAATGCATCCTTCCTATAATAGACATCAACATCAGGCATCACCGTAGTTTAGTCTTGGCTAGTGGTTTTGGAGAACATCAACTTGTTTGCTTACTTTTTCTTTCTCTTTGGATTTATCTTATTGTGCTCATTCCAAGGACCTCTTGATGATGTCCAAATGAAGGATTTAGAGAGATAGGAATGGGGCAACGATCATTATTCTTTATCTGCTATACTTGTTGGATATCTTTGTAATAAAACCTTGGTCATGCATGCTTTGTTTAGGTGTAGGGAGGATGTTTTAAGTATCTTGTTGACCATAGGAAGGATTTCCTTGCTATGTTTTGGTCTGACATGTCTGGAATATCTTAACTACATTTTGAATAAGGTTTCAGACGCCAGGTGTGAACAAAAATACTCCTATCTAATTGTTGAGTCAAATTCCATCACACTAGGTACAATGCCATCCTAGTTCTTTATACCTTGATGCATCGTACTTATGTGTGTAATCAAACATAAGGTAATTGGCCCTTTGAAAATCCCAACTCCTCAGCAAGTAATCATCATCATTATCATCATCTCATGTCTTGTTGGAATCTCTTGCTTTCTTCTATCTCTTGCTTTTTGTGCTAACATGGTACCATGATAGTTAATCACAAATCATTATCATCATTGCATTCATCCTGCATCCACAAAACCGTTAGCATATTGCTTACTTCATATCATATCACATAGAAAACATTAAGCATTACACATGCATTTCATTTTTGTCCATATGTAATATAGATTGGTTATTCTAAGCATCTCATAAATCATACATATGCATCCATTATATAAAAACAAAAATCAATCATCCCATAGCATTATAAACATTTGCATCATCATAGCATCATTTTCATTCATCATATCCTAACATTGCATAATCATCCCATATCACATATAAGCATCCATTACGCCATATATCATATATCAAAAGCATTCATTTGCATATCATAACCATCATATCATAACACATACATATCGTTTCATTTAATATTGTTTCATCATATCATCTCATCACGTCATCATCATAACATCATAAGTACATATCATACATGAGAAAATTACATGCATCTGATCATCCATCATAGCATAACATTATAGATCCATTAGTCTAAGCATATTGCATACCATAACATTTTGCATACATTATGAGTAGTACATCAAAAAAAAATATTGAAAAAGAAAGCATCTCATCACATTTTCATCATCAAATAGAACATCATGCACATTATAACATCACATAACATTATGGCATAAGCATCATAGCATTATTGTATCACATTTCATAGCATATAGAAAGTAAAGGCAATAAAGGCATGGAATTAGAATAGAACACATCATATAGCATCAAATCAACGCCATCATATATATACATATCATCACAATAACTACACTGTAATGGTACAAAAAATTGGATCAATGTATATGTGTCTGTCAATAGAGTACAATGGCCCATGGGGCTATCAAAAAAAATCCCATGGGGTGCAAAAAGAATCCTATCTCTGATCAAAATAACCTAACCCTATTGGCTACTGCCCTCATCATTGCTCTCTCTCCATGATCCTCTACAGGTTTGTGGTCGGTCCTCTGTGAAAAATATGGGACTCAGGCTACTCAGGGCACAACCTGATATTAATGCAACCTGTAATAGTCGGCCTCCTGGATGGCCTCCCTGTATGCTTGAAGCGATAATGTGCTCCGGGAGGAAGATGCAGCCATGCTCTCTAGCTGTTGTTGTCTACCCATCTCAGCTACCACCTATAGCTCTACAGCCTATCTCTGCTAGACCACCTAGTCCCACTCTAACCATAGTTGATCTCTAAAAGCTACTAGTGCCCACACCTATGCTTGTAACTACAAAATATGGCCATCTCTAGGGTCTGGTTGGGGAGGTGGCTGCACGGGTGGCTAGTCCTGACCTCTATCTCTGGGTGGTGATAGGACCATATCTTGTCATCCCTGATCATGATCCTACTATCTTGGGACTAGATCCTGTCTCTACTCCCCCACCTATAGATCTAGGAGTGTCTGATCTTGTACCCCCCTATCTTGATCGAGTGGTGGTCCTATTCCTCCTCAGTCCCCGTCTCCGTCCCCTCAGCCTTGACCTGCCCCTTTGCCTCTGGCTCTGCATTGAGTAGATGGTGTCCCTAGAACTATCAGACAAAGAGGCATCCTGAACCAATCCATGTAGGCCTGCATGGTCCCTTCATCCACCTAACCCTGGTCATATGGCCATGACCTAGTCACCAACTGCATAAAGCTCTGAACTGCCTCGTGCATAGGAATATACCAGCCCTAGGAGCTTTGACTCATAGTTCATGCAAAAATGGCCACATACTGATTGTCTGGCCTATCCTGTGGCTCATCAAACTACCTCTGAACCCTACCCAGTAGGTACATCTTGAGCATCATGTGCTCTCTACCCTACATCAATTTATCTTGGTAGGCAAAGAAAAGCTACTGTATATCATCATACCATGCAGGCCATCCAAGATATGGCTGCCAAGTAAAAGAGCACATATCATCAAGAACTCTCCTCCAATGAGGAATCTCATGATGTCCTATGTGGGTGAATGAGACACCTCCTCTATACTGCCAAAAAACCAGATCATCTGGCTCCATGGGAACTGGGACAACTCTCGGACGAAGCACAACAATGTGCTCCCAAGCCCAGATGTGCAGAAGTGTGACACTAGCACATAGTGCTCGGTCGTCGAGGTAGTAAAACTCATGCAAATATCTATACACTGAGGCTAGAAGAACTGGCCCACATGCAAATAGTGTCCATCGATGAACCATGCGCTCCCAAGCGAGCCCCCATCTAGGATGGAAATATCTACCCCGCCGATCTGGTGTGACAAGACCTGCTATGATGGGTACAATGATAAGGTAGAAGGGTGATATAGAGAGCCTATAATGATCTAACTCAATCTGCCCTCATAGAAGACAAGCTAATCAGGGCCCATAATGTCATAGTAGGCCTCCCTCCCAACATCTATGTCATATATCACCCACTCTTCGTGGATGGGAAATCTATGGATTTGCCACACATCCTCTAGTAGTGTGACCATCACCTCACCTGTCAGGAGGTGGAAAGAGGATGTCGCGCTCTGCCACCTCTTAGTGAGTGTTGTTAGCATGCCCAGGTGTGTTTGAATGGGTAGTGCATAGGCAATGTACCACAGTCTGATCCACCCTAGGTGCTCCTACTGTCGCTCAGTCAGATCATCCAAAATGTTGAAAGGATCCTAGGGCCTATGCTTGCGTGAATATAGTTCTCTTGCCTCCTCCTACATCAGGAAATCCATTGTGTTAAAATTCATCAAGAAAAAATCCTAATCATGGTTTGTCTCAGCATCCTAAGGCAACCTCAGCGTCACTTTCTATGGGTGCGATGCAGTTTGCAAACTCCAAACTGTGCCACTAGGAGAATTTGAATCTCAAACTTCACTGCAGCATCATAGTTTGAGAATGCACCTCAGTTTGACCTAAACCCTAAGTTTCAAAGAAGACCACAGCGATGCACTTTGCATTTGCGGTTGGGTTTGGAATTTAAGCCCTAATTCAAAACTATGCCATGGTGTTGCTACTCATGACTGCGGTGTAGTTTGAGACCGAGTGGTGCCATTTAAAGTTTGCAGTGGTGGAGTTTAGAACTGCTCCTAAAAGCTAAGTTTCCTCGGCTATTAAATGTGCACATAAATCAAAAAACAAAGTTGGGTCAAGTTGACTCACAGGTGGTCCAATGCCAAAAAGCCTCTGGTATGTCTGTACTTGGTTGGAAATGTGCAGGGTAAGCTATCGTTGCACCATCTCACAAAGGTGTCAGAGCTCAAGGTTGCAAAATCTCTTAAGGCTGTATGTGAAAATGAATTGGAAGTGGCCCCACAAGGCCTATTTAAGCCTAAACATTAGGGTTTTTTGACACCGTTTAGCCATTCTGTTAGGGTTTTGGTCCCTTGATCCCATTTTTGTCAGTTCAAGGGCCATTTTTGCATCGTTTTTTGCATTTTATCTCATTTTTGACCTCATGGAGCATTTCTGGACCCCTCGGGCACCTTGTCCTCTTTTTTTGCGAGATCACCCAAAAAGTTGAAATTTTCTTCTGATCTCTCGAGGGGGCAGTTTATCGGCATGTTTTTCCCGCTAAGGCAGCAGTGGGGCAAGTTTTGAAATATAATTTTTTTTGAATTTTGATCGAGACGGTTTATTCTTTGAATCGGTGCAACAGGTGCACTGCTTCAAAGAGGGGCAAAATGTAGACACGTAAAATGTACTAATTGATGCTACACGCTTGATCTCGGTTACTAACATTGTTTCATCCTAAATCATCCCTCGTTCTAACCATTTAATCGAATACCCTTATTTGATTAAATTCATCAATTTTTCCCCCTTAATTAAATAAATCATTTATCTAATCAAGTCATTCTCTCTTGTTAATTAAATCAATCAATCTGATCTAATTAACCCTATATCTCTATTTAATTAAATAATTCATTTTATTTGATTAAATCTCAAAAGTCATCTTATTAAATTAAATAAATTAAAACCTTGTTTGATTTAATTTAACATTCATCTCCTTTAATTAAATAAATAAAAAATCTTTATTTAATTGGTCTCTAAATTATATTCTTCTCATATTTTGATTTAAATCAACCCATAAATCTAAATCAAATAGTCACATCATCTAATCTCTCATTAAATTAATTAACCCTTGATTAATTTAATCCTATTCCATGTCCTGTCCTCTAGCTTTTGTCACTTGCACATGAAAATACATTTAATTCATTTATTAAATCTCTATTTTCTCTCAACTTAGCATCTTTTAGAGAATATTCCTCCAAATTTGAAATCCATCCAAGTGGATTTGTCCTTCCAACAAGACATTTATTCCATCTTATACATTGATCCAAGTGGCATTTAAGACATTCTTTTTTCCCTCTTACATGTAATTTCACTATTTTCAAATTCCACCTAATTGCATTTATGGGCACATTCATCAAAATGTTCACATCCTTTTTCCCATTCACAACTTAACAAGTGGTATTTGGCCATTGGTTGAAAGTTAGTCTCACATTGCTTCATTTTGGGCATTTCTCCATCTTGTCTTTCTATAAATAAGAGGTTTCTCTCCTCATTTGATCATCCATAGTTTGAGTAAAGTTACTATACTCGATTTCATCTTCAAGCATATCCATCTCCATCCATTTTTATCAAGTTTATAGCTAAGTTATGCAGATTTTTCATCATGGAGCTCAAGTGAATCTTCAACAAAGTAGATCAACCTTCATCATTCATCAACATTGCATCATAGGAGTTGGGAAAGGGCCAATTTTCAGATCAAATTGGCACCAATTCCCCTAGGGGATCAAGAGTTTTCTTTCTTAATTAGGATTTCATTGCTTTCTCATTGTGTTCTTCATTTTATTTCCTAATTTGAACTTTGCTAATGGATTTCATTGGAAATATTGATTCTCACTTGCATTTGATCTAACTATGTGTTTGTTTCTCATGTTTATGCAGGTCTAGGATTGGGTTTCTACAAGGGGCTACCTCTCAAGGGGAGCAGGTAGTGTCATGTGTTGTCATTGTATGAGTATTCTATTTTTAATGTCAAAGGGAAATCAATGTAAAATATCCTTTTCCTTTTCCATTGATATCAAAGGGGGAGAGGAATAATGTGAAAAAGAGAAGATTATCATGTGAAAAATATTATCTACAAAGGGGGAGAAACAAAAAGCAAAATCATTAGAAGTGCATTCAAAGCTAGTATGTTGTCTTTGATAGTTTTTCACATCATGTGTTTCCATCAATGACAAAGGGAGATATTTTTGCAAGAATGAAGGTGTTTCCTTTGAAGTCAATTGGTCAATTGGTTATCAACTAGTTATTGTTTTCATTTATGTCATGGATATAGGTTATTGGTTGTACATGTCAAGGATATTGAGAAAATTGTAATGAAGAAAGGTTGTAGGTGTTTAGTGGTTGCTTTTGGTTTTTCTTTGTGATTTTCTCCTATGTTTGTGTGGTTCATATATGTTTATCATGGTTGTTGGAAGATGCTATATCCAAATTTTTTGCTTTTGATTCATTGTATAGTGTGAGTTATGCTCACCAATTGTGAACTGTGGTTTTCTGTGTATATGGTTGAGGTTCAAGAGAATTGTTGTTGGTTCAGATTTATTTTTGGTTAATTCTTATGACTTCTGGTTCCAGAGTTAAGTTGATATGATCGTGTTGAAGATAATTCTAGTGTCTAGAATCTAGTGTCTAGAAGGATTTGATCCTACTAAGGGTTGTGTGAGCTTAATTATTCTATGTGTTTTACACTCATTTGGTTGACCTTGTGTTGAACACTAACTTTGAAGTTAATGAAGCATGTTGGGACCTATTTGGGTCCTCATCAAGAGTGTGTTTGGGTTTCCCTATTTCTAATTTCACCCTAGGATGTTTTGGCACAAACCTAATTTGAATTTGATGATGGATGGATGACTTTGAATATGTTTCAAAGTTGACGATGGTATTAATACAGGATGACATAGTGGTGAAAGCAGAACAAAGAGATAAGTGAAAATAAATAGAGCAAATAGATGTGAAATAGATGTGAATCAATGGGTGTGTGTGATGTGAGTGTGGAAGATCAGTGCCAAGTCTAAATGTTGAGTTTTTGGATGTAGTGAGTTGAAGGTGTACTCTGTCTTTCATGCATGTCTGCAAGTGGTTGAGTAAATTGTGGTGGAAATCTCTGTTGCATTAAGATTTTCTTCTCTCTATAACATATCTCTTCTATATTTTTTGTATCTCTATGGTAGTGAGCCCTTCGAATGGTTAACCCTATTGGATAATGAGTCCTAATCTATACAATGATTCCTTGTTTTGCTAGTGAGACTTTTCTCACATAGTGAGACTTTGTAATCAGTTTTGATATTCTCTATAGTGTGATTTAATCCTCATTGTGGTTTTTCCCTTATTGGGTTTTCCATGTAAATCTGGTGTTACTATGTTTGTTGATGTTTTTTAGTTTTTGTACTTGCACTTAATGTTTACTCATTTTAGTAGAGTTAAGGATTTGTGATTGATCTAAGTTCTAGTGAATATTCTAAAGTTAAATTTACTACAATTGATTCAACCTCCCCCCCTCTGAGTTGTCTTCTTCAACAAATTAAGCTCTTAATTTTTCAAATTATGCATTCCAAGGCCTAATTTTTACTATTTTTTGAAGGATTGCAAGCATTGAATAAATGCATCCATTGTTATTTTACTCTCTACAACGTCTTTGAAATTTGGGTCAGGACCGAGTGAATGGGTCCCCCTTCTTAGCTAGGACCTAAATTCAAATATGTTGTTGGTATAATTTTAACACCTAAAATTCAAATATCAAGTGCCATCTTTTGGAATCTATTTTTTGGGAAATTAGTATAATTTCATATAAATACCTAGTTATTTTATCATTTGAAATCTAACAAGATATATCTAGAAAAATATTGGAAAAATTATGATCAAGAGCAATATTGAGCAAGTCAAGAGTGTTATTTTAGAGCTTTATTGCAATAATTTAAGATCCTAACATCATGCCAATTTCTATGTGAGTTTATGTGTGTCCATGTTATCAGTTTTTTGTGAAGCTAATACTTTTGTAGGTCTCCAAAGCATTCAAGCATTCAAGAAAAGAAAGATCCAAATTCTTGAGGTTATGTGTATGACTTCAATCCTTCAAGGAATCCATTGTAGGGTGGTGAGTTGCAACACTTTGTGATTTCATTATTCCTTCCTTTCAATTGTCATTTCTATCATCAACATGGTCATTATGGAAGTGGAAACACTTACATGGGGTTTGACTGAGGTAAGACCCTAAATGACCCAAAAAAATTCTCGCTCTTTGAATATGAAGATTATAGGTTTGGAGAGGATTGAGGAAAGATTAAAGGAAATTTCTCCATTGTTGTATTCAAAGCCCTAAATTTTTTCAAGCTACAAAAACTCACTTATAAAATTTGCTGATGATATTCTAAAAATTCTATAATCAACAATCAGAAGCTCAAATCCAACATCAGAGGACTACAAAACCAATTTTAGGACCCCTCATCAAAGACCCATTTCCCCAAGGGTGATTAAGTCCCTCTGCACATGCAAAATACAGTTGACACTTCCCAAATTCACTTACAATCTATAATTTTAGTCTATGTATTTCTAGAATATTGCATTTACTCTATTAGGTCATATAGTTCAATTAGGTTAATCATCCTAAATCATTTCCAATTAATTTCTAAGACACAAAAGGATTAGATCGAAGTCTGATTGGCTCACCTTTGAGGTTGAAAGTCAATATTTGTACCTTGTTGATTTACATCCTAATAAAACCATAAGAAAAGTGGGAGTGAACTTAGATTTAGATAATAAACGTAGCATCTTCCTATTTTTTCAATGTTTCACATCTATTCATTATAATTGACCAAATTTACCACCATAAACTATTATTAAATACATTTCAATGTGAGTTCTTCTACAACATGGGAGGGCTGCAGAACCTTAACATCCAACCATGAGAAGATAAAGAAGTAACACAACCATTGCAATTATTATTACCTAGAATTCAAATCAAATTCTTTTGCAACACCGCAAGGATTGTTGTTCATCCCATGGTGATTACTATGCAATTTTTATTGAGAAAATATCTCAACCTTGCAAATACATAAGGTACTATTGATACATCAACACGGGGGTGCTTGGGGGCTACACCCCTGCAAGGGATTGGGGGGGCTCATCCCACCTATGGGGGGTTCAGGATTCAATGCCCCCAAAAGCCACATTTTATGCATATTTTATTATTGTAAATTTGGACCATTCATCATTAGGTCTTAGATCTGGTAATCAATATTTTGTTGGCTTGACTTGTCCTAGAAGGAAACCTTGTTTTATGAGGGTGTTGTATTATGGCTGTGTATTATGATGTATTTTGAGAGTTTAATAGCGGTTTTGTTGCATCTAGATCTCTTTTTGGTGATACTTTTGTGAGAAGTTTGCTCTGCAAGTATATTGTAATCTTTGTGATTTTTGAATAATATATTGGGTGGCTTTTGGAGCGTTGGGTTTTTCTCTTAAAAGGGCTTCCCCCATGTAAATTAATATACAGTAAATATCTATAAAAAAATTTCATTATTCTCCTCTCAATATTAGTGTAGGAAGTTGTTCTGCTACCTTAGCTTCCTTACAAGTGGTATCAGAGTCTGATCACCTTTGGTTTCAATTGTGGTTTTTTGAGTTTTTTGAACTAATCCATATTTGAGTGGGAGCTTGTGCAAAAGATGCTTTCTGATCTTGTTGCATGAATTTTTAGATGGCAAGTTCATTAGGGAGAATAGAGGTGGATAATTTTTTTGGAAATAATTTTGAGATGTGGAAGTTGAAGATGGAGGATTTGTTGATAGATTGAGATATGTGGGATGTTGTTGATGAGAATGTTTCAAGGCCTCCAAATCCTACTCAAGTTGCTAAATATGATGTTATGGACCATAAAGACAAGGGTCTAATCAAATTGTGCTTGGTAGACTATCTTTTAATCAATGTCCATGAAGATACCTCTACACATAAACTATGGAAGAATCTTGGTGAGATGTATCAAGCCAAATCTTTAGTGAACAATATTTTCTTGAGGAAGAAATTTTATTCCTTGAGAATGGAAGAGGATGGAAAAATTATAGACCACCTGGAAGAACTTAATATGTTGGTGGCTTAGCTGGAATCAGTTGGTGTCAAACTAGATGAGGAAGAGAAATGTCAGATCCTACTTTGTTCTTTGCTTGATTTATGGTATTCTCTTGTTATGGCTATTGGGAGTACTTCTATCATATTGAATACTGAAGATGTGGTGGGTTCTTTTCTTTCTAAAGAGATGAGGAGAAAGGTATCCATTAGTACCAAGGAGGCCCTTAATGTTCATGGAGGACCTAAGGAAAAAGGGAAGAAGAATGAGAAGTGTTACAAATCCAAGTCCAAGGGGATCTAAGTCTCTTGGAAAGTCCAAAGTTATTTGTTGAAATTGTGGTAAACCTAGACATGTTCATAAGGACTGCAAAGAAGAAAAGAAGAAGAAAAAGAAGAAATTTGATTTTTATTCTGAGTCTAAGAAGGAAGATGGTGATGCATTCATTGCATCTTTGGCAACTCGTGCAAGTAATGATACATGGTTAATTGAATTAGGTGCATCTTTCCATATGACCTTTAATAGATATTGGTTTTCTGAATATGAATAATTTGATGGAGGTAAGGTGTACTTGGGTGATGATTCTCATTTAAACATTGTTGGTTGTGTTAATGTTAAAACAAGGTTTCCTGATGGTAGAATACAAAGGATTAATGGTGTGTTGCATATCCTTGGTTTAGCATGAAATTTTTTATTTGTAAGAAAACTAATAGATGGAAGTGTTTAGGTGGTATTTTCTGATGTAAGATGCAAGATGGTCAAAGGTGCTATGGTGATTGTTAGAGGTGTCAGATATGGTACATTGTATAAGCTTGATACATGCACTATTGAGTGCAATAGCACTTCTGTGAAAAGAAAGTATTTGGAAGAAGTGAGGGTTTCACCTTTAACAAATGGTCATGGATTTTGGGTACCCAAGGGTGCTCTCTCTTTTGAATCAAAGTTACTTGTAGAGAAAACTATGTTATGGTACTAGAGAATTGGCCACATTAGAGAAAAGGGTCTAAAGATCTTGAAAAATAAAAACCTTGTTGAAGGGTTATCTAATTGTAATCTTGAAAACTATGGATTTTTACTACCCAAGGGTGCTCTTTCTTCTGAATCAAAGTTAATTGTAGAGAAAACTATGTTATGGCACCAAAAATGACCATATTGGAGAAAAGGGTGTAAATAAATTGAAAAATAAAAACCTTGTTGAAGGGTTATCTAATTTTAATCTTGAATTTTATTTCTATGAGCATTGCATTTATGGTAAGAAAAATTGAGTTTAGTTTTACTCGAGTTCTCATAAATCTTGTGGTGCATTGGATCTTATTCATTTCGATGTGTTTGTTGATGTAGATGTTCCTTCAATTGGTAAATCCACATATTATGTTTCATTTATTGATGATTATAGTAGGACATGGGTATACTTTCTAAAGAGTAAATCTTAAGTTTTCAATCGATTTAAAGGATTTAAAGTAATGGTTGAGCTACACACTAGAAAGAAAATAAAATGTTTGAGGACTGATAATGGTGGTGAATTTTTCTCTAATAATTTTGATATGTTTTGTAAATATTGTGGTATTCATAGATAAAAGACAACTCCATATTCTCCACAACACAATGGAGTTGTAGAAAGAATGAATAGGATACTGATGGAGAAGGATAGGAGTATGTTGAGTGGTGTTGATCTAGAACAAAGGTTTTGGGTTGAAGCTGTTGCCACTGCTTGTTACCTAATTAACAAGTCTCCTACATAAACTCTTGTTGATAAGACACCTATAGAAGAATGGTTAATCCACAAGCCTTCTTTAAGACATCTTAGAGTTTTTGGTTGTGAGGCATATGCACATGTGCCAAAGGAGAAGAGAACAAAGTTGGAGAACAAGGATGTGAAATGTATCTTCATCGGATATAGCTATGGTGTGAAAGGATACAAGCTTTGGGATCATGTTTCATAGAAGGCAATACATATTAGAAGTGTTATTTTTTAGAGAAAATAAGCCTTCTTTTGTTATATTGCAGCCAAAACAAAGTAAACAGGGAGATGTGATTCAATTTCCTCCTACACCTAAGAAATTTTAATGGAGGCCCATGGATAGACAAGAAGTTGAGGAGGGCTCATCTAGCTCTGAATCTTCAAAAGAGGAGGAAGAACCTCCAACTCAGCTTGTTTGTAGGTCTACAAGGAATAGACAACCACCTAAAAGGTATTCGCCTGATGATTGGAGATGTATTTTTTCTTTGAATACTAACATGGATGAACCCAGATTGGTAGAATAGGCATTAGGTATGAATGATGTAGAATCTTGGAAGATTTACATGGACGAAGAAATGAAAGCTTTGAAAAAGAATGATACATGGGATCTTGTACCATTGATTATGCATGTATGTAAAATGGATCAAAATATAAATATGCATAAAATAGCTTAAATCAAACCAAAATGCATGAAAACCTCAAAAGATTGAACGTATTATGTTGAGTTGTTGAAGATTTGAATGTGCTTACTCATGATTCCAGTAGCATGATATTAGCCTAAAAGATGATCAAATTGACAATGATGGGACCCTTTTATAGAAAACCAAATTTCGATAAAGGGCTAGGATTAAAAAATAATATGACACAAAAATCAATGGCCAAGATTGAAAGATGTAGTATGGAATAGGGTTAGGGCTAAATTAGGGAAAAGATAGGACTTGGTTAAGAATGGATAGCTGAGATTGAATTATAAAATAATTCAATCAAGGGTGGAAATTAAATGGGACATGAAGAGATAAGAATGACATGGATAGAGATAATGGAATGGAAAAAGAGGTTGTTGGGGAAAATTAGATAATTATAAAATTATTTAATTTAGGAGGGAAAGTGAATAATTAAATAATTAAAATAATTATTTAATTATAGTAGAAAAATGGAAAATAATTAAATAAATAAAATTTATTTAATGAATCAAGGGTGCAATAAGGAGAAAATGAATTGATTAAATAATTAATAATTATTTAATTAATAGAGGAATATGACCTTAGAAGATAATTAAATAATTAAAATTATTTAATTATGCAAGTAGAAGGAATTAATGTGAAAAATGTCATTTGTAGGCTTAGGACATTTTTTAGTGTCTACAATTTTCCCGTCTTTGAGATGATGTTGCGACTAATAGAAGTAACATCATTTAAAACAATACAACATAGTGGCTAGGAAAGGGACTAGGAATACAATCATGATGCTATAGTCCCTAGCAAAGAGGAGGAAGGATGATGAGGAGGTAGTGGTATGCCCTCTCGAGAGGACATGCAGGTTCAAAGAACACAAGTGTGCTCTCAAAATAGATGAGAGGACTAAAGAATGAAGGATAAAAGGATAGAGGAAAATAGATAAGAATGATGAAGATATGGGTGGAGAGGGAGGATGGATGATTATCATGCTTCAATGATATGAGAAACCTAAATTTGATATTGTACTTGACATTATGCACCAAGGTATAAGGAACCAGGATGACAATGTTCCCAATACATGATAAAAAAGGTCAAGTGAAAACATATGCCTTATAACACCATGATATGGAATACCATGATGACCTTGTGACAATAGAATGAAAAAGACCATGAAAAGTGCAAAAAATGATAGAACACATAAGCAACAAGAAATCATGCACATGAAACCAAAAGAAAACATGGACTATGCTCCAAGTCAAGCTAAAAACCGATTGATGGATTGATTGATGATAATGATGATGATGACGTTGTTTGACATGGGAAGGATACATCCCAAAACAATGTGAGTATTGGGAAAGACATATCCCTATGATGATAATGGATTAAATTAGATCAATAGATTATCAACTGATTTGGATTGAAATCATGGATTTCTTATGGATGATACGCTAGATTGAAAGATTGGATTGCATGGATTAGGTTCAATTGCATTGGATGGAAATGGATGAGGATTGTTGGATTGGAAGGATAGAGGATAAATGGATTGTATAAGATAATATTGGATGGAGGATTGAATGAGATCCAATGACAAGGGACAACCAAGACATGGTAAAGGATGGAAGGATGTAGGAATTTCATGGATAGGAGAGAGGACTTTGGATAATAGGATGATGATGGGAGATATGATGGTGGATGGAGGATAGTAAGATGGATCTCCAAGGAATAGTTTCAAAGGAATAAGATGTCCCACACTAGATGTAGTGCAATCATGGATGGAAGATGATATGTGATGTATGATATGGAAGGATAGTACATAACGGATATAAATGCATTGATATTTGACTCCTAGTCTTATCAAGATCAAGGGTGAAAAGAGAGGGTGACTTGGATAGGATGGGAGGATAGAGATATTATAAGGGATGCATGATGGAGGATGTGGATAGGATGATCAAGATTAAGTGGATTGGATATGGATACATGGATATTTGACCACTATGCTCTTCATCAAGATCAACCATGGGAAGAGAAGATGGATTTGGATAGGATGAGGGGTATGGAATGAATGATATGGATAGGATAAGATGGATGGAAGGATATAATGCATGATTTATATGAAGATCCTTATCCTTTCAAGATCAAAGGATGGAAAAGGGGGGATGAATGTAAGTAGGATAATGTATAGGAAATGAGGGATAAAGGGGGGTGTGGTAGGTAGGATATATAGCATGAATGAAACTTTCCCCCAAGTGTAGAGTGCAAGAGGGTAATGGCTTACAAATGATTCTTGTTTGCTTGGTTTTAATCATGTTACATATCCAAGGCACCACAAGATGTGGTTTTTACCATTGAACGAATTGATTTCTCTATTTTTTTCCTCTTTTCTCTTTTTTTGTTTTTTGAGTTTTTTGGGAATAGGATGGTTGGAGAAAGATAAGGGTATAGATAAGTTGATTTGAAATATGGTGGATGCATGATAGGGAGATGAAGGAAGTACTCAATAATCTAGTTCCATGGATGGTGTCACTTAAATATGTGCTCCATTAGATCATGGACAATTGTAAGTATGCTCATAGACACTAGTAGAATGATTGTAAGGGGGATGAAATGGATGGTAAGATGGAGAGGGATATGTATTTATGCAAATTTTTGGATAAGAGGGATAGAAGGATGGAAGAAGTATGTTGGATAATGGATGGGTTGATGGAATAATTGTAGATGAGTGGATGGAAATGTTGGCAAGATCAACATTCGTACACACCTTGAAGGATGGTGGAGTTGTGGAAGAGAAGTGGCTTTTGCATTTTTGAGGTTTAGATGGAGGAGTGGGTGTAGATTTTGGAATATAAGGACTCAAAATGGATGGAGGTGATAATGGATTATTAGATGGGGTGGAGGACAAAGGAATTGGATGAATCTTTTGGATAAGCAAGTTTGGATGCCAATTTTATTTTTTCTTTGGGATGCATTGATTCTATGAGTATTTTTGTGATCCACATGGTTTTTGACATTGATTTTTTGCTTCATGAGACTAGGGCATCCATCTCGCACATTCTAATCACCCAACCCTTCTCCTACAACTTCAAGAGAAAAATACACCATGTCTACATCCATTCCACTGAGTTTGATGTTTCTTCACTAGTGGAATGGAAAGAAACTCATTTTTTTAGCCTCAAACCAACCCTAAGCTAGGGTTATAGGTAGTTTTTAGAAAAAATGCTCTAACTTGCTTAAACCTTGATGAAATCAGATGAAAAATATTCAACAAGGAATAGAATCAATACATCATGAACTCCAATAGGTAATTGTGCATTCTCAGATCATACAAACCTGTACAATTCTAAGAAACAGTAAAGAAAAGCTTTAAAACGTAGAAAACCAGAGTATTCTTATTGCTCAACAACCAAAAATTTCACCAGAACCTTTCCTCATCATTCACAAGGCTTATTTAAGCATTTACAAACCAAAACCAAGTATTTTCCAACTACCTTTTGAATTCCAATGGTTCAACTTCCCAAAAATGCAAAAATACAAAGTTGCTTTGACAACTTTTTGCAAATTTTTGTAACTTTTACAAATTTCACTAAATTGACTCCAAAATGACCCAACCGACACACAAAGACATAAAACATGCTCTTAAAGACCTTATTACAAACAAAAATGAATTAACCAACATCCAATACTAACACTTGACCCCCGTTTACATGAAGGCCTAGGTGCCCTGCACCATATGCCCTGGGAAAAATGAACTCAAGTCCCATTGAGGATAGTGATGCAATAGTAGATTCAAGATTGATCAAATCATTCTCTAACCCCCAAGTGACATCCTCATTTGGTAAACCCTTCTAATGAACTAAATACTATAAATATACATTATCTCTTATCTTTTTGAACTCTTTGGTACCTAGGACATGCTCCAACTTCAGAGGCCTACTTGATGGATGATCTTTGGCCTATTCTTCACTTGAGAATGCTATTGAATCTACATCATTACTGGATACCATGTCTCCTCTATTGTTGTAATTAACTTCTATGTTCCTCACTTTAGGTGTATGCTTCGACTTTCCCACATTCCCTTGTAGTTTATCCTTGACCTCTTCACCTTTGCTGCTCATCTCTTCCATTTGTTGTGGTGCCCTTATAACTGTTGCTTGATCATGCATATTAACCTCTATCATGAAAGGAATTCAATTTCCAATATCCCATTTTGAAAATAATGAGTGGAATAATTCTCCTACCATCATGGAAACATACTTCTTGAGCTAATCTTGGATCTCCACAATCAAGTCATTCTTCATTTTTGTTGTCATGATATTTCCAGATTTAGGAGTGTATGCAAGGTCCATGTGCTTCTCTTCTTCTACCTTTATGAACTCCTTTCTACCTACCATCATCACATTAGATCCCATGGTTTTTCCTTTATCCTCCTCTTTTAATGGTGTCAAGGTATAGGATACCCCATCTTTTTCTATCTCATAAGTATTCCTTCTTCCATCATACATAGCATGCCTATCAAATTTCCAAGGCCTCCCTAGTAGAAAATGGTACATATCCATGGGTATTATATCACATTAATTTTTTTCCTTATACCCACCTATGTTAAATTCCACCCAACTTTGTTCATTCACCAAAACATATTGACCTTCATTTTAAAACAACGAAATTTGTAAGGGGTAGTATGTGGTATTCTTGGAAACTTAAGCTTTTCAACCATCTCGACTGAAACCATATTATATGTACTACCTACACCAATTACAAATTTACAAACCTTACCCAAGAACTTACAAGTTGCATTGAAGAGAGTCTTCCTAAGCTATGGTGACTCCTTCTCTCCTGGTACTTTGATGAGGGCTCTCCTTACCATGAATGATTCACCAACTTCTGGAGCAACATGTTGCGATGTTGAGCTCACACTCACACAATCATCTCCTTGAACAATATGATTTCTCCTTTCTCTAACAGTTGAAGTAGTGGCCTAATTTTGATTGCATTTCCATGCTTGATGTCCAAACTTGTTGCATTGGTAACACCTTCTTGTGAACCCACTAGATCCTCTTCCTTGACCTCCAAATCTACCTCTAAAGCCTGATCTACCTCCTCTAAATCCACCTCTTACATTTGCAACTTGTTCTTGGGCTTTACTTGTATCTTCTTGGCTCTCATATGACTACCTTGTATTAGAAAATGACCCTCTTCCTCTGGAATTGTTGCCTCTACCCCTATTTTGTTTGTCTTTCCTTCTCTTTGGCTTCTCTTCATCCCTAATTGCCAATTGATTGCGTTCCTCTACTATCCTTGGGTTTATCAAATCAACTCATCTTGAAGGTTAAACCTTAACCCACTGAGATATCTAGCCACCTTCTCCACATCATCTTCCATGTGACCTTCTCTTATACTTAGCTTATAAAAATCTTTAGTATAGGCTTTGACATCCACATCTCTTTGTTTCAAATTTTGAAGTTTCTTGTACAATTGAATTGCATAATTAGATGGTAAGAACTTACCCTTAATCTTGGCCGCCATTTTTTCCCAAGAGACAATTTTGAATTACCTTTCTTCCTCCTTCCAATTTTCTCATAATCCCACCAAAGCAGGGCATGACCCTTCAGTTTTGTTTTAGCCATCTTTACCCTTTTTTCCTCTAGTATGTCTTCACATTCAAAATAATTATCAATTATTGTAATCCAATCCAAAAGATCTTCATCATTCAAGTTCCCTCCATACATAGGTACATCCATATTTACCTTTTTTTTATCTTCCTTGCCTACCTTTAGTAGCTTGGCCATCCTCTACTCATCATGATCCAATTCCTCTTCTTCTTCTTCTTCATTCTCCTCTTCCCCTTATTTAGGGTCACTCACATCACCCATGACCATACCTCTCCTCTGACTGGTTTCAACAGCCTCAAGCCTTGCTACCACCATATCTTGGAGTTCCTTCAATTTCCTAATCTCTTTTGCAGTCTTCTCTTTCATCTCATTCATTTTCCTAGCCATACTGTTACCTTTTGGAGGCATCTTGTTCTCTTTTGTTTCACATTTTCCCCTTTTACATACCAACCTATGATTTGATACCAATTTTATGTAGAGTAGGGTGGATGATCACAAACTAACTCAAAACTAACTTAACAAATCAAACTTTTCAAACTTAGAACCCTAACTTGGTGGGTTTCCTTTACAACTCTTCAATTCCCCTTGTAAAACTTCAAACATGGGTTTTTGCACATAATTTCCTAAGAAGACCTAAAACCAAAAATATTAACACCATTCATAATACCCTTTATTCCATTTGAAAACATATCAATTTTGCAGATAGGGTTACTTTGGAACAAAACCTTCAAAATTTGACTGCTACCATTCTAATTAGGCCTAATTAGGCTTATTCAACTAGGTCACAAAAAGGGTTTCAATATCTAGGATTCAATTCTTCAAACCAACACCTCAAATAGGTCTTATATGGTTTTCCTCAACATTTCCCATCACTTTAAAAAAATTCCAAAAATATTTTCAATGAACCCTAAGTCCTATGTAGTTCTAGTGCCTAATTTATGAAAAAATTAGACTAGGGCATCCATCTTGCACATGCTAATCACGCAACCCTACTTCTACAATTTCAAGAAAAAAAAATACACCCTTCCTACATCCATTCCACCAAGTTTGAAGTTTCTTCACCAGTGGAACGGAAAGAAACACATTTTTTTAGCCTCAAACCAACACTAAGCTAGGGTTACAGGCAATTTTTAGAAAAAAATGCTTTAACTCGCTTAAACCTTGATGAAATCAGATGAAAAAAAATGTAACAGGGAATAGAATCAATACATCATGAACTCCAATAGGTAATTTTGGATTCTTAGGTTGTACAGACCCGTACAAGTTTGAGAAACAACAAAGAAAAGCTTTAAAATGCAGAAAACCAAAGTATTCTTATTGCTCAACACCAAAAATTTTCACCAAAGTCTTGCCTCATCCTTCACAAGTCTTATTTAATAATTTCAAACCAAAACCAACCATTTTCCAACTACCTTTTTAATTCCAACAGTTCAACTTCCAAAAAATCCAAAAATGCAAAGGTGCTTTGACAACTTTTTGCAACTCTTACAAATTTCACCAAATTGACTCCAAAATGACCCAATCGACACACAAAGACATAAAAAATGGTCTTAAATACCTTATTACCAAAAAAAAGGACTTAACCAACATCAAATACTAACACTTGACCCTTGTTTACATGAAGGCCTAGGTGCCCTACACCATTAGGATTTAGCTTTTTCATTTTGGATCATAATTTTCTTTGTTTTTTCATGTCTTTTTGATGGGACATGTTGATCCTTGGATTTTGTGGATTTTTGGCTTGACGCATTTGAGTTTTTGCATCCAAATTTCTTCCAGGAGAAATGGGATTGGTAGATGGATATGAATGATGTGTATTTATTATGGATGGGTTGGTGTAGGTATGTTGGAAAAATCTCAAGGGTGTGTTCCTTTGTAGATCTTGATTAGGGATATGAGGTGATGGATAGAGAGGATAATGAAATTTTGGAATAAGAGTGATAGGTGGTAGAATGTAAGGACCCAAGATGGATGGAGAGGATGAAGGGATTTATTTTGGGACATTGGGACCCAAAATGGATGGAAAGGATGAAGGACTGGGATTTGGAATATAATGGCCCAAGATAGACTTTTAGGATCCAAGAATGTGGAAATTTGGATTTAAGTGGAGGGATTTTTCATTTAGGATGTAGGGAAGGAGTGCCAACGTCCAAAAACTTGTAGCCAAGGCCATGATAATTAGGATTTTCTTGGATATGGATGGGTTCTAATATTCCTTGCTCATGTAGGCCTAACCCTTTGCCTTGATAATGCATTTTTTGACAAATCCTTTTTCCAATGGGATAATTGTTGTTTTAAAAATAAGATGCGAGTCCATTTTGAGGAGGGTATGGTTTGGAAGGAATGATAGGTTCTTGGAGTAGATTATCTTGGATGAAAGTGAGGAACCCAATTTATAAGTAGGGCATTCATGGGTATCTTGGATATGGGTGATGGGATCTTGTGGAGGATTAGGACATGACATGAAGATGAAGTGGTGCTTTGATATTGACTTAAGGTAGGATCATGGCATGGGGTGGATGGTATAGTTTTATCTTGGTTATGAGATGGAATGAGATCATGACATGGAGATGAAGGGATGATTTTATCTTGACTTAGAGGAAGGGGATCATTGCATGGAATAGAAGTTAGACTTTGATCTTGATTTATAGAGGTATCATGAGATGGAAGGGGATCGCGTGATGGAGTGGATGGGACATCTTGATCTCGATTGGGAGTGGTATCATTAGATGGGGTAATGGATGGGATGCTTTTCTCTTGTGATGGACTAGGGTCATGACATGGAGGTGGTATGATAGGATCATGATATGATATGGATATGCTAGGATCATCAAATTGGCTAGATATAGTAAGATTATGAGATGGTATGGAAGGGATATTTTCTCTTGATATAAAAGGGGATCATGTGGGGGTATGGAAGGGATGGATTGATCTTGATATGAAAGGGGGTCATTTTGGATTTCTTGATAAATGGTAGGATCTTGATCAAAGATAGGTTTGTCTTGGATGCCATGATCATTTAGAAGGATTTCTTTGATGGACTTAAGGATAGGATCATGAGATGGAATGGGATCACAAGAAGGTGTACTTTGATCTTGACATAAATGGGGATCTATGATGCCATGCTTTGGATTAATGAATTCAAATTGTGTGAGTAAAATATGTGTAAATGGATAACAAACACAATCAGTAAGACATTATATCAATAGATTTAAAAAAAAAAAATCTAATTAAAGCATAAATCCATTGAAAGCGTCTAATTGCTCTCTAACTCCAAAGATTTATTAAATCATAGGGGCTCTCAGATTTTGTAAGCACTGTGACTATTAAAATGCAAATCTAGAGAATGAGATGATGTAAGATGCAAGAATGTAATCCTATATGATAATTTCTAAATGATATAATGTAATCCTATAGATGAAAATGACATAAAACTGATAAAATAAACTAAGATGCAACTATATGAAGAGCCATGATTATAAAACTAAGATGATTCTAATATGATTCTACAATGATGATTTCTATTTTACTAATATGATAATTGCTCAAATGATTCTAATTCTATTTCTGTAGAGTAATATTGCACAAAGTTGGGATCCATTTCCTATGGAAAGAGGTTGTATTTATAGATTCATGGCAGCATATTTGTGATGTGGCAGCAAAGTAGAGGTCTGGATTTGATTTGAAGGATTGAATGGTGAGAGATGAAGAAGCTTGAGAAGATTATGGAGATTGTTCCTCCCCACAAAAAAATTTAGCTAGAGGATAGGAGGAATCAATGGAAGAAGATGAAGAAGTTTTCCAATAATTTGTCTCCAATTTGTCTCCAAATTTGTCTGTGAAGGCCGAGTTGAATTAATTAGATATCAAATATCTAATTTGGTAGGTGCATATGATGAGTGAAAAGAGGAAATAGTTGTAGAAACATGCCTTAATTGAATATTTAGATTTATTCAAATTAGGAAGAAATTGGAAACATTCAATTTAGAGGAAATTGGAATATTTGGAAGAAATAACAATTATTAAATAAAACAAATATTTGAAATTGTTTATTTAATAAAAGAGGGATAATGATAATTAAATAAGACTATATGATTTAGTTTATTTAATTAAGAGGGAATAAATAGAAGAATGTAAATAGAATAGAAGAATTAAAGAACTGAACTATATAAATAAATAATTTTATTTATTTAATAGTAGATGAATTAAAGGTTAATTAATCAAATAAATGTATTTAATTAATCAGATTTATCCAGACCATTTTTAGGTGTATACATTTTTCCCCTCTTTGAAGTGATGTGTTTACACATTGCTTCAAAGAAAATTTTGCTGCTGTTGCTAGTACTAACAAAAAAAATTCAGTATGCCCCAGACGTTGATTTTCAAGTGGTGATGGATATATGCCCCCTCAGGAGATAAATCAATGATTTTTTTTTTTTTTGGATTTTTCAATAATTTTTTGAATTTTTATGATTTGTCAATGATATGATAAAGATTTTATGATGCAATGATTTTTCTCCCAACAATAATGTGAAAAATGCTCCTGTAATAATATTTGAATTAAGCCACTTGGAAAATAAATTAAATAAATCCCACCAAAATACCTCTTAATCACTTTTTTAATAGCTAAAAAGATGAATTTAGAATTCATTTGTGCATATTGAGTTTTGAAAATTTGGAGTGAGTGATTTTGAGAAAAATTTCCATTCCTTACCATATTCATCGTTTCGAACGTATGCGACGACACAACCACCTGGCCACCTACGGACCTCTGGTATGTACCCTGGAACCTCCTGGTGATTTGTGTTTTTTTAATTTTCACGCATTTTTTTAGTTTGAATCATTTTTCTTTCTTTTAGTACATACATAGGGCGATGTAGCACATGCACCTTTTGTTTAAGCGCATTTACTGAAATATCACATAGAGTAGGTTTTTTAGTGCATAGATAGGATAAATTAGTGCATCCAAGTTTTAGCGCATTGGATAGATAGTTTAGCGCATGTGTAGGCTAGATTAGCGCATAGATTGATTCAGTGCATAGACTACGTAGATTAGTGCATCGACCTCCCAAAATGGTGCATCTAATGATTTAGTGCATTGGTTTGTTGACATGTTGCATACGTTGATTTAGCGCGATGACCACCTGTTTTGGTGCATTGATGAGTTTTAATAGTGCATTGACTTTTCTAGCGCATTGAAACTCTATTTTAGTGCATTTAAGTTAGAATGATGAAATTTGTTAATTAACTCCTTGATTTTGATGAATTTTGTTTTGTCAACGATTTAGTTGATGTTGATTGATGATCTTGATAATGTAGATGTGATTAACCTCATGATAGGTGAGGTTTGATGATTGATTGATGATAATTAACCTCATGATAGGTGAGGAATAATTATAGGTTGATTGATAAACCTCATGATAAGCAAGGTTGCTTTGATTAATTGAGCTCATGATAGGCGAGGTACAATCTTAGATTGATTATTGACCTAACGATAAGTGAGGTTCAATGATAGTTACTCACGAGATCTGATCAAAGTCTCACTAGAGTTGATTAGATTTGATAGGCTGATTGATGTTTGATCAATTGACAAAGATTACTGACTTTCAATATTCTGTGATGATAGGAGTCATTGACAAACTTACAGATCTAAGAGCGGTTTCCTAGGACATTTTATTTGATATCGCATCTAGTGCAGGCTGAGACAACAGTTATCACCTGATGTGGTTTGTCTTCTCTTATATCTATGCCCCAGATTGGGATTAATTGGGGTCTATTGACAACCCTAGTAGAGAGATGGCATAGTGAGCAAAATACTTTCCACCTTCCTACTGGTGAGATGACAGTGATGCCTGAGGATGTATGGAAAATTTTGAGGATACCTATTGTTGGGGAGTTGGTAGTCTATGATTCTTGAAAGCAGGGTAGGATCGATGCTCTACGCTGTGTTTTTCAACATGATACTATTAGTGGATATGAGATTCCATGGCGAGAGATGTTTGATGCTTATGCTACCTTTCCATCGGTTCTTGTTGGTTTCATCGGAGGTTTCCTTTGTCTCGATCGTAGGTCAAAGGGACTTTCTATTGGGTGGGGCCATATTTTAGAGATCATGATCATCCATGGTACCAGATATCCATGGGGTATGTGCATACTCGCTCATCTATACCATGATTTACATCAAGTAGTTTAACTCTAAGGGGCTAGTTTGTCTTTAGGAGTTACATTGCTTTAGGTGTGGGCATGGAAGCATATAGTTGTTACTCATCTAGTGATGGTCAAACAATGACCTACCATGAGGCCGTATGTTCACATATATGCAGGTCGAATTGCTCAGCCTAGACTGGGAAAATTGGAGCATTGGAGGAGAGGTCTTGATGATGTAGAGACTATTACATGGTGGCCTTAGCTGGATTGTGAGCACTGGGATGATGATGATACAGATATGCCAAACTTTTTCCAGTCCATGTACCTGATTGGTAGGACACGTTTCATGATCAAGAGATTTTTGTTGAGGAGGGTGCTCAGACAGTATGGCATCATACAAGGCATTCCCTAGGGTGTTGCATATTATGTCCAACATCAGATAGATTCCATTAAGTGGGGACTCAACCTATCATATGATAGAATAGTGCAGGAGTACCAGGGTCTGCAACCTTTGATTTGGGAGATACATCCTGAGATCATTGAGGCTCCAGTTACAAAAAATTAAGCATAGTTCCTCACCTTACATCCTTTTCCATGAATCATTGTTCCATAGTACTGCTACCAGGTGAGGAGAAGATTGCAGTTGCACATGGTCACTGATGGAGGAGAGATGAGGGAGGTGGGATTTGGAGAGTAGTGATGACGAGGAGAGTAGTGGTGATGAGGAGGGAGATGGAGATGGTGGAGATGGGGGTGGAGGTGGTAGAGATGGTGGATGAGGTTGTGGGGGAGGTGGTCTAGCTATTGATGTTAGAGGCTTCATGGTTCCTTATAAGAGGTGATCACTGGTAGCTCTCGTAGATCAACGTGTGCACGTTGGAGTACCTTCCCAGCAGTAGAAGACCCAGATTGTGAGCTTACAAGTTCAGGTGCAGAAACTACAGGGTCAGCTGATACAGGCCTGGGGGTTATTAGTGCAGTCACAAACACAGATGTAGTCATAGGAACAGTCTCATGCAAAGGCTCTCTCATAGGTATAGGCATAGTTGGAAGCTACACAGGTGTAGATAACCTCCTTGACAGCTGAGAGAGATGCAGCTAGACAGGCTGTAGAGTAGGCATAGGGATTGGTTGATAGATTGCAGAGATTAGAAAATGGTACCTCTATGGCTGATTATATGAGAGAGGTTCTTCATGTGGGTAGAGAGGTCAAGTATTATAGAGGTTGATACCATGATGTAGTTCCCTCAGAGTAGAGAGTCAGTTCTGCTAAGTCTTGATCAAGCAAGAGTCAGTCCAGGACTATGAGTAGGGGTGTGACACAGCCTCTTCCAAGAGATCCGAGAGATCCTGAGACATATAGTAGGGGAGGCACTAGTCCAAAGATGTCGACACCATCTAGGGCCATCAACACTTAGCCTTATGATTGGATTCCCTGATGTATGATGTATACTCTGATTTTTGATTCATGACCATTTTTGACATTGTATCTCTTGAGATTTTAGACATCATTGTATACTTGACATTATGATTTTTGAGTTTATATGATATGTGGTGGATTGGTAAATCTCTATGTGTTCTATATGATTCTATGATAGATGCATTTAATTTAATTTTCTACATGCCATGTGATGATTTATAGATAATGTTATGGATGCAATTTTGTGATCATGATGACATGCTATGATTTTATGATGTTTTATTTATGATGTTAAATGTGATTATGCTTATAATGATGATGTATGGATGTATGGTGCTCATAGAATTTATATGGATTGATAGTTGTATGATAATGTATATACCCAAATGATATGATAATGAAACTATATGTATGATTTTGGATATGTTGTTTCTATGATATATGACTTAATGATGTACATGGAATATAATGCACTACATTTTTTAATATTTCAAATGCAAATATATGATGTAATGAATGGATGAATGACTGATCAATGTGATGATACTTCTAATGTATAATGGACAATATGATAATGTTAATGACAACGTAACTATGTAGATTATTTATTTTTGATATTTTCTTATGCAATTTAATGATGTGATGCACAAATGAAAAATATGGTATGATAAATGCAAATATAGGATTGAATGTATGAATGGCTAAATGATATAATAATGCTTTCCAATGTACGCAATGGAAATTATTATGAAACTTTTTGGGTGAAAATTATGTAATCATCTTTTCGATAGATTACACAACTTGAACTTCAGCCACAGCTATGTGAGATGTGAATCTCTCCTCTCGGAAAGGGGAGGCGCCCTTCTTACTGCTAACAGAAGCGATAGTAAATAAAAAAAGTAATTAAAAAATGTACACGAAACTTACGGAGTGGGGGGGCTGTGTTACATTCATACTTCTCTCTTTTTTCAGAGAAGATGTTTACAATGCTTCACCGTTGGAAGTTTACAATTCTTAATAACCTCAAACTAACAACTAGCAGTAATACCAATATCTCTATCTCGTCAAAGCAAAGCGTAGAGATACTAGAAGTGATTAATAACAAACAAATAAAGTAAAAAGGGAAAGCTCACGAAGACACAAAGTCGTTCCGTAGCTTTTTCAATGTTGGATCTCTGTAGATGTATCGTTTGTTACGTTAGAAGCACAAAGTCTTCTTAGACGCAGCAATTCCTCAAATCAGCATGAACGATTACAAGCACAAAGTCTTGTAGATCATCCAACAAAAGTATCAATTAGCATGAACGATTACAAGCACAAAGTCTTGTAGATCCTTCGACAAAAGTATCCAAGAGTATGAATAATTACAAGCACAAAGTCTTGTAGATCACTCAACTAGAACATGCAAGAGCATGAATGATTACAAGCACAAAGTCTTGTAGATCATTCAACCAAATGATAAACAGAAATAAAAATGCAATCTAAATAATAAATGTAACACAAAGTTTACATAAACTATTTAGAGTCCTTCAGATTCTTCAAACTAATCACTACCAAATAAGATCAACTCACAAAAGTATCGAATCCAATGCAAAGTTTGGCTTGCAATCCTTTTCTTTATTAATCGAATCTCATTCACAAAGCATGAACGCAAAGTTTCACAAATTTGCTTCAAAAAGGGCAGCACTTCATTGCAAAACACTAAAGGATGTTTTACAATGAAAATCCCTCACATTATATAGAAAGAGGGATGAGCAAAAGAAGGAAAGAGATTGAGAAAATCAGGGAAAGTTAGGTGAGCGATTTTAGGAGATCTCACCTAACTTTGACCAAAGTCAAAATGAAATTTGCTTTGAAAATATTACATCTTTGGAATTGGTGTAATTACAATTTAAAAAATGACATTCAAAAATGTCGAGAAATATTTACAAGATGCATAATGGGATGCACCGGAAATGTCTAACACTAGAGAATAGGGGGCTGCTTCACGTTTCTTTGCATTGGGCACCGAAGTCTTCAAATTTCCTCCTAGTCTGCTGCACGAACTTCTCATCTGGACCAATAGTGTAATCCACAATGGTGTGAATTCTCGTGATCGATCTCATGGCAGATGAGTGAACCTTTTTGCACCTGTCAAGATGCATCTTCAGGTTGTCCAATGTGAGCCTTGTATCACAAATGATCTTCAACGAAGCTTCAAAGAAGTCTGAACTATCAATCAAATTCATGATGGCTTCCTTGAAGATATGGGATATTTCTGTGGCCGGTAGGAAGATCCGATTTTCCTCAAGAAGTTGACCAGGCAATTCTTTGATACCTTTTTCAAGAATGGTACAATGCCCGTCGACATCTTCCTGTACTTGGTGAAGATCTTCTATGAGAGATTGAACCACTTGAATTTTGTGTTTTAGTGATTCTCTTACCTCTACGAACTTTTCTTTGTCAGGAATTACCCCAACCTCCACCAATTTGCTGAGTTTTACCTGTTTCATTTTTGACCATGAAAACAGGCATTTTTCCAGGTCTCTGTGCTCCTAGGAAAGTACACTCTTTTCTTTATCAAGCTCTGTGGTGAGCTTGGCCAACATGGTAGTTTTCTCATTCGTAGCCAAAATTATCTGAGATCCGTGTTCGATGATCTTTTCAATGAAATCATATAACACCCTGCCTTTGGAGGCGAATTTCTAAGCTTTCTTGACAGCTGGGTCTTCAATACTTACCACTGTTAGCGGTTGTGCATTACTTGGAGAACCGGCAAGTCTCTTTACAACAGTGGCATAATGCTCTGCCCTCTGTTTTGTACATGTTACGAGCTTGCTCTACTTTATCCAACCTTCCTGCCAAGATATCCAAAGTGACTTGTGCATCAGCTTTTGCACTTTTGTTAGTAACCTTGCCAAGCTAGACCTTTGTTACTGTGTAGTCCTCCATATTGACATCACCTTCTAGATTCGGTTGTATACCAATTTCAGCATACTTGTGGCCAAACTTATCAATGTTTAGCCTTGAGTATACCTTTTCCTTTTTCTTCCCTTTGGCTTTTGGAAGAACTATCTCTTCGAGGTCGAGCTCCTGTGGAGAAATCATATGCTTTTTGCACTTCTACACTTGAGATATTAGCCAAGGAGGAAGAAAAGAAGTGTGAACTTCTGGATCTACTGTCAATTCGGTTGCCATTGCCACTTCTGAAGTTATTGTCACATCTGAACTTACCATTGGTATCGTGATAATTGGAGAAGTATTTATCATCATTGCCCCTGTAGTTGACACATTGAGTTGATCACGCATTGACTCATTCATGAAACAATTGAATTCATTTTCAGAAGTGATATCATACGTTGGCGAAGACAAGCTAGGAATGGACGATGGTGGGCTTGACAGTATATCAACCATATGGATGCTTGTCACTGAAGGAGTATCAAGTTGGGTTGATGCTGCAGGGATAGGGGATATCTCAACTACAGGAATGCATGTGGTAGGAATAGGTGATGAGGGAATAGGAGGTGGAGGAGTTCTTGAATCTGGAGGGGTATGAGGAATGTTTGAAGTCACAGGCGACGATGTTATATGAATTTCCTCAACTACATTCTCAGGAGGAGTAGTTATTTCTTGATCATGCCCGGGTTCCTGTTGATCACCCTCTTGTCTCTCCGAATCTGGTTCACCTTCAAAGTCACCTTCAGATCCTTCTTCAAAATCTTCATCAGACTCTTGCCCGCTTTCAGAAACCTCTTCGGCATCGGAGTCTGCTTCTGCTGAATCTTCATCTTCAGCGGATGGGTCGCTTGAAGTTTCTTCTTCATCAGAATCTATCTCTTCTAGAATAGACTTTTTACCCTTAGAGTGAGATGGATTAGATTCTGTGATTTCTGTCTCTTGGACAGCCTGGGTATCTTTATTACCAACAGTGAACTTGATCCTAGGACCTCTTCGCGAAGAAGTGAGAACAGCCGCTAATTTGTTTTTGTCGCGGAGTTCTTGCTGTTGGCGAGCTTCTGCTTCGGATTCCTCTCCTTCTGAGTCTATTCTGAAACTTTTCATTGCATAACCATGTTTGTGTAACCATTCTTTTGTGTTGGTTAGGATTGGCCTCAACCTTTCTCTCATGCTGGTAACCTCTTTCTGAGACCATTGTATTGTAGGAAATGGCCTTTTAGCAATGCCTTGCTCATCATAGACAGCATTCATGATATCACCTAGATCTTCGAAATCCTCTGGTAGGTCAGTGATACCAAGATCTCTAATTTGTTGAATAGTCAACCTATAATAGTCCATTTTACGAATGGCTTCTTCATCTTTGTAATCTGCCCAGATGTCTTCAAAATGGTACCTGTGTTGGTGACCCTTTTGCAACTTTTTTCTGACATCTCGGTAGTCAAAATCAAACCTATACCTGTAGGTTTTGATTGTCATGATCTGCATTTCAGCATAGACAGACTTAGCTTTTTGTGCAGTTTGGATAGTATATCGACCGATGGTCAGTGGGAACTTGAACCCACGCTTGTGGTTGCTCCTTCATTCTTTCTGCACTGACATCAACTGTTTGCATGTTTCCATGAGAATCCACTTATCCGAAGGATAACGTGGTAGCATATAGGGACAACCAGTGTAGTAGCCTACTCTCAAGTAAGTAAACATTGGGAATTGGAGAAAAATGCATCCAACTTTACTTACCACCTTATAAGCCTCATTAGATACTCTTCTTCTTTCCAAAGCTGGATCAAAGTTGAAGAGTAAAGGCGCAAAGAAAGCATCAGTGACCCGTCTGAAATGATGAAAGCTCTCCTTTAGCTCCAAATTATAGAAATATCTGTACACAGGCACCATCATCCGATTCCCTTTTGTAGATAGACCTGGGAATTGTCTCATCACAGCTGCTGCGTACACTAGGTAAGAAGTCATGTAGAACTTCAATGTAGAAGGAGCATTGATCAACTGCTCATGTATCTCATCATTGATTTGTTTTCCCCAGTCAATATGCACCTTCTACCTTCTTATGATCCTGATGTATTCATACATCCAATCGTGAAAAGTAGATGATTCCGGCAAGCCCTTTACTCTGCTTAGAAACGTGATCATATCCTTGACGTCATCTTTGAAGTCACTTCTCAGGAGTCCTTTCGGCCATCTAGAAACAAATGATCTATGCTTCTTGAGCCATTGAGTGTTTATCAACTGTTTAGCTTTATTGGGATCAGCATCAAAGATCTCCTGTGCTTTTGATATAGAGATGTCAATATATTTCTCCATATGAGGGACCTTGAAGACAATGTCAAACAAATCGGGGTCGAGTCTTAGAAGCTCATGCCCGAAAGAGTCAATCACACTTCTGCTTTCTTTGATGTAATGAGACGCAACTTGAAGAACAAACTCGGTATTGTGCGTAGCTGTAGGGAACATCGCCACCAAGTGGAGGTTACTGTGTACGATCACTCTCATTGAATCAGGAAGAGGCTTCGTCTCAGTTAGCTTTGCGAAGTCAACCAAGTCTTGATGACCAACTTTTGTATCTTTTATCTCTTCAACTTTGGAAAGCACCATAGTTGGTGGATAGATGCCTTGATATTTGTATTTCATCTTGCCTTTTTCTTTTGAAGAAGAAGGAGGCTTAGTAGCAGTCATAAAAAAGAACTGGAACCTTGATCAATCTTGACTTGACGATCTTTGAAAATAGACTGCAATCCGTTTAGCTAGAACAAACATCAATTGTTAGGAAACATGAGAAAGCGCAAAATGAGCACGAGGATGGGAAAGCATGGAGTCGATGACGAGGCACACAAAACAATGCACAAAGATGGAAAAAAGAGGCTCAAGAGTGCACTGGTCAAAAATGAAGTTCATTTGGGAAGGTTTAGAGAAAACTTGGAAAAAGTGTAAGGGCGCCAAAATTCAGCGCCCTTACATCTCTGAAAAATTGCTTTTGATGCAAGGGCGCTAAATTTTAGCGCCCTTACATCTTTCAGTGTTAGGAATTTTTTGACATTTTCAAAATGTCACAGTGCTAAAATTCAGCGCTTCTGCAATTTTTGTCAATTCTGAAATGCAGATGTAAGAGTAAATGGCGATGGCACTCGTGCTTGGCAAAGGCAATTTGTTTGAATCATGAAAGCTTTTGAACTTGTTTCAATCCCATTACATACTCATTCAAAGGTTAAAGGAATTCTCTTTCACAATGATAGATCTTTTCAATGTTCACACCAAAACGCATAGAGAGGGAGACAAAGAGATTTCAACACAAACACATTGGATAGATACAAGTTCACAAAGAACATCACACATAGAGGAGAGTAAGGAAAGAAACGCATAAGGGAAGGAAAGAAAAGCGTAGGGTTCCAATGCGTAAGGAAACAAAGGCTCGCCATTCTTCTTATGATGAAGACAAACAATGAATAGAAAACGCGAAGGTAAAACACGAATAGAGAGAAGGAATGTGATGCATAGGGAGAAAAGAAAAGAATGCGTTGGGTTCTAAAAACGTGAATAAATAACATTAGATCATATAAAAAAAGAAAGAAGAAGACTATGCAGAAAGACTTACCCGAACCAAAGTGCGAAGAACGCTGAGGAAGAATGCAAAACCTCAAAAATGTGATTCGCAGTTGAGAGGCAAACTCACACAGCAAGAGGAAGAAAAGAACATGAAAATATAAACAACTAAAATGGCGAATTCATTCACTTAAGTGAAACTAAAAATTAAAAACCTAACTCAAGTTGAGCAATAAATTTAGGCATGAAAAGTGGCACGATTGACGAAAAACGTGAAAACATGAAGAAACCTGTCAGAGCCATGAAAAAGTTTAAGTGGCGAAGGAAAATGTAATGGCACTAAAATTCAGCGCTATTACATTTTTTTGGAAATTTCACTACATGCAGGGGTGCTAAATTTCATTGCCCTTGCATTTTCCAGACTTAGCCAATTTTGGCTTCAGGGCAGGAGCACACTTTTTCAGTGCCACTGTATTTTCCGTAATTCACTAAGTATGAACAATGAAACTTCGCAAAAGATCTTGTTTCGAAGGTCTTCGCGAGGTGAACATGGGGGAATGCTTGAATTGATTATTCGAGGCTTAGGAATGCATTTTGAGGTGGCTTGAAAATCACTTTTTTATGCGTGCTTGAACTTCACAAATCCTAGGAAATAGACAAGTTTCGTAGGGGGGTTATCCATGGAACGAGCGCTGCTAGATTCCGTGATAACAACTGGCTCTTGCTGGGGATCTTCCTTTGGTTGTTCTTTTGAAAAGAACGAAGGGAGAAGAAATCCATAATTTAGGTGCCTTTATCCATCCATTGGGCTTGGAGTCAGGCGACGACGATGACAGGAAACAAAAACGTAAAGACTCAAAAGGATTTAAAAATAAAAAGTATTTACATACCAACTCCGACTTCTTTATTGTGTAAAGTGTTTGAGATATTGCCCACTGTGAGGAAGGGAAAATGGCGTTCCATCTCTGTATGCTAACAAGAAACATTTTTCACCATGCAACTGATGTATTTGGAAAGGTCTTGTCCACAGTGAGTCGAATTTCCCATGCATACCTTTTGGCTCTCTTCGTTTGTCCCACAGGAGAACGAGGTCACCAACTTGAAATTCTCGAGACTTAGCTTTTTTGTCAAACAACTTCTTTACTTGTTCCTGGTGTTCTGCGATGCGGTCAGCCACCTGAACTTGATTCTCTTCCAATTCAGAGAGATACATGATGCGCTTGTCTACAGAATTGTCAAATGTCTCATCCTCAATGGCCTTAGCCAACTTGAGGGCTGGTAGTTCCAAGGTTATAGGAATCTCGACATTCAATCCGTACAAGAGTTGAAAAGGAGACATGCTGATTGCTCGCTTCAGAGTTATTCTGTCTGCCCACAAAGCATCAAACAAAGCCTTGTGCCACAAACGTTGATTCTCATCCACTAGCTTGCGGATTATAGTTACCAGATTCTTGTTACTAGATTCCGCTTGACCATTACCCTACGGATAATAGTCAAAAGAATGTGACAAAGTTATACCATGTTCAAAACAAAACTCCATGATTTCACTTGATGAGAAAGCAGAAGTGTTGTCCGCAACAATCTTGTTCGGCACACCAAACCTGGAAATAATATTTTCTTTTAAGAAATTGCACACTACTTCTAAAGTAGCACGCTTGGTAGGTATTGCTTCCACCCATTTGGTGAAATAATCCATAGCAGTTAAAATGTAGATATGTACGACACTTGATGATGGATTAACTGCACCTATGAAATCAATGCCCCATTGCTGGAAAGGTTCATCAATCACAACAAGTTTTAACGGCAAAGATGCTAATTTTGGACGGCCGACAAACTGTTGGCACAATTCACACTTACGCACCCAAGAGTACACGTCCTGAAAAAGTGCAGGCCAGTAATACTTTTCTCTCAGGATTTTGTGAGTGGTTACTGGCGCTAAGAAATGTCCACCACATGCCAAATCATCATAATATTTTATCAACTTTTGCTGTTGTTCTTTATCAACACACCTGAGAAATGTCCCATCCATTGCACGCTTATACAAGCCGCTATCCCACAAGATGAAACTAGCTGACTTCAGCTTGACGGTCCTTGTTTCTTTCGGAGTCAAGTGATTGGGAAATTCTTCGTATGTCAGGAAGTGAGCGATGTTGGAATACCATTCATCGGTGGTGCTAACAAATAGTACCATTGGAAGTGTACTAGGATCGACCTCCTCTTCGTCTGAGATTTCTTCATCCCCTGAAATTTCTTCATCTAGATTGTTTTCTGCAATGAGCTAACAAAGACCATGTCCACGTATCAGCTTAGTAGGTTTTATCTCTAGATCATATTCCTGAATCTTGGCAATCCAGTTTCCTCTTTTCGTTCCAAATTCTTGTTGTGTGAGGATAGACTTGACAATCGAATCTAGAACAAGAACTTTGACATGACTGCCTAGAATGTAGAACCGGAAATGCTTGACAGCTTTTACAACTGCAAAAGCGTGCTTTTCCATCTGAGAATATTTCAATTCGTAATTCTTTAGAGGGAAACTCATGAATGCAATGGGGGATTCAAAACCCTCATCATTTTCCTGCACCAAAATTGATAGCGTATGCTCGGAAGCATAACTGTACATCACAAAATATTTGGTGTAGTTAGGGCAAACCAATATAGGCGCATGAGCAATGGCCTCCTTGATGTCATCGAACACTGCTTTACCTTCTGCTGTCCAGTGAAACGTGGCATTACCCTTCATCATATTCACAATGTGACGAGTCTTTTCAGCAAAATCTGGGAGAAACCTCCTTAAGAAGTTTACCTTGCCGAAGAAAGAATGAATGGCTTTCTTGCTTGACAGCAAAGCAAGGGACTTGATTCCATTGACTCTTTCTGAGTTAATCTTGATTCCTTCAGCAGAGACTACGTGACCAAGAAGTTTACCTTTTGTCACCCCAAAAGTTGACTTTTTGGGATTGAGGGAAATGCTGTGCTGACGGCATCTCTCTAGAGTTTGTCTCAAATGATAGAAATGCTCATGGCATTGCTTAGAGAACACTGTAAGATCGTCAAGGTACACCACAATGAAATTACCCATCACGTCGCGGAAAGTGAGATCCATGGTACGTTGGAATGTAGCGCCAGCGTTGATCAAACCAAACGGCATCCTATGATACACAAAGGTTCCCCAAGGTGTTGTGAAAGCGGTTTTGTGTTGGTCGCTTGAATTCACTTCAATTTTATTATAGCTAGAAAATCCATCTACCATGGAGAGCATTTTGGATCCAGTTACATTTTGTAGAACTTGATCCATCACTGGAAGTGGGTAATTGTCTTTGAGAGACAATTGATTAAGATTTCTGAAATCTACACAAATGTGAATTTCACCATTCTTCTTACGAACGGGGATGATATTGGCTATCCACGTTGAATGATGGATAGGGAATATTATCCGTGCGTTCAGTATCTTTTGAACTTCTACCAAAATAGTTCCAGAGATCTTGGGATTGTACTGCCTTTGCTTTTGTTTGTAAGGCAAAGCTCCAACCTTGAGAGGAATGTCATGTTGCACTTCCTTAGGCCGAAATGATTTTAGATCATCATACAAATATGCCAAGACGTTAATGTACTCCTGCAGTAGCTGGGAAAATTATCTTCTTTCTTCGGCCATACAACATTTGCCAATGTTGACCATCTTAGGATTGGCTTCAATCCCCAAATTTATCTATTCTACTTCGTTAAATGAGTCAGAATCTGAGAGTTGCTTTTTCACATGGCGATCATGCTTATCAAAAAGCTTTTCCAAGGATACCAATCCTTTAGGGATCTTATTCCCTTTGAGTTGCAGATATTCTTCACCCGTAACAGGATCCATATCGGATACAGATTCTCAAAGTGGAGAATCGCGGCCCTCAAAGTACAACTCATCAAAATTGTCCGCTTTCTCAAGAAAGGCAATAATTTGATGGTCATCATTGAAAATCTACCAGTTCTCTGAATTGTCAGGTACACTTGGGCGGACAACCAACTCTATGGTGTAAGTAGAACCTTGAAAGTCTTTGTGTGGCACCAAGAGCATGGCCGAGATTGCGAGGGAATCAGCTCTAGTATTATATTCTCTAGGAACAACAGAGATATCAAAAGCTTCAAATTCCTCAATGGAATCCCATACTAGATTACGATAATGCCTAAGTCTCTCATTCTTTGTTTGATAGAGATTTCTTACTTGACATACTATCAACTCAGCATCACCTTGTGCATGAAGATTTTTTATACCTTTCTTCAACGCAACTTGCATTCCCAACAACAAGGCTTCATACTCGGCAGTGTTATTGGTGTTATCAAACTGCAACTTGAAGGAGAAAGGGAAAAACTTTCTTGATGGTGAGATGAAAACAATTCCTGCTCCAGAGCCGGTCGAGGAGCAGCTACCATCAAATTTGAGTAACCAGACACCGTTGGGATCACCAACTGAAACAGTGTCGAAGTCCAAAACTTCATTATCTGACGAAGATTCATGGTCAGAGATGGACAAATCTCTTGATGACGTTTCATCTGAAGTTGAAGAAGTATCATCTTTCTCTAACTCATTTTGAGTCAAGGATTCTCCTACCTCATTTGTCTGTAGGTAGTAAGTTCCCACGCCTAATGATTCAAACAAAATCTGAGCTCTGGGATCATCTAACTCAACAACTGAAAACTTTGATTCCTTTTCAGGAATCAGCTTTTGCATCAAACCTTTTACTGGTATTCTTGCTTTGGACATATCCATACTTATCTCTCCTCCAACATCTTTGCAGCAATTGCGTCCGAGGATGATACCGTAGGAAGCTGGTACATCGGCCACAAGGACCGTCATCTTTATCTTCTTCTCTGGGTATGCGGCGAATGCGTATTGTGCATCTTTGATCTGACCAATCAATGGCACTTGTTTATTCTCCATGGAAAAACAATGGCTAAAGGTTTTGGTCATCTCAAGGCCTAACGTAGTAGCTACCTTGGTGGGCATCACATTGTCAGGCGCACCAGAGTCTATGACACAGTTACTCAACTTGAAACCATTTACAAGTAGAGAGATGAAAAATGGATCAATGTGCCCAGAAGCAATTGGAGGATTAGATACAAAGTTACTCTATGATACTTTGGGTTTAGGAGTAACTGGGATGTCAGGAGGAGTATCCCGACTTGGGGAGATCTTTTTATCATTTACGAACTTGACAAGCCTGTCAAATTGGTCGGGGTTGGCTTTGAGGTATTTAGCCTCAGACATTTGGACCTTGGTTTTCTTGGCATGGTCAATAATGTTGAAAGCCTGGAAAGAACTTTGTAGGTTGGAAGTTGTAACTTCACTGATTGGTTTCACAAAAGGCACACTGGTCTTTGGAACGAGAGGATTAGCTTTAGGAATAACGAGAGTTGATGAAGAAGAACGAGGTGCACTTACTTGTGGATTTGCTGCTTTCTTAGGTTGCCAAGGGAGGGGAGATCCTCTTTTGGTGATTGTTATGGGCGGCTTTTCTTTTTCTGGGACAGCAGCAGCTTGAGCTTTGTCAAGTTGATTTTGTTGATGTCGCGTAAAAACAGCATAGGTGTCAGTCACCAAGTCATCTTCTTCTTCTTCTTCTTCCATCATTTGCAAATAGCTAATATTGGAGTCCCTAGCCGATTCAGTTTCTTCTTCTTGGAAGAGATCGGCATTTTCTTCTTCAGGATATTCGGGCTGAGCATAATCATCTTGTTTAGTCTCATAGTACCCGGCCACATTGTTAGCAGGCTATGCTTCAAGAGCAAGTCATCCTGGAGGTGTTGGGAGACGATTTTGATTTTTGTTGCCAGCATAATTAGGGAAAGTCCTCCTAGGGACGTCCTTGTAGTTGCTACCATTGTTGTTGTTCGACACTTGCTTCTTAAGAGACAAAACTTCATTTGCCAACCTTTGGATCATGGGATCTGTAAAATTTGAGCTGGCAGTGGGGGTACTAACATTGGATGCTGAAGATCCTGAAGCTTGCATCCTTTTATTTCCGTTAGTCCCCATCCTGATTTCTCCAGCAAGGATCATGTCGTCCTCCAGACTGGTAGCCAATTGCTGGGCTGCTTCAACGTTGACAAGATTTTCCCTATGCAAGTAGAAACTCACCTTAGGTAGTTGAGTGTTGATGAAGAAGCACTTCAGGTTATGATCTGTTGGTTTTGCATCATTTGGGATTTGTGTCACCAACTTATTGAATTTTGCCACAAACTCGCGCATAGGCTCATGAGCCTCCTTACGCATAGTGGTGAGCTGCGCCAATAGAGCATGTGAATCTTTAGCAGGCTTAAATCTTTCTTCAAATTTAGTGTGAAGAGTGGCCCAATTGGTGACAGAGGCATTGGGAAGAGTAAAGAACCATTCGGCTGCAACCCCTTGAAGGGATTCAATGAACAATCTTACTGAAACATCTTCGTGTTCAATGCCAAGAACGCCGCATACTATGTAGAATGTGGATATGTGCTCATCGAGGTGTTGTTTTCCATCACCTTGAAATTTTGGAAGATGCTTCCTGGATACACGTGGTAGTTCCTGTAAAGGTGGAGTCAAACAGAGGGGACCAAAAGCATTTCGCCATGGTCCTGCAGGTGGTGCGGCCATGACTGGTTGCACAACAGGCACTTGAATAGGACGCCTATGATAAACTGACCAAACACTTGGGATTGGAGATCTTTGGCTACGTGGAGGGAAGCTTATAGCCCGTTGCAGTGGTGACCTTGCTCGTGGAAGAGTAAATGGAAAGTCATGTTGCAACAACTCTTCAAAGAGTGGATCTATTATTCCTTGAGCCCTCAATCCTCTTGTATATATTCGGTCCTCCAGAATGTAGATCTGAATACAAAGGGTGTTACAGAGTTAACAATATACAAAAGAACAGCAAGAAAAAGGAAACTTATCTACTTCAATCTGAAGCGTGAGGCTCAGATTGTGTATGTAGGTTCCCCAGCGGAGTCGCCAAAAAACTGTTGGGTGAAAATTATGTAATCAGCTTTTCGATAGATTACACAACTTGGACTTCAGCCACAGCTATGTGAGATGTGAATCTCTCCTCTCGGAAAGGGGAGGCGCCCTTCTTACTGCTAACAGAAGCGATAGTAAATCAAACAAGTAATTACAAAATGTACACAAAACTTATGGAGTGGGGGGGCGTGTTACATTCATACTTCTCTCTTTTTTCAGAGGAGATGTTTACAATGCTTCACCGTTGGAAGTTTACAATTCTTAATAACCTCAAACTAACAACTAGCAGTAATACCAATATCTCTATCTCATCAAAGCGAAGCGTAGAGATACCAGAAGTGATTAATAACAAACAAATAAAGTAAAAAGGGAAAGCTCACGAAGGCACAAAGTTGTTCCATAGCTTTTTCAATGTTGGATCTTTGTAGATGTATTGTTTGTTATGTTAGAAGAACAAAGTCTTCTTAGACGCAGCAATTCCTCAAATCAGCATGAACGATTACAAGCACAAAGTCTTGTAGATCATCCAACAAAAGTATCAATTAGCATGAACGATTACAAGCACAAAGTCTTGTAGATCCTTCGACAAAAGTATCCAAGAGTATGAATAATTACAAGCACAAAGTCTTGTAGATCACTCAACCAGAACATGCAAGAGCATGAATGATTACAAGCACAAAGTCTTGTAGATCATTCAACCAAATGATAAACAGAAATAAAAATGCAATCTAAATAATAAATGTAACACAAAGTTTACATAAACTACTTAGAGTCCTTCAGATTCTTCAAACTAATCACTACCAAATAAGATCAACTCACAAAAGTATCGAATCCAATGCAAAGTTTGGCTTGCAATCCTTTTCTTTATTAATCGAATCTCATTCACAAAGCATGAATGCAAAGTTTCAAAAATTTGCTTCAAAAAGGGCAGCACTTTGTTGCAAAACACTAAAGGATGTTTTACAATGAAAATCCCTCACATTATATAGAAAGAGGGATGAGCAAAAGAAGGAAAGAGATTGAGAAAATCAGGGAAAGTTAGGTGAGCAATTTTAGGAGATCTCACCTAACTTTGACCAAAGTCAAAGTGTAATTTGTTTTGAAAATATTACATCTTTGGCCTTGGTGTAATTACAATTTACAAAATGACATTCAAAAATGTCGAGAAATATTTACAAGATGCATAATGGGATGCACCGGAAATGTCTAACACTAGAGAATAGGGGGCTGCTTCACGTTTCTTTGCATTGGGCGCGGAAGTCTTCAAATTTCCTCCTAGTCTGCTGCACGAACTTCTCATCTGGACCAATGGTGTAATCCACAATGGTGTGAATTCTCGTGATCGATCTCATGGCAGATGAGTGAACCTTTTTGCACCTGTCAAGATGCGTCTTCAGGTTGTCCAATGTGAGCCTTGTATCACAAATGATGTTCAACGAAGCTTCAAAGAAGTCTGAACTATCAATCAAATTCATGATGGCTTCCTTGAAGATCTGGGATATTTCTGCGGCCGGCAGGAAGATACTATTTTCCTCAAGAAGTTGACCAGGCAATTCTTTGATACCTTTTCCAAGAATGGTATGATGCCCGTCGACATCTTCCTGTACTTGGTGAAGATCTTCTATGAGAGATTGAACCACTTGAATTCTGTGTTTCAGTGATTCTCTTACCTCTACAAACTTTTCTTTGTCAGGAATTACCCCAACCTCCACCAATTTGCTGAGCTTTACCTGTTTCATTTCTGACCATGACAACAGGCATTTTTCCATGCCTCTACGCTCCTGGGAAAGTACACTCTTTTCTTTATCAAGCTCTGTGGTGAGCTTGGCCAACATGGTAGTTTTCTCATCCGTAGCCAAAATTATCTGAGATCCGTGTTTGATGATCTTTTCAACGAAATCATATAACACCCTACCTTTGGAGGCAAATTTCTAAGCTTTCTTGACAGTTGGGTCTTCAATACTTACCACTGTCAACGGTTGTGCATTACTTGGAGAACCGGCAAGTCTCTTTACAACAGTGGCATAATGCTCTGCCCTCTATTTGTACATGTTATGAGCTTGCTCTACTTTATCCAACCTTCCTACCAAAATATCCAAAGTGACTTGCGCATCGGCTTTTGCACTTTTGTTAGTAACCTTGCCAAGTTGGACCTTTGTTACTGTGTAGTCCTCCATATTGACATCACCTTCTAGATTCGGTGGTATGCCAATTTCAACATACTTGTGGCTAGACTTATCAATGTTCAGCCTTGAGTATACCTTTTCCTTTTTCTTCCCTTTGGCTTTTGGAAGAACTATCTCTTCGAGGTCGAGCTCCTCTGGAGAAATCATTTTCTTTTTGCACTTCGACACTTGAGATATTAGCCAAGGAGGAAGAAAAGAAGTGTGAACTTCCGGATCTACTGTCAATTCGGTTGCCATTGCCACTTTTGAAGTTATTGTCACATCTAAACTTACCATTGGTATCGTGACAATTGGAGAAGTATTTGTCATCATTGCCCCTGTAGTTGACACATTGAGCTGATCACGCATTGACTCATTCATGAAATGGTTGAATTCATTTTTAGAAGTGATATCATACGTTGGCGAAGACAAGCTAGGAATGGACGATGGTGGGCTTGACAGTATATCAACTGTATGGATGCTTGTCACTAAAGGAGTATCAAGCTGGGTTGATGCTGCAGGGATAGGGGATATCTCAACTACAGGAATGCATGTGGTAGGAATAGGTGACGAGGGAACGGGAGGTAGAGGAGTTCTTGAATCTGGAGGGGTATGAAGAATGTTTGAAGTCACGGGCGATGATGTTCTGTGAATTTCCTCAACTACATTCTCAGGAGGAGAAGTAGTTATTTCTTGATCATGCCCGGGTTCCTGTTGATCACCCTCTTGTCTCTCCGAATCTGGTTCACCTTTAGATCCTTCTTCAGAATCTTCATCAAACTCTTGCCCGCTTTTAGAAACCTCTTCGACATCGGAGTCTGCTTCTGCTGAATCTTTATCTTCAGTGGATGGGTCGCTTGAAGTTTCTTCTTCATCAGAATCTATCTCTTCTAGAATAGACTTTTTACCCTTAGAGTGAGATGGATTAGATTCTGTGATTTCTGTCTCTTGGACAACCTGGGTATCTTTATTACCAATAGTGAACTTGATCCTAGGACCTCTTCGCGAAGAAGTGAGAACAGCCGCTGATTTGTTTTTGTCGTGGAGTTCTTGCTGATGGCGAGCTTCTACTTCGGATTCCTCTCCTTCTGAGTCTATTCTGAAACTTTTCATTGCATAACCATGTTTGTGTAACCATTCTTCTATGTTGGTTAGGATTGGCCTCAGCCTTTCTCTCATGCTGGTAACCTCTTTCCTAGACCATTGTATTGCAGGCAACGGCCTTTTAGCAATGCCTTGCTCATCATAGACAGCATTCATGATATCACCTAGATCTTCAAAATCCTCTGGTAGGTCAGCAATACCAACATCTCTGATTTGTTGAATAGTCAACCTGTAATAGTCCATTTTACGAATGGCTTCTTCATCTCTGCAATCTACCCAGATGTCTTCAAAACGGTACCTGTGTTGGTGACCCTTTTGCAACTTTTTTCTGACATCTCGATAAATCAAACCTATACCTGTAGGTTTTGATTGTCATGATCTGCATTTCAGCATAGACAGACTTAGCTTTTTGTGCAGTTTGGATAGTATATCGGCCGATGGTCAGTGGGAACTTGAACCCACGCTTGTGGTTGCTCCTTCGTTCTTTCTGCACTGACATCAACTGTCTGCATGTTTCCATGAGAATCCACTTATCCGAAGGATAACATGGTAGCATATAGGGACAACCAGTGTAACAGCCTACTCTCAAGTAAGTAAACATTGGGAATTGGAGAAAAATGCATCCAACTTTACTTACCACCTTATAAGCCTCATCAGATACTCTTCTTCTTTCCAAAGCTAGATCAAAGTTGAAGAGTAAAGGTGCAAAGAAAGAATTAGTGACCTGTCTGAAATGATGAAAGCTCTCCTTTAGCTCCAATTGATAGAAATATCTGTACACAGGCACCATCATCCAATTCCCTTTTGTAGATAGACCTGGGAATTGTCTCATCACAGCTGCTGCGTACACTAGGTAAGAAGTCATGTAGAACTTCAATGTAGAAGGAGCATTGATCAACTGCTCATGTATCTCATCACTGATTTGTTTGTCCCAGTCAATATGCACCTTCTACCTTCTTATGATCCTGATGTATTCATACATCCAATCGTGAAAAGTAGATGATTCTGGCAAGCCCTTTACTCTGCTTAGAAACGTGATCATATCCTTGACGTCATCTTTGAAGTCACTTCTCAGGAGTCCTTTCAGCCATCTAGAAACAGATGATCTAGGGTTCTTGAGCCATTGAGTGTTTATCAACTGTTTAGCTTTATTGGGATCAGCATCGAAGATCTCCTGTGCTTTTGATATAGAGATGTCAATATATTTCTCCATATGAGGGACCTTGAAGACAATGTCAAAGAAATCGGGGTCGAGTCTTAGAATCTCGTGCCCGGAAGAGTCAATCACACTTTTGCTTTCTCTGATGTAATGAGACAACTTGAAGAACAAACTCGATATTGTGCGTAGCTATAGGGAACATCACCACCAAGTGGAGGTTGTTGTGTACGATCGCTCTCATTGAATCAGGAAGAGGCTTTGTCTCAGTTAGCTTTGCGAAGTCAACCAAGTCTTGATGACCAACTTTTGTATCTTTTATCTCTTCGACTTTGGAAAGCACCATAGTTGGCAGATAGATGCCTTGATATTTGTATTTCATCTTGCCTTTCGCTTTCAAAGAAGAAGGAGGCTGAGTAGCAGTCATCAAAAAGAACTAGAACCTTGATCAATCTTGACTTGATGATCTTTGAAAATAGACTGCAATCCGTTTAGCCAGAACAAACATCAATTGTTAGGAAACATGGGAAAGCGCAAAATGAGCACAAGGATGGGAAAGCATGGAGTGGATGATGAGGCACGTAAAACGATGCACAAAGATGAAAAAAGAGGCTCGGGAGTGCACTGGTCGAAAATGAAGTTCATTTGGGAAGGTTTAGAGAAAACTTAGAAAAAGTGTAAGGGCGCCAAAATTCAGCGCCCTTACATCTCTGAAAAATTGCTTTTGATGCAAGGGCACTAAATTTTAGTGCCCTTACATCTTTCAGTGTTAGGAATTTTTTGACATTTTCAAAATGTCACAGCGCTAAAATTCAGCGCTTCTGCAATTTTTGTCAATTCTGAAATGCAGATGTAAGAGTAAATGGCGATGGCGCTCGTGCTTGGCAAAGGCAATTTGTTTGAATCATGAAAGATTTTGAACTTGTTTCAATCCCATTACATACTCATTCAAAGGTTAAAGGAATTCTCTTTCACAATGATAGATCTTTTCAATGTTCACACCAAAACGCATAGAGAGGGAGACAAAGAGATTTCAACACAAACACATTGGATAGATACAAGTTCACAAAGAACATCGTGCATAGAGGAGAGTAAGGAAAGAAACGTATAAGGGAAGGAAAAAAAGTGTAGGGTTCCAATGCGTAAGGAAACAAAGGCTCGCCATTCTTCTTACGATGAAGACAAACAATGAATAGAAAACGCGAAGGTAAAACACGAATGGAGAGAAGGAATGTGACGCATAGGGAGAAAAGAAAAGAATGCATTGGGTTCTAAAAATGTGAATAAAGAACATTAGATCATATACAAAAAGAAAGAAGAAGACTATGTAGAAAGACTTACCCGAACCAAACCGCGAAGAACGCTAAGGAAGAATGCAAAACCTCAAAAACGTGATTCACAGTTGAGAGGCAAACTCACACAGCAAGAGGAAGAAAAGAACATGAAAATATAAACTAAAATGGCGAATTCATTCACTTAAGTGAAAATGAAAATTAAAAACCTAACTCAAGTCGAGCAATAAATTTAGGCATGAAAAGTGGCACGATTGATGAAAAAGATGAAAACATGAAGAAACGTGCCAGAGCCATGAAAAAGTTTAAGTGGCGAAGGAAAATGCAATGGCACTAAAATTCAGTGCTATTACATTTTTTTTGAAATTTCATTGCATGCAGGAGCGCTAAATTTTAGCGCCCTTGCATTTTCCAGACTTAGCCAATTTTGGCTTCAGGGCAGGAGTGCACTTTTTCAGTGCCACTGCATTTTTCGTAATTCACTAAGTATGAACAGTGAAACTTCGCGAAAGATCTCATTTCGAAGGTCTTCGCGAGGCTAACATGGGGGAATGCTCGAATTGATTATTCAATGCTTAGGAACACATTTTGAGGTGGCTTGAAAATCACTTCGTTATGCATGCTTGAACTTCACAAATCCTAGGAAACAGACAAGTTTCGTAGGGGGGTTATCCATGGAACGAGTGCTGCTAGATTCCGTGATAACAAAACTACATGACAATGATGATGTTTTTGTTAATGTCAAGTATACTCAATTCATCAATTATAAAAGATAACATCATTTCTGAGTTCTTCACCAGCCTTTGGAACAAAATACTCTATAGATGGAAAAATAACATAAATGCAATCTAATTTTACCATGAAAATCTACCTATGCCAAAATTGTCACCTTAACAATCCATTTATCGTGCTTGTTATCATCATTGAGCCTTTAAAATGTTGAAAGTGGGTACAAGCATCAATGGTATATTTTAGACCAATGATGACCTGAGTACTACTTTCATGATTTTTGATATTGCAAGTGAACACAAGCATCTAGGTATAATTAAACTGAGATGTCTTGAGCATTTATTGCGTAAACTAACAAGAATCAATCATTTTCCTATGTGAATTTTGAATGTCATCAGTGATACTTTGTAGAGCATGTCTCACGAAAACTCACATAATAATAATGATCAATTCATAGATAGCAGACAAAGAAAAAACCATTCTCCTTCCTAGCTTCTCTAGTTCAATACATCATCGAGTTGCTCCAAAGAAATTATAAAAAAAATCAAAGTACAACATTTGAACATTCAAGATAAAGTAATAAAATCATGATTCAAAAGAATATCATCCATCTAGAGTTGTTTTGATTGATTTGATTTTAGCTATTTTGATGTGGATGGTTGATTTTCTGAAATTTTTTGATGTTTGATGTATGTCCAATGTTTAGTTTTCCTATGATCATTGTTTTTGCTTCGTTGTCATACTGTTGTTGTCTATTTGTTTAAGCTCAAATTTTATTACCCTCAGTGAGTTCAGGATTTTTCCCCCAAGCTAGGGTGAGACATAACCACTTTACCAGGATGTGTACATGATGTTTCCCTTCAATGATAGGTGGAAATGATGGAAAAATTGAATGATCAAAACATGCATCTAATAGATGGAAAAGCTAGTTTAAATCACAAGTAGCGCCCGTTTCTAGGTTTTCACTATGTTTTTATTACACTTTTTCAGATTTATGATTTTTTGTATTTTTCTCTTTTCTAATTTTTTTGTATTTTTCTCTTTTCTATTTTTTTTGTATTTTTCCATCACCAAGATGCCTATTTTCTAGGTTTTCATCAAGGAGACCATTTTTCCATGCACTAGACAATTCAGGTATAGAATTTCCTGAGATGGATACTGTTGATAGGTTCATCGAACAAATCCCCTTTAGGTGTAGACAACTGACAGGCTCTAGATCCATAGATTGATATGACAACAAAGGGACCTAGCCAGTTAGGTTCAAATTTCCTTTCTTTTCCCTGTCTTGTTGATTTCGAGGGTTTTCCTTTAAGACCAAGTCACCAACCTAAAATGTTCTAGGTTTTACTCTATGATTGTAGCTTCTAGACATCCTCTATTGATATGCCTTCAAATGGTTCACAACTTGTTGACAATGTTCATCCAACAGTTGCAGCTCTTGAAGTCTAGACACTCTATAATGCTCATCTAAAATAATTCCCTTTAGTGACACACAAAGTGGTGATATCTCAACCTCAATAGGTAGTATGGCCTATGATCCATATACCAAGGAAAATGGTGTAGCTCCTATAGGTGTTCTGATGCTAGTTTGATATGCCCAAAGACCAGGGTTTAATTGAACGTGCCAATCATGTCCAACATCATTGACAATCTTCTTCAATATTTTCAAAATAGTTTTGTTTGAGGCCTCAGCTTGCCCATTTCCTTGAGGATAGTATGGGGTTGGAAAATGATGTTGGATATGAAACCTCTCACATAGTTCTTGAACATCCCGATTCTTAAAAGGTCTACCATTGTTTGTGACAATGGATTGAGGAATGTCATACCTACATATGAGGTAATTTAATATGAAAGAAGAAATCTATTTTCCAGTGATTGTTGTCAAGGGAACAACTTCTATCCACTTTGTAAAGTACTCTATGGCTGTGATTATAAGTTTGTGTCCATTGGAAGAAGATAGATTAATTGTTCCTACCAGGTCCAGTCCCCACTGACAAAAAGGCCATGTTGAAGTGAATGGTTGCAATTCTTCCATTGGTGCATGGATTAGGTTACCATGTATTTGAAATTTTTGGCACTTCTTAACAAACTAAAAAGACTCCTCCATGTTCGGCCAGTAATACCCCAATCAAAGGAGTTTCTTTGCTAGGGTTAGTTTTCTTGAATGAGTTCCACAAATACCTTCATGAACCTCATAAAAAGTTGTCTCAAACTCATTATGTTCTAGAAACCGAATTAGAGTACCATCTAGACCTTGACGGTAAAGTATGTCAGCAATTAAAGTATGTCGTGCAGTTTGGCGGATGAAGTTGTGTTTCTAGTTTCTGGAAAGATCGAGAGGAAGGATATTGTCTTTTAGGTAAGCATGGATCTTTCCATAAATTAAGGATTCAATGTCAACTAAATGGCATATGGTTTGAGATTCAAGATTATCATAAGTAGGGTTAGACACTTGTTCCACCATAAACTCATAATGACCTCACCTTTCTAGCATTTGGAAGAGAGAGGTAATTGTCACCATGGCATCAACAACCTTGTTTTCTGCCCTTAGAATTTGTTCAAACTTGATATCCAAAAAGTAATTTTTGAAATCATCCACCATTTTCTTATATGGAATCAAATTTTCCTCTTTGGTTTGATACTCATCATTTACCTGATTAATGACTAGTTGTGTATCCCCATATACTTGTAGCTCTGTGATCTTCCATTCAACTGCCACTTTGATGCCAATGATTAATGCCTCATATTCAGCTATGTTATTTGTACATGGAAACATGAGTCTATAGGACTTTGGGATGGTATTTCCTTGATGTGTAACAAACAAAATTCCCACACCTGAACCACGTTGTGTGTAGGACCCATCAAAATAGAGCCTCCATTGTTGTGTTGTCATAGTAAGAATGTCTACATCAGGAAGCTTAATATTCATTAGATGATCATCCAGTAATGGAGCTTCAGCTAACTGATCAGCTATCACTTGACCCTTGATGGCTTTTCAATCCACATACTAGATATCAAATTCACTCAAGATCATGACCCACTTGGGTAGTCTTCTTGTTAGAGTAGCCTTGCTAAGTAAATACTTTAATGGATCAATCTTCGCTATGAGTTTGACCATGTGGGTTAACATGTAATGCCGCAACTACTAAGTAGAAAACACCACTTCCAAAAAATCTTTCTTGATGAAGGTGTAATTTATCTCATAACCATTCAAAGTCCTGCTGATATAATACATAGCTTGTTCCTTTCCCATAGGATCTTCTTGTGTTAATAGAGCACCCACAGAAATCTCAATTGTTGCAATGTATAGTAATAATGGTCTCTATTTTGTAGGTGGCATCAATATGGGGGGGTGACATCAAATATTGCTTTATTTGATTGAAAGTTGTTTCACATATTTTATCCCATTTGAAAGAGGCATTCTTATGTAGAAAATGATTGAAAGGATGACTTTTTTTCTGCTAATTGGGAGATAAATCTCCTGATTGATTGTAGCCTTCCCTGTAGAGATCGTAGTTGACTAATATTCTTTGGTGGTGGTATTTCCATTATGGCCTTAACCTTGGTGGGATCCACTTTGATACCCTTCTATGAAACTATGTACCCTAGAAGCTTTGCTAATGTAACACCGAACACACATTTCTTAGGATTTAATTTGACATTGAACTTCTCTAATCTGGTAAATATTTTATCTAGAATCTCTAGATGTCCTTCTCTAGTATATGACTTTGCTAATATATCATCCATGTAATATTCCATAAAGGTATGCATCATGTCATGGAAAATGGTGGTCATTGCTCGCTGATATGTAGCTCTTGCATTTTTCAAAGCAAAAGGCATGACGTTCTAGTAGAATGTTCCCCATGGACATGTGAATGTTGTTTTCTCCTAATCCTCTAGTGCTATTTTTATTTGGTTGTAACCTGAGAAGCCATCCATTAGTGATAACATGGCATGTCTTGCTATTAAGTCTACAATAATATCAATGTTTAGCAAAGGAAAATCATCCTTTGAACGTACCTTGTTGAGATCTTTGAAGTCAGTACATATTCTGATACTATTATCTGGTTTAGAAACTGGTATAATATTAGAAATCCACTCAGCATAATCAATAGATCTAATGAATCTGACATCTAACAACTTCTTCAGTTTTGCTTTTACCAACAAGGTGATATGTGAATGCATTTTCTTTAGTTTTTGCTTCACAGGTTTTATTCCAGATGGTAGAGATAAATGATGCATTAGAATATTTGGGTCTAAACCTGGAATATCAGAGTAATACTAAGCAAAGTTAATGTGTCTATCCTCAAAGAACTTGGTGAATTCAGGCTTTTCTTGTTCAGTCATTGATGCTTCCAAATGTAAAGTTTTTTCTTTTTCTGTTGTGCCAATATTGATAGACTGTGTAGGTTCCACCAATACTAATGATCTTTCATGATATTATTTTGGAAGGGTGTCAAATATCCTATCTTTCGGTGCCTCAAAGAGGTTTTCATTGTCAGATGTGTTCTTTATTTTTACTTTTTTGAGATCTAATGCTGCCATTAGATGGTTTTCACCATTAGATCTATTATTCCTATTTTCAATTTTGCAACTAGAAGATTTGACACCCTCATGACCCGAAGTGTCATTATGAGACTTATGATTAGAACTTGTGTTAGGTTTTTCACAACAAAGGAAATTAACAATAGCATCATCATTCACAAAGATAGGAATATTGATAGGTTCAGTTGTTCCTAGTCGATAAGTTTAGGATGCATTAAGGGTAAAAGGTCATTAGATTGGCTAAGGTCAATGGCAATAAGGATTCTGATAGAAATGTTTTCAAATTTGTCATTGGTTATGTCAAGGTCTATGATATTACTCTCCTCCAAGTCATCTATCTCACTCAATATTTTTCCATCCTCACTTGAGTCATCGATATTATGTGATCCAAATACAAGGGGTCTAGTCCCTGAGCTTTTTCCCTCCTCACGTGTGGTTGCATACTCTTTTATGACATCAATTTTTATGTCCTTGTATGATTTTTTAGTAAAGAATCCCACTCATACTCATTGGAGTCTATTTCAAAACTATCCCGCATTTGAAGGATTCTTTCAACAACATTATGAGTGACTTCTTTTGTTTCCTTTTTATAACCCAATCTCGTTTTGTCCTTTGAATGAAGTGTGAGAGGTTGAATGGGTTCTACAATGCCCTCCTTTCTTTTTCCAATAGGCCCTTGTCCTTCATACCCCATTTTCTCTAATATTGTTCTTCCTTTTCCATATTGGTTTATCTTTATGTTGATAGTTGTCGATGTAGATGCTTCCTCATCTTTGTAGAGCCAATTGAGGATGGCCTTATCTTCAGATTCATCTTCTAAAGTACCTTCCTTTACAAATATATCATCCAAAACCGTGGTAGGTTGTGATGATTGTTGTGTTAATGTTGACGGTTGCTCATATGATCTTGGAAATGGAAGTAGCTGTGAAAGACATAAATATTGCTCAATGGAATACTCTCCCATGCCTTTTTCTTTTAACTAGATCTTTTCTTTTAATTGTTGTGATAGAGAATCCAGTTGATCTTCATTGTTTGATGGAGTAGAATCAACAATATTTGTATCTTTTGGCTAGTCCTTTTTCTTAACCCATTTAGATACCACGTTTAATTTCCTTTCACTGTTGGATGAAATAGAAGTGTCTACTTCCCTATTATGGGGAAAAGAAGTGTCTTGAGCTATTTTAAGCGTGCTACAATATTGGGGATTGTTATAGTCAACTAAAAAAGTGATTTCTTGTCCATTGATAGGAAACTTTAAGCATTGATGATGTGTTGAAGGTACTACTTGCAATTCATTAATCCAAGGACATCCCAAGAGTATATTACAAGTCATCTCTTTGTCTAACACTTGGCAAACTATATTCTTCACAATTGGTCCCACTTGAATAGGAAACACAATCAATCCCTTGGAGGATCTCTCTTCTTTGTCATAGGCTTTTGTTGTGTTTTTCCTTTTGGCATCAATAGCATTATCAGAATATCCTAGTGCATGGATTAGTTTCAAAGTGAAAATGTTTAAACTGACTCCACCATCTATTAAGACATGTTTTACTCGATGTGTTTGGATTAATATTTTGATGTGAAGTGCGACATTGTGTGGATGAGTAAGTGATATGTCATCTTGTTCAAAAAATGATAGGGAGTGAGGAGTGGTTAAGTGTCCCACCATAGCCTCGAATTGACAAACTTCCAGATTATTGGGTATTGTGGTGGCCACAAGAGCTTGTTCCAAAACTTCCTTATGAGATGGTGAGATTTTAAGGAGTTCTAATATTGATATTTGGGCTAGTATTTTCTGCAATTGATCGACAATGTTATACTAATTAGATGGGGCAGCAGTGTTTTTAGATGGAACTCCTTTCAATATTACTTTGGATTGCCCCCTTGTTGTCATGTTGACAAGTTGGGAATCTTGTCTTTCCTTGATTTTTATGACATTAATCTAATTTTTTGATGGGACCATGTTTGGAATTAGTTTTAATGGTATGATTTCATTGTTTCCAACATTATCAATTTGATTATCAATGGCACCACTATTCTTAACCATAGAAATACAATGATTAATGTCATCATAAATGTAGTTTACATTTTTACCTTTACTGTTTGCAGAAGAAGATTCTCCCTTTTCATAATTTGGTAAAGAATTTTTAAATGCACCATGATCATTGTTGGTTTGATGTCCTTCTACAGATATTGTCTTGTTATTAATCAAATCTTGTACTAGATGCTTCAATTGTATACAATTGATTATTTTGTGTCCTTTGTTTTTATGAAAGTCACAAAAATCTACATCATTCCACCAAGATGGATTGACTCTTGGTTCCCAAATTCTTGCTTCAGGTAATATGATAAGTCTATGTGTAATAATTTCTCTCATTGTTGATTATAGTGTCTTCCCCAATGGTGTGAATCTTCTTTGATTTGATGGTTTTTGATATGATTGTGGTTTGGATTCACCATTGTTTGGATTGTTGTTTTGATTGACACTTTGATAGATGTTTTGGTCATTGCTTTGATTGGTCTTCATAGTAGTTGTCATCAAGTTAAATACTGGTTTCTCATTTTTTGTTTCATTTGTAGCATCATTGTTACCAGTATTTTTATTCTTTTGCCAAAAATTTGGTTTATCATTGTTATTGTAGTGATTCGAGGAGTTTGTATTATTTTATCCTTCATTGGAGTCTTTTATTACCCCTCTTTTAACCAAGGCTTCTTTGATCTTGAGCCCGTTTTCAATCACTTTCTCAAATGTAGGGGGGTATTGTAGTTCAATCCTATAGCTCATGTCATCAGTTAGGTTGTCAATGAATAGTTCCATCTTTTCCTCTTCAGGTATGGAATGAGGATACCTAGAAAACAACCTTTACCATCATTGTAGAAATGAGAGGAATGTTTCCCCCTTTTTTTGTGTTATAAAGATCATTTATTGTTATCTCTTGTTGAATATTAAAGGAGTATTGTGAGATAAACTTGTTGACTAGTTCCTCAAAGAACCGAATTCTTGGTTGTAGTTTAGAGAACCATTCCATACATTGACCTCCTAAGCTTCTTAGAAATAACCTCATCAAGTAAGTTTCCTCTTGTGCAAATTAAAAACTCATGGTTCTAAATTCCCTCACATGATCTATTGGATTAGTTTTTCCATTGTATTTGTCATATTTCAGGAATTCACAATTTCTGGGAAATGGTATCATGTCCACACTTGGATGAAAAGGATATGGGAAAATGTCTTGTAACATGTATCTTTTTGTGATCCCTTTTTGCATATCCTGAAGTTGTTGTTGTAAATTTTGCATTTGGTGTGTTCGGATAGCCACTTGATCTATGTTTTGTGGTTCATTTTCAGCTCTTTTAGGTTCTTCTTTTAATCGATTGACAATAAAACCCTTGGGTAGTTTTACACCTAAATCAGCTAGCATCAAAAGATATTTTTCTCCATCCTTTTCCAACAAAAATTCCATGAATTGATGAAAATTTGGATCTTGTTGTGAAATTTGAATGTCCTCTTCAGTTATTTCATTTTCATCTTTTTGATGGAATCTATGAAAGGGATTTTCTTTAGCCATGGTATTTAGTGTTTCAATTTATTTTTCTCTAAGTTTATGCCTTTATAACCTTGTCAAAATTGGCATACAAGTGTTGTTATTTTCACTAAACTTTGATCTTTTGTTTTGATGAATGCCAAGGATATTTAACTAAGTTGAATAGAATGATAAATTCTATTGATGAGACTAAGTCAAAATCTGATTATTTTGCTTTGTTTCTTGATTGTAGGATGACAAATCCTAATAAAGAAACTTAATAATCAATAATTGAGTTTGATTAAATGACACTTTAAAAGTGCAAGATCTTGGTTTAATTTGGGATTGTTTTACTTGAAAAGTTTAGTTTTTGACAAGTTTGAGACACTGTGTTGACTGATAATTTTTCTAGTTTTGATAAAAATCTGGATTCTGATGTTAATTGTCTGACTAATGGGAAAAATAACTCTCTAGTTTTTTGTTTATTGGATGCTCTATAACAAACCTCAGATGAGCTAAAATAGAATGTGAATGTGTTGGTAAACTGACTGAATGCACTAATAAATTAGGTAGATGTGTTGTAAAATAGGGTGTATACACTGACAAACAGAGTGCATGCACTGATAAAATGGGTAGATGCACTGATAGATTGGGTATATGCGCTAAAACAGAGGTTCAATGTGTTAAAATTTTGGGTGAATGTGTCGAGAGACTAGGTGTAGATGCATTGTAATACAGGACAGATGTGCTGAAACATAGTTTTGATGTGCTGGTTAAACAAGAAAGATGCACTAAAAGACTGGGTATATGAGCTAAAATAGAGTTTGATTGAGCTAATCTGGGAGTTGTCAGTATTTTCATAGTTTTGTCTGGTTGTTCTACTTTTTCTTAGTAAATAAATTAATTCTAGGTTGTAATTTTATGACCAAATGAATATTTTGGAGAGGTGTTTTGCTTGTAAATATTGGAATTTGATGATCTAATTGGATGATACATTTGAAAATAACTTCACACACAAAAGCCAAATTGTAAACAATTGTTTCAGATTCTATGTATTAAACATGTAGTGAGTGTTCTAGAATCAGGTCTTATTCTTTCAATTTCCATAGGTTTGACACAAATAAAGATAGTTCAAGCACTTTTCTAATTGTCAAGTAGGTCACTTTGAATATCACAACCCACCGCATGCAACTATGTCAGCTCACACAACCTTGTCACCCCCTAGAGGGCGCCCATATTTTTTCCTTTCCCAAGTCTTAATCAAAGTGGAATCCTCCACTTTTGGCTAGGGTCTCTGATAGTTATATGGTGAGTGTCTTGGGGGCAGATTCTTCCCTCCCCTTGCATTGTGATATAAAAATTCTTCAGAAATTGAAACAGTTGGATTCTACACTAAAGTTCTTAGAAAGGGTATCCGTTCGGAGTGAAAAATGATAAACTCCCTCAAGAGACCTCCCAATCTTTAGAACAAAGATTTTGGGGATGGTTATCTTGCACACTTTCAATGAATGTGGGTTTCCCCAATTTCACTTTTGTTTTATAGTGGGTTGGAAAATCTAGCTTTGGTTGTTCCCACTCAGGTCATTCCCATAGGGTGAGTACTTTTTCCTACTACGACAGGCCTTCTAAAGGTGTTAATAAAGAAGGATAGCAAGTCTATCATTTTGATCACCTAGTTAAGGGGAGAGCATAAGCCTATTACTTTTGAAACACAGTAAACATGGGGTTCAAACTATTTATTTAATTAAGCTAGATGCATTATCTTAATCAAAGGAAAAAGAAATAATAAATTTAAATCTCTACAAACACCATTAGTAATTTGCAATTTTTTTTCTTTGAACGGTCTAAGTGTTTCCAATAATCATCTTTGACAAGCATATTTTGTACCTGTAAGATAGAAAACAATGATTAACTCTCAAAAATATAAAATCCTAGAAAACAGTTAGATGCGCCATAATAGTCCTTAAATGCATTAAAACAGTATTTAAATGCACTTAAATAACATATCTATGTGTTGTAGAATTCAGTCAATGCGCTAAAAGAAAAGGTCAATACACCAAAATAAAAACCCCTAGCTAGTAGAAATAAAATACTGGATGTGCAAGAACAGTCGTCATATGCGCTGGAATATTCTATGGATGCGCCAGAATATTCCGTGGATGCACCGGAATAGTGCTTGGATGCACCGATCTAGAATTTGTATGCGTTGTAAAAACTCTCGATTGCACTTAAAAAAAATGCGTCAAAAACATGTGGACAAACTTTTCAAGAAAATATGTTAAAAAAGGGGTTTTTGGCCCCACGGTGGGCACCAATTTATGTGTGAGTAAAATATGTGTAAATTAGTAACAAACACAATCAATAAGACATTATATCAATATATTTAAACAAAAATTAATCTAATTAAAGCATAAATCCATTGAAAGCATCTAATTTCTCTCTAACTCCAAAGATTTATTAAATCACAGGGGCTCTCAGATTTTGTAAGCACCGTGACTATTAAAATTCCAATCTAGAGAATGAAATGATTAAAGATGCAGGAATCTAATCCTATATTATAATTGCTAAATAATATGATGTAATCCTATAGATGAAAATGACATAAAACTGATAAAATAAACTAAGATGCAGCTATATGGAGAGCCATGATTATAAAACTAAGATAATTCTAATATGATTCTACAATGATGATTTCTATTTTACTAATATGATAATTGCTCAAATGCTTCTAATGCTATTTCTAAGGAGTAAGATTGTACAAAGTTGGAATCCATTTCCTATGGAAAGAGGTTGTATTTATAGATTCACGACAGTATATTTGTGATGTGGCAGCAATGCACAGGTCTGGATTTGATTTGAAGGATTGAATGGTGAAAGATGAAGAGGCCTGAGAAGATTATGGAGATTGTTCCTCCCCACAAAAACATTCAGCTAGAGGATAGGAAGAATTAATGGAAGAAGATGAAGAAGTTTTCCAATAATTTGTCTCCAATTTGTCTCCAAATTTGTCTGTGAAGGCTGAGTTGAATTAATTAGATATCAAATATCTAATTTGGTAGGTGCATATGATGAGTGAAAAGAGGAAATAGTTGTAGAAACATGCCTTAATTGAAAATTTAGATTTATTCAAATTAGCAAGAAATTGGAAATATTCAATTTAGAGGAAATTGGAATATTTGGAAGAAATGGTAATTAATAAATAAAACAAATATTTGAATTTTTTTATTTAATAAAAGAGGGATAATGATAATTAAATAAGACTATATGATTTAGTTTATTTAATTAAGAGGGAATAAATAGAAGAATGTAAATAAAATAGAAGAATTAAATAAATGAACTATATAAATAAATAATTTTATTTATTTAATAGTAGATGAATTAAAGGTTAATTAATCAAATAAATGTATTTAATTAATTAGATTTATCTAGACCATTTTTAGATGTATACACAAATGAGTAACATGGTTGACTTTTAATAGGTGCTATAAAGGTGGGAAAACATGAAATGGATGAGGCGGATGAGATTGATGAGGTAGATAAACATGGGATGGATGAGGTGGAAGTGGGTGGAACTAGAAGGCTAGGACTAGCATCTTGTGAAATAGGATCATGCATGCATTCTTGTATTCCATTGAGGGTGACTTTTGGTGCTCCTTTGAGGATAACTTTTGGTGGTCCTTTGATGGTGATTTTTGGTGCTCCTTTAATCATTTTTGGAATGACTATGGGTTGACGAGGATGTGAAGTGCATAAGATATGGTTATAGATGGGTGGTGGCTGAACATGGAGGATATTTTGGTTTACCTTGTCAATGGAGGAAAAGGATGACATGGAAGGTGACATGACTTGGGTATAAGTTTAAATGGTGGCTTTGATGGTGTTTAGGATGATAATGGATTAGGAAAGAAATATTTTGATGTGGATTATGGAGGGTGGTTATGATACTAATTAGGACCTCAATTGAATTAGATAAATTAATTAAGCTGAGGGTCCTAAATGATGGATTAAGAATTGATGTGGATTATTGAGATACTTGGGATGATTTGAATTAGATGATTGGGTATGCTTAGGATAAGATGGATGATTAGAAAGATTAGGGAGATTAGGATGAAGAGGGAGATGATTAGGATGAAATGTGATTAGGATGAAATGATTAGGATGAAGGGGGTGATTAGGATGAAAATGGATTATTAGAATGCTTAGGAGGATAATTAGGATCAAGAATGATGATAATGATGGAAGATGATGATTAGGATAGAATGATTGAAAGGAGATAACAATGATGATTAGGGATGTAATGATTTATATAAGATGAATGATGAATATGATTAGAAGGGATAATTAGGATGATTGTGAAAGGTGATCTAATGATTATGGAGGTGATTAATTTGATTGAGATGAATTAAGGTGAGAAGGGATGATCATGATAGAATGAGATGATTAGGATGATGAGGAATGATTAGGATGGAAATGATTGGTTAGGGTGAGGTTATTAGGATGAGATGATTAATGGTTATGATGACTAGGATGGGATAATTTATTTGAATTGGATGACTAGGATAGGATGATTAGGATGGGGAATAGGGACTAGGATAATGAGGAATGATTATGACAACTAGGATGGAATGATTGGGTTGAATTGGATGACTAGGATGTGATGATTAGGATGGAGAATGAGGATGTTAAGTTTGAATTGAAGATGATGTTGATAGCTTGACTTGGAGGACATTTAGATTTATTTGTTTTTGAAATGTTTCTAATGTTTTTAGATTTTTTATTTTCTTTTTCTTTTTAGTTTTCTATTTTTTTGGTTTATAGTTTTTCTTGCTTGATTAATATTTAGACCTTGAATACACATTCACAAATGCAAGAAAATATTTGATGCAATATGTAATGAAAATGATTATGATAAGAAGACACTTCCAAGCAAAAGAACAAGCATAAAAATTATTCAAGAAGGTAGATTGGCCAATGGTATTAAATCGGGATGCGCAAGGATCTAGTGATGTCCTCTATATACCTTATGGGTATGTAAGGACCAATTCTGTGAAATTGAAAGGATAATAATGCCAAATAGTTGGGAGAAGAGGGTATATCACTCTCCACCTTTACTTCCCAAAGGTATAAATTTTTTTTAGGGCTTAGACAAGATTGGCAAGATTCTACTTCCAAGAGGCATGTATTTAGATTCACCCCCCACTATTTATACTCTACTAGAATGCTAGAGTTGAGGTCACCCATAGATTGATCACTTCTTTAGCCAAGCCCCCTAAGAAGGTTACATAAAATTGATGCAAATAATGCTTTTGATCTCTAAGATCATATGAAAATGTGAGGAGAAAGCATATGCATGTATTTGATCACACAAGAAATGTTCATTAAATTTAGAAATTGAAATGTGTGATGTGAAAATGAGAGTGTTGAAGAGTGCATTTGATTCCCAAGATCATATGAAAAGTGAGGGAAGAGCATACCTCCAAGCACAAACAAGATCACCAAGCAATGCAAAAACTTGTACTTTTTAAGCCCAAATTGTAAGTATTGATGTTTGAGAAGACAATTGTTCTTTGTAAGCCCAAATTGAAAGTGTGATGTTGAGAAGACACATTCTTTTTAGATCCAAATTGAAATGTGATGTTGTAAAGAAGACTAAGATAAAGATATGAGCTGAAAAGTGTACACCTATATTTTCTTTAGCTCCAAATGTTTTCCCTCTTGATCCATCTTTCCTTTTGAGGATTTTTATTTTATTCACATTAACAAAACCAATAAAAAATCCAAAACCCTAACAAAATAATCAATCACTAATATTAAAGGGTTAGCTTAAAACCTTACCAAACCCTAATTCACAAAGATTTTATTTTTAATGATTATTTTAAGCTCAAAAATAAATCTACAAAAACCAAACCCCTACTAAAATTTCAAGAGCTTTCTAAAAATATAAAAAAATTGAAAAATTCTTTGATTTTCTCCCAAAATTAATTTTTCATGAAAAACCATAAAAAATAATAAATAATTAAAAAATCCAAAAAAAATCATTTTTTTACTAAAAGCTCTTGATATCCTCCCAAACCTGCAAAAAAAAGGTGAAAAAATCTACAACCATTTGTGAGATATGATCAAATCTTTCTAAAACCCTAATTTTCAAAGATCTAATTTTTTGCTAGTTAGTTTTAATCAAAATTAAAAATATAAAGAAAATATCCCTATTAGAATTCTGAGAGATTTCTAGAAATATAAGAAAATCTAAAATATTCACTAATTTGCTCTCAAAATTAATTTTTCATGAAAAATTATAAAAATATTATAAATAATTCAAAGTAAATCCAAACCTTTTCATCAACATTTCTACACACATTTTGCTTGGCTCGTCACCTGAGATACTCATTTAAGGGGATGGGGCGGGGTTTTCCTGACATTACTTCACTGGCACCTTGATATCTTTCTTGCTACCAGGACATGGCATTTCCTTTAGTTTGGTATGGGAAGATTTATCCTGTAGGTTTCGACTAAGGAATTAGAAATTGGCGACATGGAAACCCCTTTCCAATTGAGGAGCTCAAAGAGGCAAATGGTGTTCCTAGGTCTGGTGACCTCTCTCCAACTTAGTCAGAGTATCCGTTACCCAGACTACCTCACATTTGCAATGATAAAGTGTTTGGCTGGAAAGGGCTTCATGATGGATGTAGAGGGGTATCGTTTGGATTCCAACATTTCTTCTCATGTGCTGGCTATTTTATTAGATGTGGGGGTTTCTAAAGCTAAGGCTGGGGTGATTATGAAGTAGCTATTTCAAAAAGACATGTTGGTGGCTTTGGAGAAGATGTTGGTTGTGACTTCAATTAGCATAGGCATTCCTTACCCACGCGACCTTGACTCTTGGAGGACCCAAATGCCCTAGTAAAGTATTATCCTTTCCTTCTAGACATAAATGGCATGGCTTTGGTGTCCATCATTGGTTGGATACTATAGGGGCCAAATTTCTAAAGAAGAATTTTTGTCTGATTCCAATTTTAGACTCAACTTAGAAATATTAGTTTCAGGTGTTTTCTCAAAAAAATGGATGGTAGTTGTGTGGGTCGGGTCTTTTTTTTGGTTGGTTTTTCTGGTGGTGAATATTTGTAAGGGTTTGTGTCTAAGTCTATATGTAGTTATCTTTGTGTTCTCATGTCACAGTTTAATGGTTTTAGGGTTACTATCATGTGGGTGGAGGGTTGGCTCTGACTTGGTGTGGTCATTTTGATGACATTTTGCTAAGTATGTAATGGTGGTCTCTATTGCCCATTGTTTGGGGCCTGAAACTATAAAATATTTTTTGATATCAATATAAACTTTATCTTACCTATCAAAAAAAAGGACCAAAGAAAATCCAAAAAATCTATTTTTTTGGCTGAAATTTCTTGATACCATCCCCAACTTGCAAAAAGTTTTTTCTTAAAATTATTAGCCTTTTGAGAGATATGGGAAAATCTTCAAAACCAAAATCTATTAGGGGGTTTGCATTAGGTTCACCAAAATGTGTGCATTTAAAATAGAAATAAATATAAGTATGCATAAAAATAGCTGAAATCAAACAAAAATGCATGAAAACCTCAAAAGATTGAATGCATTACGTTGAGTTGTTGAAGATTTGAATGTGGTTACTCATGATTCCAATAGCGTGACATTATCCTAAAAGATGTTGATCAAATTGACAATGATATGTCTCTTTAATAGAAAACTGAATTTGGATGAAGAGCTAGGATTAAAAGCCAATATGACATGAAAATCAATGGCCAAGATTGAAAGATGTAGTATGAAATAGGGTTAGGGCTAAATTAGGGCAAAGTAGGACTTGGTTAAGGATGAATGGATGAGATTGAATTATAAAATAATTCAATCAAGGGAGGAAATTAAATGAGACATGAAGAGATAAGAATGACATAGATAAAGAGAATGGAACAAAAAAAGAGGTTATTGGAGAAAATTAAATAATTATAAAATTATTTAATTTAGGAGGGAAAGTAAATAATTAAATAAAAATGATTATTTAATTAAAGAAGAAATGGAAAAGGTTGACTTTTAATTGAAATAAAAATTTAATTAAAAGTGGACAAAAAGGAAAAAATATTAAATAATTAAAATAATTATTGAATAGTGGAGGGAAAGGTGGAAAATAATTAAATAAGTAAAATTTATTTAATTATAGAAGAAAAGCTATTGAATAATTAAATAATTAAAATAATTATTTAATTATAGTAGAAAAATTGAAAATAATTAAATAAAATAATAATTTATTTAATTATAGAAGAAAAGATAATTAATTAGTGACATAATTAAATAATTAAAATTTATTTAATTAATCAAGGTAGGAATAAGGAGAAAATGAATTAATTAAATAATTAAGAATTATTTAATTAATAGAGGAATATGACCTTAGAAGATAATTAAATAATTAAAATTATTTAATTATGCAAACAGGAGGAATTAATGTGAAAAATGGCATTCATAGGCTTAGGAAACTTTTTGGTGTCTACAACCTGAATGATGAAAACGTATTGGTTGTAAATGGGTGTTCAAGAAAAAGAATGCTTCAGATGGAGGTATTGAGAAGTACAAAGAAAGGTTGGTTGCAAAAGGTTACTCTCAAGTTGAGGGTGTTGATTATGGTGAGATATTTTCTCTTGTTGCAACAATTGCATCCATTATATTTTTTCTTTCTATTAATTTTACTTATGATTTAGAGGTTGAGAAAATGGATATGAAAACTGCTTTCCTTCATGGTGACTTGGAGGAAGATATTTTATATGACACAGCTAGAGCACTACATGGTGAAAGGTAAAAGTAAATTGGTTTGCAAATTGAAGAAATCTTTATATGGCCTAAAACAGAGTCCTAAGATGTGGTACCAAAAATTTGATACATATATGTTTAGTTTGGTATTTGATCATTCTAAATTAAATCATTGTGTTTATTATAAAACTGATAGTGATCATTTCCTATTTATTGCATTATATATTGATGATATGTTATTTATTGGTAGAGGAAAGATATGATTTCATAACAAAAATCTCAACTTGCTGCTAAATTTCAAATGAAAGATCTTGGTGCAGCTAAACACATTCTTGGGATGGAAATTAAAAGAGATAGAGTGATAAAAAAGCTATGGCTTGGCCAAAGTAAGTATGTCAATTCAATTTTACAAAGGTTTGATATGCAGGATTGTAGACCATTATGTGTTCTTGTTTCAACTAGAACAAAGTTATCTATTTCAGATTGCCCAACATCTCCATTAGATATGGAAGACATGAGCAGAGTGCCTTACTAGAGTGTAGTTGGAAGTTTGATGTATGCTATAGTTTGTATTAGACCAAACATTACCCAAGAAGTGAGATTTTTTTCCAAATATATGTCTAATCCTAGTAGAATTCATTGGGATGCAGTTAAAAGAGTCTTCAAACATTTGCATGGTACCTCAGATTATTCCTTTTGTTATCATAGTAATATGACTGAAGATGAGTTTTCCCTTGATATTCATGGTTATGTGGATTCAAACTGGGCAGGTAATGTTGATAGAATATCTACCAGTTCTTATGTGTTTACTTTATTTTGTGGTGCAATTAGTTGGATGAGTAAGTGATAGGTTATGGTTTCTTTGTCCACTACTAAAGAAAAGTATATGGCAACTACTCATGCTTGTAAAGAAGCCATTTAGCTTAAGACACTATGTTCAAACATTGGAATAAAACAAGGCGCAATGATAATTTATTATTATAGTCAGAGTGTGATATGTCTAGCCAAAAACCCGACATTTCATGCTAGGACCAAGCACATTTATGTACAATATCATTTTGTTAGAGATATGGTTAAAGATGGCAAGGTGAAGCTGGTTAAGGTAGAGACATTGATGAATGTTGTTGATTCTTTAAATAAGCATGTGAGTATAGAGAAGTTCAAATGGTGTTCAGAGACTATGGGCCTCTCGGCCCCTAGTAATTAAGAGATGATGTTTTTACACCTCATTAATCTTTGTAAGGTGTTCATCAAGTGGGAGATTTATTGGGAAAATATGTCTCAACCTTCCAAATACATAAGGTACTATTGATGCATCAACGCATGGGGGTACCCCCTGTGGGGGTCTAAGGGCTCATTTCCTCGGTGGGGGATTCAAGGGTCACACACCTCAGTGGGGATTTGAGGGCAGCGCCCCTAAAAGCCATATTTTATGCATATTTTATTATTGTAAATCTGGACCATTCGTCATTAGGTCTTAGATCTGACGAACAATATTTTGTTGGCTTGACTTGTCCTAGAAGGCAAACCTATTTTATGAGTGTTTTGTATTATGGCTATGTATTGTGATGTATTCTGAGAGTCTGATAGTGGTCATGTTTCCTTTCGATCTTTGGTTGGTGATACTCTTGTGAGAAGCTTGCTCTACAAGTATATTGTAATCTTTGTGATTTCTGAATAATATATTGGGAGGCTTTTGGAGTGTGGGGTTTTTCTCTTGAAAGGGTTTTCCCCACATCAATCACCATGTTGTGGTATGCATGATATTTTTGTTTATTTCTATTTAAGGTTTTTTTATTTTAAAAATCTGTTAAAGTTTTGCATTATTCTCCTCTCAAGATTAATGTATGAAGTTGTTCAGCTACCTTAGCTTCCTTACAATTTGAATCCCTTTGATATCCACATTCCTTTTGTGTTATTATGGCATGTTTATGTTAAATTACTATTTTTATGATATGCTACATAAAGAAGCATCAGTTTAAAAACTATTTTTTCTTCTTTAATGTAGGTTTTACTTGGCCATGGCAGGATGATTGCTTGCCAAACCAAACTTTTTTATAGTGACTATGAGAATTAGTCACAACTTTAGCATGTAAGAGCATAAAATTCTCAATGTCTCTCATAGATACATAACATGAAGACAAAATATATTGTTGAAAGGTCTAGGAGGTTATTCATACTTAAAAGATGGGCATATTTAATCTCATTAGGGTTTTATGTTAAAAAATGAAAGATAAGATCTTCAAACTTGTTAATTTAAAATTTATTTGTTAAGACTCTATTTATCATTCATGTATTTTTTTTCTCAAATAATAGCCACCTAGAAAATCTATAAAAACTCTAAGGTATGTGTGGGATCATCATGGGAAAAAAGGGCCCTTAAGTGGCAAAAAATTCAAAAAAATCAGAGTTAGCCAACTTGACATAAAAATTTGAATAAGTTATCTATATTATTTCAAAAATATGTAAGAATAGAATCTGTAGCAAATTCAATGTAGTTTCTCAACTACTAGGTTTTTTTTTTTTTAAATCTATTTTATGAAAATTTGAAATTTCAATGCAGTAGTACTGAAATTTCAGGGAAAAATAAGAAGTAGGCGTCTGTCTAACACCCTAACCACAATAAAATGATAATATTTTTTTATAAGATTTTATATATAAGTAGAGGACTCACGTCTCGATGTGATGCATATTTTTTTGTAATTTTTTTCCAAGGAAATAATTAATTATGAATTTTTTATTACAAATCTTAAAAAATATAAAAACTTGTATCTCTGACCACCTTAACTTGGTCAAAACTTCATGAAATTCATTTTTTATTTTTTTAATCCTATATTATGTGAAGCATAAAATGTGGCACATGTTTTGGATTAAAAAATTGTAATACCGTTTGAAAGCTATAGATGTTCTTCAATTAACCTATCAATCAGGACTATACTCGTAATTTAAATAGAAAATGAATAATAATAATTTATTAAATTCAAAGTAAAGAATAATTTATATTGGTAGAAAGCTGAGAATCTCCTTTAAAAACCCTTTTCATTTCATCAATTTTGGGTAAAAAAAAATTCGTCAGCCACATACCCTACAAATACCCATCATATCGCCACTTTTTGGCCCATCATGGTCCTGCACATACCCTCTATTATTTTTATTTTTTTTTACATAATATTTTTGAAACATAAGAAAAGAGGGGAGTTGTAAACCAAAATGTAATTAAGATGGTTAACCCCTCTTTTCACTTGTATTTCATTCAATTATGAGGGTTATAATACATAAATGAGAATAAAAAATTAAACCTAACCAATATAACAATCAAAATGAAGGTTTTTAAGAGGGTCAAATGTTGTGTACCTATTGCAAAAAGTATTTTTTCGGGCCTCACAGAGGACTCAGTTACCCTATGGTGAATGGGTTCTAGCTAGGGTTCTGGAAAATGAATTTTTTAGGTTTTCTTCTTCAATTTCTACACTCCCAAATCCTTCTCGAAGAGTATCAGAAACTTGGAAATAAATTTTGTAGCTCAATTTCCATGATTTTGCAAGAAAGTTGACAACTTTGAAAAATTTGCAACTTTCTCCAATTTTTCTCTCTAAATCCTCTTCAACCTAAAAGTTGCAATCACACATCAAAAGAGAGCAAAATGTTGTTTTTTAGGGAATAAGGGTTTTCCTTGATCAAACCCCATTTTGGTAACCTTGTAATGAAACAATGCATAAAGTAATGATAAATAAACAACAATATGTAGCCACTCATCAATCCTCAATTGAAACATTAGAGTGCAAATCAACAATCTTGCATAAAGTGGCCTTAAACAATGTAGATCTTGATCACAACACTTGATATGTAACAATGCTTGAATTGGATCTTCAATGCTACATAACCACATTATCTCAAGCAATATGCATGATGCATTATGCCTTTGACATGATGATATGACCTTTCATTTTTGCAATAAACTTCAATAATCTACCCTGGAATGCCTTAGAAATGCTCTTGAATGCTCTATAAATGCTCTTGTGAAATTACTCTTGACTACTCATAAAATCCTATATTTCTTAGATTGAAATTATGTGAAATAATATTATATTTATACATAACTTAAGATTAAATCCCAAAATTCAAATATCACAAGCTAACATAAAATCTATGATTTAAAATCATTAAAATAAAGCCAAAAACTTATCCCAATGGGGGGGTCCTAAGTCTATATGAGGACCCATTCACCATGTAGCAAATGGGTCCTAGCTCACTCAGTTAGGACACACTTCAGGGATTGTGAAATTTCATGTGGTAATAGGGTCCTAGGACCTAGTGAGGACCCATTCACTAGGTGGTGAATGGGTCCTAGGTCACTAACCTAGGACACACACCTTCTAAAATTAAGTGTTGTGTAATATAATTTATGAATGTCAGGTTTTATCCCTTGGATTCTACAATTAATTAGGCTTGGATTTGAATTATAGGGGAAAATTAATCTCAATTAACCTCAATTAATTAATAAAGCCCTATATTAGTGTGAAAGTGTAAAGATACACTTTACAACACCCTAAACAAGGCACCATTAAGTCCATTTTATTAAAAAGGGTCCTAAACTTAATGTGAATGTGTAAAACACATTACAACACTAAGTCAAGGCATAATTAGGCTCATTTTAATATTAATTATTCCCAAATTAATTGTGAAAAAGGGATACATTTTTCTATACACTACATTATGCCCCCACTTTAGTCAGAGTATCACCCCATGTCAAACTCACACTAAAGTAGACATTCAAGACACTTATGTATGTATCAATGACAAAGATACATAATCATACAACATCAAAGACCAAGAAGAAAAGGTGGGTGGATCAAGCCTTGACAATCCAACATGATCTGTAACATGCCTTAGTTGTTTGTCCAAAAGAAGGGGAAGGATTAAGCCTTGAATTTCCAATGCGATGTGGAACATGTCTCAGTTGTTTGTCAAAAGAACGTTCACAAGTAGTGCTCGATGTCCACCATGAAAACAATGCATACGCTCACTCTGGGGTAGTGGAACCTCAAGTTGACCACTAAGTGAGTATCCCTCCAAGAAGGTGGCTTAGTGAGAAATTCATGCCTGTGTGTCGGCTCTCACTATACTTACCATACCAAAGCTATCCCTCTGATAACTCTAATAGGGCACCATTCACTTTCCTATCTTATGCTTAACAACTTGTGTTATGCTAAGTACCAATACACATGGAAAGGCTCCACAAGCAAGAAAGGTGTGTTATGCTAGGTGGCCTTGAATTAGGGTTTTGAGTATCACAAGGTCAACAAGTTGTATTATGCCAAACACTTATGAGCATTATGTATAGGTTTTTTTAAGGGGATCTTGCTTCGTTCGTGTATGGTCTTCTTCTTAGGGATCATCGTGCCTAATGTCTCAAAGAGAGGACAAGTAAAGAGTAACATATTACAACTTATGGGATGCCTCATGTCACATCAGGCCACTAAGAAGAAATTCATAAGCTAATAAATATCATACTATTGGAGGACATCAAACCTGATGACACTACCAAGAAAAGGATGCATCACAAGAAAAAAGAAAAACACACCATGAAACATGCAAAGTATCGAAAGATATCATCGATGTATGACCCCACTTTAAAGAATTTTCTAACACCATTGCTATGATAAATTGATTTAAACTAGCCAATGTTTACTGCTAAGACATGAAAGCTTCCTTAGAAAAACTTATGCCTAGTCATATGTTTTTGAAATAAAGCTACGTCATGAAAAAGGAGGGAGGGGTTGCCCTGAGAAATACATAAGGGATCTATGGATTCAGGGTTAGTATGTCCTTGCTAAAATTTTATTATAGAGCTCGAAAATGTCATCATTCCCCAAATACTCATAGAACTAGAATAATGACACATAGAGAGAAAAAACAAAGAAAAATCATTTTGGGTCAACATGGAAGAGACCTATATGTCTCAATTCCTTGCATCATCCCCAAAAGAAAAACACAACACAAATGAAAAAGGTAAAATGTTTACAACATAGAGAGGAATCTAGGTACAAATAGAGGAATGGAAAAAAAGATAGAGATACACCAAAAAAAATAGCATGAAGGATCACAATACACACATGCAATCACATAAAGAACATGAAAATAAAATAATGCAAAAGACTCGTAAGGCACATGCAAGTCAACCTATAGTAGGTAATTTGCATTCCAATCTCAATCGAGGTATATACGAAAGGTGGACAACTAGCCAATGGGGGAATTTCAAGTGTCGAACTAGGACACACACAAAGTTCCACACTCTTTTTAGGAGATTTTTCATTTAAGATCATGGAAGAGGAGAATAATGAATTCAACTCGTTATGCACTTGTTCATCAATCTTTGCAATATCAATGTCATCGTCTGAATTAATCACGATAGGAGGTCAAATAATAATGTCTTTGGAAATTTCTTGTTTACTTTGTGGTGAAGGTAAAGAATCATCATGCATTGCTTCAGGTAAGTTCGGATTTTGATTTTCAATGTTTTCCTTTTCTTCTTGATTTTTCAACATATGAGCAATAGCACAATGTCCAGACCTATGCTCTCTAGCATTTCAATTTAAATTTCAATCTGTTGTGAATTTTCATTTGTGTAGGAATGGGTTTGTCAATCATATGTTTTTTCTCTTCCCTTAGGGGAGGAACTGAAGGAACCATAGGAGGTTGCTCAACTACTTCCTCTTTAGCTTTGTAAACTTGTTTGCTTTTAGGAGGCACAATTGGATTGTTTTGGTTATCTCATGGTCTCTTATAGCAAATGGTAGGAGGATTTTTCATAGGTACTCTTAGATATTTGGAAGGATTTTGGTTTGTTCATAGTTTCTTCAAGGATGGGTGGCTCAATCACGAGTTGTGACATGTTTCTAAGGGATAATTCTGCTATGCACTTCACCTTAAACTTTTGATTTGATTTGAAGTAGTCCTCATGAGGTCTAATAGGTTCAATAGGCTTGGGCCAAAAGAAATCCAATGAAAGTCCCATTGGAAGACATGGGATTAAAGCCACTATGATGCATAGTAAATATTTCATTTCTAAAGGGAAACTTTAAACATTTATGCACAACCTACGGGATGACATTCATGGAGCAAAGCTATGGGTAGCCTAACTTCACACAAAATTGGTCTGACAACTAGATGATGGTGAATGACACAGTTTAATGTTTTATGTCCAACTTTTAAAGGGAGATTTATTGAGCCCATCGTAGGAAAATAAAAACCATTATGAATTTTGATCCATGCTTTTAGTTTGTCATATGTATCTTGATAGAGTTCATGCATAAATAGGAATTCTTTAGTGATGATGTTCTCTCCATAGATGGGATCAATTAATATCTCATTAGTAGGCTTGTCATTAATTCTTCCAGCTATGTAAAGAAGACCATTAGGTGCATGTTTAAGTATGTCTTATTGTGAGAAAGCAATATCAGGAGGCATCTTGGTTGAGCCCTTATGAGGTTTATCTTTGGTAAATACTATGAACTTAACCATTTCATCCTCACTTTCATTTTTTATGTTTTCATCATTTGTGTCAACATTCATCACACATTATTTGTTTCACTAGATTTGACAAATGAAATAGTATGTTTTAGCATGGGATTTATAAAAATTTGTAAATTTTGGTTAGGAGGAGCTACATATTTATTACCCTAATCATTCACACCTCCAATTAGAAGATGATAATAATCAATGAGGTATGGCACAATATTTTTAATATGCTTAGAGTATTTTGTATCATGTCCATTTTGTCAGTGATAATAGCAATAAGAGTTTGGTCTATACTCTATAGGTATTGGTTTGTTAGGATTAGGAGCTCTGACAGAAGCATATTCTTTTCTTTGAGTTGCAACATGATATTGTGAAGGGTATCAGGTAGGGAAGTAAATTTTGTATTCCTATCCTCAAAGGCATATGAATTTTTCATCTTGATAGCAACCACTTGATTATCAACTAATGTAGGTTTTACTTGGCCATGGCAGGATGATTGCTTGCCAAACCAAACTTTGTTATAGTGTCTATGAGAATTAGTCACAACTTTAGCATGTAAGAGCATAAAATTCTCAATGTCTCTCATAGATACATAACATGAAGAAAAAATATCTTGTTGAAAGGTCTAGGAGGTGATTCATACTTAGAAGATGTGCATATTAAATCTCATTAGGGTTTTATGTTAAAAAATGCAAGATAAGATCTTCAAAATTGTTAATTTCCAATTTATTTGTTAAGATCTCTATTTTTCATTCATGTATTTTTTTTCTAAAATAATAGCCACCTAGAAAATCTAGAAAAATTCTAAGGTATGTGTAGGATCATCATGGGAAAAAAGGGCCCTTAAGTGGCAAAAAATTCAAAAAAATCAGAGTTGGGCAACTTGACGTAAAAATTTGAATAAGTTATCTATATTATTTCAAAAATATGTAAGAATAGAATATGTAGCAAATTGAATGTAGTTTCTAAACTACTAGGTTTTTTTTAAATCTATTTTATGAAAATTTGAAATTTCAATGCAGTAGTACTTCAATTTCAGGGAAAAATAAGAATTAGGTGTTTTTCTGACACCCTAACCACAATAAAATGATAATATTTTTTTATAATATTTTAGATATAAGTAGATGACTCATGTCTTGATGTGATGCATATTTTTTTGTAATTTTTTTCCAAGTAAATAATTAATTATGAATTTTTTATTACAAATCTTAAAAAATATAAAAACTCGTATCTCTGACCACCTTAACTTGGTCAAAACTTCATGAAATTCATTTTTTCATTTTTTAATCCTATAGTATGTGAAGCATATAATGTGGCACATGTTTCGGATTCAAAAAATGTAATATCGTTTGAAAGCTATAGATTTTTTTCAATCAGCCTATCAATCAGAACCATACTCGTAATTTAAATAGAAAATGAATAATAATTATTTATTAAATTCAAAGTAAAGAATAATTTATATTGGTGGAAACCTGAGAATCTCCTTTAGAAACCCTTTTCATTTCATCAATTTTGGGTAAAAAAAATTTGTTAGCCACCTACCCTACAAATACCCATCATATCGCCACTTTTTGGCCCATCATGACCCTGCACATACCCTCTATTAATTTGTTTTTTTTTTATATAATATTTTTGAAACATAAGAAAAGAGGGGGGTTGTAAACCAAAATGTAATTAAGATAGTTAACCCCTCTTTTCACTTGTATTTCATTCAATTATGAGGGTTATAATACATAAATGAGAATAAAAAATTAAACCTAACCAATATAACAATCAAAATGAAGGTTTTTAAGAGGGTCAAATGTTGTGTACCTATTGCAAAAAGTATTTTTTCGGGCCTCACAGAGGACTCAGTTACCCTATGGTGAATGGGTCCTAGCTAGGATTCTGGAAAATGAATTTTTTAGTTTTCTTCTTAGATTTCTACACTCCCAAATCCTTGTCGAAGAGTATCAGAAACTTGGAAATAAATTTTGTAGCTCAATTTCCATGATTTTGGAAGAAATTTGACAACTTTGAAAACTTTGCAACTTTCTCCAATTTTTCTCTCTAAATCCTCTTCAACCTAAAAGTTGCAATCACACATCAAAAGAGAGAAAAATGTTGTTTTTTAGGGAATAGGGGTTTTCCTTTATCAAACCCCATTTTGGTAACCTTGTAATGAAACAATGCATAAAGGAATGATAAATGAACAACAATATGTAGCCACTCATCAATCCTCAATTGAAACATTAGAGTGTAAATCAGCAATCTTGCATAAAGTGGCCTTAAACAATGTAGATCTTGATCACAACACTTGATATGTAATAATGCTTGAATTGTATCTTCAATGCTACATCAACACATTAGCTCAAGCAACATGCATGATGCATTATGCCTTTGACATGATGATATGACCCTTTCTTTTTACAATAAACTTCAATAATCTACCCTGGAATGCCTTAGAAATGCTCTTGAATGCTCTATAAATGCTCTTGTGAAATTACTCTTGACTGCTCATAAAATCCTATATTTATTAGATTGAAATTAAGTGAAATAATATTATATTTATACATAACTTAAGATAAAATCCCAAAATTCAAATATCACAAGCTAACATAAAATCTATGATTTAAAATCATTAAAATAAAGCCAAAAACATATCCCAATGGGGTGTCCTAAGTCTATGTGAGGACCCATTCACCATGTAGCAAATGGGTCCTAGCTCACTCAGTTAGGACACACTTCAGGGATTGTGAAATTTCATGTGGTAACAGGGTCCTCGGACCTAGTGAGGACCCATACACTAGGTGGTGAATGGGTCCTAGGTCACTAACCTAGGACACACACCTTCTAAAATTAAGTGTTGTGTAACATAATTTATGAATGTGAGGTTTTATCCGTTGGATTCTACAATTAATTAAGCTTGGATTTGAATTAAAGGGGCAAATTAATCTCAATTAACCTCAATTAATTAATAAAGCCCTATATTAGTGTGAAAGTGTAAAGATACACTTTACAACACCCTAAACAAGGCACCATTAAGTCCATTTTATTAAAAAGGGTCCTAAACTTAATGTGAATGTGTAAAACACATTACAACACTAAGTCAAGGCATAATTAGGCTCATTTTAATATTAATTATTCCCACATTAATTGTGAAAAAGGGATACATTTTTTTCTACACTACATTATGCCCTCACTTTAGTGAGAGTATGACCCCATGTCAAACTCACACTAAAGTAGACATTCAAGACACTTATGTTTGTATCAATGAAAAAGATACATAATCATACAACATCAAAGACCAAGAAGAAAAGGGGGGTGGATCAAGCCTTGACAATACAACATGATCTGGAACATGCCTCAATTGTTTGTCGAAAAGAAGGGGAAGGATCAAGCCTTGAATTTCCAATGCAATGTGGAACATGTCTCAGCTGTTTGTCCAAAGAACGTTCACAAGTAGTACTCGATGTCCACCATGCAAACAACGCATACGCCCACTCTGGGGTAGTGGAACCTCAAGTTGTCCACTAGGTGAGTATCCCTCCAAGAAGGTGGCTTAGTGAGAAATTCATGCCTATGTGTCGGCTCTCACTATACTTACCATACCAAAGCTATCCCTCTGATAACTCTAATAGGGCGCCATTCACTTTCCTATCTTATGCTTAACAACTTGTGTTATGCTAAGCACCAATACACATGGAAAGGCTCCACAAGAAAGAAATGTGTGTTATGCTAGGTGGCCTTGAATTAGGGTTTCGAGTATCACAAGGTCAACAAGTTGTATTATGCCAAACACTTATGAGAATTATGTATAGGTTTTTTTAAGGGGATCTTGCTTCGTTCATGTATGGTCTTCTTCTTAGGGATCATCATGCCTAATTTCTCTAAGAGAGGACAAGTAAAGAGTAACATATTACAACTTATGGGATGCCTCATGTCACATCAAGCCACTAAGAAGAAATTCATAAGCTAATAAATATCATACTATTGGAGGACATCAAACCCAATGACACTTCCAAGAAAAGGATGCATCACAAGAAAAAAAGAAAAACACACCATGAAACATGCAAAGTATCGAAAGATATCATCGATGTATGACCCCACTTATTGTTCTTTTAAAGTTGTGTTTTCTCTTGTTCTCGTTGTTGGGCAAAGTGAGTTATTTGTTTATGTAAGATAAAGAATTTTCTAACACCATTGCTATGATAAATTTCTTTAAACTAGCCAATGTTTACTCCTAAGACATGAGAGCTTCCTTAGAAAAACCTATGCCAAGTCATATGTTTCTGAAATAAAGCTATATCATGAAAAAGGAGGGAGGGGTTGCCCCGAGAAATACATAAGGGATCTATAGATTCAGGGTTAGTATGTCCTTGCTAAAATGTTATTATAGAGCTCGAAAATTTCATCATTCCCCAAATACTCATAGAACTAGAATAATGACACATAGAGAGAAAAAACAAAGAAAAACACAACACAAATGAAAAAGGTAAAAATTTTACAACATAGAGATGAATGTAGGTACAAATAGACGAATGGAAAAAAAGATAGATATACACCAAACAAAATAGTATAAAGGATCACAATACACACATGCAATCACATAAAGAACATGAAAATAAAATAATACAAAAGACTAGTAAGGTACATGCAAGTCAACCTATAGTAGGTAATTTGCATCCCAATCTCAATCAAGGTATATATGGAAGGTGGAAAACTAGCCAATGGGGGAATTTCAAGTGTCGAACTAGGACACACACAAAGTTCCACACTCTTTTTAGGAGATTTTTCATTTAAGATCATGGAAGAGGATAATAATGAATTCAACTCGTTATGCACTTGTTCATCAATCTTTGCAATATCAATGTCATCTTCTGAATTAATCACGATAGGAGGTCGAATATTAATGTCTTTGGAAATTTCTTGTTTACGTTGTGGTGAAGGTAAAGAATCATCATGCATTGCTTCAGGTAAGTTCGAATTTTTATTTTCAATGTTTTTCTTTTCTTCTTGATTTTTCAACATATGAGCAATAGCACAATGTCCAAACCTATGCTCTCTAGCATTTCAATTTAAATTTCAATCTGTTGTGAATTTTCATTTGTGTAGGAATGGGTTTGTCAATCATATGTTTTTTCTCTTCCCTTAGGGGAGGAACCGAAGGAACCATAGGAGGTTTCTCAACTACTTCCTCTTTAGCTTTGTAAACTTGTTTGCTTTTAGGAGGCACAATTGGATTGTTTTGGTTATCTCATGGTCTCTTATAGCAAATGGTGGGAGGATTTTTCATAGGTTGCTCTTAGATATTTGGAAGGATTTTGGTTTGATCATAGTTTCTTCAAGGATGGGTGGCTCAATCATGAGTTGTGACATGTTTCTAAGGGATAATTCTGTTATGCGCTTCACCTTAAACTTTTGATTTGATTTGAAGTAGTCCTCATGAGGTCTAATAGGTTCAATAGGCTTGGGCCAAAAGAAATCCAATTAAAGTCCCATTGGAAGACACAAGATTAAAGCCACTATGATGCATAGTAAATATTTCATTTCCAAAGGGAAACTTTAAACATTTATGCACAACCGACGGGATGACATTCATGGAGCAAAGCTATGGGTAGCCTAACTTCACACAAAATTGGTCTGACAACTAGATGATGGTGAATGACACAGTTTAATGTTTTATGTCCAACTTTTAAAGTGGGATTTATTGAGCCCATTGTAGGAAAATAAAAACCATTATGCATTTTGATCCATGCTTTTGGTTTGTCATATGTATCTTGATAGAGTTCATGAACAAATAGGAGTTATTTAGTGATCATGTTCTCTCCATAGTCGGGATCAATTAATATCTTATCAGTAGGCTTGTCATTAATTCTTCCAACTATGTAAAGAGGACCATTAGGTGCATGTTTAAGTATGTCTTATTGTGAGAAAGCAATATCAGGAGGCGTCTTGGTTGATCCCTTATGAGGTTTATCTTTGGTAAATACTATGAACTTAACCATTTCATCCTCATTTTCATTTTTTATGTTTTCATCATCTATGTCAACATTCATCACACATTCTTTGTTTCACTAGCTTTGACAAATGAAATAGTATGTTTTAGCATGGGATTTATAAATATTTATAAATTTTGGTTAGGAGGAGCTACATATTTATTACCCTATTCATTCACACCTCCAATTAGAAGATGATTAGAATCAATGAGGTATGGCACAAGATTTTTAAGATGCTTAGAGTATTTTGTATCATGTCTATTTTGTCAGTGATAATAGCAATAAGAGTTTGGTCTATACTCTATAGGTAGTGGTTTGTTAGGATTGGGAACTCTGACAGGAGTAGAGAAATCATATTCTTTTCTATGAGTTGCAACATGATATTGTGAAGGGTATCGGGTAGGGGAGTAAATTTTGTATTCCTATCCGCAAAGGAATATGAATTTTTCATCTTTATAGCAGCTACTTGATTATCAACTTATTGATTTGGTTGAGGGGAATTAAGTAGTCAAAATATCCTATTCTACTTCTTGAAAGGTTGGTAACTATTTTGAGGTGCAAATTCAGATTGTTTGGGATGGCTAAGAGTATTTTTCACATCACGACCTTATGTTAAATTATAATAATCATGAAGGGTTGTAGATAACTGTGTAAAGGATGGGAATCTCAACATCTCCAGTTTGGTATAAAGTTTTCTTTGTAAGTTGGCAATAAATATTTGTTGAAGGTCAACATTAGGAATCTTAATGTTTATTTGTGAATAAAGTGTTTGGTATCTTGCTATGAAATCATTCACTTTCTCATCATCCTTTTGTTTACATGTCATTAAATCAGCTAGAGTCATCTTGAGACCCATGTGAATGTGGAAGTGGTTCTAAAAGGAATCAAAAATCTCATTGAATGAACCAATTGAATTATTTGGTAAAGAAGAAAACCACTCTAAAGTAGTACATCCTTCAAGGATATAAGGAAGATTTTAGCCAAAAGTTTTTCTTCAAAGATAAAGTCACTACATAGGGTTTTGTAAGCAGAAACATGGCTAACATGATCTCCTTTCCCACCATTTTTCTCAAGTCTAGGAACCTCTATACCTTGTGGCATTGGTGTTCTCAATATCTCCAGTGATAATGGGTTGGTTGGGATGTATTGTGAAGGTTGACCATTGTTTTTTTGAGTGAGGATTGTGACTTGTTGTTGAATGGATGACACACTTTGCATAAGTTTGTTAAGGACGACATCATTGTTATTAGTGTAAGATGGTGGGGAATAAGGTGGAGTGGTGTATGTATGCAGAGGGCATGTGGATTATAAATTTGTGAAGGAGGATGGTTGAGGAGATGTTGTATGTGAATGTACATAGCTAGAAGGATTCCTTGTGGAAATACTTAAGGAAGTGTTGACATTGCTAGTAGGTTGAATGGTTGTGGTAACTTGAGTACTAGTGTATGGAGGAATAGAAATCGATATTGTAGAAGGAGGACTTGAAATTCCACCTTGGCTTTGGGTATACTCCAAAGCTTGAGTACAACTAGTGGTGGTGTTGTTAAAATTATGCACATTGGTTGTGGGAAGGGAAGTCATGGGAAATGAAGTATGCATACCATGATGCATAGAGGGTTGATTATCAACACTATTAGAAAGAGAGTTAGAAAACACAATATCCATGGTGAATGATGTATCACAGGATGACATGAGTCTCACACTACATCTCACAATAGTATTGCAAATAGGACACCAAGTTGTAAAGCTCATACAAATTTCGCAAACTTAGTGTGCAAACCCAAAATGGAAAGAGACTTAAGATGCAATGCAATGACCTAAAATGCAATGTGTAAATGAAATTTTCAGATTCTAAACAAAGTAATTTGTTGATTACACTATGCAACAATATGAAAAATGAACTCTTGTAAATGAAATTTTGAACTTAGGAAATGCACTAAATGTACCAAACTAAGCTAGATATAATGAAATTGATAAAATAGAAACTCAGAAAACTATAACAGAGATCTGAAAGCAACAAACAAAAACATATAAATGAAGATTTTAATTTCCAAAAATTTAGATCAGGACTTGATCAGGGACCCATTCGCCCTATGGAAAATTGTTCCTAGATGAGGTTTTTGAAATCAATTTTTACAAATTTTTAGGTTTTTTCCAATGATTTTCAGATTTAGGTTTGCTACAGTAAGTTTCAGTTTGATTTTCTATAGAATGCAATATGAAATTTAAGTGCAAAATGTGACAAAATGGTGACCTAAAATACATAGTTTGATATGCAATTTTGTTTCAATTTTCAAATGAAAATTTAAATGATGTAAATGATATGCAAGATGACTTTTTTGTATTTTTTAGATTTGTTGAATGCAACCAATGCAATCCTAAAACCTTTAATGAAATGAAAATTTGAATGCAAACTAGACACCCTAAATGAGATCTAATTCAATGCAAATGAATACAAGATCTAAATCTAGGATAGAAAAGACTCCAAAATTAGAAAACTGCAATGCTCAAAAGGTCAGGTTCAACAAAATGAAACATAGGAAATGAGGGGAGGTGTAAACCAAAATGTAATCAAGATGGTTAACCCCTCTTTTCACTTGTATTTCATTCCATGAGGGTAATAATACATAAATGAGAATAAAAAATTAAACCTAACCAATATAACAATCAAAAGGCAGGTTTTAAGAGGGTCAAATGTTGTGTGCCTATTGCAAAAAGTGATTTTTTGGGCCTCACTAAGGACTCATTCGCCCTATGGCAAATGGGTCCTAGCTAGGGTTCTGGAAAATCAATTGTTGGGTTTTGTTCTTCAATGTCTACACTCCCATATCCTAGTTGGAGACTGTTAGAAACCCGAAAATAAATTATGTAGCTCAGCTTCCATGATTTTTCAAGAAAGGTGACAACTTTGAAAACTTTGCAAGTTTCTCCAATTTTTCTTTCCAAATGCTCTTCAACCTAAAACCTATAATCACACATCGAAGGAAAGAAAAATGTTGTTTGTTAGGGAATAGGGGTTTTCGTTGGTCAATCTCCATTTTGGAAATTGAACCTTGTAATGAAACAATGCATAAAGGAATGATAAATGAACAACAATATGTAACCACTCATCAATCCTCAATTGAAACATTGGAGTACACATCAGCAATCTTTCATGAAGTGGCCTCAAAGAATGTAGATCTTGATCACAGCACTTGATATGTAATAATGCTTGAATTGGATATTCAATGCTACATCAACACATTAGCTCAAACAACATGCATGATGCATTATGCCTTTGACATGATGATATGACCTTTGATTGTTGCAATAAACTTCAATAATTTTCCCTTGAATAACTTAGAAATTCTCTTGAATTCTCTATCAATGCTCTTGTGAAAGTACTCTTGATTTCTCATAAAATTATAGATTGCTTAGATTGAAATTATGTGAAATAACCTTATATTTATACATAACTTAAGATTAAATTCCAAAATTCAAATATCACAAACCAACATTAAATCTAGGATTTAAAATCATTAAAATACCACAAAAAACATATCCCAAGTGGGGGTCCTAGGTCTAAGTGAGGACCCATTCACCATGGGTCCTAGCTCACTTACCTAGGACACACTTCGAGGATTGTGAAATGTCATGGAAATAGGGTCCTAGGACCTAGTGAGGACCCATTCGTGAGGTGTTGAATGGGTCCTAGGACACACACTTTATAAAATTAAGTGTTATGTAATATCATTTTATGAATGTCAGGTTTTATCCCTTGGAATCTGCAAATAATTAGGCTTGGATTTGAATTAAGGGTGCCAATTAACCTTAATTAAACTCAATTAATTAATAAAGCCCTAAATTAGTGTGAAAGTGTAAAGATACACTTTACAACACCCTAAATAAGGCACCATTAAGTTGATTTTATTAAGAAGGATCCTAAACTTAATGTGAATGTGTAAAACACATTACAACACTAAATCAAGGCATAATTAGGCTCATTTTAATATTAATTATTCCCAAATTAAGTGTGATAAAGGGATAATTTTTTCTACACTACAATTTTTATTCATTATATTTTTCATTTATCATTTTTAAGGAATTTTTAAAATAGTTACAGATGCAATAAAACATCTCTTTTCATAATTTCACAACTATTTTTTGTACTAGAGGGTTTTGTATGCAATTTATATAATTAATTTAGATAAAGTTGTATTTATTTGATGCTACTATGCAATGGAAATTTTAAGTATAAAATTTGGCACATTGAGAACATTCATTTGGTGAAGATGAGATGTAAAAAATTATAAATACCTAGGTTTAAATTTTGGCTATTGGAAGTGAATTAAGGTTTGCAAATAGTTTGGAATTGGTGAGGATTTTGGATGTATAAGGTAGGGTTTTCGAGCTATTGTGGCTATTTTTTGTATTGAATTTGGTGTTGTAGGGCTTGGTGGATGAATTATAGTTATGGATTTGATATGGCCATGATTTTATATGAGTAGTGCATGTAAGAAAATTAAAATTGAAAAGTAATTATTGTTCTATGGATTCATAAATACAAGGGAAGTGACATCTCAAATATTGCTTTGTTAAGGTTAGGGTCTAAAATGTTGAAACTAATTGGAAATAGAAAGATTCAATGTTGTGTGTTGGTTTTCTTTAAATTTTATTGGATATTTTTAGTTTTTGCATTTTTGTACCGAAGATTTCGAGTTTTAATTTTTTGACCTCTAAGCTTCAGAGACCTAGGAATTTTAGGGCTAAGAATTTCAATTAGGGCATCTTATGGTTGTGAATGATAATTTAAGATTTTTTAGTTTTTACGATTGTGTGCAAATGGTGTGTGGTTTGGATTTTTAAATTAAAAAGTGGAGAAAGTTTTAGTTGGGTGTTTTTTAGAATAATTTTAACACTTTAATTAATCTTCAATGAGGGTTATGATTTCTCTAATTAGTAAATTCAGGTTTTTCTATTTTATTTTTCTTTTTCTTTTCATTGAGAAAAAACATTTGGTTATTCAATTTTGTTTAGAGCGATGAGGATTAAATTTTTTATAAGTAATGTGCAGTTTGTTTTAGTGGTTTAGAAATTTGGATGGTGCAATTTTCTAGTATATTTGGGGAAAAGAAATTGTTATGTCATGATTTTTGTAACCCTTGCAAGCCATTTTGTTCTCGTGTTTGGATTGGTAAAAAAATTATGGGTCTTAAAATGTTTTCTTAGATACAATTCATTTGTGTTAAAATTAGCTTGCATGTCGTTTATGAGGATTTTATTCCTAGAAAGATTATTTTTTCCATTTAGCTGAAAATGGGCTTATCATTGAGGTTGAATGTGAGGTGCAACCCCTGTGGAAATTTTGTAGCATCCTTTGGCATATGCAACTAGAGTAAATCTTAATGAGCAGCTTTTTATATGTGGGGATAGGATATTGGAACCTCGGAGATCACTAGCTTCTTACAATATGCCTTGTGAATGGTCATGATGTTTTTCTATACAACCAAACTCAATTAATGGTCAACTACCCTCCACCTTTTATGGAAGTTATTGAATTATCAAAGTTCTTTATTCTTTTATACCACCATATACTCATAATCCCCATCATTTGGATGTTGCAATAGATCTAGCCTTGAGAGCATTATCCTAGTATGATAGGTAATTCAATTGTCAATTTCAAAAGGGTCGCCATATCTAGGGTATGTGCAGGATCATCATGGAAAAAGTAGGCCCTTAAGTGGCAAAAAATTTAGAAAAATCAGAGTTAGGTAACTTGACATAAAAATTTGAATGAGTTATCTATATTATTTTAAAAAATATGTAAGAATAGAATCTGTAGCAAATTGAATGTAGTTTCTAAACTACTAGGTTTATTTTTAACATTATAAGATAAATGAGAATTGAATTGTAGAGGTTGGTCCAAGAGCAACAAGTTTAAGGAAGGTATTTTGAGACTACAAGGGCTAATATGGAACTCTCTTGCAATGAATTTCAACCAGTCATATATGGACTTTATGAATCAATTTTATCACTAGCAGTGGCATCACATGGATCTTCTATCAAATCTTGAGAAGACCATAAATAAATTTCCTACATCCAAAACTTCAAACCAAGAGGCATAAATGCATGTTAGATTATGTATGAAAGATGAAATAACATAAAATATATTGGAGGTATGTCTTTTGTCCCACAAGTAGTTATAAGACAAAGTATCATAGATCAAGTTTATTTATGTTGAATGACAATGTATGGTATAAGATCTAGTTTGTACCCAACCTTCAATTAATATTTGACATGAAGAAGACATTGTTAAATAACATGAGTTAAGGAACAATAAAGCATATCAAATACATTAAAATATACAATGTTAATAAATTTATTGAAAAAATTTCTTCTATTGCTAAATAAAAATACACTATGTTAGATATTATACAAAAAAAATTTGTCTCTCTCCCATCTATGCATATGTATTCACTAGCGTTTTAATTTCACCCCTTCTAGCTTGAGAAAATTAAGAATTTTTCTTTGATGAAGCAGTCTCGTATATTCTTTCTTGACTTCCGTAAGGACTCATGGTACCATTTGATGTAAACCCCATTTGTACAACTATGTTGTGTCTCTTAACTATGTTATTTGTGTTATTCAATTTTAGAACTAGTTGGATTCTTAGTGTTTTTATTTCATGTTAGAATTTTTTATATGCACTAATAGAATAAGATAGTCACTTCCATTTCTAATGTAATTGTTTTAGGGTATTTTCTCTATTAGAATCTTGCATGATGTATTGTAAACTTTTATAACCTTTCCTTATGGTTTGTATTCCATTCAAAATTAACTATAAACTTTAATCTTTGCAATGGTTATTCAATGTTGTTACTATAGATACTCATAGATAAATATTTACACAAATTTGATTTTCTATTTAATGTATATACATTCTAATGAAATATAAAATTCATAGCATATTGGTTGATCATGATATTGTAGATACTAAATCACATTAAAAATATAAAAAAAATCCACAAAAAAAGGAAAACTAAATATTATATATCCACATTGCACGGTATGCTCCCAAGGCTGATTTGCCACATGTTTCTAGTGAAAGTTCTTTAAAATGGTTAATGTTTTCCTATAGTGTTTGGCCTTCACAAGTGACTTGATGATACTTTAGTATTTATGCCCTCAAACTTACTCATTCTTTGCTTCTACTTAAATTATTACTAAATTTATATTATAATGTGGGTATGTGCAGGATCATCATGGAAAAAAAAGGCCCTTAAGTGCCAAAAAAATTAGAAAAATCAATGTTAGGCAACTTGACGTAAAAATTTGAATAAGTTATCTATATTATTTTAAAAATATGTAAGAATAGAATCTGTAGAAAATTGAATGTAGTTTCCAAACTACTAGGTTTATTTAAAAATAAATAAAATCTATTTGGTGAAAATTTGAAATTTCAATGCAGTAGTACTTAAATTTCAGGAAAAATAAGTAGGTGTCTGACCACCCTAACCATAATAAAATGATAATATTTTTTTATAATATTTTATATATAAGTAGAGGACTCATGTATGGATGTGATGCATATTTTTTTGTAATTTTTTTCCAAGTAAATAATTAATTATGAATTTTATATTACAACTTTTAAGAAATATAAAAACTCATATGTCTGACCACCTTAACTTGGTCAAAACTTCATGAAATTTAATTTTTCTTTTTTTAATCCTATATCATGTGAAGCATAGAATGTGATGCATGTTTCGGATTAAAAAAATGTGATACCATTTGAAATTTATAGATGTTTTTCAATTAGTGTATCGATCAAGACTTTAGTCATAATTCTAATAGAAAATGAATAATAATTATTTATTAAATTCAAATTAAAGCATAATTTATATTGGTGGAAATCTAATAATCTCCTTAAAAACCCTTTCCGTTTCATCAATTTTGGGTAAAAAAAATTCGTTAGCCACATACCCTACAAATACCCATAATATTGCCACTTTTTGGCCCATCATGATCCTGCACATACCCATGTATGGAATTATTTATTAACTTATTTGAATGCAGTATTAATACCATGCTAGAGCCTAAGATTGTTTTTAATTATAGAACCCAACAAATAGAGCATGGATGAAATAAATAGCACATCCTACTTTGAAAGAAATAATGTCTTAAAATTTTAGCTAAGCCTACCTTTCGTTTCTATATGCATACACATTGCATCCAAACTAATTCAAATGCAATGTGTTTTTGTATCATTAGTTAAAAAGAAATGTGTCAGCTTGTTGCTATTTTTTATTTCCAACCATTCATATGCTCTATAGCATTGTTTTTTTCCTATTATTTTACAAATAACCTCCACCTACTGCTACATTTTTTGTATTTCATTTTCATTCTTTTGTAACACATTATCCTCTTTATTTCTATAGAAAATATGTGAAGAGTGTAAGTATGTGCATAACTATTAAACTATAAAATTATCTACTTCTTCACTCAAACCTCATGATGCAGTCTCTAACTGGGTCCTATGTATGATTCTCATGATAAGAACTGCTTGCCAAGATCTGAAGCATGTAGCTATGAAATAAACACAAAATTTTAGTTTTGAAAAGATAAGAAACATGAGATGAATGTTTTCATAAATTTGAAGCTATTAGATTTGTCTATATTGAAAAAAAATTGATGCTTCTTGCCATTATTTTTCTAGGAAACTAAGGCTAAAATTAATTTACTTTTCTTGTCTTTTGTAAATCTTGAAATTGGATGCAGAATTATGCAATATTTTCCTATGAATCAAACCTTGAATAAAATGGACACAATGAACTATTTTTTTGAGGAACTTGTTCTGACTTGTATAGCGAGAGAGGCATTGGAAAATTCTATGCTAGCTTATGATCTTATGGAAGAGCATGTGTGGAAATATATTGTACAATATATTACTTATACAAATTACAATTAGAATCCAAATTCAAAATATATACAAATATGTTATAATATCACTAATTAAAAATATTAAAATAAAATTAATCATTTATATTTTTATTATTTATTAATAAATATTATATTAGACTAACAAATAAACTACAAATTTACAATCTCCCTTAAATTTCCTATTGGCATGTCCTTACACCCCTAAAGGTACAAGTGCTAGTTTTATATGCAAGGTGTACGTGATTGTAATGAACAATAGTTTGTTCTAAAAAAATTCTACCAAAATTCATATATTTTTTAATTTGAGAATGTTCATATACTCAATCTAATGAATTCAATGATAATTCTAATAATAATAAAGTTAAAAAAAAAACATGATAAATACATATATATCCTAGCCTTGGTACTCTTATTACAAGATATAATTATGAGCCTACTATTTCTTGTCTTTGGCTTACTTTTTTAATATGCAAGGTGTACATGATTGTAATGAATGATTATAGTTTATTCTATAAAAAAATTTGATGAAATTCCTAATTTTTTAATCCAAGAATATTCATATATTCAATTAATGAATTCAATAATAATTTTCTAAAAATAAAGTTAAAAAAACATTATCAATACAAATAGGAATATTTTCTTTCAAAACAATTCACTTATTCACATTCTTACATAATTCAATTTAACAATTTACCAACTTGTACAAGAGAATTTCCAATAAAAAGGAATACAATTCCAATACAATAATTTAATAAAATTTCAAATTTAACATGATAAATACAAAGTATCTCTATATGATCAAGCCTTTTGAATTATTTCAATTGCAAGAAAGAGAACATCATCTAGATTCTTTTCCTCTAACCATAGACCAGTAGTCCCCTACACACCTTCCAACTTGAAGTGTAGTAGATAAATAGATATACAATTATATCATGTCATCCAAGAATGAGTTTAGTGTATTAAATCTATCACATGCATTTCACAATACAACTCTAGATACAATATAGCTAAGTATTATAATTATGATTGACATGAAACCTATCAAACACTATGAATAGACAATACAAGAAAAAATTGCATTACTTTGACCAAATTTTTCATAATACAAGATCACATTCCTTATTGATATGGGTGTCATTGTTTACATACCTCCATCTTAGTCGTATTAATAGAAAACAACTTTATACCCATGTACATACTTCACAGTAATAGCATATTAGTCTAAATCATAAAATATTGCAAGTAAAACAAGTTTTACTATATAAAATAAAACACATTTTAAACATGCTTTGATTAAACCACAACATCATGAGAAGAAAAATCTCTATATTTTTCCTTACAAATGCATATTTTAAGGAATGTTCTCGATAAAGTAAGTTGCATTTACAAGGTGCAATACCCTTTACCCCAGGATCCCAAAGGGCCAAAAAGGATCAAAAGTTAAAAACCATCATTTAATAGTCTAGTAGCAGAAACAACAAAAAAACACCAAAAACTTACAGTAACAACTAACTGATAGCAAACATAAAACCCGCCCACACACCTGACCCATTCCTTTGCTAAGCCCTCCCATTCCTAGAAAAGAAGATCCAGAATCTCATCACCCACCCATTTGTTGCTAGGTCCATCAACATTATTTTTTTCCACCTCCTCATGTAGCACATTTGATAGAGTGACAACAGACATGTCGATGATCCGAATAGTGAAGTGTGTGAGGGTATGTGCAGGATTTTGATGGGCTAAAAAGTGGCGATATGATGGGTATGTGGCTGACGAATTTTTTTTTACCCAAAATTGATGAAATGAAAAGGGTTTTTAAAGGAGATTCTTAGATTTCCACCAATATAAATTATGCTTTACTTTGAATTTAATTAATAATTATTATTCATTTTCTATTTGAATTACGACTAAAGTCTTGATTGATAGGCTAATTGAAAAACATCTATAGCTTTCAAACGGTATCACATTTTTTGAATTTGAAACATGTATCACATTCTATGCTTCGCATACTATAGGATTAAAAAAAAAAATCATGAAGTTTTGACAAAGTTAAGGTGGTCAGACATACGAGTTTTTATATTTTAAAAATTTGTAATAAAAAATTCATAATTAATTATTTACTTGGAAAAAAATTACAAAAAATATGCATCACATCCGAACATGAGTCCTCTACTTATATCTAAAATCTTATAAAAATTATCATCATTTTATTGTGGTTAGGGTGGTCAGACAGACACCTACTTCTTTTTTCCCTAAAATTTAAGTACTACTACATTGAAATTTCAAATTTTCACCAAATAGCTTTTTAAAAAAAACCTAGTAGTTTAGAAACTACATTCAATTTTCTACAAATTCTATTCTTACATATTTTGAAATAATATAGATAACTTATTCAAATTTTTATGGCAAATTGCCTAACTCTGATTTTTTTGAATTTTTTGCCACTTAAGGGCCTGTTTTTTCCATGATGATCCTGCACATACCCGTGAGCCTAGTGAATTTCCTCTCCATATTTTCCACATGGGACCATATATTATTGAGCTCCTCCTTATTCTTAGTCTCCGCCTTTTCCTCATCCTCATTACCAACCTAGTGTTCAAAAGATCTTGGAGTGGAATCTTCATGAAACATTTTGTTTACCTTCGAAAAATGGCTCAGCTATTTAGCATAATCTTTGGTTTCTTTAATGGTTTTATGTTTTTTGTCCTCCTTACCCTCCTTCTCAAAATCACTAGATATCTCATCAACAGGGTCCTCTTTTTTTTGTCCAATATGTTGGATCATCTAATGCTAGTTGGCTCCACCCCCATGTCCACACTAGCAGCAACAATAATGTCTGTCTGGGAATCTCTATCAATAGAGTCCCACTCCTCAGCGTCTATCTTCATATCCACCACATGGCATAGGGTGCCTTTTTTTCTCTTTTGATTTTTAGTTATGTTCTTGCTAACTAGTTTACACTCCTTTTTACTGGGAGTATTCTTCAATTCATAAAGCCTAGTAGCTTCTTTTGACTAGGATAGTCCCACACCCCCTTTCTTCTTCTTAGCCAGGAGTTTATTTTTAGGGTCATCAATGGTTTCACAAGGCACGAGGGGGTTTTTCCTTTTGGTACCAATCAAAGTGGTCGGGGATGTTTATCAGAAGGATGGTCAAGGGCATCATGTTCCACAATTATGACAGTTGAAATAGGCTTAGGTGGCAAAGGGCTAGATGAAATTGATATAGATAAAAGATTAGGCCTTGCTGTAGGGGCAGAGGGGGCAGTTTTTCAGGGTTCTCGGTGGCCAATTCAAAGGTTTCCTTCACAAAACTTTCTAGAGATGTAAGTAGGAAAATGGGAAAGCTTATAAGGATTTCGAAGATGGTTCAGCAAGGGAAAATGGTAAAAATATTTAACACTTTGAATCTTCCCTCCAATGTAATGTACTTCATAATGGCCAGACATACTTGATTCCAAGGATTCAATAGAGACTCCCTTTCAAACCTCGCATGAAAATTTTTTGGTTTCTCATTCCCCTGACAGAAAGTATGGAGGCTATCCAAATCTTGCACTTTAGTGTGCTTTTTTAGCTTCTGCCCCATACAAGAGAGGCTCGTGGCCTTGGAAATGACATCCTCATTAATTTCAAGGGATATACCTTGAACAGTGACTCTCCTCTCATTCCACAAGCTTGCAAACTACATAGAGAGTCTCTCATCATGCCCCAGAAGGCATTCCATTAGAGGCACAATGCCTCCCTCAACACAAATGTGCCAAACAAGTGGGTCTCTATGAAACTCATCACAAGAACCTAGCTCTGTTTGAACTTTGTCAGCATCCATTTTCTCTCCCAACTCATAATTTTTCAAACAAAATAGTAGAGCTAGAGGTAATTCAAAATTCCAACAGGAAGAATACACTCCCTAAATATCGACACCGCCATACCATAACAAAAAATATTTCCTAATTAAGGTAATCATATTTTTGCATATACCAGTGGTCATTCCCAATGAAATTAGGTCCATGGGGATGTGAAAAATCTTGCTTAAGTACCACAAAGATAAACAAAAATTTATCATGATATTAATCGAATCATTAATAGCCAAAAATTTGAAGATGGTTTTGGCCTTACACACATTTTCATAATTTATGTGATTCTAAATTTGCTAGATTTGACAAGGTAGGTCATGAATACTTTGAAAAGACCATCTAGGGTATGTGTAGGATCATCACGAAAAAATAGGCCCTTAAGTGGCGATGAAATTCAAAAAAATTAGAGTTAGGCAACTTGACATAAAAATTTGAATAAGTTATCTATATTAAAAAAAATATGTAAGAATAGAATCTATAGAAAATTGAATGTAGTTTCTAAACTACTAGGTTTTTTCTTTAAAAAAAATTCTATTTGGTGAAAATTTGAAATTTCAATGTAGTAGTACACTTAAATTTTAGGGAAAAAATAAGAAGTAGGTGTCGACCACTTTAACTTGGTCAAAACTTCATGATCTTTTTTAATCCTATAGTATGAAGCATAGAATGTGATGCATATTTGAATTCAAAAATGTGATCTTGTTTGAAAGCTATAGATGCTTTTCAATTATCCTATCAATCAGAACTTTAGTCGTAATTCAAATAGAAAATGACTAATAATTATTTATTAAATTCAAAGTAAAGCATAATTTATATTGGTGGAAAGCTGATAATCTCCTTTAAAAACCCTTTTTGTTTCATAAATTTTGGGTTAAAAAAAAGTTGTCAGGCACATACCCTACACATACCCACTATATCACCACTTTTTGGCCCAACATGATCTTGCACATACCCTCTACTCCTTGCAATCTTTCCAGACCCCCCTCCAATCATTCCCTCACACCCCTCCACCTCATTATACCAATTCCACATCACCATGAGCTTGATGGGGTAGTACCAAAATTTTGACTCCCAATCAAACTTCCACTTTCACCCCTCAAACTCATCATGTACCGACCCCCACATCATGAGCCAAATGGAGTAGTACCAAAATTAACCTGCAACAAAAAAATTGTTAGATTTCATCATTCCTAGTAGTGATTTTTTATTTTTTCACAAGGATTATTCCTTGTATATTCCTAGGGAGGACCCCCAATCTTCTCCAACATTTAGTTAGCGTCCATGAAGAGACCATGTTGGCTAAAGAATCATCCACTTGGTTTCCCTCATAGAAAATGTGAGTCAACTTCTTTCTATCATGTTTGGTGAGTAGAAAGATAATATCCAACAGAATTTCTCTAATGTTCCAACCATGTAAATGATTAAGATTGATGGAATCATTCACTGCCTTAGAGTCTCCTTCAATGTGCAATTTTTTTATGTCAAGACTAACATCAATGTTAACACCCTTTAGCAATGTTTTGGCCTCAACTATCATGGAATTTTGGGTTTCAATGCCACCAGCATGCCCTGCCACCTATGCTTGTCAGCCCAAGGTTCCCTTTAGCTGCACCATCAAAGTTAAGTTTGTGCCAGCCAGTATCAAGAGGTTTCCATACCATAGCAAGTCTAGCCAGAGCTTTAGAATTGTCAAAGGCATTGATCTCTAATTTCTTGTTCCAAGAATTAGCCATGTTGATCTCCCACTCATTAGCAGCCCTATTTGGGAGTTTCCAAACATATGAGGAGAAATTCTCAAAGATGAGTCTGAGACCAATATTGAATACATCCTTAGAGATTTTTTCAAAACTTCTAAAGAACTGCTTGTTTATTTCTTTCCACAGACACCAGCATAAAATAGGGGAATTCTATACTCAACTCAAATTTCATAAAAAAACATTATAGATATACATACATACATAAATACACATATATGTATATATATGCATTACACTTTAAAGACTAAGTTATTAATTTCTCGAAATTAGAGATCACAACATCCTTAATAGAGAAAAATATTAAGAATATTTAGTTCTATTATCCATTCAATGATTAAAAGGATACTATCATTCGTCTTCATGTTGGAAACTAACCATAGTCTCAAAACACATATGATTTTACATAAGACTAGGAACATACCTAAATGTGGTCATAACTCAATACACATTGTATTCTACTTTATAAAAAAATTAAAATCCTAAATTCGATTAAGTTATTAAACCCATATTCATTTGTATAAAAGTTAATTCACTAAATTGGGTATGAATAATATAATATTATTTAAAACTTGTTACATTCAAGTATATACAGAGTATTTTTTAACGAACGAAATGATGAAAAATAGGTGGGTTATTATGATGCACCTACTTTTCCTAATTTCATTCAAAACATGTGTTACAAAGTGCCAATGAGAAACAGTAATCAAATCTAACCCAACTAACAGTCAAAAAGTAGGTCTAGGAAGGGTTAAATGTTGTGTACCTATCACCAAAGATGATTTTTCAAGGCTCACTAAGGACTCATTCACCCTATGGAAAATGGGTCCTAGCTAGGGCTCCTAAAAATCATTTTTTGGGTTTTGTTATTCTATGTATGCACTTCAAGATTCTAATTGTTCACAAACAGAAAGTTGGAAATAAATCTTGTAGAACAGTTTTTGTGATTTCACAACTTTTCTAGCCACTTTCTTCAATTTTTCTCTCCAAATGATCTTCAACCTAAAACCTTCAATCACACATCAAAGAGATAAAAGTGTTGCTTGTTATGGAATAGGGGTTTTCCTTGGTCAAACCCCATTTTGGTAATTAAACCTTGAAATAAATGAAAGCATGAAAAGAATGATGAATGATCAAATGTAATGTCACAACTTACCAATCGCTATTTGAACCTTGGATAAATCTTTAATCTGGCATGAAGTAGCCTCAATGAATGTAGATCTTGAACATTAAATTTGATGTGAAAAAATGCCATCAATATGCTTGATAGACCTTGAATACTACATCAACATATTAGCTCAAACAACATGCATGATGCAATACAAATATGACATGACAAATTGAATCTTGATTGCTGCAATAATCTTCAATAGTATGCCCTCAAATTCCTTACAAATGCTATTGAATGCTCTTGATCTCATAAACTTGCTATTAGGAATACCTGCATAAAAATTCTTAGGTGAAACTAAGTGAAATGACCTTGTTTTTATACATATCTTAACATTGATTCTTGAAATTCAAATATCACAAGCTAACAATTAATTATAGATTTGAAATCATTAAAATACCATTAAAAACATATTTAAAAGATGGGTCATAGGTCTAAGTGAGTACCCATTCGCCATAGGGTGAATGGGTCCTATGCCACTTACCTAGGACACACATCAAACAAGGTGAAATATCATATAAAAATAGGGTCCTAGGACTAAGTGAGGACCCATTCGCCTTATGGAGAATGGGTCCTAGGCCACTTACCTAAGACACACATCTTTCAAAGTTGAGTTTTGTGAAATGGCATTTATGAATGTCGGGTTTTATCCCTCATAAATTACATTTAATTAGGCTTGGATTTGAATTAAAGGGGCCAATTAAGGAAAATTAACCTCAATCAATTAATGAAGCCTAGCTTAGTGTGAAAGTATATTAAAGTTACACCTTACAACACTCTAAATAAGGCACAATTAAGTTCATTTAGTTTAAAAAGGCCCTAAACTTAATGTGAATATGAAAAAAATATTACAACACTAAATTAAGGCAACATTAGGCTCATTTTATTATTAATTATTTCAAAATTAAGTGTGAAAAGGGGATACTTTTTCCTACACTACATTTTTCCACCACTTTAGTGAGAGTATGACCCCATGTAAAACTCACACTAAAGTAGACATTCAAGAAACTTATGTATGCAATAATGACAAAGATACACAATTACACAAGATCAAAGACCAAGAAGATCAAGCCTAGATTGTCCAACGAGATGTGGAACACATCCAAGCTATCGGTTTGCACTCACTCTGAGGTAGTGGAACCTCAGGCTATCCACTAGGTGAGTCTTCCAATAAGGTTTCTTAGTGAGAAAGGCATGCCTCTGTGTGGGCTTCTCACCATACAATGAGAAAGTCATGCCTCTATGTCGGCTCTCATCATACTAACCATACCAAAGCTATCCCTCAAATAACTTCAATAAGGTTCCATAATGCTAGGAAAGGCTCCACACACAAGCAAGTTTTGTTATGCTAGATGGCCTTGAATTCTGGGTTTCAAGCTCCATAGGTCTTAACAAGTTGCATTATGCCAAACACCTATGAACATGGGGAAGGCTCTATAGGCAAGCAAGGTGTGTTATGCTTGGTGGCCTTTATTAGGGTTCGAGCTTCACAAGGTTAGCAAGCTACATTATGCCAAATACTTATAAAAATTATATATATATATATGGTTTTTGTTCAAGGGGATCTTGCATTGTTCATGTAAGGTCTTCTTCTTATGAAACATCATGCCTAATGTCTCCAAGAGAGGTCAAGTCAAGAGTAAAAGTTTTGCAACTTACGGAATGCAGTGTGTTGCATCACCACTAAGAGGAAATTCATACACTAAGAAATGTCACACTCTTGGAGGACATAAAACCCAATGACACCACCAAGAAAAGGATGCATCACAAGAAAAAAAAATTGTACCATGAAACATGAAAAATGTCAAAAGATATCATCGATGTTTGCCCCCACTTTAAAGCGGTTGCTAACACCATTGTTGTCAAAAATTGCTTTAAAGTAGCCAATGTTTACTCCTAATACATGAGAGATTCCTCATAGAGCCCTATTCCAAGTCATATGTTTCTAAAATAAAGCTACATCACGAAAAATACATAAGGGATCAATGGATTTAGGGTTTGTATATCTTTGCTACATTGTTGATATAGAGCTTGGAAATGTCATCATTCCCCAAATACTCATAGAACTAGAATAATGACACAAAGAGAGAAAAATCAAAGAAAAATCCTTTCGGGTCAACATGGAAGAGACCTAAATGTCTCGATGCCTTGCGTCATCCCCAAAATGAAAACACAAGAAAAATGAAAAGGATAAAAATTTTACAACATAGAGAAGAATGTAGATACATATAGAGGAATGCACAAAAAGAGGGAGATACACCAAAAAAAATATTATGGGGCATCACATTATGCACATTCAATCACATAAGAAAAAATGAAAAAGAAAATAATGCAATTTAGAATATTAAGGCACATGCGAGTCAACTTATAGCAGGTTGTCTGCATCCCAATCTTGATTGGTATATACAAAAGGCACACAACTAACCAAAAACTAGGACAAGGCCAACTAACCCCTTGCCCCCACTAAGTGTAGGACAAGGATGAGCTAAGATAAATGATGAGAATGAGCTCCTTGTGATAAAGAGAATGATTTGCAATGAATGTACAATATGTAATAGTTAGGATGCTAGGATCCTACAACTATTACATGGCAATGAGTGAAATGCATGCTTTTTTAGTCAATTTTGATTCTTAGAGGGTGCAAAAATCTTCAATACTTTCTTTAAAGGATGAAAATTTTCAGTGTGATGGCCAAAGAATCTATGATAAGCACAATATGGTTCATTCTTATTAGTTTTTCTTTTGTTCAAGTTTGCACGTTTAGGTGGTAATTCAATCAGTTGCCAACATAAAAGAGCATAGAAGATTGTCTCAGTTTTGGATTGTTGTAATAAGTTATAAAGGGATTCAGGAGGTTCATACAACTGTTGTAACTAAATATTTTGATGATCATGCACTCGAGGTTTCCTCTTCTTTGGTATGATAATTGTATTTTCATCACTTTCTTCTTTTAACTACAAACCCTTTCCTTTTTTCATAAAAGGATGTGTTAGGAGTAGTAAAGTGATCAAAATTTGTTGTTTCTTTTCTCTTATGCATGGGAGATGTATTTGAAGGTGGTCGAGGAGGAGGAAAATTTCATTAAATGATATGGACCAAGGAGCACATGAATTATAAGCCTTCTTTATGTTTAACCATCATTCATACTTTCCCTATGAGAGGAATGACATTATTAGCAATAGGTTCGATTCTCACAAAGTTTTGTAAAAAAATTTAACTCTTCATCTAGCCTCCTTATGTTGTCTTGCAAGATATTAGAAATGTAATGCACATTTTTTGTAGGAAGGGAAGTCATTATAAATGAAGTATGTGCATGCTATGATCCATAGGGAGTTTATTATCAACACTATTAGAAAGAGAGTTAAAAAACCCAAGATCCACGGTGAATGGTGTATCACAAGATGACATGATTCTCGAACTACGTCTCACAATAGTTTTGCTAATAGGACACCAAGTTGAAAATCTCATACAAGATGTGAAAAACTTAGTGTACACACCCACAATGGAAAGAGGGTAAAGTGCAGTGCAATGACCTAGAATGCAATGTGTAAATGCAATTTTTAGATTCTAAACAAGGTAATTTTCTAATTACACTATGCAAAAACCTGAAAAATGAAGTTCTGTAAATGCAATTTTGAAATCACATAATGCACTAAATTTATCAAATTAAGCTAGATATGATCAAATTAATAAACTAATTTTTTTGAAAATAGTAACAGAAATCTGAAAGCAACAAACAAAAATGCAGAAAGAGATATTTTAATACACAGAAAATCAAAATGTGACCTAATCAAGGACTCATTCACCCTTTGGTGAATGGGTCCTAGATGAGGGTTTTGAAACAATTTTTTACAGATTTTTAAGTGTTTTTAGTGGTTTTTAGATTTTCTTTTGTTATAGTAAGCTTCAATTTGATTTTCTGTAAAATTCAATGTGAAATGAAAGTGCAAAATGTGACAAAATGATGACCTAGAACACCTAGTTTGATATGCAATTTTTTTTTCAATTTTTAAATGAAATTTAATATGATGTAAATGATATGCAATATGAATATTTTTTTTTGTATTTTTTAATTTAAAGAATGAAAAATATGCAATCCTAAAACCTTTAATGAGTTGAAAAGTTGAATGCAAATTAGACACCCTAAATGAGACCTAATTCAATGCAAATGGATTCAAATGAATGCAAGATCTAAATCTAGGATGAAAAGGAATCCAAAATAATAAAAAATTACAACGCTCAAAAGGTCAGGTTCACCATAATGAAATGATGAAAAATAGGCGAGTTATTGTTATGCACCTACTTCTCCTAATTTCATTCAAAATGTGTGTTATAAAGTTCCAATGAGAAAAAGTAATCAAATCTAGCCCAACTAACTGTCAAAAGGAAGATCTAGGAAGGGCTAAATGTTGTGTACCTATCACCAAAGATGCTTTTTCAAAGCCCGCTAAGGACTCATTCACCCTATGGAGAATGGGTCATAGCTAGGGCTCCTAAAAAATCAGTTTCTAGGTTCTTCTCTTCTATGTTTGCACTCACAAATTCTAGTTGTTCACTATCAGAAAGCTAAAAATAAATCCTATAGATCAGTTTCGATGATTTGAAAACTTTTCTTGCAACTTTGACAACTTTGCAACTTTCTTCAATTTTGCTCTCCAAATAATCTTCAACCTAAAACCTGCAATCACACATCAAAGAGAGAGAAATATTGCTTGTTAGGGAATAAGGGTTTGCCTTGGTCAAACCTCATTTTGGTAATTAAATCTTGAAATGAATGATAGCATGAAAGGAATTATGAATGAAAAAATGCAATGTCACAAATCACCAATACCTATTTGAACCTTGGATAAATCTATAATCTAGCATGAAGTGGCCTCAATTAATGTAGATCTTGAACATGAAACTTGATGTGAAACAATTCCTTTGATATTCTTGATAGATCTTGAATACTACAACAACATATTAGGTCAAACAACATGCATGATGCAATACATCTTTGATATGAAAAATGGAATCTTGATTACTACAATAATCTTCAATAATATACCCTTGAATGCCTTATAAATTCTCTTGAATGCTCTTGATCTCATAAGCTCTATAAGGAATGCTTACATTAAAACTCTTAGGTGAAACTAAGTGAAATGACCTTGTATTTATACATATCTTAACATTAATTCCTGAAATTCAAATATCACAAGCTGACATTGAATTATAGATTTGAAATCATTAAAATACCACCAAAAACATATTTCAAAGAGGTGTCCTAGGTCTAAATGATGACCCATTCACCATAGGGAAAATGGGTCCTAGGCCACTTACCTAGGACACACATCTTCCAAAGTTGAGTGTTGTGAAATGGCATTTATGAATGTTGGTTTTTATCCCTCAAAATTTACATTTAATTAGGCTTAGATTTGAATTAAAAGGGCCAATTAAGGAAAATTAACCTCAATCAATTAATGAAGCCCTAGATTAGTGTGAAAGTGTAAAGGTACACCTTACAGCACCCTAAATAAAGCACAATTAAGTCCATTTATTTTTAAAGGGCCCTAAACTTAATGTGAATATGAAAAACATATTACAACACTAAATTAAGGAAACATTAGGCTCATTTTATTATTAATTATTTTCAAATTAAGTGTGAAAAAGGGATACTTTTTCCTACACTACAAGGACTATTAAGATTAACTACTCTCATTACGTTTGAGACTCCTCACCAAATAGTTTATGGTTGAATAAAATTTACTTAGACTCATAATATTTCAGACATAAATAGAATTGTGTACAAATTTATTTATGGTTAATACTGTGCAATTATTATTATTTTCTATTTCTCTTTGAAAAGTACATACTACTACTGTTTATTACAAAGTATAACTCTAACAACTTTTTAAATTTTTATAGGCGATAACAAGAAGGTAAATATGTTTTTCAATAGATTACATCTTACATGGTATGATACAACTTCTCATAATATATGAATATGAGCTTGAACCTTTACTTGATTGATTATATTAATATAGTTAGCCAAGTAATGGTTCCTCTCAACCAAATTAAAAGATGCATTTATACATTCAAATAAAACTCACTATTGGATCTTATAGCATTGACCCTATAATTACCATATACAGGATAAAACATAATTATGAGGTTTGATTAGCATTGCCTCAATACATATTTTGTATTCAACGATATCCAACATTTATATGGTCTAATTGACATCAATCCCATTTCACATTTTTCTCACAACATTAGTAATCCTTATATGGGTGAAGTTAATTTGACTCGAAACTCTATTTATACATAATATTATTATGGTATTTATATGGAAATTTTCATGTAATATACAACAATATGATACTATATAATCCTAAGTTTATACATTTGACTCAATTTCTCCAATGCAACCAAGAAGGTGTTGTTGGAAACTATCATTATACTACTATAAAATGCAACTACAAATCACAAGTATTTAAGAATTTCTACAACCAATTTTTTATATATCCAAAAAATTTATACATATGGATATATGTGTATATACTTAGTATAGACATATATTGATATGTGTACAATTTTTTAACAAAATCATGTAGCCAACAATGTCATAAAAACTTATTTGATTCCCATAACCTCAAGCAACAAGAAGATAAATATAAATTATCTATTAATGGTGTATATCCTTGAAGGAGTTATTTTTTTCCCTATTATCTCACATACCAGTTTTCAAACATGCAGAGAGCTCTATAAAAATGTTTCCACAAATTTCCTCAAAGAAAAGCATAGAGAAAAGATAATCAACTTACCTAATATTTTTCCCTTTGTTCTATTTCCTTCCTCTTCTCTTTCACTCCATAGTTTTCCCTTTTCCCTTGCAAATAAAATTTAACCAAAAAAAGCATCAGCTTCTCTTCCTTTTTAATTCATTTTTGTAAATAGTTTCACTACCTTCTCTCCCTAATTTTTCTCCCTTTATGCCACATCTTCTCATGTGACCCTTTTCTCAGCATCCACTCCCTCCATTTTTCTCTAATCAAGGTGATGAAAAGGGAATCTACCCTTCATTCATGAGAACTCCTCTAGACTTATGTCCAATCTCCAATCTTGTTTCTTTTTTATCAATGTCATTTAAGTGATAAGTGCAGGGATGTTGAGCTCTAAGGGAGTTCATTAAATTTCATTTATTTTATAATGAATTTTTCATGCTCCTACTTTATGTGGAATTGAACCATTAATTTTTGGGTTTCCTATGGAATTCTCTAACTCTTCTAGGGTTTTTCACCTAAAAGGAGAGAGATAGGGCCCAAAAATGCTAAGGGTTCATTCAAATTAATGTTATGTATGATGTTGTCCAAGCTAAATGAAGTAAACTAAATTCAATTGAGTGATTTAAATGAATTATTTTGAATGAAAAACTAAGATTTTAACTATGCTAGAGAACACGTTGTGATATGCAAACAATGAACTAAATGAAGAAATAATGCCGAACAAAAAGAAATGAGATGAAACGGAGTGCACCTGGGAAATGTTTGATGAATCTAGAATGTTGTGGATGTTGACTAAAATCATTGAAATTTCACAATTGGACTCATTCTCCCAGGGTGGCGAATTAGTCCTCCTATTGGTGAAAAAGTTTCGGAAGCAAGTTTTTGACTATCGGGATCCAGAATCTAACAAAATTCAGATTTTCAGTCCTAAGGTGGGACTCATTTGCCACTAGTGGCGAATCATTCCTCTCCCAAAATTCTAAAAAATTAGGAGACAACTCTGCAACACTAGATCTGGAAATCTCTAATTGTCAGGTTGCTGAAGTCAATTCTATAGGAAACGGATAGAAAACCTTCTCCATTCTTGAAATATAGTTGATTTGACTTGAAGCACCTAGTTGACTTGTTTACCAATCTTCAACGCCAAAAAGCTTGTTAAATCTGCATACCTAGGTCTGCAAACACACATGCAATAGGGGAAAAATGGTTGAGGGTTAGCCTTAGTCAAACCCTACTTTTGGTAATCAAACCCTCAATGAAACAATGAAATGAAAGAGAATGATAAACCAATAACATGCAATAGCTATCAAGTTACCAAACTCTTGATAATGCAAATCTAAAGTAGTATCAATGGATGCTCCAAAGTGCTTGAGTATTGCTTGATAAGATGTTGTAAGATGTTTGAATGCTTGAGATGTGGGATAGAATGCTTTGATGAATGAGGAGATGTAAAATGAGGTGAAAATCACATATTTATACAAACTTGTGCCTTAATTAGTTAACCGTTCATACCTCATCACAAGCCGACATCAAGTGTTTTTGAATAAAAACTCGAAAGGAAAATTTAAAAAAATTGAATTTGGAGCCAAGGGGGACTCATTCACCACCCATGGTGAATGGGTCCCACCTAGGACCTAAAAATATGTGTTGGGAATTAAGTTGTATTTAATGTTATTTGTCAGGTTAACATTCAAAAATACACTTAATTAAAGCATATGAGGGCATAAAGGGGTCAAATAAAGCATAAGAAAGGGATAAATAGTGAAGTTGTGCCTAGAAAAGGATGAAATCTTGTTACAAGACTTTACAAAACTTCAAAATACGACTTGTTTAAAGTGATGAAAAGGTGATTTTTAGGTAAATTTTAATGAATAGAGTCTAGAAGAATGTAGAAATGTTTTACAACACTTCACAACACCTTCACAAGATGTCATTATTTGAATTTTAGTACCTAAATATGCATGTTCAAGCCATGTCATAACATAAAATCAAAGAAAAATAGATCAAACACCATGAAACAAGACCTAAAAGGCCATGAAAATGACAAGGGGCCATTTTTCTATGAGACGAGAATTTAATATTTTTAAAAATATTTTTGTAGAATTAAAACCATACTAAATAATTAAATACCTTTATTTTTAATTTAGACTAATTTATAATAATTTCGCTAAGAGAGAAATAAAATTCCTATTTCCAAGATGATAACCATGAGATATGACGAGCATTAGGTTGACACCATCAACATAAAGGGATACGATCAGAGAAACAATATATCAACTCAGTAGACCATAAAAAAATCAAAACAAAATATGATCAATATGCCCTACATAGGAAAATATGCTAAATTTTGAAAATTAAGACTTGAACACCAATATAACAAACTTTACACATTCCAACAAAGAAGAAAAAAATTATGATGGAAATAGAATCTCCAAAAGCACGTGTAATCCTCGTGTGTGTGTGTGTGTGAGTAAATTTCATGGTAATCATTATATGATACATGTGAAGCATCTTGATTTGTAGCCCTCCCCCTAATGATGCTCTCCCTCCTTGACTAGGAGGGGGCACTAAACCTATCATGTATCCACCTCATTCATCAACATGGTAGTTAGTCCATCCACTTTATACTCACATAAGTATTTTAATACATAAAAATCAACTTAATAATCACTTCATAAGAATTAATAACATATTAAAGTTCACATTAATTTCATTCATCATTTATAAATTGATATTAATATCTCATATTTACATGGATATATATCAAATAATCATATCATAGAAATTGTATCTATTTCAAAATTTTATAAGAGAATCATAAATTTAATTTTGTCATCTAATATCCAAAAATATGTACTGAAAATTAACATAATATAATTATATAATTATTCAAAAATGGGGTGTAACAATGATCATGGATTTTGACTTAGCCAAATTGTAATCTACTTGTTGGAAAATGTGCCCCAATCTCATAGGCTGAAACCTCTGAGAAAGCATGGTCGCTATGACATTCCTGGTGTCTAGCCAACTAACAGTTCAATAATCTTGTGTTTTGCTCATGTTATTGTGACTTTGCTTCTATCTTGCCGAAGGAGCCTATTGCTATGACTTGGTGCATTTGTTGTCACCCTTTGCTGAGTGGGAATGTCTCGGCGACAAAAGGGTTTGTTATCGGGTGCCTAGCGTATGTCAGTGTGACCTATGGTGACTGGATCATCGGTGTAACCCGTTTGCTTCGATATGAAGTCTTAGCGATGGAGGGTTGTCTCACTAATATGTTTTCTCCTGGAGCCGTCGAGGTAGCTCAAGTGTGTCGGTATGTGGTCCTAGCGATAGGGAGATGTCTCGCCAATTGTAGTCATCGGGGTGACTTGAACATTTGGGAAGATCTCTTGGCGACTGGGAGATGTCTGGCCAACTGTATACACTCGAAGTAGCTTAAGGGTCTCGATATGAAGTCTCAGTGATGAAGGATTGTCTTGGTGACAATGTAACACTCAAAGATATCGGGAAGACCCTTGGCTGAAAGGCTTGTTTTGATATGATGTCTCATCGAATATTGGAAGTCTCGCCGACAGCATGTGAGGTCATTGGTTCGGTGTGACTCTTGGCGAATAGTGGTTTTGGGATAACATGGAAACCTCGGTAAGAATTCTTGCCGAAGGTTGATTCTCTCACCAACAGTGGAGCACATCAGTATGACTTGAAGGCTTCGCTATGAAGTCTTCGCGATGGGCATTTGTCTCACCGACAGTGTGGGATGCATTCGACATGACTCCTGGTGAAAGATAGGCTCGGGGTAACCTGGAGACTTCGGCGTGAAGTCTTGGCGACAGGTGTTGGTCTTGCTGACAGGGATGCAACTAAAGTCATCAGTGTAGCTCTCGGTGCCCGGTGAAAGGTCTTGGCGAAGTCAAATTTCTTGCTGACTCAGCAAGACATGGGGGCTTGGTATGTGGTCTCGGCAAAAGACATAAGTCTTGATGACTGGTGAATGCAGTGCTCAGTGTGACTTAGGACCTTAGTATGAAGTCCTGGTGAAAGCGATAATTCTCGCCGACTCTTGGACGTTTTGGTATGACATGTTCGGCTAGTGTAAGGTTTCGATGAAAGACATAAGTCTTGCCAACTCGGTAAGACTTGGCTGTGCTCAGAGTGAGGTCTCGACGAGAGACAAAAGTCTTGCCGACTACTAGCTGATGGAAATGAAATGGATGTCCAGGGTTTTGGTATGACTCATGGTGTTCGATATAACCTCTTTCTGACTATTGCAACCTATGCCGATATTGTCTGTGAATCCCTTGAGCATCAGAGAGACACTTCTTATGTCTCACCGACATGCGAACTTAGTGGATTGTTCCTTGACCGTTTGACTACCCTATGTGGTGGCTCGTGGACCAATCAGAGGAAGCAAAATTCAAGCGATTGGCAGTTGGATTTTTGCAGCAGTTGCAATGGAACTGAATGGTCTGCAAGGAAAAATCTTCATAGGAGTAGAAACATCTACTACGATAAGGATGCTGAGTTTGGAGATTTCTTGTGTGTGATCTTGAACCGATTCACAGAGAACTTGTTGAGAACGAGTGCATATATGTATGCATTGGACGTTCTGTAGAAAAGGCAAACAAGCCAATGAGCTAAAGAGCCGAGAGCAAGAGAGAGATAGTGAGGACCGAGTGGCTGGCCAATAGGCCAAGGCCATGAGGTTGAAATAGAGGAAGAGAGAGGCAGAGTTGTGCTGGAATCTCTCTTGATCATGAATGCCATGATTGATCTCCCTGGGAGAGTTTGCTACCAGTTGTATCCAAAATGAACAAGATGTAATCTCTAAAAGGCTAAGAGCCTGAAATTGTATTGTAACCATTTTGTTGCTGAATAATACAATGGCTCGATCTTTGGAGTGTGGCATTTTTTATTCGAAAGGATTTTCCCCATGTAAAATCTTTGTATTCTATTTTTTGTTATATCTTTCATCTGTGTTGTTTATTGATGTTGAATTTACATGTGTTTCTCTCAGAAGGATTAATGTGGAAATAATTGTGTTTGTTTCCGCTTTAGGACATAGTTGTACATGTCTTTGAGGCAACCTAATTGAAATGAAAGTTATAGAAGGCACTACTGTTATGGAGTTTTCACTAGATGAGCTCCATTATTTCCTAACAAGTGGTATCAGAGCCTTCTTCTGGTTGTTGGTTCTAGATATTTCTCCTATGAAGATTTCTTAGCTTGAAGGGCTAGAAGAAATCTAGAGGAATGGACTGATGGATTGATCCTTTGATGAGTGGAAGCCTTGTGGTATTTTGAGACAGCATGCAGCTTGAAGGATGGTCAAGATGGAAAAGGGAGTTGACCATGTTGTAATCTGTGTCTCCTAGCTAGTAGAGGTATAACTATGGAGTATGAGGTGGATTTTTCAGAGTGCTTATGCTAGGTGGTGGTTCCTGGTGTTGAAGGGCATTGTTTCTTGTTAACCTCAAATGATTGAAGGCTATGGAGTTAATCATTAGATGATTTGCAAGATTCTGAAATAGCCTTTCTCTCTTTCTCGGATGCACGTACATATTGGTGGTTTTAGAGTTGGTCTGAAAGGGACTTGGATTCTTCTAAACTATTGTTTCCCTCTTTAAGGATGCTTTGTACTTGCATGGCTTTGTGGTTTTGTAGGTTTTACACGGTTAAGAAAAACTTGTGGTCATGTAGAGTTGTTGTTAAGCTATTGTCTAGACATTGGCCTTTTGGGGTGTTGTTAGATGAGATAGTTGCAGGTATGCACGCATGCTTGGTGCATGGGTTTGAGGAGGTGTGTTTTCTTCTTTGCATGGGAGTCTTGGTACGTGATTTTTCACTCAACATTCTTGTGGTGGTGTTCCTTGATTATGGTGCTCATTGTGGACATGATGGCAAGTTAGATCTAGTGTGATCTGGTGTTTGAGTCATGTTTTCTACGTGGTTATTCTCTTTGAAATATCTTAGTGTTGTAGTTTCCAATGCAATGATGGGTTTTCATGTTTCTATTGAATGGATCTACAGGTTGTGCAATGTTGTGGGCTGTCTTTACCTACATGTTTGCTATGAGACAACTTGGAAGTGGACTGTCTATATCCATGAGGTTGATTCATTGTTGGTACAAACTTGTTAGCTGGCCTTGTCTGTGGTCACTTGTGCATTGGTGTGGTGTTTTGAGATGAGAGGATGGATACTATTGAGTACCTGAATAGTTGTTTATGGGAACCTATAGTAGGTGGTCATTATGCTTGGAGAGCTCAAATTTCACGTTTCAATGGGAGCTCTAGTAGTGATTGTGGGTTCATCACATGGTGGTGAATAGTCTTCTTAATGTTGCAGATGTTTCTTGGGATCCTGTTGCTACATAATGGTTTTCTTTCGCATTTGCATGAACATTACTTGAAGATGTGCAACATCTTGGATCCATGGAAGATGCTTGGAGTCTTTGGCTAAGGTATTGGTGGTGCTTGACAGGTGATATTGGTTTTGAGTCTATTTGTTGTATGTCATGGTATACTCTTGTTTGCACTGGAGTTTTGGTATTGTGCATTGTACTTAAAGACAATGGAGAAGTCACTTACAGGAAGATGATGTGCAGAGTTTCTCTCTATGGCCATGAAGGTTTGTGGTGAGAGAAATGTTTCTTGTGGCAGTTTGTTGCAGGTTGTGCATATCATTGTGGATTTTTCCTTGGTACTACAGGGTTACATTTTCTATGTGTTGTTATTGGTAGACTTGTTGATGACATTGATCTTTCAGATCTGGATTACTCAGGCAGTGGGAGTTTTTGTATGTGTCTTGTCTTCTTCGACTGGTTGGCACTTGGAGCTTGTATTTTTTGTTGATGAGTTGGTTCTGATTTGGCATAAGTTTACTAATGTTGATACATGTTGAGGTATGTGATATTGGATGGTATAACATGAGCTATGGGTGCTATTTTCAATCATGTGGGTTTATCAGTTATATGGAAGCAGTCATTCTGATTGTTGTTCTAACTAGTGTTGTTTATCTTGTTTCTGGATAAATGACTTCACTATTGTGTTTTGTTTGAAGCTTTGAAGTTGATATTGCTTTTGTATATCATTTCAGCACAATGAAGTGGTAGCAATATCTTGTTGACCATGATACCACTGGGATCTTTTGCTTGTGTTCGTTGGAATGGCGCTTATACACCTTGGCATTGTATCCTTCTTCCACAGATGGCATGTTGGAAGATGACAGGATTGTTGCCTGGATGGTGGACATCTTGGATGTTGGAGCTGATTTCTTGATGGAGCATGAGAGCATGTTTGAGGTCTATATGGTTTCCTGGAAGGTTGTGATCAGTTGCTTTGCTAGTCAGTCAGTTGTAGATTATCCTGTGGACTGTTATCTATTGAATCATGTTGATTGGGTGTCTTGAGTATTGCAGGTTTTGAACTGATGGAGCTAGTGTGATCTTAGTTCCTAGTTGCTTTGGAGGTGCCTGTGTGATCTTCATCAAGTGGGAGATTGTTGGAAAATGTGCCTCAATCTCACAAGTTGAAACCTCTGAGAAAGCATGGTCACTGTGACATTCCTGGTGTCTGATCGACTAACATTTCAGTAATCTTGTGTTTTGCTCATGTCACTGTGACTTTGCTTCTGTCTTGCCGAAGGAGCCTATCACTATGACTTGGTGCATTCACTGTAACCCTTTATCGAGTGGGAATGTCTTGGAAATAGAAGGGTTTGTTATCGGGTGCCTAGCATATGTCAGTGTGACCTATGGCAACTGGATCATCGATGTAACCCGTTTCCTTTGATATGAAGTCTTAGCGATGGAGGGTTGTCTCACCGATATGTTTTCTCCTAGAGCTGTCGGGGTAACTTAAGTGTGTCGTTATGTGGTCCTAGCGACAGGGAGATGTCTCACCAATTGTAGTCATCAGGGTGACTTGAACATTCAGGAAGATCTCTTGGCGACTGGGAGATGCCTGGCCGACTGTATACACTTGGAGTAGCTTAAGGGTCTCTATATGAAGTCTCAGCGATGAAGGATTGTCTTGGCGACAATGTAACACTCGAAGATAGTGGGAAGACCCTTGGATGAAAGGCTTGTTTCAATATGATGTCTCATCGAATATCGTAAGTCTCACCGACAACATGTGGGGTCATTGGTTTGGTGTGACTCTTGGCGAACAATGGTTTGGGATAACATGGAAACCTCAGTAAGAAGTCTTGTCGAAGGTTGATTCTCTCGCTGATAGTGGAACACATCGATATGACTTGAAGGCTTCGCTATGAAGTCTTCACAACGGGCATTTGTCTCACTGATGGTGTGGGATGCGTTCGGCATGACTCTTGGCGAAAGATAGGCTCAGGGTAACCTGGAGACTTTAACGTGAAGTCTTGGCGACAGGTGTTGGTCTTGCCAACGGGGATGCAACTAAAGTCATCGGTGTAGCTATCGGCACCCGGTGAAAGGTCTTGGCGAAGTCAAATGCCTTGCCGACTTGGCAAGACATGGGCGCTCAGTATGTGATCTTAGCGAAAGACATAAGTCTTGATGACTGGTGAATGTAGCGCTCAGTGTGACTTAGGACCTAGATATGAAGTCTTGGTGAAAGCGATAAGTCTCACTGACTCTTGGACGTTTCGATATGACATGTTTGGCCGGTGTAAGGTTTCGGCGAAAGACATAAGTCTTGCCGACTCGGTAAGACTTGGCTGTGCTCAGAGTGAGGTCTCGGCGAGAGACAAAAGTCTTGCCGACTACTAGTCGATGGAAATGAAATGGATGTTGAGGGTTTCAATATGACTCATGGCATTCGATATAACCTCCTGCCAACTATTGGAACCTATTCTGATATCGTCTATGAATCCCTTGAGCATTGGGGAGACACTTCTCATGTCTCACCAACATGCGAACTCAGTGGATTGCTCCTTGACCATTTGACTACCCTATGTGGTGGCTCATGGACCAATCAGAGGAAGCGAAATTCAAATAGTTGGCAGTTGGATTTTTTGTAGCAGTTGCGATGGAACTGAACGGTCTGCAAGGAAAAATCTCCACGGGAGTGGAAACATCTACGACGATAATGATGTTGAGTTTGGAGATTGCTTGTGTGTGATCTTGAACCAATTCACAGAGAGCTTGTTGAGAACGAATGCATATATGTATGCATTGGACATTCTGTAAAAAAGGCAAAGAATCCAATAAGCTGAAGAGTCGAGAGCAAGAGAGAGATAGTGAGGACCAAGTGGCTGGCTGAAAGGTCGAGGCCATGAGGTCGAAACAGAGGAAGAGAGAGGCAGAGTTGTGCTAGAATCTCTCTTGATCATGAATGCCATGATTGATCTCCCTGGGAGAGTTTGCTACCAGTTGTATCCAGAATGAACAAGATGTAATCTCTGAAAGGCTAAGAGCCTGAAATTGTATTGTAACCATTTTTTTGCTGAATAATACAATGACTCGATCTTTAGAGTGTGGGGTTTTTTATCTGAAAGGATTTTCCCCATGTAAAATCTTTGTGTTCTATTTTTTGTAATATCTTTCATCTGTGTTGTTGATTGTTGTTGAATTTACATGTGTTTCTCTTAGAAGGATTAATGTGGAAATAACTATGTCTGTTTCCGCTTTAGGACATAGTTGTACGTGTCTTTGAGGCAACCTAATCGAAATGAAAGTTATAGAAGGCACTACTGTTATGGAGTTTTCACTAGATGCGCTCCATTATTTCCTAACACTACTTAGGTCAAAAGAATGTGGTATTAGGTATTATGTGCACTAAAAGAAAAATGGTTCATTTAACCATAATCATTTATTGTGAATAGGAAGAAATAATGTTTTGGAAACTATCTATGGTAATGTAATGGTGAAATCAACATACCTATGCCATGTCTCATTTAGGTTTGTGTCCATCTTGTATAATTATTTCATGCATTTACATATTAAAAATAATGCAATGTTATGTAAATTTGGGCTCATTCCCCTATCCTTTTACCCCTCCATGTACAAGCACATCCCCATACAAATATTACCAATCATATCCTTATATCCACACATACCTATGCATTTTCCTTATCTTCATACTTATCACATTCACATATGCACATATCTCAATATAGTGATTATCCTTAATTAAATTAGACTAGTTTGTGCTTATTTGTATGAATTGTGTTAGATTAACCTAGGTTAACCTTAAAGAGACCTTATTTTCTATTTTAAATAGATATTAAGATAAAAGGAAACCTAAAAAATATTAATGTCATAAAAAAAAAACAACAACAACAACATTAATTGTTCTATTTGTTACAACATTAAATTTTATTAAAAAAACTTTTAGATCTCAAGATTGTTAGAAAATTTTATGACTCGCAAAAAAATATTTTGTGATTAATGAATTGATATTTTACTTATAAATTATTTCATTTAATTTATTCATGTAATTACATATACAATTGTATATATTTAGATGAATGATAAAACATAGATGGATGTCCATACCTTATTCTCTAAAACTATTCATATAATTGTACAAAATTAAGAACATGAAAGAAAATAAAATATCTATAACTTTTTGTTAATAGTACAAGTTAATAGCAACACTTAAATAATGACAATTGCTACAAATATTTATAGTTATACACTAAACATAATAAATTTTTTAAAAATATAATTATACAACACTTTCAAATTTTTTATTTTCCCTTAGATAATCAAAGCAGTTTACAAAGAATAAGATACAAATATTAATAGATAATAAGTACAAATCAACCATAAGAAAGGTAAAAGAAACTAGATAATAAGTACAAATCAACCATAAGAAAGGTAAAAGAAACTATGTATAATTATACTTTTACAAAACTTGTGACCAGAAAATAAAATTTTAAATATTTCTACTTATCAAGTAATTTCAAATACATTGGCAGGTGGATGACAATTAACGCCCATGTCGATGTCAAATGGCGGAGAGTGCATTGCTGTGACCATCTTTACAAATAGAGTAGAAATCAATATTTGAATTTTGATTCACCATTGACAGATGAAGGAAATAAGATGGCAGAAAAACGATTAAAGATATAATGATCACTAAAACTCAAAGAGAAGTGTATATTGGAAAACAATTCCATTTGTACGTTGAGTTCTGGTATAACCCTGAAACAAAGAAACCCAAACAATAACATTGAAAGAGTATTATTGAGTTCTGTGAATTATTTGCAGTTACTGTGACCAAAAGATACCATGCATGATTGAATATAACAGCAATAGAAATGCAGTATAACGAAAACAATGGACCTAAAACCACTTTCAGATATACGATAATTTGGCAAACCATTTAATTTTATACTCATGTACAGTAAACCAGCCACGATTGAATTTTCCTCTTTTCATCGATTTCAGAGTTCCAAGAGGCGAGCGACTGGTCTGATCCACGGAGGGATCTCAACTTAGTACAAGACTTCATTTCGTAAAAACCCTAGCTTTAAATCCTACTAATAACTGAGACCATCCAGCAGAGCAAATCCTACGAATAAGTGAGAGCATCCAGCAGAGCCATCCGGTCAGCTACCACAACTCTAAACAGTTCGTTAATCTGAATTTCTAATTAGGGAGCCATGCCATCTTCCAATTCTGCGATGCAATTCCTTAAACATACCATCGACTGCCTCAATTCCATATCCTGCCCTTCGTCTAGCGGGACTGACTTGCTATTTACTAGCAGATGATACACAGCCCGGGAAGATGACTCCACGCCATGCAGCTCGTCCAGCAAAACGCGGCCGGTGCCTTTGTTTCTACGCCTTTCGAGCTCTTTCTTTACTTTAAAGTGAAGGGTTTGAAGGGCGCGGGCCCAGGCGGAGTGCCCGGCGCAGGGTAGCGGCAGGGAGCGCCTCGATTTGGCTGAAAGGGCGATGGTGAGAAGGCCACAGACGAAGACAGTAAGATCCTTGACTGCGTGGATCGGTTCCACTAAGTCCGCTCCTGCAGAGGGAGCCACCTGCTTTTCGCCAGTGCGCCGCAACATGGAACTGCAATTCTCCAGCCGAGATTTGCTCTAAGCTTTGGCCAACGACTCGTTGAAACTGCTGAGGGACTTTCGGACCCTGACTAGCTGCCAGGCGCCGATGGGGCCATTGAAGCAATGAAGCACAAGGTGAAGCTTTTCCTGGCACTGCTTGATGTCGCTCATTTTGTCACGCAGAGCGTTGCATACGTCGAGGAACTTCACGGTATCATCGAGGATTTCGTCCATCCACTTTGAATTCTGACGCAGGACTGCCTGTTGGATTTGGGGAAAATTTTCTTGGAGCTCTCTATGCATCGACAGGCACACGTCCAGCGCCTGCCGGTGCCAGCCGGCGCTCAGATAGTTCTCAAACCCCTGGAGCCGCTGGAGCTCCGCGCAGAGATGGGTTTCCATGGTCTCGTGCTCCGAGTTGGCATCAATTGCAGGGTATATTGTCGACGAGGAAGACCGATCCTGGAAACTTAGACCAAACTGTAAGCCCTGCAAGCCTCTCTTTATTTCCTTCTTCCCCTTCTCCTCCGATCGACCGTGGAAACTTTGAGAATACTGTAAGCGTTGTAAGTCGCCTATTATTTCTTCCTTCAGGTTCTCCTCTGATCGACCGTGGAAACTTAAAGCATTCTCTGAGCCCTGCCAACCACCCGTTTTTTCATTCTTCTTCTCCGATTGACCATGAAAATCTTGAGCATACTGTGAGCCCTGCAAGCCGCTCATTCTGTCTTTCTTCTTCTTCTCTACAGATGGAAAGTGAAAACTCACAGAAAACTGTGAACCCTGCAAGCCACCTATTATTTTCATCTTCCTCTTTTCCTTAGATGGAGGATGGAAACTTAGAGAATACTGTGAGCTTTGCAGACTGCTCATTATTTTTTTCATCTCTTCTGATCCATCATGAAAATTTCGAGCTTTTTGTAAGCCCTGCAAGGTACCCATCGTTTCCTTCCTCTTTTCCTGTAATCGACCCTGGAAACTTTGAGCCTACTGTAAACTCTTCAATCCGCCCATTATTTCCTTCTTCCTCTTCTCCTCTGATCGATCCTGAAAACTTTGAGCTTTTTGTAAGCTCTGCAAACTGCCCATTATTTCCTTCTTTCTCTTCCCTTCCAATTGACTTTGGAAACTTTGAGGTTTTTGTAAGTCCTGCAAACTGCCCATTATTTCTTTCTTCCTCTTGTCAGATCGACCCTCAAAACTTTGAACTTTTTGTAAGCCTTGCAAGCTTCCCACTCTTCCCTTCTCCTCTGATTGACCCTGGAAACTTAGAGTATACTGTAAACCCTGCAAGCCACCCATTATTTCTTTCCTTTTCTTCCCCTCCAATTTACTCTGGAAACTTTGAGTATATTGTAAGCCCTGCATGCAGCTCATTATTTCTTCCTTCCTCTTCTCCTTCAATTGACTGTGGAAACTTTGAACATATTGTGAACCCTGAAAACTTTGAACATACTGTAAGTCCTGCAAGCAGCCCGTTGTTTCCTTCTTCCTCTTGTCCTCCAATCGACCATGGAAACTCTGAGCATATTGTAAGCCCTGAAAACTTTGAACATACTGTAAGCCCAGCAAGCAGCCCATTGTTTCCTTCTTCCTCTTGTCCTCCAATCGACCATGGAAACTTTGAGCATTTTGTAAGCCCTGAAAACTTTGAACATATTGTAATCCCCGCAAGCAGCCCACTATGTCTCCCTTTTTCTCTTCCAATTGACTGTGGAAAGTTTGAGCATACTGCAAGCCACACATAATTTCCTACCTCTTCTCCGACTCAAATTGCAAATTAGAAAATACAAACAACACATTTCAACTTGCTCGTACAATATATTTAAATCAAAATTTAATGTCAAAGTCAACATTTAACAATCACAATCACAAATTTAGGATTGAAAGCCATAAATGTACACATACAGATATACCTTTTTCAGTTTTATTAGCTGTAAGAATTCTATATTTGGCCTAGTCATAAAGACTGCACTTGTTATTCATCTCCATGACGGAATAAATGTTTGTTTTACACTAAAAGTTGGAAAGCATTCATCACCTCCGATGTTGAGATCATATGCTCCAATTCTAAGATCAGGTGTATTACCTGCTCTTATCAGTAGAATATCTGAAACGTGCTTCAATAAACCAGACGATATTAATATACGTAAGAATGTGGAATCTCATGGAGAACATTCCCGCGTCGACAAATCGACTCCCAGTGAACGCTATAGGTATTCAATCATATTTACAGAGTTGTTTATGTTTACGATTGTTTTAAAACTAACATAAATGTAGACGTGCTAAGATTGGTCGGCAGTTGTGCCTACTCCTAGATGACGATTATTATTTTTAAATATATAAATTTTGCTATTGTTTTTTCATACATAAGTATAAATCAATTTAGATTAAGTTAATTAATTTTTTATTTATAAATTTTATGAATTCGATTAGGTTATTTTTTATTCTAGAAAACATATAAATTTGTTATTGGAAAGTTTCTTCTTTGACTAAGTATATTGTATAGTTGTAAAAGAAAATGATCTTTTTACTTTATATTTTAGCATAATCAACTTAGATTGATTTAATTAGTTAGTTTGTTTACTGAATAGTGCATTTATTAATAATTAAAAGATAATGTTATTAATATTAAAAAAAAGTGGGTGAAAATAGTCTCACCTCAAGAGTTCAAATGGAGTTATAGTATGAAGCAAAAAACAACACAATTATGAAAGGCCACTAAGCAACGAGAGCAATAATAGAGGGAGAGGAGGTGGGCCCTAGTCATCTAATTTGTCCCATTCATCGACGAGGTCTAAAGTGTCCATGGGGGGTCCCAACCATCACAAACATTTTTATCATCATTTTATTTATCTTTAGTGGCAAGTCAAACAAGAGAAATAGAAAGAGCCAATCAAGGGAACTTGCTAGAGTTTGGCCAACCAGTGACACCACCACCAAAATCTATGGGAGAGGCAAAATAGTAATTAGTGGGTTGAGACCATCCTTGTTGAACATGATCTACTCTTGCATGAGGCAAAGAGGCCTAAGAATGGGTATCTTGGTTGCCATGAGCAACTTGGCTACATCCTCAACAATGCCCACGAGCTAAGGACTAGCCTCTATTGGAGGTGGGATCCAAAGGAACCCTGGCAATAGCATAAGGGGCATTACCCAAGCAATTCAACATCACTTGGAGGTGAGCAAATTCAAGTGCAACTTTGTTCACTTGCACTTGAATTTGCAAAAACACATTAGAACATATTGTGGCTTTATAATAAAAAGAGAAATTATTACAATTGAGCATCCAAAAAAAAAGAAAAATTTATATCTTTTCAAATGCTAAAAAGAACCTCCACCCTTAAAGCATGCCAAATCTGATTGTATCTAGAAGGGATTCTAGATCAATCCCCTAATAACACCATATGTTAAGAAAAAGTCTTGAAGAAATCATGAATCTAGGTCCAAGCAAGTTGAGCTTTGGGACAAAACTAGAAAAGATGCTTAGAAGACTCCTAATGATCACAAAATTGGCATTGAGGATACGAAATCCCCGAGTGGGTTAACCTAGAACCAATGGAAAGGACTTGAAAAATAATACACCAAGAAAAATGAGCAAGCTTTGGCTCAAGAGTGGTCAGCCATATGGTGCAAAATATGTGATACCAAACTAATAATGGAGATTGCAGAAGTAATCTTTGGTTCAAAATAGGCACCATTGACAAATGCAGAAAGAAAAGAGTATCCTTTGTGAGGCTTGTAATTCCAAAATGATGTATTAGGATACCATTTCTAGTATTTCCACCAACCATGCAAGATTGAACTCTAATTTTGTGAGCCATATTAGTAAAATAACATCAATAACTATTTAAAAAGTTTCATGATCTTAATTGAAGAAACGAAACTTTGTCTTGACTTTAGGCTAGGTTAGAAAATTCTTGGTTACTTTGGAAAATAGGTTCAAAAGGGTCTTAACCCTCTTTTTTAATGAATCTCAAAGCATAAACCCAAGGGGTCTTAGCAAGAGGATGATTTTGGTACTAAAAGATAGAAGACTACCAAATCATTTGTCGATTAATAGAAAGACAATTATGAAAGCTAATACCATTTTAAAGAAGCCAATGCTTTGTAGCTTCTCAAGCTTTCCAAATAAATTTCATCACAAAATTCCCTTGGATTTGAATAGTCTCTTTTCCGAATTAGTCTCGCATAAGGAAAACTAGAATAAATATAGTGGCTAACTAAAAAAATGTTAGCTTCACTACCTTCCAAAGCTCTAACGATCTATTTGGCACACATAGCCAAGTCTTGGAATAGATTGGAGATTAGGCCCAACCTCTAGAATTGTGTAAGAGACAACAATAATCCCATGCCACCCAATGGAAACCTCTATGGTTCTCAAAGAATATCCAAAGAAAGTCTAAGAATCCTTTCCAGCTTCAAATATGAGGTTGTAAAAGGGACCCAACAAGAAGGATAAACATGAGTGGTTGTAATAAGCATTGAATAAATATACTTTATTGCTAAAGATAAGAGTTTAGTAACACAATATGCTAGCTTCTTCTCATTTCGAACTAAAATAGCTTGTCATAAAGTGGCCAAAGAATCTTAAAAATAAAAATGAATTCCCAAAAACCTAAATATTTAGACTCCATGCCCAATCAATTTCCACCCATAAGAGTCGAGCTAGGGATTCTTAGGAAGAAAATATTTCCTATAACATTGAGTCTTTTTCCACGAGATATTGAAACTGGGGGTTTTACAAAAGATAACCAAGCAACAAAGTGTTGGAGAATGCCAAGATCAGAGAGCTCCAAACAAGCTTCCACAAGTGAACAAAATAAGCACAATAGTATGTCTATCAATATACAATGAAGAGTGTATAAGGCAATGATCAAGCCTTGCATATATAGGAAAGGATGAGGAGGTGAGAATGTAGGAGTGAAACTCTGACTACCCCTCCAAATATGGGACACTTGTGATCTCACTTGACAAGTGTGTGAACAAGTGTCAATAGGTGTATCAAGTCATGAGGACACATGTCTCAACCATATGAAGTGAGATAGAAGAAAAAGAAATCTAAGTAAACTTAAGCTAGATGTGAATAGGTCAATCCTAGAAAGGTGATTAGCTAACTATGTATAATAATGAATCTATTTACACTAACACCCCCCTTAAAGTGAAACTTAGGGAGTAATGTATGCACTAATGATGAGTATTGGCCAGGCCATATTAGGTACTCATGTACAAATATCTCATAAAGTGGAGTAAAGGAGAAAAAATTGGTGGGAAATAAAAACCCCTCTCCAAAAGAAAAATGATGCAATGAAATAAAATGCATAAGTGAAGAAGATAGAAGGACTCATGATGACCCCCCAAGGACTACTTCTAGCATAAAGTACAATGAATGTTCCCCCATAGGATTCTAGAAAAGAGAGAAGGTCATGTGACCCCAAAGAAAATGTGAAGTGACGAACTCCATGTGAGGAAATGCTTCCTCCCAAAACTAAAATGAGAAGAAAAACCATATAGCCTCCCCTCAAGATGATGTTTGTAGTGTTGGTAGATGCTCGACACTAGATGTTGAAGATGATCCATGATCACCAAAAAAAAATTCTCCCATTTGGAAGAAACAACACCACAAATGAGTGCAAAATGACTTCCCATTCCAAATAGGAATGTGTAGGAAGTAAGATGAACACCTTTCAATGATGCACATGATCCAAAGAATAAAACGAGGTTGATGATGACTTCGAGTGATGCTCAAAGATCTCCAAGCCAACGTTAATGTGTGATAGATGCTAATAAGATGGATCAAGTACCCTAGAAGACTCTAAAACAAGGCCCATGGGTGTATGGTGGTATCTCGACCGATGCGAATTTGGTAATGTTGCAAATAATGATAATGGTGTTGGATAGGTCAAATCAGGAATTTTTGCACAATATGTTATGATAGAAGTTGATGTAGGAAAGGAAAGAGCAATATCGAAAGATGGCAATGGTGGTGCAACTTCATCGAAGCTAATATCAAATATAAGATGAAGGTCCTCAATAGAATCATCCAAATATACAAGGTGGGTTCCTACAAGAAAAGATACGATGTCTAGTAGATATGCATCCCAATCTGGAATGGTGATAGCAATAACCTAATGCAAAGAATCATTAGAACTCATGAATGAATCAACACCAGATTCAAATGTAGCAACAAGTGATATGGGAGATGAGATATCAATGTACAAGTCATCTAACTATATTGTTCGTCCCTAAATGATTGTATCTCATAAGATGCCGTAGTAATATTATTTTTGCAAGCTCCAATAGTAAGTCAATAATTTGATGGGAGATATGAGAAAAAAAATTAATCCACATGTTGATTGCTCCCACAATACTTGCACTTCTTTTTCATTTTCTAGACATAGTCTAATTATATGCAAAAAATCAATGTGAAATTCAAGATTGACCCCCTAGAATGATTATTGCTAATTGTAGCCCCCAAAACAATGTGCAAGAGATTTTTACAAGTTGTGAAGCAAATCAACTATTTATAATGCATGGTGATTTTTATAAAATGAACTATCTAAATCTTAATTTTACATGTAAAATCGAATTCCTTGCAAAATTCTAATAGAAATTTTTAAAAAACTTTTAAAATTTCAATAAATAGGGTGAAAGTTATGCTCCGTTGAAATTCACTTATAATGTTAATTTCAAAGGTTCAAATAAGCAATTAAATAGTAGAAAATAAAAAATGTCTCAACACTAAATGTCGACGCTAGAACTAACTCCCCATTTACAAGTTATGCAAAAAACGAAAAAAAACTCCTTTACAAGTTTTCGTCGACTCATTAAAAAACACTATTTTGACAGCTAACAATATTTTTTAAAAAAATTAAATTACAATGCCAAAAAACATTGAGGAGTTGATGGAGTCAAGATGCCTACCAAATCTGGAAGAAGACCAAGTCAAATATAGTTGAGAAACTAGGAAGTGGCTTGGATTTGACTGAGTCGTTTGCAGATGTAAAGGCCACGTGCAGGTATTGATCGAGAAAATTAGGAGATGACGCCTTGGAAGATCCTTCTTTGCTAGGCAGATGAATACCACACTTTATGATGGGAGACTTTTTCGTGGAAGAGGTCGATGATAAATGGGATGGCAAGTGTATCGACCCCAAGGCCCCCAAGTTTACTTATTCACGTTAATCAATTTGAAAGTAGAGGCATGGAGATATAGACTGTCTTTGTTGGGCTGTTGCAGAGTATGCCGCTGAGATGGCATATGGGGCTGCATGGGGCCTAGAGGGAAGCGTACCCCAGTTGATGCCTTCAAATACAAAAAAAATCACGCAACATTTCTCCTTCAAATGCCCCAGCATACAAGCTTGCACCTCCATTGATCACAATAGATGGGCTTTAGGAAAATTCATCACCAGTAATTTATTGACGGAAAATTCACCATCAATAATTCACTGCAGGGAAATTCACCGCCACGGAAAATTAACTGCCAAAAAATCATGCAATTATTTTTTGTTGCGGTGAATTGTCATGACGGTGAATTTTCCGTCCGTGAATTGCTGGATGAATTTGCCGTAAGCCCAATAGATGATACTTGTCAATAATGAAAAACGTTGAAATGATCGCCCACCAAATCCTCATAGATTGGTGAAAACAATATAAGATCTCGATAAACCTCTACACTCCATAGGTGACCTCCATTGTTGGTCAATGGGCAGAGATCAATCTAAAGGGGCACAATGGAGGTGTTGTGAGTCTTTGTAGGTGTGTCAAAATAAACACCTTTTCCACATTATGAATCTATCATAGTTGAACTAGTAATATCAACTGCCAAAAAAGATGGCCCATGGGTAGCAAGAATTTCAAGCCAAGAATCTTTCACATTTAGATAGTCTCCCAAAAAACATTCTGAAGAGCACAATCGCGAAAAGCTTGGATTGATTCTCTTTTAGAGCTCTTTATTCAAAAAAAATTGTGGGACAATTGACAGGTATGAATCCTTTGCAATGCTACCGAGAGTTCCTTTGTGGCTGTGTGAAAAGTGGAGGGCGCTAAGGGGCTGTGGCATGCAAGCAATCACCCCAAAGAGGAAACTACAGATAAAATTATTCAACACATATACCCAGAGATATGGTATAAGGCCAATGCCTAAGATCATAGAAATCCTACAATTAAACAGAGAAATAATCCTGTAAACAGGCCGAATAAGCCAAGAAATTGCCTGCAAACTGCAAGTTTTGAACCTTGTATGCGTTCGCAACCCTTTAGTAGAGAGCTAGACACCCCCTCCCCCTGCGCTCCTAATATGGCTCGACCGGTGCTTCTATTTCAAGAGATCCTGGCACTAAACGTGTGCAGATGGCTCGCTGCAACAATAAGCCAAATAGGCCAAAACTCTGCACAATAGGCTGAAATGGCCAAATTTTCTGTAGAATACAAAGTCTACCCTAACGAGCAGACGGGAAGAGGGAAAATTGGCCCGCTAAAAAATATATTTTATTTTTTTACAAATTTTCGTAAAATAGGCACAAAGGCACAAAAAAAAGTAAAAAATTAAAAAATTATCGAAATTGATGAAACAAAAGGTATTTTCCATCTCCTAAACCTTCTCAACGCAATGGCAATGCCCATTTGGCTCTATGACGCTCCATGGATTGGGCTATGTGTGGGAGTCACCTTGATGCAAGAAGAAATGTGCTCTCATGGGGTAAAATCACAATAGTGAGTCCCATTTTTGGGACAAGCAAGTTTTTGGAGTGAGAGGGTGAAATTCAATTGAACACCTTTGTTCGAACGAAGGTCCTTCAATCAAAGCCTTAGCCGAAATGGCCTTCAATCAAAGATGGTCCTTCGCTTAAAGGCTATCTTCAAGTGAAGGTCTTTAAGTAGTAAAAAAATAATAAAAAAATATAGCCTTTGCTCAAAGATACCTTCGAGCAAAGGTTATATTTTATTGCTTTTTTAATCTCTTAAATGAACCGACAACTAAATTTTGTTGGTTCATTTGGCAGAAGAACTTCAGAGAGAGTGACCCCCGACTTTGTGCAGTGAAGATTCCAGTGACAGTGAGCCTCAGGGCTATTACCAGTAGCTTCAAGCGAAGGAGACGAGTAAGTCCACTCACCATTGATCTGAAAATTTTCATGAATTATATTGCATAGTTTAGGGTTACATTGCATTGATTTAGATTTGAGTCTAAAACAAGTTTAATTGTCTTTTAATTGTAAAACAACTGTTATTTAATTGTAAAAGTTTCCAAAATCTCATTTATCACATAGAATCCAGATAAATTTTGATATGAGAACATTTTATTTCCTACAATGATTTTCAACTGTAAAGCCTACAAAACCTCCAAAATCTCACTTATCACATACAAGTTTAGAAATTCCAATTGTTAACCCTGCAATGATTTTCAATTATAACTGCCTGCAATGATTTTCAACTATATCTTGCCTGCAGTGTTGATAGTGTCTCCCTAGAGTGTAAAACTATGCATTGCCTTGTATAATGCAATCAATTGCACATATAACATGTACATACTCTATTTTTCAAGCATCCATATCCTTTGACTATATGAACCCTTAATTTCAATTGAAATATTATTTTTCATATTTTGATTCTTTTCACATACAATATATAGGAATTCCTCCTACACTTCATTTTTATATTTGACCATTTTCTTTCTTTGTCTCTATCAAGTAATTCTCAAGGGCTCTACCTTATTTCTTCACATCCATTGTAAGATCTATGTCCAAAAACTTAATTAAGTGATTAGACAAACAAACTTTCCTAGAGCTTTGAAGTCATTATAATTTTCAAGTTTCTAATATTTTCCTAGAGCTTTGAAGTCATTATAATTTCCAAGTTTCTAATATTTCCCTTGTGTTGTATGGGATGTGTTAGCTATAAAATTAGATTTCCATATAACATATTCTTTAGGCCACTATACACTGTGTCTTACATCAAAATTAGTTGGCTTCTAATTTTTTACCTTGCCCTTAATTTATAGTGATATACCACTAATGTAACAATTGACCTTTCTATAAATTCCTATTGCATGTATCTAATGAACTTTGAGAGCCCCTTAAAATTTGAAGTATACTTAATTATAAGCATTTCATGTTGACACTACATGCTTCTGAATCCATCCCAAAATTTAGCCCATTAAATTTTAATGCTACCTTTTTACCTTCACAAGTTAAGAATTCAAATATTTCTTGATATGGTTTGACTCTAGCTCAATTATGACAGGGATTAGTTGTCTTTTATTGGTTTTATCCATGCTCTCCTCTTTACTAGATAGATATTTTCTTGGTGGTATTTGGTCTCAAAGCTCTTAGAGTGAGCATTATTTATTCTTCACTTTATGTATGTGTAGACACTTTAAAATGTTCTAAATGATATCACACACTTGAATCTAATATACTAACACTATTTCATCCTAAAACCCATCCTCTTTTCATTTATTTGATTAAATTAGCCTAGCTATTTAATTAATTGCATCATTTTCATCTATTAATCTAATTGACCTAATTAGGTTAATTCAGCCCTTTCATGCTAACCTTTCATCCTATTAAATTTGATAAATCAAAACATTTAATTTAATATCCTAAATCCTCTCATTTAAATAAATAATCCTAATTATTTAATTAAATGTCATTTTGACCCCTTTTCATCAAATAAGTTAATTATTTAATGAATATCCTAAATTCCCCTAATTTGCATAATTCAAACTTTTTCTTAATTATCAAATTATTAATTAAATCTAATCCTCCCACTTGCAAGGGAATATTCCTTGAGAATATTCCTCCTTTACATATTTGGTGCAGGAGCGCCATTAAACATTTTTTGTCAATTTAAGATGCTACTAAGTAGGCTTTAGGATTTGGTATGGTTTTGTCTAAATAAGGCCATTAAGACCATTCTCCAATGTAATTAGTCATATTTGAGGGATATTAGGTGATTATGGAGTCAATTGTGTTGATAGAGCAAAATTGCAATTTGTTGTAAATGTTGTCAAACACAAAAAGTTGCAAAATTGCATTTTTGTGGAAGTTGAAGAGTCTAGTATTTAAAAGGAAATTATGGGCATTAGACAGTTGGAATTTGAATGGAAAATTTATAAAAAGCCTATCCAAGGCTTGAACAAGGTTGTTGGTTGTTGTATTGAAGAATTCCAAACATAATACAATGTTTTTTCTATAATTTTCCTGTGTTTTTTGAACTTTCCTAGTTCTGTACAGCCCGTACGGTCTTAGTCATGCATTGAAATTTATTGAATTTTGTAGAGGAATCTTCTAATTATCATTTGAATAAAATTTGAGGGCTTTTCATTAGGATTTGGGGGAGATCTTTGTAATTTTTTGAAATTTGCTTGTTAAAGGCTAATGTAGGGTTTTGATTGAAGTTAAATGATGATTTAGTCAATCCACCTACTATTAGACCCTGTAACTCAGTGGATTGACTTTTTTTGTGGTAGGATAGGTGTTTTTATGGTTCAAGAGGTAGAGGATTCATTTTTTTCAATTCAGGAGGATGCCCTAGGGTTGAACAATGTATTTTCCATGTGAAAATGGTGAGTTAAAGTAGGGTTTTGGAAAATTGTTGAGGGAATAGTATACGTAAGGGTTGATTAACCTTGTGTAGGTTATTTTTGTCCCGTTGGATGTGTTGATTGAGTCCGATAAGCCTAAGAGTTGTGAGTTTCAATAAACCCTTGGTAGTTTGCATGTAGGGTGAGGGTTTCATGGAACAGTGACCTAGAGGTCATAAACCTGAGAATTAATGGTGAAATCTATTGTTTTCATGCACAAGTAAAGAGTTTCCATTGAATTTGGGTGGAGAATTGGTGATTTGGAGGTACCTCCTTTGTAAAAGATGATTAATTGGTGGTTTTAGGATAGGGGCAATAAGTTGGTTTGCAAGACTTTCTCAAAGAAACTAATGAGGTATGAATAACCTCATCAGTATAATGGGCTCAATATGTAAATCTAAACCCTTTAGCCTTAATAACCTTGCCAATTGATTACCTTTAGGAAAAATAATTGCCCTTCTTTTTATGAATAAGCATACAAGCTTTATTTCTTGGAGTTGATCGAATTAAACTAATTAGGAGGTATTTTTCCACAAATGTCAAATTATGATATTGCTATCGATTCAACCGTATTAGAAACAACTACAGCTCATGAGAACAACTCCATCTCCTCGAGTCGACGAAGACTTTAGTACTTCATTAATTAGGTGATGTTGACTGTTTCGGTCTCAATCGCCTGTTCAAGACCAGGAGTTTTCCGGTTACCGCCAGCAGTTGGCTCATTTACCAAATAGCGTTGTGTTTATGAAATCATTTCATTAAAGCCTTTTGTCATCACTGGTAGAGGTTTTCCACAAATAAGAATGATAAAGAATGATCAGTAGCTAAGTCAACTGAGTTGACTCCATGTTTTCATGAGTAGTGGTTCAATCAGTTAAATTCATCTTCTTTCATGATATCACGAACACTTTAGCATCATTGTAGCCTGGTGATGTCATTAGTGAAGATCGTCCGCCCCGAGGTCACCCATTGAGTCACGGGTGACCTCTGACGGACCGCCAGTTTGCACTCGGTGGAGCATCACCTAGATGCAATGAGTGCTAAGTGGACTATTCGATATCATGAGAGATGGGTTTGTTGAACCACTACTCATGAAACATGGGTCAATGAGTTTGACTCGAAACTACACGGTTGAATCCTGATAGCAATATCATAATTTGACACGCGTGGAAAAATACCTCCTACTTATCAATTGATGAGCTAAAGGGGCTCTATTATGAATGGTTCATAAGGCACAACACTTGCTGAAGGTTTTGCAATGGGGTAACAACTCAAGCTGGCTTAACCTTGGAGAAAACTCCCTGGTTAAGCGCGCTTGAGCTGGAGCAGTACTGGGATGGGTGACCTCCCGGACGGACCTGCTTCACTGTGAGCATCACCTAGGATGCAATGAGTGCTAAGTGGACCATTTGATATCATGAGAGATGGGTTCTTGTTGAACCACTACTCATGAAACATGGGTCAATGAGTTTGACGAATTAAACTAACTTATGTTGATTTAATGGTTTAGTCTTGAGTATTTTGCATGTCAATTCTGCTTCCAATCATCACTCCAGTTAAAAGGGAAAATGAATACAGATCTTCATACTTTTGAAAATGAGCGAGTGAGCGTCGAAATTCTAGGAGCACACGTTTTGGTCGAGTCTTTATAATTTTTTTATCTTTCAGTTTCAAAAACTTTAATGGCTCATACAAGCCTCTTTAATATTGTATATCATGGGCTTTAAAGTCCTTCTGCTATTGGAAATCTGTTAAAAAAGACTCTATCAGCTGGAAAATAGGATTTTTGTTAGTCATTTTTCATATAAATATGTAACTATTACACATAATGAATAAAAAGAGAGAAGAAGATTATCGTTATGTTGCCAATTTGTCTGAGTAACCACCATATGAATATTATTTTTCTCGCCATACTTTAAATCACTATGTAATATGGATGCATCTGTGGAATGAAGTAACAGAGAGATTTTTCATGCGCATGTGATCTGAAGTAGCCGTAGTCTCACCTAAGAGTTGGCCACTCAAGGGTTATAGATAGATAGATAAGTATTATGTTCCCTATTCTTTATTTTCTTTTAGTTGACAATAGTTGAGTTTGTCTTTCATTTTCATGAGTATATGTTATCCTGTTAGTGTCAAGCCTACAAGTTGTAACTAAGTCTGTAGTTTTTGAGCTTAACATTTGAATGTCTGGAGCACCTTTCTTCAGTTGATTTTGATTAATGGTTTTATGATTAGCAGTTAGCTTGTTATTTTTTGCATTAGATAGATGTTTCCTAATTTCTTTACATGCTTTACTTCTTCAACAATTTATGCATTCTATAGATTAATCATTTTCATGCTTTCTAGTTTAATGGTGATGCTTTTTAGATTCTTAGTTTTATGTTTTCTGATTTGAGTTATCTTCTTGCTTTCTAGATAGATGATTTATTGATTTTAAGATTAGAGGTCCCTTAGCTTAGAACTTCTATTCATTTGGATAGTGCTTAAGAGAGAATTCGAGATGTCTGAGCTATTGCATACAAACGTTGGACACTACCCAATTGATATATTAATGTGTTTATTCACTAAAGTGTTAGGACCTAATGACAACCTATCACTTTTTGGTGTCGTTGTTGGGGAAGCCCTTTTCTAGTGTTAGTAGGAGATATCTTGAATACCTCTCTTAGGGATAGGAATAGTTCTTTAGCTTCTTTTTGACATGGTCAAGAAACAAGGCCCCCACGGAAGATTCATACCAAAAACCCCCCACTTGATGTACCAACAACTAGGGAGGAAGGAAACTCAGACCAAGAACTTATAGAGGAATTGACCAAACAGGGTCAACCTAAGACCTTCCCATATACCCCAAAAAGAGAAAAAATAATGGTCAAGGAGCATATTCTCTTGCAAACTCTTGAATCTCCTACCACTAAGAAATTTGTGGAAGAGGATCACACCCCTTTCAACACCATGGGTGACCATAGAAATGTTGAAAATAACCACAATAATGATGACCCCCGACCACGCACGTTCACTTATCTGATTGCTATTGATGCAGATGATGACATGACAATGAAAAATATATCACCAACCTTCTTACCAACCTTTTGAGGTTTGTCTACTGAGGATCCTGATCAACTCCTATTTGAATTCAAAGTCTTGTGTTAAACATATGACTACAAGAATGATAATCAGAAACTAAAAATTTTCCCTTCCACTCTGAAAGACTCAGCTATGCGTTGGTTTATGGGACTACCTTCTTAGTCAATAACCTCTTGGGATGAAATGGAGTTTTTTCGTTTTGTAGAAATACCAAAGTTACTGTAGGGTGAGTGATAGAAAAGAAGAACTATTCAAAATAAGACAAAATGAGGATGAAAGTTTAGAAGATTACCTAGATAGTTTTATCTTCTTGTCCAAACGCTACAGTGGAGAAGTCATAAGTCTCGATATTTTAAAGACCTTATTCCTCAAAGGTCTCGATGATGAAGCTTAGAGGAGTTTAGACTTAATGGGAAATGGAGATGTGTCCCAACTGAGACTGGAAGAAATAATAGAATTGTGTCGAAACTTCCCCCATACTCGTGGAGGTATTAGGAAGTCCACCCCCTTACATGGTTCTAATAGCATAAATAAAATTCATGAGGAATTGGCCAATTTCAAGACCGAAATTCTTGTCCAACTAAACACCACCTTAGACGAAATACAAGCTAAAACTAGAAATCTTGAGACTTTGTCTATTTATAGCCCTAGGTGTCAAAACAAACATTTGCTCAGAGAGTGTCCATTAGACAAAGTTGACAAGATTAACGTTTTTCAAGTGTGTGACAAGAACCACCCCACCGATCAATGCGAGCTATTGAACGCCATCAAAAATTCCAAGAAAAGAACAACTCCAGTTGAGGAAGAGGTGAATGTTTTCAACCAAAGAACTAGAGGTAATTTTTCCTATGGCCAAAATTCTAATCCTAACCGGTGGCCCAAATCAAATTGGAACAATAATCAATGGGTAGTGCCCTGGCATCAGGCACCACTGCTAGTACCCTCTAACTAGGGAACCTATCCTTGGGGACCACCAACTGGACAAACCAATCTTAGGGTAACCCTCAGTGGCCCCACCAGCCACAATAGCAGTGGTACCCTCAAAATCCCATTCCTCAATGGAATCAACCCCAACATCAATTTTATTTTGGTCCCAGGAGGATGCCTACTTAATAAACTCTCTTACCACCTCCCCAGAACACTCAACCGACTGAACAAGTTAACCAACTACCACTTCCGGCACAACCAGTCCCTAATCCAAATAACAATCATCCAAATACTCTGGTGTATTCTGCCAAACAAGACAATGTCACCAAACTCAATGCAATACACTATGGAAACCTACATTTGAGGTCTGGTAAAACACTTTCGCAGTCAACTATTGAAGAAATCATAGATGAAACTATCAAGAAGTCTACTGAGGAAACAACAATAACACCCATGCTCATCGAACAAACCTAAGACACTACACAACATGAGCCTGGTCTTCCATCTGTAGCAAGAGCTTCTGACCTACCTCAGGAGGAGGAGGTCAATCTCCAACTGAAGTTCTGAAAAATACCGCTCCTAAAGAAAAAACCAAACCCCCTTTTTTAGAGCGATTGAAACCATTTTTTGTGAAAGATGCTCCAAAAACAACTTCATCTACAGAAACTGCATTAATACAGAAAATTAAATGATTGCATATTGAATTTCACTTGTTACAAGTGATTAAAGAGATCCCTAAGTTAAACCAGTTGATTAAACAGTTGTGCATCAAAACTCTAGGGAGGAAGCCAAAAAGAATCAACAATGTTCATATCAATGGATACCTAGCTGATTTGTTAGTTGGAACAATCATTCTCTGAAATATGATGACCTAGGGAGTCCACTTATAACAGTAACAGTTAATGAGGTAGCAATACCCAATGCTTTAGTGGACCTCGGAGCAGCCATTAACGTAATGATTGTTGATGTGATGGAAAAATTAGGACTCACTAATCTACGCCCCACAACTATAGTCCTACAAATGGAAAATCAATCCATAGGTATTCCCAAAGGAATTATTGAAAACGTTCTTGTCAAGGTGGATGGATTGGAATATCCAATGGATTTCCAGATAATTGAATCCCTTATGCCCAAGGATAGTTATCCAATAATTTTGGGATGACCATGGTTGGATATGGTTGCATCCAAAATTTATTGTAGGGAGGGAGGAATGACCATTTCCCATGGATCTAATAGAAAACATTTTTTTTTGTATCCTCCTGCCAAGCCTGCTGAACATGATAAAATATGGGTTGATGAACCAAAAATTTCTACTGGACAGGAAAATTTGGCTTTGTTGGCCATGGTAGTCATCAAACAACACGGTGAAGAATTAGAGGATGAGTTAGAGAATGACATGGAAAGTATTGCAATAGACTCTAGCAGTGAAGAGATGTCAGATGTAGAAGAAATCCTAGGACACCCAATCAACAAAGATCAAGTAGAATTTTATGATGCTAAGTTTATTGGATTGCCTTGCCCTTTGATGAACTTAGTTCCAAAAACTTGCCATTTCTTTGTAGATGTTGCTCAGCTTCATAAAATTGTACCACACAGTTGTCTACTTAACATGACAAGGCCCATTCACATTGTCACATCCAATTACCTAGGAGTCAAAACTATTATGTTGCTACCAGGAAAAACTTTGAACATGAATAGTTGGTTGACTGAGATGGAAGAACAAAGACTGTTTGATACCCTAGTGAGTAGATCTAAAGCGTTCACTTGGGACTATAAAGATATGATAGGAATACACCCTACTGTGTGTACACATCATATCTATACTGAAGATGTTCAACCTTTTTTCCAACCACAAGAGAGACTCAATTCGGCCCTCAAAGACATCATTAAAACTAAGATTGAGAAACTCTTGTAGGTAGGATTTATCCACCCAATTTCTGATAGCAAGTGGGTGTCACCCTTGGTTGTAGTTCCAAAGAAGAATGGGAAGTGGAGAGAGTGTGTAGATTATAGGGAGCTCAACAAAGTGACACATAGAGATTATTTTCCCTTGCCATTCGTGGACCAGGTGTTGGAACTTGGATAGGAGAAAATATATTTTATTTTTGGACAGATTTAGTGGATACAACTAAATACAGATAGCAGTGGAAGACCAAGATAAGACAGCCTTTACCTACCCTTGGGGGACATTTGCATATAGGGTTCTTCCCTTTGGGCTATGTAATGATCCTACCACATTTTAGAGGGCCATCCTGGCTATATTTGTTGACTTGGTAAATGAGTGCATGGAAGTCTATATGGACGACTTCACTGTATATGGTTCAACCTTCAATGAAGCCCTCACAAATCTACACAAAGTGTTAAAAAAGTGTGAGCATCATCGGTTGTCCCTTAGTCATGAGAAATGCTTAATCATGGTGGAACAAGGAATAGATCTAGGACATCATATTTCAGTCGAAGGGATTAAGGTTGATTCCAAGAAAATTGAAGTCATACAACAACTTGAGATCCCAAAAACTCAGACTGATGTTAGGAGTTTCTTAGGGAATATTGGATACTACCAAAGGTTCATAGAAAACTTTAGCAAAATTGCAACACCGATGTTTTCTCTCCTTCAGAAAAATGTTGACTTCATTTGGACACCTGAGTGTCAGTCATCATTTGAAACTATCAAAGAGAGACCCATCTTTGCCCCTGTCCTACAAGGACCTAACTAGAACCTTCCATTTCACATTTATGTCGATGCAACTGATGATGCCATTGAAGAAGATGAGAATGGAGGGAAATATGCTATATATTTTATCACCAAAAATATGACACCAACAAAGAAAAACTACACCACAACAGAGAAATAATTCTTGGTTATAGTGCACACCATCAAGAAATTTAGGCATTATATCACAAGATACAAATTTACAGTGCACACAGACCATGTAGCCATCAAGTATCTCATGAATAAATTGGTGGTAAATGCAAGGATAATCAGGTGGTTACTCCTTCTCCAGGATTTCAATGTGACAATTGTTGACAAAAGTCCAACGTAGTCGCAAACATATTATCCTAGATAAAATATGATGGCGACTATGCTCTGGTATAGGATGAATTCCCAAATGAAAATATGTTCGCCATGTCCACTAAAATTCATTGGTTTGTCGATATTGCAAATTACTTAGCCACCACAAAATTGCCACCTCACTTTTCATCAAAACAAAAGAAACGCCTCGTAAGAGACAGTACCTCTTTTAAATGGATTAATAGAATTTTGTTTCAATGTGGACTCGATATGGTTTTGTGATGGTGTGTTAGGGAAGATGAGACCTATAGTATCTTGAGGGCCTATCATGATGACCCTTCTGGGGGGCATTATTCTGCTAAAAGGATAACTCACAAAATTCTGGGAGTAGGATACTATTGGCCTTCAATGCATAAGGACATCAAGAAGTATGTTCACAGGTGTGATGAATGCCAAAGGGTAGGAAGACCAACCACATCCAATGAAATTCCCCTACAAACTCAGGTAGTTCTTAAACCATTTGAAAAATGTGGATTGGATTTCATTGGTCCCATAGACCCTCGTTTGCAAGAGAAATAGTATATTCTAGTCTATACTAACTACATGACTAAGTGGGCGGAAGTGCAAGCATTACACATTGCTACAAAAGAGAAGGTAGCTAAATTTCTTTATAATAGAATCTTTCTAAGATTTGGGGCTCCAAGAACAATTTTTATAGACCAAGGCCCTCAATTTATGTCTAAAGTCATGTTGGAATTCATAGATCACTTCCAAGTAAGTCACAAGAAGTCCACACCCTACCCCCTACAGGAAAATGGTCAAGTCGAGGTCACTAATAGGGAGCAAGAAAATATTTTAACAAAAATGATCTCTTCGGCAAGGAAAGATTGGGGTAGGAAACTACCAGAAGCTATCTGGGCCTTCAACACGACTTGGAAGTCAACCACTAGTTATAGCCCCTATGAGTTAGTCTTTGGGAAGAAGCCCCTCTTTCCCATCGAATTTGAGCTCAAAACCCTTAGGACGGCTATGGAATTGGGCATGGATCTTAAATCAGCTCAAGTTGAGAGAGTCTTACAGCTTAGTGAACTAGATGAACTCTGTCTAGACACCATCCATCAAATTGAACTGGTCCAACAACAACATAAGGTCTAACATGAAAAACATATCAAAGAAAAAGAATTCCATACCAGGGATTGGGCATTATTGTTTGATTCCAAATACAAGGATCATTAAGGGAAACTCAGGACACACTGGCTTGGACCATATGAGATTTATGAAGTGTTTTCTAATGGTTTGGTCCAATTAAAACCAATTGATGGTGACACCCAAACTCTTTTGGTTAATGGGAATCGATTACACATCTACCATAAACCTATTAACAAAGAGGAGTTTACAAAAATGGTAGAAATGCAAGGAGAAATCCACTGCATTGACTCTACTGTGGCAGGGTCAATATAGTTAAATAAACAATAATAATAATAATAAAATCATTTCATTTTTGAAATTTCTTCAATTTCTTCATCAATCCCACCATTTGGACTTGGCTAAAGTTTTGTTTATATTTTGCAATACTTCATCTTTTGGCGAACCCAATTCTGGTGCACCCTGTTGCGATGCTCTGGAATCTGTTAGCTCAACTATTGCGATGCTCCAGAATTTTTGTTGCAATGTTCTGGAATCTACGCAACAAATTGGTTCCACATCTTGTCCTGATCCTACATTCTGACGTATCACTCAATGGTCATTTGGAAATTCAAGGACAAAGTATCACAATTTTCTTCCTTCCAGTTGCATCTTTTCAGCGATGCTCTAGAATTTTGTTGTTTCTCTTCTAGTTGCATCTTTTCAGCAATGCTCTGTAATTCTGATGTTTCTCTTTCGGCTACATCTTTTCAGCGATGCTCTAGAATTCTGATGTTTCTCTTCTAGCTACATCTTTTTAGCGATGCTCCAGAAATTTGGGTTGCTACTCCGGTTGCATCTTTTGATGATGCTCTAGAAATTTTGGTTGCTGCTCCGACTGCATCTTTTGATGATGCTCCAGAAATTTTGGCTACTACTTTGACTACATTTGTCAGCGATGCTTCAGAATCTTTAATCTGGTTACTCTGTTCTGATGACATCCTTCTATAATTCTGGAACTCTCTTCTTCTCTTCTTCGATTGCAATATGATGATAGACATAAGACTGCTTTCACCACCAAGTGGGGCACATTTTCTTATAGAAGAATGCTTTTTGGCTTGATTAATGTTGGAGCTACATTCCAAAGAGCAATGGACATAGCCTTTAAAGATATAATTGGGAAGTGCATAATCATATATATGGATGACCTGACGGTATTTTCAAATAACAGAGGTGACCATATCTCAGATCTGTGCAAGGTTTTTCAGAAATGCAGAGAGTTTGGAATATCCCTCAACCCAAAGAAATGCATCTTTGGAGTAACAAAAGGTAAGTTGCTAGGGCATATCATCTCTAAAAAGTGGATTGCAATTGATCTAGAACGTATAGAGGCTATTCTCAAGATCCCACCACCTGCTAGTAAAAAGGAAATGAAGTTGTTCTTTGGAAAAATCAATTTTGTTAGAAAGTTCATCACTGGATTTGTTGAGATAGTTAAGCCACTGAATGCGATGTTGAAGTAGGAGGCCAAGGTGGAATGGAATGCAGAAGTGAAGGAAGCACTTTCTGAGATCAAAAGAGCTATTGTTGAAGCCCCAGTTTTAGTAAGTCCTGATTATGCCAAACCATTCTACATATATTCATTTGCTTCTGACCACTCCTGTGCTGCTATACTAACTCAGAAATCTAACCAAGGCAATGAACACCCCATAGCATTCATGAGCACACCATTGAAGGATGCAGAACTGAGGTACCCAAATGTGGAGAAGCAGGCTTATGCCTTAGTTAGGGTAGTCAAAAAATTTAGACATTACATCCTCAAAAATAAGATCTTTGTTATAGTTCCTGACCCTGCAGTCAAGCTGCTCTTGATACAGAATGAGTTGGGCGAATGAAGAGCCAAGTGGGTAACTATGCTACGGGAGTATGATATGGAGATTCAGCCCATGAAGCTAGTAAGAGGGCAGGGCCTCACAAAGACAATGGCAGAGACAGGCCCTGTTCTTACAGCTCAGGCTTATACTTTAGAAGATGTTTCTCCTGGTGAGTGGTATGATGATGTTGTTCATTATCTCCTAACTCAAAGGTTCCCTAATCATCTCAATCTAATACAAAGAAGAGCACTGTGCTTAAAGAGTGGCAGTTTCATGTTAAAAGGGGTTGTTTTATACAAGAAAAATCATGGAGTGTACTTAAGGTGCCTAGGAAAGGCAGAATCTAAAAGAATGATGTCAGAATTCCATGACAGATATGGTACAAGCCATGGGTCAGCACCATCTACAGCAAACCAGATTCTCAGAGCTAGTTATTACTGGCCTACATTGTTCCAAGATACCCACAGTCATGTCAGGACATGCCATGTGTGTCAGATGGCGGCCACCAAAGAGAAGTATGTGGCGCTCCCACTTCAGCCAACTGTCCAGGTAAAACCTTTTGCTCAATGGGGGATGGACTTCATTGGCCCCATTAATCCACCCTCCTCTGCTGGTCACAGGTATATTCTCACCATTACTTATTACTTTACATGATGGACTGAAGCTCTCGCATGCAAACAGTGTACTTCTGAGGTAGTGATTAACTTCCTTGAATCTAGTATTCTTAATCATTTTGGATGTCCTACATCTTTAGTTTGTGATAATGGTCCTGCATTTTCATCATTAAAGTTTTCTAACTAGGATTTTGGTCATGGGATCATTATAAAATTTGCATCCAATTGCTATCCACAAGGTAATGGGTTGGCTGAATCCTCTAATAAGAATCTTATGACTGTCATCTGCAAGTTATTAGGAAGGAACCCTAGAGACTGGCATACCCAACTCAGATTTTCTCTTTGGGCAGATCGTACAAGACATAAGGCCTCCATAGGGATGTCAACCTACCACCTGGTTTATGGGTTAGAACCTGTGTTTCCCATACAATTGAAAATTCCTACCCTTCAGTTCATCAATGAATATTATGATGAGGGAGATAGACGTAAGGCAAGACTTGCCGAACTATTGCACCTTGAAGAAAAAAGAGACAAAGCCCTAGAAAACTTTGCCAAACATCAAGGGGTTGTCAAGAGATGGTTTGATAAGAGAGCCAAGGTTAAAGCCTTTAGGATTTCTGACTTGGTTTTTTCCTGGGATAAAGCCGATGAACGTAAGGGAGAGCATGGAAAATTTGATAAACTTTGGCTTGGACCTTACTAGATCTCAGAAATCCTAGGAGATAATGCTTTTCGATTCAAAACTCTCACTGGAGAGGATATCCCACTACCTGTCAATGGGCTATATTTGAAGCACTATTTCCAATCTTGAGTTGTTTTTAGCTCTGGTCTTGTATATAGTTAGATTAGGGTTTCCCTTCTACTTTGCTTTTGCTTGTTTTGGTTAGTGTAGGTTTCCTTTTGGTTTGTTTTTTTTTTTGTGTTGCTTTTGCTTTGGGGGTTTCTCTATTTTGGCCTAGATGTGTTGCACCTGCATGGCAAATTTTCCTTCTCTAAAATTGTTCTAAATATTTCGTTGGTAAACTTTAGTCTTGCATCTTGAAAGGATGGTTGAAATCTTTGCTATTGCCAACAGTTTTAATGTTGGATTTATAGAAGGTTGAGTCACTAGTATGGATTTGAACTCGAAGTACTCTGAAAATCTTATATCTTTCATACATCTTAAGAAACCTGATGTCACTATAGGAACCCTTGTGAAGTGTTGTCAAGTGAAAAATCTTATTTCTGCTTCAGTGCCACTGTGGTTCTCAGCCCTGAGTGTGAACTTCATTGTTCACAGGTTGAAATGAAAGAGACATACATTGAATATCAAAAGGAAAGAAAAGTGAAATATTGAATATCAAAATAATAAATTCAACTTATCAGGGGTACCTGAATATCTCTACTGGGGCTATGGACACCTGGCTGGCAGTAGAGCTATGTTCAGAAGAGTCACAGCGATAACCTCATCGGGGCTATGGATGCCTGACTGGCAACGAGGCCCTATCCAGGTTGCTTTTGAAGTTAGAATCCTTACGTAGCCTGACTTGACTGAACTTGGTTTCTGTAGTAACTGAAGGAAGGAAATGAACTCATGTGCACACACTGGGATTTTCAGTTTATGGAAGGTTTGATCTATCCTTTGGTTCTGATTCTTTAAATCTTGCATTTTGACATGTTTGTTTGATGGTGAGATTGAAACTAGAGATTTTGGGTTCTTGATTCTTGTTCATCATCAAATGCTCTAGAGCATTTTCCCAGCAGAATTCACCATTTGTTGTGCAATTTTTCACACACACGCCCCGTTGTACGCAAGGACCCTCTTTCGCTTCGGTTTTGGTATTCTGGCCCTTTCTTTTTGGGGTTTTGTCTTACTTAGGCACATGCTTAATTGTTTATTTTGAATGCCCAAGTGTTTCCAAGTTATTCATTAGAAATCTTAAGTTCTGATTGAATTGTGGGCTTTTGCCCTAATCCAGGATTTTCCACCCTAGTCAGATTTTCCTGGATCCTGCTTGGATTCTGGTTGAACCTTGTTGCTTGGGACTATTGGGTCTTCGCGGATTTCCACGCAGGCCAAATTTTCTTATATTCTGCCCTATTATCATATTCCCAAAATCCTTCTTTAGCTGTCCTATTGACTGCATTAATGGCTCTGTGCATGGTCAAAGAAGTGTATTTAACTTGGTTTTGAGGTCTTTTATGCCATCCTGCTTCTTATTTTCCCTTGTTGTGCTCTGAAGTGCTTTCATGTGAGTATCTGGTTGAAATTTTGGGGCATTCGGCTTTGATTTGATTGATTTGGTGGTGGTTTCATGTGCGCTCTCGCCTCTGTTCTTTGTGGGCGCCGTTGGGCTTTGCATTTACTGCTTATGAGGTCAATTCCCGCTTTGTAATTATATGTCTTTGATTGCCCGGCATTTGATTGAGAATCTTGAATGTCACGTTGGTATTGTGAGGGCTTGTGGGATTTGAATTCCTATGTATTTATTCATTTCGTGCTAGGGTTGGTTAGTTTTGCATCATTTTTCATCCCTTGGGTAAGTCTTGAACTCACTTGTCTATCCGCATTTTGATGAATCTTTCCTGAGAGTAGTTAGCTAACCCTAGTAGCAACTTAGCAATTGAAACAACTAAATTTTGACCTTGTCTGTGAGCTAATGGTGAATGAATAGGGTTCAGGCCTAGGGCAGTGCCATGTCTAGTTATTTCATTTTATGGTTGGCCTAGAATACAAAGAGAGTTCATGAGAGGTCCATCCCTGAATTGCCCTAAGTTAAATTTGTCGAAATCCATAGTCGGTTCAGTGTCTGGATGAAATCGGGACTCTCCATCCCTTTTGGATTCCCTTCGCTATGACCATTTGAGATCATTGAGATATCATATCACTACCTTGAGGTTTTCCAAAGTGGTCCTCCTAGGTTCATATTAGATCGTCATGACACTATCACTTTTACACTGATGAAATCCTTCATGCATATCAGTCGGCAAGACCTTTCGCTTTTGCCAAGACCTCACTCTGCGAGAAAATGTTTTGTCAATATTCTTGTTCATACTCGCTTTCGGCAAGACAAGTCCAAGTTGCCAAGAAGTCATGGTGGGATCTGGTGGCTTTACTGATTTATTTGTGTCGTTGTGACATTCGTCCTTCGGCAAGACCTCTCGCTGAGCACCTTTGCTTTCATCGAGCTTTGTTCTTTCATCGCTGTAACTCTTCGAGTTTGGGGAGATGTCACTCCAATTGCCCTGCATTTCATCTAAAAGGCCTTCTTAGGTTTATATTTAATCACTAGGACCCTGCAATTCTTTCACCGAAAGTCTCTTGATCGGGGTGACTTCATAGTGTCGCCATGATGTCATAGCGGGTCCCTAAAATATTGACAATCTTCTACTCTATCGCTGTGACTTTCGCTTTCGGCGAGACCTTTTACCGAGCATGTTCGCTTTCACCGAAGTCTTTCTGTCAGGGAGACATCCATCTTTTCGTTGTGACCTTACCGCAAGATTCCAACTCTCGCCAATAATTTCATGAAATTCACTATGACTATCAGCATTCGCCAAGACATTGTAGTGAAGCCTTCTTCTCTTAGCGAGCCCAGGTCTTTTCGCTGGGACCTCTGGCCAAACTCAAACATTTTATCAAGAAACCCTCCTAGGTCCTTTCATTCGCGGTGACCATATCTTTCTCACGAAGAAAATCTGTTGAGTGTTGTCAGCGGGACACTTCGCCTTCGCTGAGACATCACATCGATAAACTATTGTCTAGCCGAAGTAATTGTTTAAACCCACCAGTCGGTGAGACATGAATCATTTGCCAGGACCTTACCCCAACCACCCTTGGCTCATACCGATATGTTTGCTATGACCCCTTTTCACCAAGACATTACATAGAAGCAATTGACTCTCAGCGAAACCTATTCTGATTGCATCCTTCGACGTAACTCCTAGAAGTCACAGAGACTTCTCGGCGAACTCATAACTTTTGTCAAAACCTTCATTCTAGAATTCCCATTGGTCCAGAACTTTGCCTTGACTGCGGATGTTTTCCAGTACCTGATTTCTTCAAAATATGCCATTGCCCTGATTTTCTGAAGACTCCCATCTGACTCGTTTCTCGCAAAAATCCGTCCCTCACGAATTTCCCTGAAGTTTAGTTAAACATAAAGGAACATGAAATAATTGAATCTGTTTACAATTGGTGATGCATTTAATGTTTATTTCATATCATATTTGGATCTCTCATGTGATTTATAGATGAAAAATAATCAGGTTTGATGATTAAGTAGGTGTTTCTTGGGCTTTTCGCTGGAATCTGATTGGTCTGGAATTTCCCGAATTCCTCTCTGGCTCAAATTTTGCAGACGGTCTTGAAACCTGAAATCTGTTGGGATCATTTTAATGAATTTTAATGATGCCTTGACTATATGAGATGCATTCTAATGGTGTTCTGATGGATTAACCTTCTTTTCCTATGGTTCTCATTATGTTTTCATGTTGAGTGCAGGCTAAATCAAGCAAAACGGCAGTCGGTTCCTCGTTGTTTGATGCCAAGAGGATCAAGCTAGACATTAAGAGGAAGGTTCCTGAAAGCAAGATCACTTATGTCTGGTCAGAAGTCACTAATATGAATAGTGGCCTCTGGGATTATGAGGAATTTAAAGAAAGAATGGCGGCTGAGGATCTTCCTTTGGTGGCCAGAAGAATGATGGAATCCGATTTGTCTCACGTTGTTGGTTTCCTCTCTACAGTGCAATGCTATGAGTTGGTCCTTGAGTGCACCAGGCACTATGATCAGGATACAAAGAGGATCATTGGTCCTCAAGGGAGGGTTGTTGCTAATCTCAACCCGGTCTCCATTGCTCAAACCTTCGACATGCCTAACCGATCTCATGTGGTGGGATTCACCATTGAGGTAGCCCAGGAGTTCTATGATGACCAGACTATGAAGTCACAACAGCTAATCAGCTCCTAGCTGGAGAAGCCCAAGTCCCACTATTCCAAGTTGCCTAAATAGATGTACAGAGAAAAATTCAAGGAGTACTATGATGCCATCACCTTTCTAGTAGGGTGCTTGGATTGAGGAGTGCTGGTACATTTGAGAATTGGATGTTCCATGCGATTGTAAGGATGGAATGAGAAAATATCAACTACCATTGGGCAGGGGTCATCAGCCAAGTAATTCACAAACAATTTTCCAATGTGCTACAAATAAAGACCTTCACAATGACCTCATATTTGGTCTATGCACTTGCTAGGTTCCATCCCTACAAAGATTTGGATACAAAAGGGATTTTCAGGCAAGATATTATTTATGAAGTTTTCCCTCAGTTACATTGGGGAGGTTCAAACTACAAGAGGGCAAATGATGCATATACCATGCACATTACCAGAATGCTTCAGGAGGCAGAGCATGTTAGAATTTCAGATCAGGCAAAGGAGCTCATCAAGAAGTATGGAGCTTGGTTTATTCAGTTTCCAACCTTCTCCTACATTTGGATTGATGGCTGCCAAAATGCCACATACAGACTTCCTAGGTACCCCACTGATCACATCATATTGTTGGAAGTCACTAGGCAGATTTGTGATTTTGATGCCATTGTCAAGAAGGACAAGCATAAGACTGGATTTGGTGGAGATTTCCCACTAAGAATTGGCACTGGAGAGATTTTCCCTTCCATTGGTTCTTCCCAAGCTTTAGATGAAGAATTGAATACTCTTGCCTTGTCTTTCCACTCCCAAAGGTCCAGGTTTGACATCATAGGAGAGGCTCAAAGGAGGGCCAGCAGGGAATTCGGCCATAAGGTTAATTTAGAGGACTATTGGGCCAACTGCAGTGATGAATATGAGGTCAGAAGGAAGAAATTCTCTCAGCTTCCAGTTGATGCAGTTCAATTATATAATGTAAGAGCAGTGCCTCATCAATTAGAGGGTGATGAGAACCTAATTCAGGATCATGCCTATGAGGCAGTAAAAGATAGGCCAATTAGTGACATAGACTGGTTAGAGGAGGAGCAAATAGAACTGAAACAACTGATGGATCCAGTCCTCAAAGTTACCAAGATGTGGCTCAAGCACACTTTGTGGGAGTTGGAGAATAAAGGTGTACAATGCACATACAGCCTAATGGGAGATTTGGATTCCCATTCTACTTCTGAAGAATCCATCGGGCAGTATCCCAAAGGTAAAAGTAAACTGGACTCCGCTGTCAAAACTAAATCTAAAGGTGTACAAGAAACAGAGGTCCAGGAAGCAGAAAAATAGAGGAGGCCAAAAGCCAAGAAGAGGACAAGGACTAGGAAGTCTGAGCAGAGTCCTGAGGTTGATGCTCCTATGCCGAAGAGGAAGAGAATTGTCAAACTATCAGAGAAGGCCGCCTTCAAGGTTGGGGAAGAAGTTGCCCCACTAGTGATAAATCTTGAAAGCTCAGAGGAGAAGGCCAAAGTGTATGCAAGGAAGTCTAGGACTCCTTCTCCCATGGACAGTGTGCCTAAGGCTGACCTACCTCCGGTGGTTTCTTATGACAAGCAGCGAGATGATGTGCCTCCCGCTCATGAAACCCAAAGTGAACCAGGTGAGACAAAGTATGTTGATGATCATCCAGATACTGAGGGTGAGGAATTCCATGAGGGAGAACTCTACAGTGTAGAGGTAGAAGTGAAAAAAGAAATGCAATCTCCCTTGGTTACATATGCAAGGTCACTAGTTCGGGATGAGGTAGTTGAATCTCCTCCAAGGGAGGTAGAAGCAATGAGGGATCCATCACCTACACATGGAGAGGAGCATGTTGAAGAGGAAGAAAGTAAGAATGATGAGACTCTTGATGTACAGAATTTGAATGAGGAGGTGCATGAAGATCAACAAGAAGAAATGGGGAAAAGTCAAGTGCAATTGGATTCCAATGTCCCTAATTGGTTGGAAAAGGAAATAAAGAGAAAACAAGTGGTAGTGGAGGATAGTCCACTGAACTGGAACGTACTACTGGCCAAGATTGGAAAAGATAAAGGAAAAAAGAAGGCTAGGGTGATATCACGAGTTGAGAGGGACGAGGCACATAACAAGGTGATTCATATTGCTACTACATTGAAATTTCAAATTTTCACCTAATAGATTTTATTTTTTTAAATAAACCTAGTAGTTTAGAAACTACATTCAAATTGGTACAAATTCTATTCTTACATATTTTTGAAATAATATAGATAAATTATTCAAATTTTTATGTCAAGTTACCTAACTTTGATTTTTTTGAATTTTTCACCACTTAAGGGTCTATTTTTTCCATGATGATCCTGAACATACCCTTATGTCAGCACAGGTAAGTGAAATTTGTTCTAATGACAAGACCTAAGGTATGTGCGAATTTATTTGTTAAAAGGGTTAGCATTTATTTTGAGTAAAGGTTAATTAATTGGCATGATTTGTTCCCCTTGCAACTTTGAAACTTGTGCCCTTTACATGACTAGTAAGAGTACAATAGCAATTGTAATTCCCCATGAAAGGATGTCATAATTATGCAGTAAGGTGACAAGCAAGCTAGTAATTAATTCTTTCCTCGTCGAGTATATCGACGTTAAACTCTTTTCCATTTTTAATTCAGCGAATCAAGCATTCCATAGTTTTGTAAAATTTCACCAAGGAACAAAGGAAATGGGAGGCACTAAAAAAAGTCTGAGTCAACTTCTGTAGCGCCATTGTTGGAATTAAGCAATATAGCAGCTTTATTCCAAAGGGTTGGATGGTTGGACTTCATGAAGCAATTTGAAGGGCACACATAGTAGTTGGTGAAGGAATTTGTTGAGAATTTTGCAAATGAAAAGACTGTGGTGCACGGAAAACCATTCCGAGTAAGTATGAAATTTCTTGCTCGTATTTCTTGCCTTGAGAATAAAGGAATTAATTTAAATTTAAATACCCACATCCCTTATCAAAAGTTAATAGAATTATTCCATAGGGAAGGGGAACCCTAGCCTATAATGACCATAAACACCAGGGGGAAAAATAAGGGAATTCATAGAATGTCTATTCCAGAACCCTGGAGGTCTGTCGACGCTTGGATTATCAAATATTTCACTTGTGAGGGACAAATGACTACAATAGTGGGACCCCCTTTCCACCTATTGACTCATTTATGCCACGACATTGAGGAACCTACTCTTAGGGTAAATTTACCAGATTTTCTCTGCCATTCAATCACATCTATGATAGAAAAATATAAAATTGGGATGGGGCCCCTTAAACATCATGGTCTGAGATAGTTAATATGTAAATACCATTTCTGCCATAAGCCAAAGAAACAGTGGCAAAGGTTTCTTTAAAAATTTAAGAATGAAGAGTCAGGGAGGCCAGTTGAGGAAGGAGAATCATTTAAACAAAAGGAACAGTCTGTAGAGGAACCCTCCTCGGAGGCATTAGGCACCCCTGAATCCCAATGTACCTCCACGGCTCCCAACGGTGATGCATTAGAAACCTTTCTAGATGAATTACAAACCCTAGGACAAGAAGGGGGGTGGGAATTGTACATTCTGAAGAAGAGGAGGAACCCCCTCAAAAGAAGAAGAAACAAAGTAAAATTGTTTTTCAAAAAACTCCTCCTCTACGAAGGAGTAAACGGTTATCTTCAAGGGCCAGTGTAGTTGAACCCCAAGATATAGGCAGTAGCTCAAAAAGGAAAAGGACCAGGACTCCAATAAAGGTGGTGGAAATTGATAGCCCACATGACAATGAGGAAATAGATGAAGCAAAAGAGCAAGGGGATGAACTTCCCAAGGAAAATAACAATGAAACCTTATCTCCTTAAGAATAGGAAAGGGAAAGATTACAATCGCCACACTCAGAAAAGAATGAAGATGAACTTGTGGGAGGATTATCTCCTTTTCTTAATAAATTGGGAAGCATACCTGAATTTGTGGAAGAAGAATCTCATGTAACTCCTCATGCATCCTTCTCTATGGATGTTGATGAAGAAGAAGACATGCCTCATATCGATGAAGAAATTCCTTGTTGCTTCTTACTTCTAGAAACTAAAGAAGGAAGTATGCCTCATACTAAGAATATTGAAGAAATAGAAGAAATTCTTCCTAAGAATACCGAGGTAGGAAATGCACCCCATCTTGATGAAAAAGAAGAAGTTCCTTACTCATCCCTTCCTAAGAACACCAAAGAGGAAAATGTGCCTCATCCTAATGAAGAAATTCCTCATGTATCCTTCTCGGTGGGGTGTGTTGTGCAATTTTTCACACACACGCCCCATTGTAGGAAGGGACCCTCTTTCGCTTCAGTTTTGGTGTTATGGCCCTTTCTCTTTGGGGTTTTGTCTTACTTAGGCACGCGCTTAATTATTTATTTTGAATGCCCAAGTGTTTCCAAGTTATTCATTGAAAATCTTAAGTTTTGATTGAATTTTGGGCTTTTGTGATGATCCAGGATTTTTTGCCCTGGTCGGATTTTCCCGAATCCTGCTTGGATTCCGGTTGAACCTTGTTGCTCGGGACTTTTGGGTCTTCATGGATTTTCGCGTGGGCCGAATTTTCTAAGATTCTGCCCTATTATCAGATTCCTGAAATCCTTCTCTGGCTGTCCTATCAACTGCATTAATGGCTCTGTGTGTGGTCAAAGAAGTGTATTTAACTTGGTTTTGAGGTCTTTTATGCCATCTTGCTTCTTATTTTCCCTTGTTGTGCTCTGAAGTGCTTTCATGCGAGTATCTGGTTGGAATTTTGGGGCATTCAGATTTAATTTGATTGATTTGGTGGTGGTTTCTTGTGTGCTCTCGCCTCTATTCTTTGTGGGCGCCGCTGGGCTTTGCGTTTACTACTTCTAAGGTCAATTCCCGCTTTGTAATGGTATGTCTCTGATTGCCCGGCCTTTGATTGAGAATTATGAATGTCACGTTAGTATTGTGAGGGCTTGTGGGATTTGAATTCTTGTGTATTTGTTCATTTCATGCTAGGGTTGGTTGGTTTTGCATCATTTGTCATCCCTTGGGTAAGTCTTGAACTCACTTGTCTATCCGCATTTTGATGAATCTTGCCTAAGAGTAGTTAGCTAACCCTAGTAGTGACTTAGCAATTAAAACAACTAAATTTTGAGCTTGTCTATGTGCTAATGGTGGATGAATAGGGTTTGGGCCTAGGGCAGTGCCATGTCTAGTTATTTCATTTTATGGTTGGCCTAGAATACAAAGATAGTTCATGAGAGGTTCGTCCCTAAATTTCCCTAAGTTAAACTTGTCGAAATCCATAGTCAGTTCAGTGTCTGGATGAAATCGGGAGTCTCTATCCCTTCCGGATTCCCTTCGCTGTGACCATTCGAGATCACTAAGATATCATATCGACTACCTTGAGGTTCGCCGAAGTGGTCCTCCTAGGTTCATGTTAGATCACTGTGACACTATTGCATTTACATCGATGAAATCCTTCATGCATATCAGTCAGCAAGACCTTTCGCTTTCGCCGAGACCTCACCCCATGAGAAGATGTTTCGTCGATATGCTTGTTCATACTCGCTTTCGGCAAGACAAGTCCAATTTGCCAAGAATTCATGGCGGGATCCAGTGGCTTTACCAATTTATTTGTGTCGTTGTGACATTCGTCCTTCGGCAAGACCTCTCGCCGAGCACCTTTGCTTTCATTGAGCTCTGTTCTTTCATTGCTGTAACCCTTCGAGCTCGGGGAGATGTCACTCTGATCGCCCTGCATTTCATTGAAAAGGCCTTCTTAGGTTTATATTTAATCGCTAGGACCCTACAATTCTTTCACCAAAAGTATCTCGGTCGGGGTGACTTCATAGTGTCGCCAAGATGTCATAGCAGGTCCCTAAAGTCTTGACAATCTACCACTCTATCGCTGTGACTTTCACTTTCAGCGAGACCTTTTACCAAGCATGTTCACTTTCACTGAAGTCTTTCTGATAGGGAGACATCCATCTTTTCCCTGAGACCTTATAGCAAGATTCCAACTCTCACCAATGATTTCACGAAATTCACTGTGACTACCGGCGTTCACCAAGACATTGTAGCGAAGCCTTCTTCTCTTAGCGAGCCCAGGTCTTTTCACTGGGACCTCTAGCCAAAATCAAATGTTTTACCAAGAAACCCTCCTAGGTCATTTTGTTCACGGTGACCATATCTTTCTCACGCCGAAAATCTATCGAGTGTTGTCGGTGGGACACTTCACCTTT
>VDFB02322083.1:5803621-6070051 GCA_007258455.2 Sequoia sempervirens
CTAAAATCATTGAAATTTCACAATTGGACTCATTCTCCCAGGGTGGCGAATTAGTCCTCCTATTGGTGAAAAAGTTTCGGAAGCAAGTTTTTGACTATCGGGATCCAGAATCTAACAAAATTCAGATTTTCAGTCCTAAGGTGGGACTCATTTGCCACTAGTGGCGAATCATTCCTCTCCCAAAATTCTAAAAAATTAGGAGACAACTCTGCAACACTAGATCTGGAAATCTCTAATTGTCAGGTTGCTGAAGTCAATTCTATAGGAAACGGATAGAAAACCTTCTCCATTCTTGAAATATAGTTGATTTGACTTGAAGCACCTAGTTGACTTGTTTACCAATCTTCAACGCCAAAAAGCTTGTTAAATCTGCATACCTAGGTCTGCAAACACACATGCAATAGGGGAAAAATGGTTGAGGGTTAGCCTTAGTCAAACCCTACTTTTGGTAATCAAACCCTCAATGAAACAATGAAATGAAAGAGAATGATAAACCAATAACATGCAATAGCTATCAAGTTACCAAACTCTTGATAATGCAAATCTAAAGTAGTATCAATGGATGCTCCAAAGTGCTTGAGTATTGCTTGATAAGATGTTGTAAGATGTTTGAATGCTTGAGATGTGGGATAGAATGCTTTGATGAATGAGGAGATGTAAAATGAGGTGAAAATCACATATTTATACAAACTTGTGCCTTAATTAGTTAACCGTTCATACCTCATCACAAGCCGACATCAAGTGTTTTTGAATAAAAACTCGAAAGGAAAATTTAAAAAAATTGAATTTGGAGCCAAGGGGGACTCATTCACCACCCATGGTGAATGGGTCCCACCTAGGACCTAAAAATATGTGTTGGGAATTAAGTTGTATTTAATGTTATTTGTCAGGTTAACATTCAAAAATACACTTAATTAAAGCATATGAGGGCATAAAGGGGTCAAATAAAGCATAAGAAAGGGATAAATAGTGAAGTTGTGCCTAGAAAAGGATGAAATCTTGTTACAAGACTTTACAAAACTTCAAAATACGACTTGTTTAAAGTGATGAAAAGGTGATTTTTAGGTAAATTTTAATGAATAGAGTCTAGAAGAATGTAGAAATGTTTTACAACACTTCACAACACCTTCACAAGATGTCATTATTTGAATTTTAGTACCTAAATATGCATGTTCAAGCCATGTCATAACATAAAATCAAAGAAAAATAGATCAAACACCATGAAACAAGACCTAAAAGGCCATGAAAATGACAAGGGGCCATTTTTCTATGAGACGAGAATTTAATATTTTTAAAAATATTTTTGTAGAATTAAAACCATACTAAATAATTAAATACCTTTATTTTTAATTTAGACTAATTTATAATAATTTCGCTAAGAGAGAAATAAAATTCCTATTTCCAAGATGATAACCATGAGATATGACGAGCATTAGGTTGACACCATCAACATAAAGGGATACGATCAGAGAAACAATATATCAACTCAGTAGACCATAAAAAAATCAAAACAAAATATGATCAATATGCCCTACATAGGAAAATATGCTAAATTTTGAAAATTAAGACTTGAACACCAATATAACAAACTTTACACATTCCAACAAAGAAGAAAAAAATTATGATGGAAATAGAATCTCCAAAAGCACGTGTAATCCTCGTGTGTGTGTGTGTGTGAGTAAATTTCATGGTAATCATTATATGATACATGTGAAGCATCTTGATTTGTAGCCCTCCCCCTAATGATGCTCTCCCTCCTTGACTAGGAGGGGGCACTAAACCTATCATGTATCCACCTCATTCATCAACATGGTAGTTAGTCCATCCACTTTATACTCACATAAGTATTTTAATACATAAAAATCAACTTAATAATCACTTCATAAGAATTAATAACATATTAAAGTTCACATTAATTTCATTCATCATTTATAAATTGATATTAATATCTCATATTTACATGGATATATATCAAATAATCATATCATAGAAATTGTATCTATTTCAAAATTTTATAAGAGAATCATAAATTTAATTTTGTCATCTAATATCCAAAAATATGTACTGAAAATTAACATAATATAATTATATAATTATTCAAAAATGGGGTGTAACAATGATCATGGATTTTGACTTAGCCAAATTGTAATCTACTTGTTGGAAAATGTGCCCCAATCTCATAGGCTGAAACCTCTGAGAAAGCATGGTCGCTATGACATTCCTGGTGTCTAGCCAACTAACAGTTCAATAATCTTGTGTTTTGCTCATGTTATTGTGACTTTGCTTCTATCTTGCCGAAGGAGCCTATTGCTATGACTTGGTGCATTTGTTGTCACCCTTTGCTGAGTGGGAATGTCTCGGCGACAAAAGGGTTTGTTATCGGGTGCCTAGCGTATGTCAGTGTGACCTATGGTGACTGGATCATCGGTGTAACCCGTTTGCTTCGATATGAAGTCTTAGCGATGGAGGGTTGTCTCACTAATATGTTTTCTCCTGGAGCCGTCGAGGTAGCTCAAGTGTGTCGGTATGTGGTCCTAGCGATAGGGAGATGTCTCGCCAATTGTAGTCATCGGGGTGACTTGAACATTTGGGAAGATCTCTTGGCGACTGGGAGATGTCTGGCCAACTGTATACACTCGAAGTAGCTTAAGGGTCTCGATATGAAGTCTCAGTGATGAAGGATTGTCTTGGTGACAATGTAACACTCAAAGATATCGGGAAGACCCTTGGCTGAAAGGCTTGTTTTGATATGATGTCTCATCGAATATTGGAAGTCTCGCCGACAGCATGTGAGGTCATTGGTTCGGTGTGACTCTTGGCGAATAGTGGTTTTGGGATAACATGGAAACCTCGGTAAGAATTCTTGCCGAAGGTTGATTCTCTCACCAACAGTGGAGCACATCAGTATGACTTGAAGGCTTCGCTATGAAGTCTTCGCGATGGGCATTTGTCTCACCGACAGTGTGGGATGCATTCGACATGACTCCTGGTGAAAGATAGGCTCGGGGTAACCTGGAGACTTCGGCGTGAAGTCTTGGCGACAGGTGTTGGTCTTGCTGACAGGGATGCAACTAAAGTCATCAGTGTAGCTCTCGGTGCCCGGTGAAAGGTCTTGGCGAAGTCAAATTTCTTGCTGACTCAGCAAGACATGGGGGCTTGGTATGTGGTCTCGGCAAAAGACATAAGTCTTGATGACTGGTGAATGCAGTGCTCAGTGTGACTTAGGACCTTAGTATGAAGTCCTGGTGAAAGCGATAATTCTCGCCGACTCTTGGACGTTTTGGTATGACATGTTCGGCTAGTGTAAGGTTTCGATGAAAGACATAAGTCTTGCCAACTCGGTAAGACTTGGCTGTGCTCAGAGTGAGGTCTCGACGAGAGACAAAAGTCTTGCCGACTACTAGCTGATGGAAATGAAATGGATGTCCAGGGTTTTGGTATGACTCATGGTGTTCGATATAACCTCTTTCTGACTATTGCAACCTATGCCGATATTGTCTGTGAATCCCTTGAGCATCAGAGAGACACTTCTTATGTCTCACCGACATGCGAACTTAGTGGATTGTTCCTTGACCGTTTGACTACCCTATGTGGTGGCTCGTGGACCAATCAGAGGAAGCAAAATTCAAGCGATTGGCAGTTGGATTTTTGCAGCAGTTGCAATGGAACTGAATGGTCTGCAAGGAAAAATCTTCATAGGAGTAGAAACATCTACTACGATAAGGATGCTGAGTTTGGAGATTTCTTGTGTGTGATCTTGAACCGATTCACAGAGAACTTGTTGAGAACGAGTGCATATATGTATGCATTGGACGTTCTGTAGAAAAGGCAAACAAGCCAATGAGCTAAAGAGCCGAGAGCAAGAGAGAGATAGTGAGGACCGAGTGGCTGGCCAATAGGCCAAGGCCATGAGGTTGAAATAGAGGAAGAGAGAGGCAGAGTTGTGCTGGAATCTCTCTTGATCATGAATGCCATGATTGATCTCCCTGGGAGAGTTTGCTACCAGTTGTATCCAAAATGAACAAGATGTAATCTCTAAAAGGCTAAGAGCCTGAAATTGTATTGTAACCATTTTGTTGCTGAATAATACAATGGCTCGATCTTTGGAGTGTGGCATTTTTTATTCGAAAGGATTTTCCCCATGTAAAATCTTTGTATTCTATTTTTTGTTATATCTTTCATCTGTGTTGTTTATTGATGTTGAATTTACATGTGTTTCTCTCAGAAGGATTAATGTGGAAATAATTGTGTTTGTTTCCGCTTTAGGACATAGTTGTACATGTCTTTGAGGCAACCTAATTGAAATGAAAGTTATAGAAGGCACTACTGTTATGGAGTTTTCACTAGATGAGCTCCATTATTTCCTAACAAGTGGTATCAGAGCCTTCTTCTGGTTGTTGGTTCTAGATATTTCTCCTATGAAGATTTCTTAGCTTGAAGGGCTAGAAGAAATCTAGAGGAATGGACTGATGGATTGATCCTTTGATGAGTGGAAGCCTTGTGGTATTTTGAGACAGCATGCAGCTTGAAGGATGGTCAAGATGGAAAAGGGAGTTGACCATGTTGTAATCTGTGTCTCCTAGCTAGTAGAGGTATAACTATGGAGTATGAGGTGGATTTTTCAGAGTGCTTATGCTAGGTGGTGGTTCCTGGTGTTGAAGGGCATTGTTTCTTGTTAACCTCAAATGATTGAAGGCTATGGAGTTAATCATTAGATGATTTGCAAGATTCTGAAATAGCCTTTCTCTCTTTCTCGGATGCACGTACATATTGGTGGTTTTAGAGTTGGTCTGAAAGGGACTTGGATTCTTCTAAACTATTGTTTCCCTCTTTAAGGATGCTTTGTACTTGCATGGCTTTGTGGTTTTGTAGGTTTTACACGGTTAAGAAAAACTTGTGGTCATGTAGAGTTGTTGTTAAGCTATTGTCTAGACATTGGCCTTTTGGGGTGTTGTTAGATGAGATAGTTGCAGGTATGCACGCATGCTTGGTGCATGGGTTTGAGGAGGTGTGTTTTCTTCTTTGCATGGGAGTCTTGGTACGTGATTTTTCACTCAACATTCTTGTGGTGGTGTTCCTTGATTATGGTGCTCATTGTGGACATGATGGCAAGTTAGATCTAGTGTGATCTGGTGTTTGAGTCATGTTTTCTACGTGGTTATTCTCTTTGAAATATCTTAGTGTTGTAGTTTCCAATGCAATGATGGGTTTTCATGTTTCTATTGAATGGATCTACAGGTTGTGCAATGTTGTGGGCTGTCTTTACCTACATGTTTGCTATGAGACAACTTGGAAGTGGACTGTCTATATCCATGAGGTTGATTCATTGTTGGTACAAACTTGTTAGCTGGCCTTGTCTGTGGTCACTTGTGCATTGGTGTGGTGTTTTGAGATGAGAGGATGGATACTATTGAGTACCTGAATAGTTGTTTATGGGAACCTATAGTAGGTGGTCATTATGCTTGGAGAGCTCAAATTTCACGTTTCAATGGGAGCTCTAGTAGTGATTGTGGGTTCATCACATGGTGGTGAATAGTCTTCTTAATGTTGCAGATGTTTCTTGGGATCCTGTTGCTACATAATGGTTTTCTTTCGCATTTGCATGAACATTACTTGAAGATGTGCAACATCTTGGATCCATGGAAGATGCTTGGAGTCTTTGGCTAAGGTATTGGTGGTGCTTGACAGGTGATATTGGTTTTGAGTCTATTTGTTGTATGTCATGGTATACTCTTGTTTGCACTGGAGTTTTGGTATTGTGCATTGTACTTAAAGACAATGGAGAAGTCACTTACAGGAAGATGATGTGCAGAGTTTCTCTCTATGGCCATGAAGGTTTGTGGTGAGAGAAATGTTTCTTGTGGCAGTTTGTTGCAGGTTGTGCATATCATTGTGGATTTTTCCTTGGTACTACAGGGTTACATTTTCTATGTGTTGTTATTGGTAGACTTGTTGATGACATTGATCTTTCAGATCTGGATTACTCAGGCAGTGGGAGTTTTTGTATGTGTCTTGTCTTCTTCGACTGGTTGGCACTTGGAGCTTGTATTTTTTGTTGATGAGTTGGTTCTGATTTGGCATAAGTTTACTAATGTTGATACATGTTGAGGTATGTGATATTGGATGGTATAACATGAGCTATGGGTGCTATTTTCAATCATGTGGGTTTATCAGTTATATGGAAGCAGTCATTCTGATTGTTGTTCTAACTAGTGTTGTTTATCTTGTTTCTGGATAAATGACTTCACTATTGTGTTTTGTTTGAAGCTTTGAAGTTGATATTGCTTTTGTATATCATTTCAGCACAATGAAGTGGTAGCAATATCTTGTTGACCATGATACCACTGGGATCTTTTGCTTGTGTTCGTTGGAATGGCGCTTATACACCTTGGCATTGTATCCTTCTTCCACAGATGGCATGTTGGAAGATGACAGGATTGTTGCCTGGATGGTGGACATCTTGGATGTTGGAGCTGATTTCTTGATGGAGCATGAGAGCATGTTTGAGGTCTATATGGTTTCCTGGAAGGTTGTGATCAGTTGCTTTGCTAGTCAGTCAGTTGTAGATTATCCTGTGGACTGTTATCTATTGAATCATGTTGATTGGGTGTCTTGAGTATTGCAGGTTTTGAACTGATGGAGCTAGTGTGATCTTAGTTCCTAGTTGCTTTGGAGGTGCCTGTGTGATCTTCATCAAGTGGGAGATTGTTGGAAAATGTGCCTCAATCTCACAAGTTGAAACCTCTGAGAAAGCATGGTCACTGTGACATTCCTGGTGTCTGATCGACTAACATTTCAGTAATCTTGTGTTTTGCTCATGTCACTGTGACTTTGCTTCTGTCTTGCCGAAGGAGCCTATCACTATGACTTGGTGCATTCACTGTAACCCTTTATCGAGTGGGAATGTCTTGGAAATAGAAGGGTTTGTTATCGGGTGCCTAGCATATGTCAGTGTGACCTATGGCAACTGGATCATCGATGTAACCCGTTTCCTTTGATATGAAGTCTTAGCGATGGAGGGTTGTCTCACCGATATGTTTTCTCCTAGAGCTGTCGGGGTAACTTAAGTGTGTCGTTATGTGGTCCTAGCGACAGGGAGATGTCTCACCAATTGTAGTCATCAGGGTGACTTGAACATTCAGGAAGATCTCTTGGCGACTGGGAGATGCCTGGCCGACTGTATACACTTGGAGTAGCTTAAGGGTCTCTATATGAAGTCTCAGCGATGAAGGATTGTCTTGGCGACAATGTAACACTCGAAGATAGTGGGAAGACCCTTGGATGAAAGGCTTGTTTCAATATGATGTCTCATCGAATATCGTAAGTCTCACCGACAACATGTGGGGTCATTGGTTTGGTGTGACTCTTGGCGAACAATGGTTTGGGATAACATGGAAACCTCAGTAAGAAGTCTTGTCGAAGGTTGATTCTCTCGCTGATAGTGGAACACATCGATATGACTTGAAGGCTTCGCTATGAAGTCTTCACAACGGGCATTTGTCTCACTGATGGTGTGGGATGCGTTCGGCATGACTCTTGGCGAAAGATAGGCTCAGGGTAACCTGGAGACTTTAACGTGAAGTCTTGGCGACAGGTGTTGGTCTTGCCAACGGGGATGCAACTAAAGTCATCGGTGTAGCTATCGGCACCCGGTGAAAGGTCTTGGCGAAGTCAAATGCCTTGCCGACTTGGCAAGACATGGGCGCTCAGTATGTGATCTTAGCGAAAGACATAAGTCTTGATGACTGGTGAATGTAGCGCTCAGTGTGACTTAGGACCTAGATATGAAGTCTTGGTGAAAGCGATAAGTCTCACTGACTCTTGGACGTTTCGATATGACATGTTTGGCCGGTGTAAGGTTTCGGCGAAAGACATAAGTCTTGCCGACTCGGTAAGACTTGGCTGTGCTCAGAGTGAGGTCTCGGCGAGAGACAAAAGTCTTGCCGACTACTAGTCGATGGAAATGAAATGGATGTTGAGGGTTTCAATATGACTCATGGCATTCGATATAACCTCCTGCCAACTATTGGAACCTATTCTGATATCGTCTATGAATCCCTTGAGCATTGGGGAGACACTTCTCATGTCTCACCAACATGCGAACTCAGTGGATTGCTCCTTGACCATTTGACTACCCTATGTGGTGGCTCATGGACCAATCAGAGGAAGCGAAATTCAAATAGTTGGCAGTTGGATTTTTTGTAGCAGTTGCGATGGAACTGAACGGTCTGCAAGGAAAAATCTCCACGGGAGTGGAAACATCTACGACGATAATGATGTTGAGTTTGGAGATTGCTTGTGTGTGATCTTGAACCAATTCACAGAGAGCTTGTTGAGAACGAATGCATATATGTATGCATTGGACATTCTGTAAAAAAGGCAAAGAATCCAATAAGCTGAAGAGTCGAGAGCAAGAGAGAGATAGTGAGGACCAAGTGGCTGGCTGAAAGGTCGAGGCCATGAGGTCGAAACAGAGGAAGAGAGAGGCAGAGTTGTGCTAGAATCTCTCTTGATCATGAATGCCATGATTGATCTCCCTGGGAGAGTTTGCTACCAGTTGTATCCAGAATGAACAAGATGTAATCTCTGAAAGGCTAAGAGCCTGAAATTGTATTGTAACCATTTTTTTGCTGAATAATACAATGACTCGATCTTTAGAGTGTGGGGTTTTTTATCTGAAAGGATTTTCCCCATGTAAAATCTTTGTGTTCTATTTTTTGTAATATCTTTCATCTGTGTTGTTGATTGTTGTTGAATTTACATGTGTTTCTCTTAGAAGGATTAATGTGGAAATAACTATGTCTGTTTCCGCTTTAGGACATAGTTGTACGTGTCTTTGAGGCAACCTAATCGAAATGAAAGTTATAGAAGGCACTACTGTTATGGAGTTTTCACTAGATGCGCTCCATTATTTCCTAACACTACTTAGGTCAAAAGAATGTGGTATTAGGTATTATGTGCACTAAAAGAAAAATGGTTCATTTAACCATAATCATTTATTGTGAATAGGAAGAAATAATGTTTTGGAAACTATCTATGGTAATGTAATGGTGAAATCAACATACCTATGCCATGTCTCATTTAGGTTTGTGTCCATCTTGTATAATTATTTCATGCATTTACATATTAAAAATAATGCAATGTTATGTAAATTTGGGCTCATTCCCCTATCCTTTTACCCCTCCATGTACAAGCACATCCCCATACAAATATTACCAATCATATCCTTATATCCACACATACCTATGCATTTTCCTTATCTTCATACTTATCACATTCACATATGCACATATCTCAATATAGTGATTATCCTTAATTAAATTAGACTAGTTTGTGCTTATTTGTATGAATTGTGTTAGATTAACCTAGGTTAACCTTAAAGAGACCTTATTTTCTATTTTAAATAGATATTAAGATAAAAGGAAACCTAAAAAATATTAATGTCATAAAAAAAAAACAACAACAACAACATTAATTGTTCTATTTGTTACAACATTAAATTTTATTAAAAAAACTTTTAGATCTCAAGATTGTTAGAAAATTTTATGACTCGCAAAAAAATATTTTGTGATTAATGAATTGATATTTTACTTATAAATTATTTCATTTAATTTATTCATGTAATTACATATACAATTGTATATATTTAGATGAATGATAAAACATAGATGGATGTCCATACCTTATTCTCTAAAACTATTCATATAATTGTACAAAATTAAGAACATGAAAGAAAATAAAATATCTATAACTTTTTGTTAATAGTACAAGTTAATAGCAACACTTAAATAATGACAATTGCTACAAATATTTATAGTTATACACTAAACATAATAAATTTTTTAAAAATATAATTATACAACACTTTCAAATTTTTTATTTTCCCTTAGATAATCAAAGCAGTTTACAAAGAATAAGATACAAATATTAATAGATAATAAGTACAAATCAACCATAAGAAAGGTAAAAGAAACTAGATAATAAGTACAAATCAACCATAAGAAAGGTAAAAGAAACTATGTATAATTATACTTTTACAAAACTTGTGACCAGAAAATAAAATTTTAAATATTTCTACTTATCAAGTAATTTCAAATACATTGGCAGGTGGATGACAATTAACGCCCATGTCGATGTCAAATGGCGGAGAGTGCATTGCTGTGACCATCTTTACAAATAGAGTAGAAATCAATATTTGAATTTTGATTCACCATTGACAGATGAAGGAAATAAGATGGCAGAAAAACGATTAAAGATATAATGATCACTAAAACTCAAAGAGAAGTGTATATTGGAAAACAATTCCATTTGTACGTTGAGTTCTGGTATAACCCTGAAACAAAGAAACCCAAACAATAACATTGAAAGAGTATTATTGAGTTCTGTGAATTATTTGCAGTTACTGTGACCAAAAGATACCATGCATGATTGAATATAACAGCAATAGAAATGCAGTATAACGAAAACAATGGACCTAAAACCACTTTCAGATATACGATAATTTGGCAAACCATTTAATTTTATACTCATGTACAGTAAACCAGCCACGATTGAATTTTCCTCTTTTCATCGATTTCAGAGTTCCAAGAGGCGAGCGACTGGTCTGATCCACGGAGGGATCTCAACTTAGTACAAGACTTCATTTCGTAAAAACCCTAGCTTTAAATCCTACTAATAACTGAGACCATCCAGCAGAGCAAATCCTACGAATAAGTGAGAGCATCCAGCAGAGCCATCCGGTCAGCTACCACAACTCTAAACAGTTCGTTAATCTGAATTTCTAATTAGGGAGCCATGCCATCTTCCAATTCTGCGATGCAATTCCTTAAACATACCATCGACTGCCTCAATTCCATATCCTGCCCTTCGTCTAGCGGGACTGACTTGCTATTTACTAGCAGATGATACACAGCCCGGGAAGATGACTCCACGCCATGCAGCTCGTCCAGCAAAACGCGGCCGGTGCCTTTGTTTCTACGCCTTTCGAGCTCTTTCTTTACTTTAAAGTGAAGGGTTTGAAGGGCGCGGGCCCAGGCGGAGTGCCCGGCGCAGGGTAGCGGCAGGGAGCGCCTCGATTTGGCTGAAAGGGCGATGGTGAGAAGGCCACAGACGAAGACAGTAAGATCCTTGACTGCGTGGATCGGTTCCACTAAGTCCGCTCCTGCAGAGGGAGCCACCTGCTTTTCGCCAGTGCGCCGCAACATGGAACTGCAATTCTCCAGCCGAGATTTGCTCTAAGCTTTGGCCAACGACTCGTTGAAACTGCTGAGGGACTTTCGGACCCTGACTAGCTGCCAGGCGCCGATGGGGCCATTGAAGCAATGAAGCACAAGGTGAAGCTTTTCCTGGCACTGCTTGATGTCGCTCATTTTGTCACGCAGAGCGTTGCATACGTCGAGGAACTTCACGGTATCATCGAGGATTTCGTCCATCCACTTTGAATTCTGACGCAGGACTGCCTGTTGGATTTGGGGAAAATTTTCTTGGAGCTCTCTATGCATCGACAGGCACACGTCCAGCGCCTGCCGGTGCCAGCCGGCGCTCAGATAGTTCTCAAACCCCTGGAGCCGCTGGAGCTCCGCGCAGAGATGGGTTTCCATGGTCTCGTGCTCCGAGTTGGCATCAATTGCAGGGTATATTGTCGACGAGGAAGACCGATCCTGGAAACTTAGACCAAACTGTAAGCCCTGCAAGCCTCTCTTTATTTCCTTCTTCCCCTTCTCCTCCGATCGACCGTGGAAACTTTGAGAATACTGTAAGCGTTGTAAGTCGCCTATTATTTCTTCCTTCAGGTTCTCCTCTGATCGACCGTGGAAACTTAAAGCATTCTCTGAGCCCTGCCAACCACCCGTTTTTTCATTCTTCTTCTCCGATTGACCATGAAAATCTTGAGCATACTGTGAGCCCTGCAAGCCGCTCATTCTGTCTTTCTTCTTCTTCTCTACAGATGGAAAGTGAAAACTCACAGAAAACTGTGAACCCTGCAAGCCACCTATTATTTTCATCTTCCTCTTTTCCTTAGATGGAGGATGGAAACTTAGAGAATACTGTGAGCTTTGCAGACTGCTCATTATTTTTTTCATCTCTTCTGATCCATCATGAAAATTTCGAGCTTTTTGTAAGCCCTGCAAGGTACCCATCGTTTCCTTCCTCTTTTCCTGTAATCGACCCTGGAAACTTTGAGCCTACTGTAAACTCTTCAATCCGCCCATTATTTCCTTCTTCCTCTTCTCCTCTGATCGATCCTGAAAACTTTGAGCTTTTTGTAAGCTCTGCAAACTGCCCATTATTTCCTTCTTTCTCTTCCCTTCCAATTGACTTTGGAAACTTTGAGGTTTTTGTAAGTCCTGCAAACTGCCCATTATTTCTTTCTTCCTCTTGTCAGATCGACCCTCAAAACTTTGAACTTTTTGTAAGCCTTGCAAGCTTCCCACTCTTCCCTTCTCCTCTGATTGACCCTGGAAACTTAGAGTATACTGTAAACCCTGCAAGCCACCCATTATTTCTTTCCTTTTCTTCCCCTCCAATTTACTCTGGAAACTTTGAGTATATTGTAAGCCCTGCATGCAGCTCATTATTTCTTCCTTCCTCTTCTCCTTCAATTGACTGTGGAAACTTTGAACATATTGTGAACCCTGAAAACTTTGAACATACTGTAAGTCCTGCAAGCAGCCCGTTGTTTCCTTCTTCCTCTTGTCCTCCAATCGACCATGGAAACTCTGAGCATATTGTAAGCCCTGAAAACTTTGAACATACTGTAAGCCCAGCAAGCAGCCCATTGTTTCCTTCTTCCTCTTGTCCTCCAATCGACCATGGAAACTTTGAGCATTTTGTAAGCCCTGAAAACTTTGAACATATTGTAATCCCCGCAAGCAGCCCACTATGTCTCCCTTTTTCTCTTCCAATTGACTGTGGAAAGTTTGAGCATACTGCAAGCCACACATAATTTCCTACCTCTTCTCCGACTCAAATTGCAAATTAGAAAATACAAACAACACATTTCAACTTGCTCGTACAATATATTTAAATCAAAATTTAATGTCAAAGTCAACATTTAACAATCACAATCACAAATTTAGGATTGAAAGCCATAAATGTACACATACAGATATACCTTTTTCAGTTTTATTAGCTGTAAGAATTCTATATTTGGCCTAGTCATAAAGACTGCACTTGTTATTCATCTCCATGACGGAATAAATGTTTGTTTTACACTAAAAGTTGGAAAGCATTCATCACCTCCGATGTTGAGATCATATGCTCCAATTCTAAGATCAGGTGTATTACCTGCTCTTATCAGTAGAATATCTGAAACGTGCTTCAATAAACCAGACGATATTAATATACGTAAGAATGTGGAATCTCATGGAGAACATTCCCGCGTCGACAAATCGACTCCCAGTGAACGCTATAGGTATTCAATCATATTTACAGAGTTGTTTATGTTTACGATTGTTTTAAAACTAACATAAATGTAGACGTGCTAAGATTGGTCGGCAGTTGTGCCTACACCAAGATGACGATTATTATTTTTAAATATATAAATTTTGCTATTGTTTTTTCATACATAAGTATAAAACAATTTAGATTAAGTTAATTAATTTTTTATTTATAAATTTTATGAATTCGATTAGGTTATTTTTTATTCTAAAAAACATATAAATTTGTTATTGGAAAGTTGCTTCTTTGACTAAGTATATTGTATAGTTGTAAAAGAAAATGATCTTTTTACTTTATATTTTAGCATAATCAACTTAGATTGATTTAATTAGTTAGTTTGTTTACTGAATAGTGCATTTATTAATAATTAAAAGATAATGTTATAAATATTAAAAAAAAGTGGGTGAAAATAGTAGCACCTCAAGAGTTCAAATAGAGTTATAGCATGAAGCAAAAAACAACACAATTATGAAAGACCACTAAGCAACGAGAGCAATAACAGAGGGAGAGGAGGTGGGCCCTAGTCATCTAATTTGTCCCATTCATCGACGAGGTCTAAAGTGTCCATGGGGGGTCCCAACCATCACAAACATTTTTATCATCATTTTATTTATCTTTAGTGGCAAGTCAAACAAGAGAAATAGAAAGAGCCAATCAAGGGAACTTGCTAGAGTTTGGCCAACCAGTGACCCCACCACCAAAATCTAGGGGAGAGGAAAAATAGTAATTAGTGGGTTGAGACCATCCTTGTTGAACATGATCTACTCTTGCATGAGGCAGAGAGGCCTAAGAATGGGTATCTTGGTTGCCATGAGCAACTTGGCTACATCCTCAACAATGCCCATGAGCTAAGGACCAGCCTCTATTGGAGGTGGGAGCCAAAGGAACCCTGGCAATAGCATAAGGGGCATTACCCAAGCAATTCAGCATCACTTGGAGGTGAGCAACTTCAAGTGCAACTTTGTTCACTTGCACTTGAATTTGCAAAAACACATTAGAACATATTGTGGCTTTATAATAAAAAGAGAAATTATGACAATTGAGCATCCAAAAAAAATAGCAAAATTTATATCTTTTCAGATGCTAAAAAGAACCTCCACCCTGAAAGCATGCCAAATCTGATTGTATCTAGAAGGGATTCTAGATCAATCCCCTAATAACACCATATGTTAAGAAAAAGGCTTGAAGAAATCATGAATCTAGGTCCAAGCCAATTGAGCTTTGGGACAAAACTAGAAAAGATGCTTAGAAGACTCCTAATGATCACAAAATTGGCATTAAGGATACGAAATCCCCGAGTGGGTTAACCTAGAACCAATGGAAAGGACTTGAAAAATAATACACCAAGAAAAATGATCAAGCTTTGGCTCAAGAGTGGTCAGCCATATGGTGCAAAATATGTGATACCAAACTAATAATGGAGATTGCAGAAGTAATCTCTGGTTCAAAATAGGCACCATTGACAAATGAAGAAAGAAAAGAGTATCCTTTGTGAGGCTTGTAATTCCAAAATGATGTATTAGGATACCATTTCTAGTATTTCCACCAACCATGCAAGATTGAACTCTAATTTTGTGAGCCATATTAGTAAAATAACATCAATAACTATTTAAAAAATTTCACGATCTTAATTGAAGAAATGAAACTTTGTCTCAAGCTAGGTTAGAAAATTCTTGGTTACTTTGGAAAATAGGTTCAAGAGGGTCTTAACCCTCTTTTTTAATGAATCTCAAAGCATAAACCCAAGGGGTCTTAGCAAGAGGATGATTTTGGTATTGAAAGATAGAAGACTACCAAATCATTTGTTGATTAATAGAAAGACAATTATGAAAGCTAATACCATTTTAAAGAAGCCAATGCTTTGTAGCTTCTGAAGCTTTCCAAATAAATTTCATCACAAAATTCCCTTGGATTTGAATAGTCTCTTTTCCGAATTGGTCTCACATAAGGAAAATTAGAATAAATATAGTGGCTAACTAAAAAAATGTTAGCTTCATTACCTTCCAAAGCTCTAATGATCTATTTGGCACACATAGCCAAGTCTTGGAATAGATTGGAGATTAAGCCCAACCTCTAGAATTGTGTAAGAGACAACAATAATCCCATGCACCCAATGGAAACCTCTATGGTTCTCGAAGAATATCCAAAGAAAGTCTCTAAGAATCTTTTCCAGCTTCAAATATGAGATTGTAAAAGGGACCCAACAAGAAGGATAAACATGAGTGGTTGTAATAAGCATTGAATAAATATAATTTATTGCTAAAGATAAGAGTTTAGTAACATAATATGCTAGCTTCTTCTTGTTTCGAGCTAAAATAGCTTGTCATAAAGTGGCCAAAGAATCTTAAAAATAAAAATGAATTCTCAAAAACCTAAATATTTCTCCATGCCGAATCAATTTCCACCCATAAGAGTTGAACTAGGGAGTCTTAGGAAGAAAATAATTCCTATAACATTGAGTCTTTTTCAACAAGATATTGAAACTCGAGGTTTTACAAAAGATAACCAAGCAACAAAGTGTTGGAGAATGCCAAGATCAGAGAGCTCCAAACAATCTTCCACAAGCGAACAAAATAAGCACAATAGTATGTCTATCAATATACAATGAAGAGTGTATAAGGCAATGATCAAGCCTTGCATATATAGGAAAGGATGAGGAGGTGAGAAGGTAGGAGTGAAACTCTGACTACCCCTCCAAATATGGGACACTTGTGATCTCACTTGACAAGTGTGTGAACAAGTGTCAATAGGTGTATCAAGTCATGAGGACACATTTCTCAACCATATGATGTGAGATAGAAGAAAAATAAATCTAAGTAAACTTAAGCTAGATGTGAGTAGGTCGATCCTAGAAAGGTGATTAGCTAACTAGGTATAATAATGAATCTATTTACACTAACACCCCCTTAAAGTGAAACTTAGGGAGTAATGTATGCACTAATGATGAGTCTTGGCCAGGCCATATCAGGTACTCATATACAAATATCTCATAAAGTGGAGTAAAGGAGAAAAAATCGGTGGGAAATAAAAACCCCTTTCCAAAAGAAAAATGATGCAATGAAATAAAATGCACAAGTGAAGAAGATAGAAGGACTCATGATGACCCCCCAAGGACTAATTCTAGCATAAAGTACAATGAATGTTCCCCCATAAGATTCTAGAAAAGAGAGAAGGTCATGCGACCCCAAAGAAAATGTGAAGTGACGAACTCCATGTGAGGATATGCTTCCTCCCAAAACTAAATGAGAAGAAAAACCATATAGCCTCCCCTCAAGATGATGTTTGTAGTGTTGGTAGATGCTCGACACTAGATGTTGAAGATGATCCATGATCACCAAACAAAATTTCTCCCCTTTGGAAGAAACAACACCACAAATGAGTGCAAAATGACTTCCCATTCCAAATAGGAATGTGTAGGAAGTAAGATGAACACCTTTCAATGATGCACATGATCCAAAGAATAAAACGAGGTTAATGATGACTTTGAATGATGCTCAAATATCTCCAAGCCCACATTAATGTGTGATAGATGCTAATAAAATGGATTAGGTACCCTAGAAGACTCTAAAACAAGGCCCATGGGTGTAAGGTGGTATCTCGACCAATGCAAATTTGGTAATGTTGCAAATAGTGATAATGGAGTTGGATAGGTCAAATCAGGAATTTTTGCACAATATGTTATGATAGAAGTTGATGTAGGCAAGGAAAGAGAAATATCGAAAGATGGCAATGGTGATGCAACTTCATCGAAGATAATATCAAATATAAGATGAAGGTCCTCAATAGCATCATCCAAATATACAAGGTGGGTTTCTACAAGTAAAGATATGATGTCTAGTAGATATGCATCCCAATATGGAATGGTGATAGCAATAACCTGATGCAAAGAATCATTAGAACTCATGAATGAATCAACACTAGATTCAGATGTAGCAACAGGTGATATGGGAGATGAGATATCAATGTACAAGTCATCTAACTATATTGTTCGTCCCTAAATGATTGTATCTCATAAGATGCCTTAGTGATATTATTTTTGCAAGCTCCAATAGTAAGTCAATAATTTGATGGGAGATATGAGAAAAAAATTAATCCGCATGTTGATTGCTCCCACAATACTTGCACTTCTTTTTCATTTTCTAGACATAGTCTAATTTTAAGCAAAAAATCAATGTGAAATTCAAGATTGACCCCCTAGAATGATTATTGCTAATTGTAGCCCCCAAAACAATGTGCAAGAGATTTTTACAAGTTGTGAAGCAAATCAACTATTTATAAGGCATGGTGATTTTTATAAAATGAACTATCTAAATCTTAATTTTACATGCAAAATTGAGTTCCTTGCGAAATTCTAATAGAAATTTAAAAAAAGCTTTTAAAATTTCAATAAATAGGGTGAAAGTTATGCTCCGTTGAAACTCACTTATAATGTTAATTTCAAAGGTTCAAAAATGCAATTAAATAGTAGAAAATAAAAAATGTCTCAACACTAAATGTCAACGCTAGAACTAACTCCCCATTTACAAATTATGCAAAAAAAACGAAAAAAAACTCCTTTACAAGTTTTTGTCGACTCATTAAAAAACACTATTTTGACAGCTAACAATATTTTTTAAAAAAATTACAATGCCAAAAAAACATTGAGGAGTTGATGGAGTCAAGATGCCTACCAAATCTGGAAGAAGACCAAGTGAAATATAGTTGAGAAACTAGGAAGTGGCTTGGATTTAACTGAGTCGTTTACGGATGTAAAGGCTACGTGCAGGTATTGATCGAGAAAATTAGGAGATGACGCCTTGGAAGATCCTTCTTTGCTAGGCAGATGAATACCACACTTTATGATGGGAGACTTTTTCGTGGAAGAGGATGATAAATGGGATGGCAAGTGTATCGACCCCAAGGCCCCCAAGTTTACTTATTCACGTTAATCAATTTGAAAGTAGAGGCATGGAGAAACAGACTGTCTTTGTGGGGCTGTTGCAGAGTATGGCGCTGAGATGGCATATGGGGCTGCATGGGGCCTAGAGGGAGGCGTACCCCAGTTGATGCCTTCAAATACACTATAAATCACGCAACATTTCTCCTTCAAATGCCCCAGCATTCAAGCTTGCACCTCATAGATGGGCTCTAGGAAAATTCACCGACAGTAATTCATTGACGGAAAATTCATCGGGAAAATTCACCGCCACAGAAAATTAACTGCCAAAAAATCATGCAATTAATTTTTGTTGCGGTGAATTGTCATTACGGTGAATTTTCCGTCCGTGAATTGCTGGGTAAATTTGGCGTAAGCCGAATAGATGATACTTGTCAATAATGAAAAACGTTGGAATGATCGCCCACCAAATCCTCATAGATTGGTGAAAACAATATAAGATCTCGATAAACCTCTACACTCCATAGGTGACCTCCATTGTTGGTCAATGGGCAGAGATCATTCTAAAGGGGAACAATGGAGGTGTTGTGAGTTTTTGTAGGTGTGTCAAATAAAACACCTTTTCCACATTATGAATCTATCATAGTTGAACTAGTAATATCAACTGCCAAAAAAGATGGCCCATGGGTAGCAAGAATTTCAAGCCAAGAATCTTTCATATTTAGATAGTCTCCCAAAAAACATCCTGAAGAGCACAATCGCGAAAAGCTTGGATTGATTCTCTTCTGAGCTCTTTGTTCAAAAAAATTGTGGGACAATTGACAGGTATGAGTCCTTTGCAATGCTACCGAGAGTTCCTTTGTGGCTGTATGAAAAGTGGAGGGCGCTAAGGGGCTGTGGCATGCAAGCAATCACCCCAAAGAGGAAACTACAGATAAAATTATTCACCACATGTACCCAGAGATATGGTAGAAGGCCAATGCCTAAGATCAGAGAAATCCTACAATTAAACAGAGAAATAATCCTGTAAATAGGCCGAATAAACCAAGAAATTGCCTGCAAACTGCAAGTTTTGAACCTTGTATGCGTTCGCAACCCTTTAGTAGAGAGCTAGACACCCCCTCGCCCCCAGCTCCTAATATGGCTCGACCGGTGCTTCTATTTCAAGAGATCCTGGCACAGATGGCTCGCTGCAACAATAAGGCAAATAGGCCAAAACTCTGCACAATAGGCTGAAATGGCCAAATTTTCTGTAGAATACAAAGTCTACCCTAACGAGCAGACGGGAAGAGGGAAAATTGGCCCGCTAAAATTTTTATTTTATTTTTTACAACTTTTCGTACAAAGGCACAAAAAATAGAAAATTAAAAAGTATCGAAATTGATGAAACAAAAGGTATTTTCCATCTCCTAAACCTTCTCGATGCAATGGCAATGCCCATTTGGCTCTATGATGCTCCATGAATTGGGCTATGTGTGGGAATCACCTCGATGCAAGAAGAAATGTGGTCTCATGGGGTAAAATCACAATAGTGAGTCCCACTTTTGGGACAAGCAAGTTTTTGGAGTGAGAGAGTGAAATTCAATTGAACACCTTTGTTCGAACAAAGGTCCTTCAATCAAAGGCTTAGCCGAAATGGCCTTCAATCGAAAATGGTCCTTCGCTTAAAGGCTATCTTCAAGTGAAGGTCTTTAAGTAGCAAAAAAATAATAAAAAAATATAGCCTTTGCTCAAAGATACCTTCGAGCAAATGTTATATTTTATTGCCTTTTTAATCTCTTAAATGAACTGACAACTAAATTTTGTCAGTTCATTTGATAGAAGAACTTCAAAGAGAGTGACCCCTGACTTCGTGCAGTGAAGATTGTAGTGATAGTGAGCCTCGGGACTATTACTAGTGGCTTCAAACAAAGGAGACGAGTAAGTCCACTCACCATTGATCTGAAAATTTTCATGAATTATATTGCATAGTTTAGGGTTACATTGCATTGATTTAGATTTGAGTTTAAAACAAGTTTAGTTGTCTTTTAATTGTAAAACAACTGTTATTTAATGGTAAAAGTTTCCAAAATATAATTTATCACATAAAATCTAGATAAATTTTGATATAAGAACATTTTATTTCCTACAATGATTTTCAACTGTAAAGCCTACAAAACCTCCAAAATCTCACTTATCACATACAAGTTTAGAAATTTCAATTGTAAAGCCTACAATGATTTTCAATTATAACTGCCTGCAATGATTTTCAATTGTATCTTGCCTGCAATGTTGATAGTGTCTCCCTAGAGTGTAAAATTATGCATTGCCTTGTATAATGCAATCAATTGCACATATAACATGTACATACTCTATTTTTACGGCATCCATATCCTTTGACTATATGAACCCTTAATTTCAATTGAAATATTATTTTTCATATTTTGATTCTTTTCACATGCAATATATAGGAATTCCTCCTTCACTTCATTTTTATATTTGACCATTTTCCTTCTTTGTCTCTATCAAGGAATTCTCAAGGGCTCTACCTTATTTCTTCACATCCATTGTAAGATCTATGTCCAAAAACTTAATTAAGTGATTAGCCAAACAAACTTTCCTAGAGCTTTGAAGTCATTATAATTTTCAAGTTTCTAATATTTCCCTTATGTTGTATGGGATTTGTTAGTTATAAAATTACATTTCCATATAACATCTTCTTTAGGCCACTATACACTGTGTCTTACATCAAACTTAGTTGGCTTCTAATTTTTTACCTTACCCTTAGTTTATAGTGATATACCACTAATGTAACAATTTACCTTTCTATAAATTCCTATTGCATGTATCTAATGAACTTTGAGAGCCCCTTAAAATTTGAAGTATACTTAATTATAGGCATTTCATGTTGACACTACATGCTTCTGAATCCATCCCAAAATTTAACCCATTAAACTTTAATGCTACCTTTTTACCTTCACAAGTTAAGCATTCAAATATTTCTTGATATGGTTTGACTCTAGCTCAATTATGCCAGGGATTAGTTGTCTTTTATTGGTTTTATCCATGCTCTCCTCTTTACTAGATAGATTTTTTCTTGGTGGTATTTGGTCTCAAAGCTCTTAGAGTGAGGATTATTTATTCTTCACTTTATGTATGTGTAGACACTTAAAAATGTCCTAAATGATATCACACACTTGAATCTAATATACTAACACTATTTCATCCTAAAACCCATCCTCTTTTCATTTAATTGATTAAATTACCCTAGCTATTTAATTAATTGCATCATTTTCATCTATTAATCTAATTGACCTAATTAGATTAATTCACCTCTTTCATGCTAACCTTTCATCCTGTTAAATTTGATAAATCAAAACATTTAATTTAATATCCTAAATCCTCTCATTTAAATAAATAATCCTAATTATTTAATTAAATGTCATTTTGACCCCTTTTCATCAAATAAGTTAATTATTTAATGAATATCCTAAATTCCCCTAATTTGCATAATTGAAACTTTGTTTTAATTGTCAAATTATTAATTAAATCTAATCCTCCCACTTGCAAGGGAATATTCCTTGAGAATATTCCTCCTTTACATATTTGGTGCAGGAGCGTCATTAAATATTTTTTTATCAATTTAAGATGCTACTAAGTAGGCTTTAGGATTTGGTAGGGTTTTGTCTAAATAAGGCCATTAAGACCATTCTCCAATGTAATTAGTCATATTTGAGGGATATTAGGTGATTAGGGAGTCAATTGTGTTGATAGAGAAAAATTGCAATTTGTTGTAAATGTTGTCAAACACAAAAAGTTACAAAATTGCATTTTTGTGGAAGTTGAAGAGTCTAGTATTTAAAAAGGAAATTATGGGAATTAGATAGTTGGAATTTGAATGGAAAATGTATAAAAATCCTCTCCAAGGCTTGAACAAGGTTGGTGGTTGTTGTATTCAAGAATTCCAAACATAATACAATGCTTTTTCTATAATTTTCCTGTGTTTTTTTAAATTTCCTAGTTTTGTATGGCCCGTACGGTCTTAGTCATGCATTGAAATTTATTAGATTTTGTAGAGGAACGTTCTAATTATCATTTGAATCAAATTTGAGGGCTTTTCATTAGGATTTGGGGAGATTTTTGTAATTTTTTGAAATCTGCTTGTTAAAGGCTAGTGTAGGGTTTTGATTGAAGTTAAATGACGATTTAGTCAATCCACCTACTATCAAACCCTATAACTCAGTGGATTGACTTTTTTTGTGGTAGGATAGGTGTTTTTATGGTTCAAGAGGTACAGGATTCAATTTGTTCAATTTGGGAGGATGCCCTAGGGTTGAACAATGCATTTTTCCATGTGAAAATGGTGAGTTAAAGTAGGGTCTTGGAAAATTGCTGAGGGAACAATATATGTAAGGGTTGATTAACCTTGTGTAGGGTGTTTTCGGCCCGTTGGATGTGTTGGTTGAGTCTAGTAAGCCCAGGAGTTGCGAGTTTCAATAAACCCTTGGTAGTTTGCATGTAGGGTGAGAGTTTCATGGAACAGTGACTTAGAGGTCATAAACCTGAGAACTAATGGTGAAATATATTGTTTTGATGCACAAGTAAAGAGTTTCCATTGAATTTGGGTGGAGACTTGGTGATTTGGAGGTACCTTCTTTGTAAAAGATGATTAATTGGTGGTTTTAAGACAGGGGCAATAAGTTGGTTTGCAAGACTTTCTCAAAGAAACTGATGAGGTATAAATAACCTCATTAGTATAATGGTCTCAATATGTAAATCTAAACCCTTTAGCCTTAATAACCTTTCCAATTGATTACCTTTAGGAAAAATAATTGCTCTTATTTTTATGAATAAGCATACAAGCTTTATTTCTTTGAGTTGATCAAATTAAACTAACTTATGTTGATTTAATGGTTTAGTCTTGAGTATTTCACAGGTCAATTCCACTTCCAATCATCACTCTAGTTAAAAGGGAAAATGAATACAGATCTTCATACTTTTGAAAATGAGCGAGCAAGCATCAGAATTCTAGGAGCACACGTTTTGGCCGAGTCTTTATAATTTTGTTATCTTTCAATTTCAAAAACTTTAATGGCTCATACAAGCCTCTTTAATATTGTATATCATGGGCTTTAAAGTCCTTCTGCTATTGGAAATCTATTAAAAAATACTCTATCGACTGGAAAATTGGATTTTTGTTAGTCGTTTTTCATATAAATATGTAACTGTTACACATAATGAATAACAAGAGAGAAGAAGATTATCGTTATGCTGCCAATTTGTCTTTGAGTAACCACCATATGAATATTATTTTTCCCGCCATTCTTTAAATCACTATACATGTAATATGCACGCATCTGTGGAATGAAGTAGCAGAGAGATTTTTCAGGTGCATGTGATCTTAAGTAGCCATAGTCTCACCTAAGAGTTGGCCACTCAAGGGTTATAGATAGATAGGTAAGTATTATGTTTCCTATTCTTTATTTTCTTTTAGTCGACAATAGTTGAGTTTGTATTTCATTTTCATGAGTATATGTTATACTGTTAGTGTCAATCCTACAAGTTGTAACTAAGTCTGTAGTTTTTGAGCTTAACATTTGAATGTCTGTAGCACCTTTCTTTAGTTGATTTTGATTAATGGTTTTATGATTAGCAGTTAGCTTGTTATTTTTTGCATTAGATAGATGTTTCCTAATTTCTTTACATGCTTTACTTCTTCAACAATTTATGCATTCTTTAGATTAATCATTTTCATGCTTTCTAGTTTAATGGTGATGCTTTTTAGATTCTTAGTTTTTTGTTTTCTGATTCGAGTTATCTTCCTGCTTTCTAGATAGATTATTTATTTATTTTAAGATTAGAGGTCCCTTAGCTTAGAACTTCTATTTAGTTGGATAGTGCTTAAGAGAGAATTCGAGAAGTCTGAGCTATTGCATACAAACGTTGGACACTACCCAGTCGATATATTAATGTGTTTATTCACTAAAGTGTTAGGACCTAATGACAACCTATCACTTTTTGGTGTCGTTGTCGGGGAAGCCCTTTTCTAGTGTTAGTAGGAGATATCTTGAATACCTCTCTTAGTGATAGGAATAGTTCTCTAGCTTCTTTTTGACATGGTCAAGAAACGAGGCCCCCACGGAAGATTCATACCAAAAACCCCCCCACTCGATGTACCAACAAGTAGGGAGGAAGGAAACTCAGACCAAGAACTTATAGAGGAATTGACCAAACAGGGTCAACCTGAGACCTTCCCATATACCCCGGAAAGAGAAAAAATAGTGGTCGAGGAGCATATTCTCTTGAAAACTCTTGAATATCCTGCCACTAAGAAAATTGTGGAAGAGGATCACACCCCTTTCAACACCATGGGTGAGCATAGAAATGTTGAAAATAACCACAATAATGATGACCCCCCACTACACACGTTCACTTATCTGATTGCTATCGATGCAGATGATGACACGACAATGAAAAATATCTCACCAACCTTCTTACCAACCTTTTGAGGTTTGTCTACTGAGGACCCTAATCAGTTCCTATTTGAATTCAACGTCTTGTGTCAAACATATGACTACAAGAATGATAATCAGAAACTAAAAATTTTCCCTTCCACTCTGAAAGACTCAGCTATGTGTTGGTTTATGGGACTACCTTCTTAGTCAATAACCTCTTGGGATGAAATGGAGTTTTTTGTTTTGTAGAAATACCAAAGTTACTATAGGGTGGGTGATAGAAAAGAAGAATTGTTCAAAATAAGACAAAATGAGGATGAAAGTTTAGAAGATTACCTAGATAGTTTTATCTTCTTGTCCAAATGCTACAGTGGAGAAGTCATAAGTCTAAATATTTTAAAGACCTTATTCCTCAAAGGTCTAGATGATGAATCTTAGAGGAGTTTAGACTTAACATTTGGGAAATGGAGATGTGTCCCAACTGAGACTGGAAGAAATAACATAATTGTGTCGAAACTTCCCCCGTACTCATGGAGGTATTAGGAATTCCACCCCCTTACGTGGTTCTAATGACATAAATAAAATTCATGAGGAATTGGCCAATTTCAAGACCGACATTCTTGTCCAACTAAACACCACCTTATATGACATACAAGCTAAAACTAGAAATCTTGATACTTTGTCTATTTATTGCCCTAGGTGTCAAAACAAACATTTGCTCGTAGAGTGTCCATTGGACAAAGTTGACAAGATTCACGTTTTTCAAGTATGTGACAAGAACCACCCCACCGATCAATGCGAGCTATTGAACGCCATCAAAAATTCCAAGAAAAGAAAAAATCCAGTCGAGGAAGAGGTGAATGTTGTCAACCAAAGAACTGGAGGTAATTTTTCCTATGGCTAGAATTCTAATCCTAACTGGTGGCCCCAATCAAATTGGAACAATAATCAATGGGCAGTGCCCTAGCGTCAGGCACCACTGCTAGTACCCTCTAACTAGGGAACCTATCCTTGGGGACCACCGAACTGGACAAACCAATCTTGGGGTAACCCTCAGTGGTACCCTCAAAATCCCATTCCTCGATGGAATCAACCCCAAAATTAGTTTTATTTTGGTCCTAGGAGGATTCCTACTCAACAAACTCTCTTACCACCTCCCCAGAACACTCAATCAACTGAACAAGTTAACCAACCACCACTTCCAGCACAACCAGTCCCTAATCTAAAGAACAATCATCCAAATACTTCAGTGTATTCTTCCAAACAAGACAATGTCACCGGACTCAATGCAATACACTATGGAAACCTACAGTTGAGGTCTGGTAAAACACTTTCACAGCCAACTATCAAAGAAATCATAGATGAACCTATCAAGAAGTCTACTGAGGAAACAACAATAACACCCATACTCATCGAACAAACCTAAGACACTACACAACATGAGCCTAGCCTGCCATCTGCAGAAAGAGCTTCCGACCTACCTCAGGAGGAGGAGGGTCAGTCTCCAACTGAAGTTCTAAAACATCCCACTCCTAAAGACAAAACCAAAGCCCCTTTTCTAGACTGATTGAAACCAATTTCTATGAAAGATGCTCCAGAAACAACTTCATCTACAAAAACTGCATTAATATAGGAAATTAAATGATTGCATATTGAATTTCCCTTGTTACAAGTGATTAAAGAGATCCCTAAGTTAAACCAGTTGATTAAAAAATTGTGCATCAAAACTCTAGGGAAGAATCCAAAATGAATCAACATTGTTCATATCAATGGATACCTAGTTGATTTGTTAGTTGGAACAATCATTGCTCTTAAATATGATGACCCAGGGAGTCCACTTATAACAATAATAATTAATGAGGTAGCAATACCCAACGCTTTAGTGGACCTCGGAGCAACCATTAACGTAATGATTGTTGATGTGATGGAAAAATTAAGACTCACTGATCTACGCCCCACAACTATAGTCCTACAAATGAAAAATCAATCCATAGGTATTCCCAAAGGAATTACTGAAAATGTTCTTATCAAGGTGGATGGATTGGAATATCCAATGGATTTCCAGATAATTGAATCCCTTATGCCCAAGGACAATTATCCAATAATTTTGGGATGACCGTGGCTCACTACGGTTGCATCCAAAATTTATTGTAGGAGGGAGGAATGATCATTTCCCATGGATCTAATAGAAAAAATTTGTTTTTGTATCCTCCTGCCAAGCCTGCTGAACATGATAAAATATGGGTTGTTGAACCAAAAAGTTCTATTGGACAGGAAAATTTGGCTTCGCTGGCCATGGTATTCATCAAACAACATGGTGAAGAATTAGAGGATGAGTTAAAGAATGACGTGGAAAGTATTGCAGTAGACTCTAGTAGTGAAGAGATGTTAGATGTAGAAGAAATCCTAGGACACCCAATCAACAAAGATCAAGTAGAATTTTATGATGCTAAGTGTTGGAACTGTAAAAATTTGATGTTTTTACATATCGATTTTATTCATATTTTTCCAAATACGTCCCGCCACGAGTACATTTTTCTTGCATTTTTCCCATATAGCCCCACAAAATCCATTGGGTCATGCATTTTCCATATTGCAATTCCTATCGGCATAGGTTCATGGCTATCTCCCCGACCCATGTTGTTTTTGTGCTAACATTTGTATGCTTCAAGTTTGTCGGCAAGACTTCTTTGATGTCTCAGCGATCACAGGTCATGTGCATTCACCTTTCGGTGGGACTCTTTCATTGTTTTGGCAGCCGAGGAGGAACCTATTGGCAGGAGTTTGGTTGTCGGGGTAGTGTCTTATCGAATTCAATATGTCTCCCCGACTAATGCATGGAGAGGTTCATCGGCGAGAGCAAGGCAGTATCGGCATTATGTCTTGGCGAATGTCTTTTGTCTTACCGATCGGTGGCAGGAGGATTCATATCGGTATGAGTTGGAGCTATCGAGATAAGGTCTCAGGGAGTGACCTTTGGTCTCGCCGACATTATGCATGGCGTTTCTATCAAAAGGAATTTCGGTAAGAGTTAGGGTCTTCGGTGAGTGGTCACAACGAAGTGTATATGTCTCACCGACGGAGCACAAAAGGTTTCTTTCAAATGGCTTTCGGTGAGAGGTTGGTTGTGTCTCGGTGATCAAGTGTGGATTCAAGGTGCTTCGGTATGACATAATGTATTCTCCAAGAGGTCTCCCCGACATTGATTTGTCTTGGCGAAAGCTAGTAAGACAAATGGATGCATCTCGATATGACTTATGAGCTTCGATGTAAAGTCTTGGCTAGCCCATTGGGTCTTTCCGACGAAGTCTAATGAATGGTTTTCAGAAAGAGGATGGCGTTGTCTTGGCGACCTAAGGATGAAAGGGGCATATCGGTAGGAGTTAGCGATATCGGTATGAGGTCTCGGCGAGTGACCTTCGGTCTCGCCGATGGAAAACAAAGGGTCCTTGTTAGCATAAAAAATGATTTGTCGCAGCGACACTCAAGGATGGTTGGGGTCTTTTGGTATAACAAAGTAATCTGCAAGAGGTCTTCCCGATATCATAATGTTACAGCGATAGTGAATTAAAACAAAATGTGTATCTCGGTGAGAGGTTTCCTTGTGTCTCAGCGATTGAAAAGTGTATTGGGGAGCCCCTCTCGGCAAAATAGAGACTTGTCTACATGATGTCTCCCTGATATCACAGAGTTACAGCAAAACGCAAGGGGACAAAAGGATACTTCTTGACTTCGGCACAGAGAACACGGAGCGACTAGTGATTGAATTTCCTTCGGCATAACCACGATATATCTCGCCGACTATTTCATTGGTGACTAACAAAAATTCAAACACTATGGCCGACATGTGAATTTCTAAAATACTATTGCAGGCCGACATGAAATTTTCCTGAATACTACGGTTGGCTGACATGAGTTTGAAATGGCATGTCTGTTCAAATGTTGGTGTATAAATATGCACTCTCGATTGTAATTGAAAGAGGAGATTTGAGATCATATTTTAGATCAAAATAGATACAGTAGATTAGGAATGGACATAGTAGAATAAAGTCTTATTCCAGAGACTATGTTGCATGTTTTCAAATGGTGATTTCAATGAAATTCAGCTAGTGTGGTAATTTATTCCTAGTGTCAATTGTCTATTGAATTTATTGAAAAGTATTGCTAAGTTGTCTCCAAGTTGATTATTTCTGGTTATTTAAATTGATGTGACAAGTTTATTTTTAGTTTATCAGTGCACATTTGTTGTATCTGTGTGGTTAATTAACTGGTTCTCTCAAGGAGAGATTAAATCCTTTTTCTTGATCACAGTAATCAGGGAGATTCATCTAGATTATTAAAGTAGAGCTCAATAGTCATAATCCTGCATGTTTATACAAGTTATAAACAGATCATATGCTAGCAATTTGATTTTTTTCCAAAATAAGTTTCCCACTTCTGTTTCATTTGACTCTGCATACCCAATAGGGCACTGGTCTCTGCATTTCATCATTTGATTCATTTAGTTTCTTTACATTTGTTAATTAAGAATTTTAGGATTTAGATTATGAAGATTGCTATCAAGTTAGATTTCATTTGTTCACTTCCATCTGCCATTGTGGATAAATCATTGTGCAAGAAAAATAATCATAAAGTTTACTTCATTCAGAAAGGTACACCCACCTAGGTTTAGCAGCACCTGAAGAGTAGAAGGTTGAGTTCTCTTGACCTTGTCTGTTACCTTAAAGCATATCAAGAGATTGGCAGCCTCTTGAGGCATCTTGCTTGCATTTTTGAGAGCTAACAAATTGGCGACTCTATTGGGGATTACATCAGAAAATTCAGTTGAAGACCATCATATAGAGTCATTGAAGAAAAGGTTGTAATTTGAGAAGTTTCAGAAAGGTGATTCCACTGGGAGAAGATCAAAAAGAATTATTTTCCTACTTTTGGAAAAGTAGGTGGCGACTCTAAAAAAACTTGATGAAAAATGGAATTTGTGTATGGAAAGAATGAATACACAATTGCAGGAAGGCATTGGACTCCTCAAATTCCTGATAGTACAATTGGAAATTTTCACAATGGAGGCAATGCATATCATGCACAACAGAATATATACTCATCATAGCCACCTCATGGTCAGCAGTATGTGCCATATTATCATACACAATGCAATGGTCCACCGTACCAGCATCAGTACCCACCTGGCAGCCCCCTTCATCAATACGCAACAATGATCAGATAGTTTGATTTGGCAGGGATTCAATTACCCCCTTATCCAATGGATAGCAGTTGGAGAAGTATTGTTCCAAGGTTTACTGGGAGTGATACAGTCACTGTTGAGGAGCATCTAAGAAGTTTCAATGCTTTCATCCAAGATTTGGATGTGCCATATGAAGATTTACACATGAGGCTATTCATGATATCACTTATTGAAGATGCTAGGGATTGGTTCAACAACCTACCAGCAGCTTCTATTAATTCTCTCCAAGGATTTTAGGATCAATTCCTCAAGAAATATGGGAATCTAGGTGCACCAGATGTTGCTCTTCATGAATTAATACACATTTAGAAAGATCAAAATGATACAATTTATGACTTTAATCGGAGGTTCAATAGGTTGCAGAATAAAATATCTCCTGGATCAAAGTTGTCAGACTCTGTAGCACTGAGTGTTTATTTGAATGCATTTGATCCTAAAACAGGGTATGAACTAAGAAATGGATTCCCAAGAGATTTGGCTGAGGCTCAGAAGATGGCACTGAAAATGGAAAACAATAGGAAGGTTGCTGGTATAATCAGTAAAAGGGACAATCCTAAGGTTCCTCAGCAAAGTAGCAATTATCAATACAGACAGGAGAATACTTACAGAAATGAGAGGCCGAGGTTGCATGGCATGCCTTATAAAATAGACTTGAAGGACGAAAAACCCATAACAGTTAGGCCTGGAAACAAGGAGGCTCTTGATCCATTGACAGAGAGGGGAACCTATATGGTAAGTAACAATTACTTCTGTGAATCTTGTGATAAGCCACATTCCCCAGATTATTGTGTTGTAGCCCAAAGAATGCAAGAAGAGGGAATGTTGATGGGAGAAAGTGGAGAAGATCACACAGTATATTTGACTTCAAATACTTTTCACCATGTTGAGGAAGATGAAGGTGCAAGGCATTTCTCTTGCATAACAGATTGTCATAGGGAAAGTAGTGCATGTTGTGAGGAATCCAGTGAATATTCAGATTCTAATGATGAACCTGAGGATTTTGATCTGCAGTTAGGGGATTATTCGACCTCTTATGAAGATTAGGATGAAGAGGCAATGGGGAATATTGATCCATCTGATAGTAGGTATACAATACCTCTAGCTGTAGTTGAAAGCTATGAAGACACATTTGATGAGAAAGAGGTTTGTACATCTGAAAATAGTTTCCAAAAATTTTCAAACCCATTGTATGATGAAGAGTTAAAAGAGGATCAGATGATATTTTGCAAAGGTATGTCCAAGAATGGACTTCAAGTATTTTCAAATCCACTTTATAAAAGAGAGGAGCTAATTTCAGACAAGCAAAATGATGGAATAAATGACTGCGTTGATAATGTTTCTGATTTCTCATTCTCTGATGGTCTTGGATTTCTTTTTTATGATGACAAAAGTGAAAAATATGACTGTAGTGATGAAAATGTTGAGACTTGTTCACTCGGTAGTGAGCAAATTTCAGATTTGTTAACTCCTAAATACCAGGGATGTGCACATGAAGGTGATCCTGAGGTTTCGTTGTCCAACTTACATTTTTTTTACAGTGAAAGATCTTTGTGTAAAGATTCTTATGACTCCCTGTGCATTTCTTGGAATGATGGTGAAACCTTTGGTGTTGATCAAAAGTATGTTTCCATTCAGGATGAGGTATGTGATTTTGATATTTCTAATTCATGTGAAGAAGATGTTTATTTGCATGCCGAGGATGATAGAGTTCCAGCTTTGATTGGTTCACATATGCTTGATATTGAAGATGTGAGTCATATCCAAGTATTGTCCCCAAATGGTATTACTGAAGTGGTGCAAAAGGTTTCAGATTTGTTTATTTCAGACAATGTTGGTCTGACAGATTTTTTTGATTCTCAAAAGAAACACTTTAATGGTCAATTTTCAATACAGTTGAGAGAGTGTTTCATAGTACACAACAGTGAGAAAGATAATGAGTAATTTTGCATTGAATATGTATATATTTTGTATGTTGGAGATAACAAAGATTTTTCTGATGATGAAGAATATAAATTGCAAAATGATGTAGGGAATTTGGGCCAAGCTGAGCATAATGATTCTCTAAAAACTTTCAGTGACAGGGAAGATTGCATGAATGTCTTCAAGAAGAATCTGATGAGCTCAGGACAAAACCAGGTATTTGATAGGGGAAAGTGTGGTTTGAGTTTCAGATCGTAACAGCTCAGAATAGGTGAAGTTGAAAAATAGAGGATTTAGGGTTGCCAGTGCATGGACAACTCTTAATGGTCCTCTTTAAAATTATTTTCCATGCACAGTAGTTTAGGGTTTTGTCCATCTCCATTTTGCTCGTTGCTTGTCATCTTGTGTCTGGTTTGCTCACCCAAAGATCTGGATCCTTGCAATGATCTCACTATCATTCATCCCCAGACGGAGCCACTGTTGGAACTGTAAAAATCTGATGTTTTTACATATCAATTTTATTCATATTTTTCCAAATAGGTCCCACCACGAGTACATTTTTCTTGCATTTTTCCCATGTAGCCCCACAAAATCCATCGGGTCATGCATTTTCCATATTGCAGTTCCTATCAGCATAGGTTCATGGCTGTCTCCCCGACCCATGTTTTTTTTGTGCTAACATTTGTATGCTTTAGGTCTTTCGGCAAGACTTCTTTGATGTCTCAGCGATCACAGGTCATGTGCATTCACCTTTCGGTGAGACTTTTTCATTCTTTCGGTGACCAAGGAGGAACCTATCGGCAGGAGTTTGGTCATCGGGGTAGTGTCTTATCAAATTCAATATGTCTCCTCGACTAATGCATGGAGAAGCTCATCGGTGAGAGCAAGGCGGTATCGGCATTATGTCTGATGCCAATAGAGAAAAACTACACCACAACAAAGAAAGAATTCTTGGTTGTAGTGCACACCATCAAGAAATTTAGGCATTATATCATAGAATACAAAGTTACAGTGCACACAGACCATGCAACCATCAAGTATCTCATGAATAAATCAGTGGTAAATGCAAGGATAATCAGGTGGTTACTCCTCTAGGATTTCAATGTGACAATTGTTGACAAACTAGGGAAGTCCAATGTAGTCGCAAACATATTATCCTAGATAAAACATGATGGCGACTGTGCTCTAGTATAGGAAATATTCCCAGATGAAAATATGTTTGCCATCTCCACTAAAACTCATTGGTTTGTCGATATTGCAAATTACTTAGCCACCACAAAATCACCACCTCACTCTTCGTCAAAACAGAAGAAATGCCTCATAAGAGAGAGTACCCCTTTTAAATGGATTAATGGAATTTTGTTTCGATGTGGACCCGATATGGTTTTGCGATGGTGTGTTAGGGCATATGAGACCTATAGTATCCTGAGGGCCTATCATGATGACCCTTCTGAGGGGCATTATTCTACTAAAAGGATAACTCACAAGATTCTGAGAGTAGGATACTATTGGCCTTCAATTCATAAGGACATCAAGAAGTATGTTCACAGGTGTGATGAATGCCAAAGGGTAGGAAGACCAACCGCATCCAATGAAATTCCCCTACAAACTCAGGTAGTTCTTAAACCATTTGAAAAAATGGGGATTGGATTTCATTGGTCCCATAGAACCTCCTTTGCAAGAGAAATAGTATATTCTAGTCTATACTGACTACATGACTAAGTGGGCAGAAGTGCAAGCATTACACATTGCTAGGGAAGAGCAGGTAGCTAAATTTCTTTATAATAGAATCTTTCTAAGATTTGGGGCTCCAAGAACAATTGTTATAGACCAAGGCCCTCATTTTATGTCTAAAGTCATGTTGGCATTCATAGATCACTTCCAAGTAAGTCACAAGAAGTCCTCACCCTACCCCCTTCAGGAAAATGGTCAAGTCAAGGTCACTAATAGGGAGCTGGAAAATATTTTAACAAAAACGGTCTCTTCAGGAAGGAAAGATTGAGCTAGGAAACTACCGGAAGCTATCTGGGCCTTCAACACGACTTGGAAGTCAACCACTGGTTATAGCCCCTATGAGTTAGTCTTTGGGAAGAAGCCCCTCTTTCCAATCGAGTTTGAGCTCCAAACCCTTAGGACGGCTATGGAATTGGGCATGGATCTTAAATGAGCTCAAGTTGAGAGAGTCTTATAGCTTAGTGAACTAGACGAACTCCGTCAAGACACCATCCATCAAATTGAACTAGTCCAACAACAACATAAGGTCTGACATGAAAAGCATATCAAAGAAAAATAATTCCATACCGAGCATTGGGAATTATTGTTTGATTCCAAATACAAGAATCATTAAGGGAAACTCAAGGCACACTGGCTTGGACCATATGAGATTTATGAAGTGTTTTCTAATAGTTTGGTCTAGTTAAAACCAATTGATGGTGACACCCAAACTATTTTGGTTAATGGGAATCGATTACACATCTTCCATAAACCTATTAACAAAGAGGAGTTTACAAAAATGGTAGAAATGCAGGGAGAAATCCACTACATTGACTCTACTGTGGCGGGGTCAATATAGTTGTTAAATAAACAATAATAATAATAATAAAATCATTTCATTTCTGAAATTTCTTCAATTTCTTCATCAATCCACCATTTGGACTTGGCTAAAGTTTTGTTTATATTTTGCAATACTTCATCTTTTGGAAAACCCAATTCCAGTGCACCCTGCTACGATGCTCCGGAATTTGTTAGCTCAACTATTGTGATGCTCCAAAATTGTTGTTGCAATGTTCTGGAATCTACACAACAAATTGGTTCCACATCTCATCCTGATCCTACATTCTAACGCATCACTCAATGGTCATTTGGAAAGTCAAGGACAAAATATCACAATTTTCTTCCTTCTAGCCGCATCTTTTCAGCGATGCTCTAGAATTCTATTGTTTCTCTTCTAGTTGCATCTTTTCAGAGATGCTCTGGAATTCTGATGTTTCTCTTTTAGCTACATCTTTTCAGCGATGCTCCGGAATTCTAATGTTTCTCTTCTAGCTGCATCTTTTTAGCGATGCTCCAGAATTCTGCTTGGATGCTCCATAAATTTTGGTTGCTACTCTAGTTGCATCTTTTGACAATGCTCCATAAATTTTGGTTGTTGCTCCGGCTACATATTTTGATGATGCTCCAGAAATTTTGGCTGCTACTCCTACTACATTTGTCAACGATGCTTCAGAATCCTTAATCTAGTTACTCTGTTCTGATGACATCATTCTATAATTCTGGTACTCTCTTCTTCTCTTCTTTAGTCGCATTTCTCAATAATGCTTTGGATTTTTGTGTACATTTTATCCTTCTAGTTTTTTTAAAAAAAATTCTAAGCTTCGCGCATGCCCATTCTTCAATGTCACTTCGAGATCTGTCCCTTTATGATTATTTTGCCACATCACATCAAATCTTTCCATAATAAATAAGATTATTATGACACCTTTTTGCATTAATAATAATTTTTTCCATCACTTCAACCATCCCATCCATGCCATCATTATTCACCACCACCCTCGCCAACTATGGGCCTATCCAATTACGAGTATGTGCAGGATCATGACGGGCCAAAAAGTGACGATATGATGGGTATGTGTAGCGTATGTGGCTGATGAATTTTTTTTACCCAAAATTGATGAAATGAAAAGGGTTTTTAAAGAAGATTCTTAGCTTTCCACCAATATAAATTATGCTTTACTTTGAATTAAATAAATAAATATTATTCATTTTCTATTTGAATTACGAATAAAGTCCTCATTGATAGGCTGATTGAAAAAACTATAGCTTTCAAATGTTATCACATTTTTGAATCCAAAACATGTGTCACATTCTATGCTTCATACTATAGGATTAAAAACAATTGAATTTCATGAAGTTTTGACCAATTTAAGCTGGTCAAACATACAAGTTTTATATTTTTAAAAGTTGTAATAAAAATTCATAATTAATTATTTACTTGGAAAAAATTACAAAAATATGCATCACATCTAGACATGAGTCCTCCACTTATATCTAAAATCTTATAAAAATAATTATTATTTTATTGTGGTTAGGGTGGTCGGACATACACCTACTTCTTATTTTTTTCCGAAATTTAAGTACTACTACATTGAAATTTCAAATTTTCACCAAATAGATTTTTTTTTTAAATAAACCTAGCAGTTTAGAAACTACATTCAATTTGCTACAAATTCTATTCTTACATATTTTTTAAATAATATAGATAACTTATTCAAATTTTTACGTCAAGTTTCCTAACTCTGATTTTTTTGAATTTTTCGCCACTTAAGGGTCTGTTTTTTCCATGATGATCCTGCACATACCCTTATGTGAGCACAAGTAAGTGAAATTTGATCTAATGACAAGACCTAAGGTATGTGCGAAATTATTTGTTAAAAGGGTTAGTATTTATTTTGAGTAAAGGTTAATTAATTGGCATGATTTGGTCCCCTTGCAACTTTGAAACTTGTGCCCTTTACACGACTAGTAAGAGTACAATAGCAGTTGTAATTCCCCATGAAAGGATGTCATCATTATGCACTAAGGTGACAAGCAAGCTAGTAATTAATTCTTTCCTCATCGATTATATCGACGTTAAACTCTTTTCCATCTGTAATTCAGTGAATCAAGCATTCCATAGTTTTGTAAAATTTCACCGAGGAACAAAGGAAATGGGAGGCACTAAAAAAAATTATGAGCCAACTTCTATAGTGCCATTGTTGAAATTAAGCAATATAGTAGCTTTATTCCAAAGGGTTGGATGGCTGGACTTCATGAAGAAATTTGAAGGGAACATAGAGTAGCTGATGAAGGAATTTGTTGAGAATTTTGCAAATGAAAAGACTGTGGTGCACGGAAAACCATTCTAGGTAGTACGAAATTCCTTGCTCGTCTTTCTAGCCTTGAGAATAAAGGAATTCATTTAAATGAAAATACCAATGTCCCTTATCAAAATTTAATATAATTGTTCCATAGGGAAGGGGAACCCTAGCCTATAATAACTGTAAACACCAAGGGGAAAAATAAGGGAATTCATAGAATGTCTATTCCAGAACCCTGGAGGTCTATCGCCACTTGGATTATCAAATATTTCACTTGTGAGGGACAAATGACTACAATAGTAGGACCCCCTTTCTGCCTGCTGACTCATTTATGCCACGACATTGAGGACCCTACTCTTAGGGTAAATTTACCAGATTTTCTCTACCATTCAGTCACATCTATGATAGAAAAATATAAAATCGGGATGGGGCCCCTTAAACATCATGGTCTGAGATAGTTAATATGTAAATACCATTTCCTCCATAAGCCAGAGAAAAAGTGGCAAATTTTTCTTTGAAAATTTAAGAATGAAGAGTTAGGGAGGCCAGTTGAGGAAGGAGAATCCTTTAAACAAAAGGAACAGTCTGTAGAGGAACCCTCCTTGGAGGCATTGGGCACCCTTGAATCCCAATGTACCTCCACGTCTCCCAACGGTGATGCGTTAGAAACCTTTCTAGATGAATTACAAACCCCAGGACAGGAAGGGGAGGTGGGAATTGTACATTCTGAAGAAGAGGAGGAACCCCCTTGGAAGAAGAAACAAAGTAAAATTGTTTTTTCAAAAAACTCCTCCTCTACGAAGGAGTAAACAGTTATCTTCAAGGGCCAGTGTAGTCGAACCCCAAGATATAGGCAATAGCTAAAAAAGGAAAAAGGCCAAGACTCTAATAAAGGTGGTGGAAATTGATAGCCCACCTGACAATGAGGAAATAGATGAAGTAGAAGAGCAATGGGATGAACTTCCCAGGGAAAAGAACAAAGAAACCCTATCGCCTGAAGAATAGGAAAGGGAAAGAATACAATCACCACACTCAGAAAAGAATGAAGATGAACTTGTGGGAGGATTATCTCCTTTTCTTAATAGATTGGGAACAATACCTAAATTTGTGGAAGAAGAATCTCATGCAACTCCTCATGCATCCTTCTCTATGGATGCTGATGAAGAAGAAGACATACCTCATATCAATGAAGAAATTTTGTGTTGCTTCTTACTTGTAGAAAGTGAAGAAGGAAGTATGCTTCATACAAAGAATATTGAAGGAATAGAGGAAATGCTTCCTAAGAATACTAAGGCAGGAAATGCACCCCATGTTGATGAAAAAGAAGAAGTGCCTTACTCATCCCTTCCTGAGAACACCAAAGAGGAAAATGTGCCTCATCCTAATGAATAAATTCCTCATGTATCCTTCTCGGTGGGGTGAAGCCACAATAGTGGTTTACAATTCAAGTGAGGAAGGAAAACTCACAAAAAATGAATACATGGCAAAAAAACCTGATTTTAGGGGCTCGTACAAACCTATTGGTTCAACCGAACCCAAAAGGAGTTTGCTCGAACCAAGGTTTGAGTGAACCCTTTTAATTCTTTCCCGCCTAAAAACCCAGCAAAATCCCTTATGGAAGGGTGGTTCGCTCGAACCCCCCTTATTCCTCATCCCCTCCCTGAGAAACAAAAAAACCTAAATTTTGGCACTTTAGAGCTTGGGTTGAGGATGAAAATGGAGGAAACTTCACAAATACAACTGGAATTAGATAGTCCTCAGAACGAGCTATCCAACAAATATAATTTTAATATTTTTTGGTTTTATTATGTATCTATTTTTTTAGTTTTATTAAACATAGGTTTTTCATCGAAAATGAAGGTCTTTGTTCTGCACATGTAGAAAAATAGCAAATTATCAAAAAAAAAAATATGAGTGCACCAAATATTGAAGTCCTTGATCCAACAAAAAAAAAATTGAATTTTGATATATACAAAAAAGTTACCGTTATCAAGCACTATGTCGAATTGTAATTGGTTTGACTTTGAAACTTGATTAAAGAAAAATATTCAATAAAAACTATCTAACCAAGTGGAAGCACTATATATCGAACTTACAAATCTAAATTTGAAAGAATTAGAATTTTATCCTTCATGGAAAAAAATTTATGCGTCATACAGTGTGCGTCACTTTTTAAAAATGTTGTTTTCTGAAAAAAACCAGTTTTCGTGGGAGATGGAAAAAGAAGTGCAATATGATTCCAAAAAAATTGAAAAAAATATTTTTAGAATCTAAAGACAAAATGTGACGAGACTCTAGTTTGCATCATCTTCAAATTCCTCACGGTTTAGCTACTATAGGTGCTCAAATGTGAAGATTTAGTTAAAAATAATAATTTTAGTGTTTAGTTTAGCCAAAAATTGTAAACCACTATTGTGGGATCACCCGGTGGACAGAGGGGATCATGTAGGATTCAGTCAAAGAGATAAGGAATTATAGTATTTAAAGGCATAAATTGAAGGGTTGAAAACCAAGTTACAGGATGACAAAGCAAAAATCAATCAGCAACAAGAATAAATTGAAGTGCAAACTGCCATTATACATAAAAGAGACCAAGAAATTGCCAAATTGACTACACAAATGGAAGAGAAAAAAAAGCTTATTGAGCAGCTATAGTTCCAAATCCAACACTGGAATCAATAGGGTAAGCAGAATCAGGATGCTTTGTGTGAAAAAGAAAAATGTATTCAAGATTTGAAAAAAAAATTATGCAATTGTTCAGTGCTTTTGAAGAAGAAAAGAATCGACGGGAAATTGAGTTAAATGCCTCTGTGAGTAAAATTGTGGAGCTAGAACAAAGTTTGCAGGAGAGTGATACTCAACCAGTCATGGAATCAAAGGGGACACAAACAAAACCCATTGTTATAGAATGGTTCTAGGTACGTATTCCCCCAATGCTAATGAAATGGATCGAGCACTGTTACCTCTTGAAGGATGTGGAATTTGGAAATTATAGGCTAAAGAGGGAATTAGTCATGCTAAAAGAATCTTTCCATCAGGCATATAGGGGTAAGTAGGATGCCTATGAAATTGGTGAATTTCTATTAGCCTGTAGAAGACCATCTAGGCTATACTCCATGTTTCTCAATGAGCAGCTTTTAAGATGGAAGTTGCAAAGAATTCGCTAGAACTAGCCTCATGACCCTAATATCAACGAATTTGTAAAAGTATTTGTTGAGTCACTCCCTAAACAATAGAATATGATGTGTGAGTTCTTTGTTCACAATTTTCTCATAGAAAAGTATACAAATTTCTTTATTAAATTTTTTGTAGGGGAAGTGGAATTAAGATCATTCTTGTCCACTATGAAAAATCAACTTCACAAGCAAGATAGATCCAGAGAGTATTCTCAAGAAGAAAATACTATAGGGTTGTAGATGAGATACCCTCATAGGAAGCCTCTCTCTTTCAAGAAACACTTTTTGGGTGTCAAAAGTAAACAGGAAGTATAGGTCAAATACAATAACAATCTTAGGTTGTGTCATGATCACTTTCAAGAACAGGGGCCACAATTAATAGGACCAGCATGGCAGGCATGTGAAGAGAGGTATATCCCTCTTCCTATGCATCTCAAGAAGAGGGAAATAATTTCACTTCTTAATATTAGATGGTCCTACGGAAGAGCAATAGCTTTCACAAAAATTATGGAGGAATTAAAGATCAACTAGATTGGTATGAGGTACAGACCTCCCTTGCTTCTTTCACCGCCACCTTTAGTGTACACCAACCTGGACCAAAGTGAGGACAATTTTGCTAGGTGGAGAAAAAGGGTCACTTTTCATCAAGGATTCTTGAGGAATCCAAATATATTAGACATAGAGGCAGATGATGTGCATGATCTTAGTGTTAAGTATGAGGAAATGAATAGAAGGAATGATGGGCAAGGGACACACTAGAGAGCAAGAGGACCTGCTCAGACTTAGGAAGGGGAGGAAATGATGAGGTAAAAATAACCTCATCAATATAATGGGCTCAATATGTAAATATAAACCCTTCAACCTTAATAACCTTGTCAATTGATTACTTATAGGAAAAGTAATTGCTCTTCTTTTTATGAATAAGCGTACAAGCTTTATTTCTTGGAGTTGATCGAATTAAAATAACTTATGCCAATTTAATGGTTTAGTCTTGAGTATTTCACAAGTCAATTCCACTTCCAATCATCACTCCAGTCAAAAGGGAAAAGGAGTATGGATCTTCATACTTTTGAAAATGAGTGAGTGGGCGTCAGAATTCCAGGAGCACACATTTTGGCCGAGTCTTTATAATTCTGTTATCTTTCAGTTTCAAAAAAAATTATGGCTCATACAAGCCTCTTTAATATTATATATCATGGGCGTTAAATTCCTTCTGCTATTGGAAATCTGTTAAAAAAGACTTTATCGGCTGGAAAATAGGATATTTTTTAGTCATTTTTCATATAAATATGTAACTGTTACACATAATGAATAACAAGAGAGAAGAAGATTATCATTATGCTGCCAATTTGTCTTTGAGTAACCACCATATGAATGAGTTTTCCCACCATTCTTTAAATCATTGTGTAATATGGATGCATCTGTGGAATGAAGTAACAGAGAGATTTTTCCAATGCATGTGATCTGAAGTAGTTGTAGTCTCACCCGAGAGTTGGCCACTCAAGGGTTATAGATAGATCTAGATAGATAAGTATTTTGTTTCCTATTCTGTATTTTCTTTTAGTCGATAATAGTTGAGTTTGTATTTCATTTTCATGAGTATATGTTATACTGTTAGTGTCAAGCTTGTAGGTTGTAACTGAGTCCGTAGTTTCTGAGCTTAACATTTGAATGTCTGAAGCACCTTTCTTTAGTTGATTTTGATTAATGGTTTTATGATTAGTAGTTAGCTTGTTATCTTTTTCATTAGATAGATGTTTCCTAATTTCTTTATATGCTTTACTTCTTCAGCAATTTATGCATTCTTTAGATTAATCATTTTCATGCTTTCTAGTTTAATGGTGATGCTTTTTAGATTCTTAGTTTTCTATTTTCTGATTTGAGTTATCTTCTTGCTTTCTAGATAGATGATTTATTTCTTTTAAGATTAGAGGCCCCTTACCTTAGAACTTCTATTCAGTTGGATAGTGCTTAAGAGAGAATTTGAGATGTCCTCTATTGCATACAACCATTGGGCACTGCTCAGTTGATATATTATTCACTGAAGTGCTAGGACCTAAAGACAACCTATCAGAAACCTTAAGGGATATTTTGGAAAGTGGTGTTAGATCCTAAAGTGAGTCTCAATTGATGTTGAGTTGGCCTTTGTACGGCCTTCTCTGAAATATATCTCCAAAAGTTGAATCTTGAGGGCTACAAGCCTTAAGGAGAGTGTTTGAGTCAAGTTGAGAGAATAGTGTTGCAAGGGTTGTTTTCTTGATTGATTCTGGTCATTTTGAGTTGGATAGAGAGTCTTAACCACCTTGCTTACATCAGGTGGTATCAAAGCTCAGTTATTAGATCTCTTGTTGGTGATTTGGTTGGATTTTGTAGGTTCGAAGATGAAGAGGAAATACTATCAAGATGCCTTCTAAAGGAAGCGTAGTTGCAAGAAAGATGGATGAGTAGGCTAAAGAAATAGAAGCCTTGAAAAGAGAGATGGCTGCATTGAAATCTAAAATTGGAGTGGATATGGATGAGTGTGATACCGAAGAAGAAGAGACTTCTAATGAAGAAGAAGAGATGGATCCAGGGGAAGTGAGAATGATGAAGTTTTTGAAGGATGTGAAGAGTGGTGGACAAAGAAAAATGGATGTGCCTATGTATGGAGGAAAGCTAGATGGGGATGAGCCCTTGGATTGGATATGATCGATGGAGAATTACTTTGAGAGTGAGGAGATTGATGAAGAACACAAAGCGAAGAAGGCCAAAACCAAATTGAAAGAACATGCTTTGTTGTGGTGGAAATTTGTTCAAGATAAAAGGCAAAGAAAGGGAAAGAACAAGATCACTTCATGGGAAATAATGAAGGAAAAACTAAAAGGTAAGTTCCTTCCTTGTGATTATAATGTTCAATTACTTAAAAAACTACAAAATCTTAGGCAAAAAGAACAAAATGTGTAAGCATACACTGAGGAATTTTATAGGCTAAGTATAAGAAGAATGCATGAGGAGGATGAGGAAGAAAGAGTAGCTATATATCTCAATGGCCTAAGGTATAACATTCAAGATTAAATCAGTTTGATGGCACCAAAAATAGTGGAACAATGTTTTCAAATGGAAATAAGAGCAAAAGAAAAACTCAAGAGGAGACAAGAGAAGGAAACAAGAGGAAGAGGCAATACTTATATGGGAAGAGGTACATTTTCAACACCAAGATAGTCCAAAGAAGATCTTGAAGATGTTGATAAGAGTAAATAAAAAGCACCTGAATCAAGAGGTGGATGGAGAGGTGGAAGAACAAGCTTTAGGCAAGGAAGAAATTATATTTAGTTTGGAGGCAGGTGTTATAAGTGTGATGAGTTTGGCCACCCTTTCTTCAAGTATCCAAAGAGGATTGGAACCACATCAAGTGGAGGAGAAAGGAAACCTGATAGGAGATTCCAAATTGTTTATGAAGATGAATCTAAAAGTTCAGACTCCAATACACTTCATGCTACTCCTAAAGTAAGTGAGATGTTGATGATGAGAAGACAAACATTGAATACATCCATGGAGAGAGAAAATTCAAAGAAGAGCCTTGTTTAGGACAGCTTGTAGATGTAAAAATAAGGTATGTAAAGTGATTGTTGATTCTGGATGCACTAACAACATGGTATCTAGTGATATGGTGGAAAAATTACATTTGGAAAGGGTACCTAGAGAGAATCCTTATAAAGTGTCTTGGGTTAGTGAAAATAAAACCATTTTGGTGAGTGAACAAGCTACTTTTGAATTTCAAATTGGTCAGTACAAGGATAAATTTGTTTGTGACATTTTTCCTATGAGTTGTTGCCATGTTTTACTAGGTAGGCCTTGGAATTTTGATGGGTCAGCTATGTATAATGGAAGGAAAAACACTTATACCATAGAAAAGGATGGAAGATTCTTCATACTGACTCCACTGGTTGAATAGGAAAGAGAGAAAGGTGAGATCATCATGATAGGGAGAAAGGAATATGTGAGCAATAAGGAAGGTGAGAGCATGAGGATTGCTGCTAAGTCATAGTTTGATACTATTGGAACAGTGAATAGGAAGGATAAAGGTAATGTGCAAATAGAGATGAAGAAGAATGATTTTGTGTGGAAAAGAAAAGAAGGTGGAATGATGTATCAAGTTGGTGTAGACAAGAGTGAATGTGGAAGGTTTGTAGAAAGGCAAGAAGACAACGAAGGCATATTGATAGGGGCAGTCATGTGCCCTATGGTGATAAAACATGTGAAAATTTAGTCTAGTGATGTTGAAACAGAATTTTGTGGGATTGGTAAGGCAGTGAATAAGCGGATAGTGGATTGTGATGTTGATAGGATAGTGGAAAATGAATGTGCAGGTTTGATAGAGACCATAAAATGTATTGGTACAAACTTTTGTAAGGCTAACAAAGGAAAAAATGAAGAGAGGAAGGGTAGTAAGCAGGGAAATATGCATGAAGAATAGAGGGAGGTGATGGAATTTGATGAAAGCTTGTTATAGGTGTAAGGAGGAATGTGACATCAGAATTTGGTGAAGGAAAATATGAAAGACACCCCACAGTACTGTATGACAGTGAGAAGCATGAATCAAGAGAAGTCAAGGTCAAGGATGACAAGGATAGTGAAGAATCAAGGAAAAAGGAACCTATTGAAGACAAACATGGAGTTCAAAGATGTGAAAGGCACAAAGGAAGTGAAGTTGCATCAAAATTTTCAAGAGACTTGGAAAACTTTAAAGTTGGGGTGTATGGTGCAGGAGCACCATTAAACATTTTTTGTCAATTTAAGATGCTACTAAGTAAGCTTTAGGATTTGGTATGGTTTTGTCTAAATAAGGTCATTAAGACCATTCTTCAATGTAATTAGTCATATTTGAGGGATATTAGGTGATTAGGGAGTCAATTGCGTTGATAGAGCAAAATTGCAATTTGTTGTAAATGTTGTCAAACACAATAAGTTACAAAATTGCATTTTAGTGGAAGTTGAAGAGTCTAGTATTTTAAAAGAAAGTTATGGGAATTATAAAATTTTGATTTGAATGGAAAATGTATAAAAGGACTCTCCAAGGCTTGAAAAATATTGGTGGTTGTTGTATTGAAGAATTCCAAATATAATACAATGCTTTTCTACAATTTTTTTGTGTTTTCTGAACTTTCCTAGTTTTGTATGGCCTGCACAGTCTTAGTCATGCATTGAAATTTATTGTATTTTGTAGAGGAATGTTCTAATTCTCATTTGAATCAAGTTTGAGGGTTTTTCATCAGGATTTGTTGGAGATCTTTGTAATTTTCTTAAATCTACTTGTTAAAGGCCAGTGTCGAGTTTTGAATGAAGTTAAATGATGATTTAGCCAATCCACCTATTATCAGAACCTATAACTCAGTCGATTGACATTTTTTGTGGTAGGATGGGTATTTTTATGGTTCAAGAGGCAAAGGAGTCAAGTTGTTCAATTTGGGAGGATGCCCTATTGCTGAACAATGCATTTTTCCATGTGAAAATGGTGGGTTAAAGTAGGGTTTTGGAAAATTGTTGAGGGAACAGTATATGTAAGGGTTGATTAACCTTGTGCAGGGTATTTGTGGCCTGTTGGATGTGTTGGTTGAGTCTGGTAAGCCTAGGAGTTGTGAGTTTCAATAAACCCTTGGTAGTTTGCATGCAAGGTGAGGGTTTCATGGAACAGTGACTTAGAGGTCATAAACCTGAGAAATAATGGTGAAATATGTTGTTTTGATACACAAGTAAAGATTTTCCATTGAGTTTGGGTGGATACTTGGTGATTTGGAGGTACCTTCTTTATAAAAGAGGGCTAATTGGTAGTTTTAGGATAGGTACAGTCAATTGGTTTGCAAGATTTTCCCAAAGAAACCTTAAGGGATCTTTTGGAAAGTGGTGTTAGATCATGAAGTGAGTCTTAATTTATATTGAGTTGGCCTCTATATGGTCTTCTCTAAAATATATCTCCAAAAGTTGAATCTTGAGGGCTACAAGCCTTAAGGAGAGTGTTTGAGTCAAGTTGAGAGAATAGTGTTGCAAGGGTTGTTTTCTTGATTGAGTCTAGTTATTTTGAGTTGGATAGAGAGTCTTAACCACCTTTCTTACATCAATATTCCTCAAAAGGGAATATTCTCATGGAATATTCCTTCCCCTTTGCACATTAAAATTTGGTTTTAATTAACTAAATGCTAATTTTCCTCCAAAAAAGGAATATTCCCATGGAATATTCTTTCCCTCTTCACTCATTTGAAAAAAGGATTATTCTTCCTTGTAACAAACTTTCAAAAAACTTCTTGCGCAAGTTTTGAAAGTATATTTGTTTGGATGAATGTAAGCCCTTGATTAAATATCATCTTGAATCCTTAACCCTTGATGGGAATCCATGATCCATGCCTTGATTTTCCTTCCATCTTGACCATTTATTGACTCTTTCAATCTTGACCACCAACTTCATTTTGCCTATTATATGAATAGAGATTGCATCTATTGAATAGGGATCCACCTTTTCAGAGCAAACTCATGATGTTGAAAATAGCATCCATTTGCACTCACATTTTATGTTTTAAAAGAGTTTTAGGTTATTTTACATGCATTTTTAGCTTAGCTTCCATGGTAACTTAGGTGCATCCATTTAGCATATTTTGAAATAGGGTTTTAATCTTTCAAATCTTGAATACATTTACAATAGCTTTGCATACACCCACAACAATCATCATAGAATTTATCATGTTAAAATAGCTTTCATCATTTTTTGCAACACATCTTTCATCAGTTTCATCAGTTTTCCTCAATAAAACTGATTGAAACAAGCTCATTTTCCAAGGGATTGGGAAAGGGTCACCATTCCACATAAATACGACACCACTCCCCCAATAGGATAAGTTTCAATGTCTTAGAGTAGATGTGTGTTAAGCTTTTGTGTTTTAATATGTTAGTTTAATGACTTCAACTTTGTTTACATTAAATGATCTTATTGGATTGATGCTTAGTGGCTTAAGTATGCTTTGTATCCTTATGGATCAAGTGTAGTTAACTCATACAATGTCATTGGTCACATTTTTACACTAGAAGGAGAGTTGAACTAATCAATCTGACAAATTCCTCTTCAGATTTCCATTTTGCTTGTGTTTGCATATTCAACGACTCTATTGAAGATTCACCTATCCATCTTGGACGCGTCGCCATACTGTGATGAACCTTAGTTCAAATTCAGTGACACCCAATTGATTTAACAACACAATTAAATTTTGTCACCGCACTTTTAAATAGAGACACTAGACTCATTTTTTATCGCAGCATGAATTTTAATTTAGTGACGCATTTGATCTGGTGACACTATTGATGTCACTGTCTACTATAGATCGACACATCCAATTTTTCAATACAGTGAAGCACTTTCAATATAGCGATGCATTTGATGAAAATACAATGACAAAATTTATTTTAGTGTCACTATTTACTGGTAAACAAAACTAAACTTGAATTTTGACATGTGTTTTAATTTTTTGATTTCATCTAATTGCTAACATGTCACTAACTTCTTGATTTTTTAGGCTAACTAGTTTTGCGGGTTTGGACAATAAAATTTGAAGTGAAGGAGCATATTTTCATTTGATTATAATTGTAAACAAGTGTTTTGAGACTTATGGGGAAATTACAACCCATTTATGATGCTTTATTTCATGTTTTAGGACCAAACTAGATTTCCTTTAGGTTTAAAAGGAACGTTCAAAATTGGTTCAAACTAAACCCTCACATCCTCATTTTGCAATGTTGGTTTAAAATTGAAAAAAACAATCTACATACTTCATTTGGTGATTAAAACAAATTCATTATGCTTGTGAAGCTTAAAATGAACATGTGTTTGATTTGTTGGTGTATGCTTGTTGTGTGTATCATCTCCCCTTGTGATTTGTGTGATCTTGGGTGAAGAGAAACAAACAAGTATACTTTTCTTCTTCAAAGCGCCTATCCTCTCCCCTTGTTCCTTTTGGAAATCTTGGGTGAAGAAAAGCATTTTACACTTCAAACATGTGTTACCTTTAGAGGGCCTTCCTCCCAACTTGTGAGAGGGAATGACCCAAGCGGTGATTTCATTTCAGTCCGCTGATAAATAATTAGTTGTGACTAAAGTTATTAACTAGCTAGTGTTGTTGTCCTATACTGACGAATGTATCCCTTAGTATCCTTGTGATGCGTTAAAACCCTTAGATATTTCTAAGGGATGTAAGGCCTCTTAATTGAGTGAATCACCAGATGTATAACACTAGTTTATCCCGAAAGTCCGAATTAAGAACCATGTTTGTAGTGGCTCACCATTTCTTTCAAAGTGTATTTTGAAGTAGTGCATTGGAGGCGCACCACTCCCAGAAGTTACTTACCATGTCTAGTTTTTGGTTGAGGCAATAAAGTAAATGGGGAAGGGAGTCCTTTGCTTAGCATGTCAAGATGGTACATTTCCTTGACATAGCCTATTTTTCCATTCTATCTTCACAAATTAATCATCTCTTAGGGGATGATGGTAAGCCTACTAAGAAATATGGATCTAAACTAGGATTGTTCATGTTTGTGAGTAATTTTAATACTTTGTGTGGTTCCAAAACACTGCAAACAAACATCAACAATCTTTCTTAAAATTTCAAACCCTTTGGTCTAAGTATGGATACCCTTTGAAAAAACCTTGATATTGATGCTTGTCCTAAGGATTTCTATCCTTAGAGACTTCTAAATATTTTGGCCTACATCTCAATCCATACTTTCCAAAATTAACCTAGGTAACTATGCCCTTAACTTCATTCTTTTCACAAAATGGACTTTTTGAAATAAATGATGTTTTTGAAATAGACATTTAGTTTGAAACTTAAGCAAGACAAGTTTTGTGGTAAAAAGAAAATCATTTAAGAAAGATAAATTGACAAATTGAACCCCACATGACCATTTGGTGTTTGATCGCTTGGATTGAACAACCAAACCTTATGCCCACTATCATACAACCAAACTTTGAACTGATTGAGGGAGAACAAAAAGATATAATTAGTAGTTTGAGAAGCTTCACTTTTGAAACAAAGGAAACACCAAGCTAGTGGAGAAATGTAACAAACATCTTAGATGAACAAGAGAAAAACACTAATATTGTGGCTGGGAGGCCCATATTACCAATTCTTGTGTAGCAATAAATATCCTCTTTTTCATAATCTTGTGCTTCTCTAAATAATCTCTCACAAAATAAAAATCCCCAAGAGAAGGTCTATATTTCATTATTTAAAACTTAGACATCATAGTGCAAAGTATATTTGGAGACATATCCTAAGGAATCATTGCAACCAAGATAGATCAATAAGGAAAAATTTTCTATGCGCTTTCATAGGTGAACCAGATCTACACATTTCACAAGCACTTCTCATTTAAATGATTGAGTTCATAGGGTTTGATCACTTTAGAGGTATAGTGTGTTTCTCACTACCTTGGTCTTGCAAAACAAAGGTTCACTCTAAGTCAACATTGGGTCAAACATTTCATCCATCCTTCATCACATCTCATCCTTCACTTCACCAAACTTTGCAAAATTTTGAATACACCAACACTTTAGACTTAGACATCTATTAACCCAAACCCTGACTTAGCTAATTTTTTATGTGAAATGAATCCTTTTCCATGCATTTAGCTAAGTTAGTTATCATTTTTGGACTAGTTTATCTTGAAGGTCACAATTCTACCTTAAATATTTCCAAGTTCATTAAACATCCTTTATCCAAACATCAAACATCAAATGACTTAGAGAATCCCTTTTACCAAGATTTGAATCAACTAGGGAGTTTAAACATTACAAATTTCAATATAACTCTCCCATAGGTGACCCACAATTTATGGTAAAGAAAAGATCACAACATAAGAGAATCATGGAAAAATCCTAAGTCACATTCACTTCAAGTAATACCAATCATCAAGAATTTGATCCAAGAAGTCATGTTACCTCATCACAACAACCCTCATCCCTATCAGGGCCATATGAGATATAAGACATCATGAACAACCCATTCGGACTTACTAAGGAAGAAATCATGGAGTACAAACAAGAACATCAAGCCTTAGAAAATGTAGCTCCAATTTCCCCATATTTTGTTGTGCAACCCTTGACACAAGGCTTGACTTCATCCACCATTCAAAAAAATATGTTCCTAAGGATAAGTCAAACACAAACTCCTAGTATTGCAGCTAGTCTTGCTAAGGACTTTGGCCACACTCTTCCATTGGAAAGAAACACACTTGTGGGTACCGTAAACACCAATCCTTCTCAAAACACCACTTGGACACCAAGATTTGGTGCTCCCCCTATTCCCAAGAATCCTCTACATCAACATAAAGCACTTACACTTCATGAATCCACAACAACCTCAACATATCAAGGGTACCCCTCTTCATCCATCCCCACAAATACCACAAGTTTTCCCAATGTCACGTAAGGTAGTATGGGCCAAGTATCTCAAATAGACCCAAAAGGGAATGTCAATACCCTTATGCAAAATCATCCTTCAATGCAACATGGGACATCTTCATCCAATCCTCCCATTAATACATCCAACCCATTAGTTATCCAAAACACATCTATCCCATCCATCATCTACCGAAATCAACACAACCCCTTGATCACAAACTCCATCAACCAACGTAATTCATTGGTCACATCCTAAACACAAGGAAATTCCCAAAACATCTATCAAGGGAACCCTTTCAATCAATGGACTCAAGGTCCTAATGTGTCATTGCCATCACAATACCTAATCGTGCCATCATCATCTTTCCCCTCGGTCCATCTCATCATGAAAAATCAAATGGGACCTCAAAATTACATTCCTCCATCCCAATCCACCATCTTACAAGGAATGATAAACCAAGGGAACCCCCAACCTCCCATCAACAACCCATAACCCACGCAAAACATCAACACCTAAAACCTGTCGTAGATGTCCCAACAACTAACCAATCCTACATTACAAGCACATGCCTTAGCTTTACAACAAGCACAATAGGCTTATCAACAAGCCATATAACAACAATAACAAGAAGCCCTAGCAGCACAAAAAGCCCAAAAAGCAACCTTAGCAACACAACAACAACCATCCTTAGCAGCACAACAAGCAACCCTACCAACACAACAACAACAACAAACAACCTTAGCAGAACAACAACATTAAACATCCTTAGAAGCCCAAAAACAAAAACAAAAATGTGCAAGAAGTATCCCTAGTGGCCCAATAGCAATAGCAAGACCAACAACAAGCCTTGTTAGCCCAACATTATGCCCAACAACAACAAGTACTCACACAACAATGACAATAATAGGGTTTATATTATAACCCTCAACAGAACACCATCAATACAAACATGTTAGGGACATATACGACTCCACCACAATCACCTTCACAATATCCCACACCACCATACACACCATACAACACCTCATCATATCAAAATCCCATGTACAATCCATCCGCCATCCCACAATATGCAACTTAAGTTCCTCCATCAAACCCACAAGATGATGTAACATCGCAACTTAAGGCGTTAACACAAGAAATGAAGGATATCCAGATGGGAAAAATGAAGAAGCCCCATACACAAAAAAACCTATTCCCATATCCATTTGACTGAAACATCGCAATGGTGCCATTCCCTCCTAGTTTTGAAGTCCCTAAATTTGATAAATACAAAGGGAGAGGAAGTCATGTGGATGACATTAAAGAGTTTAATGTCATGCATATGGAGGTCACCTACAATGAGTCCTATTTGATGTGCCTCTTTCCACGAAGCTTGGCATTCCTAGCCATAGATTGATTCTCTCAGTTGCCTCCAGGTATCAAAACCTTTCAAGAAATCACTGATAAATGCATAGATCACTTATCCTTTAATCTTTCCATGGATGTAAGCCTAGAAGAGTTATACACTCTCAAACAAAACAAAGGATATTCTTTCACCAATTTCTTACAACGATGGAGGAAAAGGGCTAGTAAGAGAAAGTGGCCAATTCTCAATGAACAAGTAGGGTTTATTATAGCGAATTTCAATCCAAGTCTATCCTTTCACTTGAATATGCAATACAAATTACCACCTATGATGAACTTTTCCCTAGATCCCTTAACATTGAGAGAGCTCTAATATCATAGGTAAATACCCAAGCATACAAAGACAACCACCCATCGACTAGTTCAAATGACAAGCCTCATGTTTGGGCTAAGAACAAGAAATGAAAAATGATGGTGTGGTAGATGCTAAGGTGGTCTAAGTGCTCCTATGCCAAAAAAAAATCAAATAGCTAATGCTCAACCAACCATCTAACAAGCTCCACCATCAAAAAATAATTAGGTCAATAAAACCGAAATGCAACAATGATGAACCCCCAACAAAAACAACTATGTGAAACATAAATACACACAGTTGTTGAAACCTATTGAAACCATCATGAAGAAATTGGTAGATTCAAACTTGATAACTCTTCCCAATTTTGAAAACTACCAAGAACCATAGGATAAACCAACCTAGTACAATGAAAAAGATCTTTGTGGCTTTCACAAAATCAAAGGACACAAAACATCAAATTTTATGAGGCTCAAAAATGTTATCCAAGAGCTTATTGAGAATGGAGACATATCTATTGAGGTACCATCTGACAACCAGGATCTTAATATATACAAGAACCCTATGCCAGATCATAGCAAAGGAAACAACAATGGAAAAGGTAAGGATTACACAAACGTGCAACATGTCTACTTCAATGTACTCGCTTCATGTCATAGTTTCATCACTGTTGTCACCATCAAAGGGCCTAGTCTGGAATGTGGAGTCACCACACAACATAAAAAATTCACCATCCAAGGAGTTCCATCTCAACCTAGGGCACAACCTACTTTTCCAAAATCAAGCCCTAGCAAGTATAGTTTCCTAGATCAACTTAAGAAGACCCCCGCATAGATCTTGATTTTGGAACTATTGAGGCTATCCCCCATATATAGAGACATCTTGGAGAAAGATTTATCTTCATCATTCATCCCTAAGCATATGGATACAAAAAAATTTCAAGCTATGGTAGGGCATATCACTATCCCTCATCTTCTCACCTTCTCAGAACAAGACCTACCATCGCAACCATCTCATAACCATTCTTTACAACTTGAGGTCATTGTTCATAAGAACAAGGTAAAAAGAGTCTTAGTAGATAGAGGTGTGGGTTTGAACATTTGCACCCTTCATTTGATCAAGAAATTGGGTTATTTGGAAGATGTTATTGAGAAAGCAAAAAGTACAACTATTAGAGCATATGATGATCAAGAGCGGGTATCCCAAGGCATCATCACGCTACCCATCCAAATGGGACCTATCATTGCAAAAAATACATGCCAAATGTTAGACCTTTATCTCTCCTACAACATCTTGCTTGGTCGGCCATGGATCCATGCCCTAAAGCTATAGCTTCAACTACCACCAATGTGTAAAGTTTCCTTTTGAGGATAGAGAAGTTACCATCCATAGAGATCCTAAGCCCTATTACAACTGCAAGAACCTTGAGGCCAAGTTTTACAAAATACCCCAAATCCCTAAAAAATGATGAAGGGCCTACATCCTCCTCCTTATTCATTGATCCATCATCCCTTGTGTCTACCTCATAAACAAAAACACCCATTGTGCATAACATTCCTAACATCAAAGTAGTGATCTAGGATTATGGTTGTGGAAACTATAAACTAATGAAGGATACTTTTGTGTTGGGGGAGCTACCTCTTTCTCCCAAATCTCATGAGAAACCCACGCCTATCAACAAAGTGGTTGAAACTATCAAGATGGAAGCTACCACCTTCACCAAGAGGGGGGATTTGAACAAAGAATATGTCAATGAGGAGGACGCCTCTAATCTACTTTATCAAGATGACTGAGCTATGCCCATTCTTCCCATGGCAGACAACAATAAAGGCTTGCAACTAATGAGGGGATGGGGATATAAAAAGAATAAGAAACTAGGACAAAATTACAATGGTTTGCTAGATCCCATCATTCCTAAGAAACGTTCAAAAAATCTTGGCCTAGGATGTACTACTACCAAGGTTACCCTTATTGGAAAAAGGTACTTCTGCTAAATGGGTTGAGGCTTCCTCTTGGTTACCAACATTGCGTGATACTACCCTAGATGATTCCCCCTCGACATTGCTGACCTATTTGAGAATAGCTCTCTCTTCATGATATCCACAACCTCTTTCAACCCAAACAACCAAACCACTAAAATAAGCCTAGTTTAACCCTAACTCATTGACTAGGACCAATGAGGACCACTGATTCTAGATTTATTCAAAAATTATGAAGCAATCTCAGAATTCATGGGACTCCATGCTAACTTACCATGGGAAAATCACAAAGATATTTTTGATATAGAACTAGACACAGAGGCATACTATGGGGAGATGATTCAATCCTTTAGTCACAAAATGGACAACATGCAAATCAAATGCAGATTTTTGAGTGAAAACCACACTATGGCACTCTCTGATCCTAAAATACTAAAAAGAAAGGACACATCTAAGAGTGAAATCCTCTCTAATGCAACCAAGGATAAGGGATTCAATCTCCCCCTTAGTGCAATGCATCCAAGAAAGTCAACACTACTAGCAGAAAAGGAAACCCCAATCAATGTGGGAATAGAAGAAGCACCCAAGATCACTTTCTATGTTGAATCCTTGTTGGATGAAGAACAGAAAACCTAGTAGCATTCCTAAAAGAATGAAGAGCTAACTTTGCATGGTCATACACAGATAGTCCAGGGCTCGATCCAAAAGTGGTTGTGCATCATTTAGCAGTCTATCCTGAAGTTAAACCAGTAAAGAAAAAATTGAGAAAGATGCACCATCAAATAACACTCTTAATAAAATTTGAGTTACAAAAGCTTCTTGATGTTGGATTCATCTAACCAATAGATTATCCTGAGTGGGTTTCAAAAAGTCTCCAAACCCACTAGGGGCATCAAAATATGGACAAATTTTAGAGATCTAAACAAAGCATGCCTGAAGGATGATTTCCCTCTTCCTAACATTGACATCATCATGGATTTAATACTTGGACATGAAATGCTATCACTCATGGACAATTTTTCAGGCTATAATAAAATCATGATTGCCAAGGAGGATCAACATAAAACTACATTCACTTGTCCATGGGGAACATATTGTTGGAGCATGATGCCATTTTGGATAAAGAATGCAGGAGTAACATATCAAAGAGAAATGACCCTCATCTTTCATGGCATTATCCACAAAATAGTCAAAGACTATGTGGATGATATTTTGGCCAAGTCAAAGAAAATAAGTGAGAACATAGAGGTATTAGGACCCATCTTCGATAGGCTTGAAGAGTATAAGGTACGACTAAACCCAAAAAAGTGTATCTTTGGGGTTACATCAGGGAAGCTTCTTGGCTAAATATTATCATAGAGAGGAATTCAAATTGATCCAGCAAAAGTGAAATCCATCCCAGACATGGAATCACCACAAACATTGAAGAAGATGAGAGGGTTACAAAGAAGATTGCAGTCCATTAGAAGGTTCATAGCGCAATTGTCAAACAAAATCCACTCTTTCTCACATCTTCTCCATAAAGGAATAACTTACAAGTGGGATGAGAAGTGCAATAAAGCTTTCTATCAGATCAAGGACTACCTATTGACACCTCTAGTACTCATGTTTGCAATACCAAATAGCCATTAATCCTATATATCTCAACAACATTGGTAGTACTAGGTGCTCTTCTAGCACAACATGATGAAAACATAAAAGAAAGAGCCATCTATTACATCAGCAGGACCTTGGTAGGCTATGGAATGAACTATTCATCCATTGAGAAATCATACTTAGTAGTGGTTTTTTCTTCACAAAATTTCATACTTTACATTATGCCACATCAAATCACACTTATTGCAAAGATCGACCCATTGAAATACTTGCTATCCAAAGCTATTTTCACTGGATGAATGGCCAAATGGGTAATGATCTTGGCTAAATTTTACATAGGGTACATGGAGCACAAGGAAATCAAAGGACAAGTGATCATGGACCAACTAGCAGAAGCACCTATCTATGTAAAGAATCCTTTGATATCTGAATTTCTTGATGAATTAGTGTTCCTTGTCAATGCAACAAATCAGTGGAAAATATACTTTGATGGATCATTTACCCAACACAGATCAAGGGAAGGTATTCTTTTTATCACCCCTCAAGGTGATTGCATCCCAAAGTCATATAAGCTATCATTTACATGTACTAACAATATTGCAAAGTATGAAGCCCTAAAAACCATTTTAAAGATAGCAGTGCAATGGAAAATACAAGTTAAAAGTCTATGGAGACTCATAGCTAGTTTTTAGTCAAGTCAATGATGAATACCAAACCAAGGATGATAAGCTTACTCCTTACAAGAAGATGGTAGAAAGTCTTAAGGAATTTTTCATAGACATAACCTTTGAGCAAATTCCTTGCATGAACAATCGATCAGAAAATGCTATGGCAACAATAGGATCATTGTTAGATAAGCCACACAATGTCCTTTAATGTGAATTCTTGGTAGAACAACTTCTCATACCAACTTTCAAAATCCCAAAATCTGAATTTGTGTGTGTGATCATTGGTCCTGGTTCCCCATGGTATCACTATATATAAATTCACTTACCTTAGTAGAGGAACCCTCCCATTCGATATCACCTCCAATATTAAGAAGACTTTTGTTAAAATGGCATCCCAATTCATGATCCTTAGCAATACCTTATATCACCAAAGCATCAAAGGGACATTACTACAATGTCTCAACCAAGAGGAAGCCTTGATCACCTTAATAGAAGTACATGATGGAATATGTGGTTCCCATTCTAGTGGTATGACTTTAGCTAAGCAACTGTTAAGGATGTGGTATTACTAGTCGACCATGGAAAGAGAAGCCCATTAGTACATGCGAAAGTGTGTCCATTGTTAATAGCATGGAGATATTATTCATGCTCCAACTCAGGAGTTACAACCAATGGCCACACCTTGGATATTTTCATAGTGGGGGCTTGACCTCATAAGAAAGATTACTCCCGCCTTTTTTAATGGCCACAAGTTCCTCATAATGGCCACTAAGTACTTTACCAAGTGGATGGAAGATATTCCTATGACCTACATAATAGGGAAGAAAATTGCCAAATTTATCCTAACCTAATAAATGAATGGACCCTAAGGAATATATGATCAATCCCAACCCCACCTGCCTTTTGGGACCGACCTAAATAGGTTGTTCCTGAAGGTTTGGGTCAGTGGGTGCTCTAAGGCATATAGGATGGTGGGGAATTATTAGTATAGTAGAAATGAAATTGAATGAACAGGTTGCATGCTTGGCATATCATAATGAAACACCCTTTAAGAATCAGGATGTGAAAGATCTATGTCAAATATTTAACATCCAACATCGATTCTCTACCCCTTATTACCCACAGGGCAATGGTCAAGTTGAGGCTACAAACAAAATTATTTGAAAATCTTAAAGAAAATAATCAATGAAGATGGGTGTGACTAGCATCTACAGTTAAATCTCTCCCTTTGGGCCTATCAAACTAGTATCCACACACCTATAGGTGCAACCCATTTCTCCTTGGTCTACTTATCAAAAGCCATCCTCCCTATCAAGGTTGAGCTTCCCTCACTAAGAGTGTCATTTCAGAATCTAGTCACTAATGAAGAATATAGAGTATCTTGGCTAAATGAGCTAGAATTATTGGATGAGCATTGTCTTGATGCCCTTAATCACTTGAAAGTGTATCAAAACTAACTAAAAATGAGCTATAACAAGAAGATCAAGAGTCAGTATTTATAGGTAGGGGATCTTGTCCTAAAGCAGAATTAGAAAAACCTTCCAGATCAGGATAGTAAAGGAAAGTTTGAGCCTCATTGGTTAGGTCCATTTTTCGTCACAACAAGCTATAGATCAAGAGCATACCAATTATCAACACCTAAAGATGAACCCTTGCAAGAACCGACCAATAGCCTACATCTTAAAAAAATTATGCCTAGGCTTGAAGGGTGTAAATCTTAAAAATACAAAAAAATAAAAAAATGATCAAATATCCAAAAAAATAAGAGAAAGGATTGAAAATAGTAAAGGAAACAATCGTCCTCTAGTGAAAACCACTTCAATATCACTTTGGGAAAGTACCTTGGTGAAAACCTAGAAAATAGGTGCCTTGCATAAATAAAGCACCTCCATCTATCTTTGGCTCTTTATTCTATCATTCTTTCCATCACATCCATCCATTGCTTCATTCATCCTATTTACTCCATCACCCATTTGCATCTATATCAATGCTTGATATTGTGAAGTAGTGTATCCCCTTTAGTACTACTTGGCATATTCCTAAGGTCAACTTGTCCTCCTTATATTGAAGTAGTCTATCAAATCATGTTGGGCGAAATTCATTTTGGATCGAATTAGGCTCTTGTATATCTCAAGGTTATTGGAAATCTCATTGAAAATCCCAAAAACATTCATAAAATCTCATCAAAATAAAAAAACATTTACAAAATCAAAAAAACAAAAAAAATTCAAAATCTTGTACAGCTAAAATCCAAAATCTAAAACATCCAAATCTCATCAAAATCCCTAAAAAGGTAAAAACATCAAAAATCCAAAAATAGTACCATGTTGAACTATGAGTCCTTGAGCTTAAACGTAGGCAAGGCCATCATTGATGTTCCCTTGAGACACCCTAAGTTAGTCCTTTAGGATTTTGTCATAATAAAGTATCATTCCATCATCTATTCATTTCTCATCATTAATAAGCCAATTCATTTGAACTACATTGTCTCTACATGTATAACATAGGCAAGGCTCATCTTTGATAAGCCCCTGAAGCTCCTAGGATAGTTGTTTAGGTTAGGTTCTTGGTCGAAATCTTAGAAAACCACTAAACATTTGAAAACTTAGAAAACCACAAACACATTATAGAACATTCAAAATACCTAAACAACATCAAATATCTTAGAGAAAAAACCCCTAAACAACCTCAAATAATCGAAAAACCTAAAAATTCACATAAACTTTCAAAAAGACCAAAAATAGCCTCAAAACATTTTCAAAACACCAAAAACATTGAAATATTCCAAAAATCTTAAAACCATCCATCCCATTTTTCTTTCACTTGTAATAAAATTTCACCCATAATAAATCGATCGTCATCTCCAACCTTTGGTAAAACAAATAGAAAATAAGTGTCGCGAGTCATAAAGTGAGAACCTAAATGTCAAAATCTAAAGTCCAGATCCTAGGTAAACGAGTTAGTGGAGTTTCTATCAACAACCTATCACACACCTAATCCTAATCAAACCATCTGATAAATTGTCCTAGGATGTATCCTCTTGACAATGGGTATCAACATAAGAAATCACCTTAGCTATCTTAAACTGGCAAAAACTATAGATAACACTAACTATTTGTCTTTGATCTTTTCTTATGATTTATCTTATTGACCCATTCTGAGGACCTCTTGATGATGTCTCAGTGATTTAGAGAGAAAGGAATGGGGCATGGATCAATATCTTTCATTTTTTGTGCTTGTGGGTATTCTTGTAAAATAATCTTGGTGCATACTTGCTTAGTTGTGTGTAGGGGGAGGTTGTTTAGAGTAGATTCTTGACTAGATTGCATATGCTTTGGTCCAATATATTCTAAACTACTAAACTATATTTTGACGAGGTTTTTGTATGTCAAGACGTGAAAAAGAATTATCCTATCTATTTGCAGAGTTAAATTCCATTACACTAGATACAACTTTTTCCTGGTTATCAATACCACGATGTATCGTGTCTATGTGTTATATCAAACATAAGGAATGACAAAAAATCCCAATCCCAAGATATGATAAAAGTCATCCATTTCATCACCATATCTAATAAAGTCTCAGTGGATCATGGACTTGTACTTTTGAATCAGTCTTCAAAATCAATGGCCAAATCATTCATTTTATTCTTGCATCTTCTTTCCATGCTAACCTAGTAGTATAATAGTTTAAAAAAAAATCATCATGCATACATCCTGCATCCACAAATCATCAGCATGCATACATCTTTCATCCTCATAGCATATCATAATAACGAAAACACAATCCATTACATCATTATTATCATTTAAGTTGTTTCAGATAACATATATTTGTTATTCTAAGCATCTTCAATCCATATCACATATCATATACATAAGCATATATTGCATTATCATATCATAAGCAAGAACATTTGCATCATCTATATATACATCCACATACATACAACATGACATCATAAATCACATTGAAAACATACACAAAAACAAAATGCATCCATACATATCATTTGTATAAACATATCATATCCTCCACTTCATATCATAAAAAGATATTGAAAAAGAAGGTAACACATCCATTGCATTTCATTGCATCCATCTCATAAAAATTGCATGGAATATACATCACATCATTGCATATCACATCAACACAAATAAAAGCAGTGCAATCCATCACATTGCATCCATACATAGTCATAAATGTGTAAATGTAACATCATATCATGTCATATGCATCCATACATTTATAAAGCATGAAATAAAGGACATCACATCATGAATCCAAATCATCTCATATATATATCAAAAAATGATTATCATGGTACAATATCCAAATTAGTGTGTATATCAATCAAAAGTACAATATCCACTACACTACCAAAAGAGAGCCTATGAATGTATATCTGTATAAATAATCAAGCAAATAATCAAAAAGTGTCTACAAAATGGCTAGCCCTAGTGGCTGCTCGACTCCCCTCTAACTGATGGTTGATCCTCATCCTTGGGAGCTACTTCGATCCTCTATGAAAAATCATGCTACCTCATCACCTGAGGGACATCTTTGTGATAATGCATCTAATAGTATGCAACCTTGGTGACTACCTCCTTGTAAAAATGAGCAAACACTATCTATTCCTAGGATGTTGTCACCACCTCAAGCTATTATCTCCACCCAATCTCTTGGGCAAGCTATAAGTCCAATTACTGTCACAACTAAACCTCATGATCTCTTTATGTTGTCATATCCTATAGTTACTAACATAGCTGATCTCTCTTGGCTGTGAGAGCCTATATCTAAGCCTATAGTTGTGGATCTAGCTACTGTAGGGGTGGATGAGGTAGTGGTGACCTCAAAACTTGTCTGTTGTGCTGACCATCCTGGTTCCCTGGGTCCTGGTGACCCTAATCTGGCTACTGTTGCTAATGCCCATCCCTTGGCACTTGTTCCCTATCCTGATCTTGTTGTTGCCCTCAAGCTCGGCCCCCATCTCAGCCCCCATCTCAGACTCCATCCTAGCTGCCATATTAGTCTTAGCCTCTGCCTCTACCTCAACCTCTCACTTTTCCTCCAGGGTATCCCACCGCTAAGTCTGTCAAGCGAATAGGTGGTATAAAACATGAATCATACCCTGGCATAGTGCCTACATCTGGTATGCCCTGATCATAAGCTAATGGCTAGGAAATGAGCTATTTGAAGTCATTGACCACCACTATGGGGTCAATCTGAGCTCCCCACTAGACATCCCTCTGAGATCTCACAAAGACCATTGTGTAATCATCAAGAGGTACATCCTATACCTCCCTAAATCATTTAGCCACATGGTTTGGGAGGTACCGCTCTATCATAGTATGCTCCCTCCCCTGGAGGTAGCGAGTCTGACAAGAAAAATACAACTCTTGCTAGTCATCGTACCATGTTGGAGCCTATAGCCATGACCACCAAAATATGGTTATGTCATCAATGACCCTATGCCAATATGATAGACCTGTAGGGCCAGTGTGTTGTAGTGTCATTAGAACCCTATACCTAAAGATGTTGGGTTGATCCTCATGAATATCTTCTTGAACAACCAAAGGTCTCAGCACGACAATGTGCTCATATGCCCAAATATGCAGTAGTGTAACACCTACCTCGATGCTCCTTCCCTTGCAATACACTACCTAATGCATGTTGTGGTACTTGAGGAAGCAAGAAAAATTGAACCCCATGCATACATAATAGTCCTCTTAATCATAGCCTCCCATTCCACCCCCCAGCCAAGACTAAAACCTCTACCCTGTCGGTCGTGGGAAATGACACCAGAAATCAATGTCACCATGAATAGTCTAAAAATGGGCACCCACCCATGATATAGATCAAGATCTATCTATGAGCTCACCAAAATGATCTAATCTTTGTGTAGAAGAGAGAAACATGCCTCCCTCCTGGCCTTTGTGTCATAGATGACACACTCTTCATGTATTGGAAATCGTAGGATCCACCACACATACTCAAGTTAACGGTGGCCTCGCTAACTTGGGAAAATGAAACGAAGAGGTCTTGTTGTGCAACCTCTCAATGAGTGTGGTCATTATCACCAAATGTGTTTGGACCTCAAGAAGGAAAGCAATGAAACCAAGTCTGAGCATCCCCAGCCACTCCACCTCATGGTCATCAAAGTCTCTAGTTGCTACCAAAATGTTAGAGCAATGCTCTCGTGACATCAAAGGTGGAGGATCCTCCTACACACATCGCACACACAACATCAATTTGCCAAAAATTTAAAAAACTGATCAAAATTTGAGACTTTGCATCCAAAAACAACAATTGTATCGCTGAAATCAATAGCATCGCTCTTTTAAGTGTGTTGTTGTATACATTTCAGGGGTGTGTCACCAATTTAGCAATGTGCATCACATTACTCAATCAAAAATCAGCATTTACATGCATTGCTATAATTGAAATATTGGGTGTGTCACCATTTGCTATGTGCATCACCCACTGGTTTTGAGCATTGCTTAACCTAAATATCCTATGCATCCCTATATTAAACTCGTGACCCCCAAATCAAAAGCATCGCTCAACCAAAAAATGGTGGTGTGCTGCTAAATAAGTGTGTCGCTATAAAATCAATAGTGACACTTCTGATGCCTTTTGCACGTTGCTATATAGTGATGCTCCTAAAAACCTAGTTTTTACACACTATTAAATGCACCTAAATGCAAAAATCAAGGAAAGTTTCAAATCACATACCCATGGTTCTACGTCTGCTTGGCATTGGTACTCTCGAACCCACTCAGAAAGGTGAAGAGGAAGCACATGGTGAGCCATCTTTCCAAGGTGTCAGAGCCCCAAATGCACAAATCTCTAAGGGATGAATGCAAAAATGAATTGGAAATGTAACCCTTCTCACCTATTTAAGACTAAAAATTAGGGTTTTTCGCCCTAATTTGACCTAGAAGCTTGGGTTTTGGCCTATTTTACCTATTTCCAACCTACACAACCTATTTTGAGCCATTTTTTGCATTTTTGAGGTCATTTTTGGCATCCTGAGGTCTGTTTTAGTACTTATACATATATTTAACCTTTGACGAGAAATTAACCCAAAATTCACAATTTTTTCCCTGATCTCTCGAGGGGGCAGGGAACCGGCTTATTTCTTCCTCTAGGACAACAGTGGGGCATCCAAAAATTAGAATTTTTTTATTTTTTGATCTAAGTAACAATTTTAATCTGAAAGGCATCAGTTTTTGAACCAATGTAATAGACTTGTACCTTGCTTCAAAGAGGGGCAAAATGTAGACACTTAAAAATTTCCTAAAGGATATCACACACTTGAATCTGATATACTGACACCGTTTCATCCTAAAATCCATCCTATTTTCACTTAATCGATTAAATTATCCTAGCTATTTAATTAATTGCATCATTTTCATCTATTAATCTAATTGACCTAATTAGTTTAATTCACCCCTTTCATGCTAACCTTTCATCCTGTTAAATTGGATAAATCAAAACATTTAATTTAATGCTCTAAATCCTCTCATTTAAATTAAATAATCCTAATTATTTAATTAAATGTCATTTTTCCCCATTTTCATTAAATAAGTTAATTATTTAATTAATAAATTCCCCTAATTTGCATAATTGAAACTTTGTTTTAATTATCAAATTATTAATTAAATCTAATCCTCCCATTTGCAAGGGAATATTGCTTGAGAATATTCCTCCTTTACACATTCCTCCAAAAAGGGAATATTCTCATGGAATATTCCTTCCCCTTTGCACATTAAAGTTTGGTTTTAAAATTAACTAAATGTTAACTTTCCTCCGAAAAGGGAATATTCCTATGGAATTATTTCCCTCTTCACTCATTTGAAAAAAGGAATATTCTTCCTTGTAACAAACTTTCAACAAACTTCTTGTGCAAGTTTTGAAAGTGTGTTTTTTTGGATGAATGTAACCCCTTGATTAAATATCATCTTTCATCCTTAACCCTTGATAGGAATCTATGATCCATGCCTCCATTTTCCTTCCATCTTGGCCATTGATTGATTCTTTCAATCTTGACCATCATCCTCATTTTTCCTATTCTATAAATAGAGCTTGAATCTATTGAATAGGGATCTGCCTTTTTAGAGAAAACTCATGTTATTGAAAATCACATACATTTGCACTCACATTTTATGTTTTAAAATAATTTTAGGTCATTTTACATGCATTTTTAGCTTAGCTTCCATTAATGGCTTCTATGGTAACTTAGGTGCATCCATTTAGCATATTTTTAAATTAGGGTTTTAATCTTTCAAATCTTGCATAAATTTAGAATAGCTTTGCATACACCCACACCGATCATTATAGCATTTTTCATGTTAAAATATCTTTCATCATGTTTTTCAACATATCTTTCATCAGCTTCATTAGTTTTTCTCAATAAAACTTATTGAAACAAGCTCACTATCCAAGGGATTGGGAAAAGGGTAACCATTCCACATCAAAGTGACACCACTCCCCCAATAGGATAAGTTTAAATGTCTTATAGTAGATATTTTTCAAGCTTTCATGTTTTAATATACAAAAATTTCAAAATCAGACAATACTTAATTTTTAAGAGAAAAAATGTAGATTTGTACAAGTGTTTATTTTATTGTATTATTTAACACTTATTATTAATTCTTTAATCTAGCCACATGCAACTAGAATTTGGAGAACATGGTGTTGATCATTAAAGCTTGTGTCTCTCCAAACATCCTTATGGGAAATTCAGTGAGTGGGGGACCAATTTGTGCCTTATTGAATGACCTCCAAGATTTTTAAAGAAAGTTGACTCTTCTTTGTGTTTGGGGGAAAAAGGGGTAGAAATAAATGCAAATAAAACATAAAGATGGTGATGTGCCAAGATTTTACAACATTTCAAACCTTAACTATTCCCTATTAACTAATAAGATGGACACATAATTCCATAGACCCCTCATTGTTGGGAAGAAAACGAGCAACAAAGGCTATATAAAGAACAATACAATCTTTCAAATCTTCCCACAAGAAGCATCCATTAAGGTCCAATCAAAAATAAGAAAAACCCTAAAGATTAACAGGAATATTCATACTTTTACAAAATTATTCCTCCTTTGCAGCATAATATGAAAATGGCACACCTTTTATAGAAAATGAAAGAGTACCATGAACATAATCCAATTTCTAAAAGATATCATATAACATAGAAGCTAACAACATGTAAATTAGTTAGAGGAATATCAACGAAAAGCTTTAACATAGTGTTTTCAATATGGATGCAATATGGAAAATAAATTTGACAAAGGCCATAGAATGCACAATATCAAAGATTTATCCCAAATAGATCAAACTTTTATGATATATAAACTAAAAATAGAGGTCAGATGTCAATCTGATGATAGTTTGAGTTAAATATAACATTCCAAAGAGAATAATTATTATTTTGTAAAGACCCTCCTATTTCTAAGAAAAAAAACTCCTTAAAATAATATCTATATTCTTCGAAAAAAAAATTGAAGAAAACTTCAGAACTTTTTTTACTCACTACTGCTAACCCATATTTATAGCCATCTAAGAAGAGGACATCACCACAAACAAACTAGAAGAATAAATTACTAGATGCCTGAATCTGATAGCTCACAATATGATCTTACATCTTTATTAGATCACAACAATATTCACTCATTAAGTCTCAACTACTTCATTAATGGTTTCATATCTTTTAACGAAGACATACTATCAGAAGAAAATCTAATTTTAACACAACCTAGAAAAATTTGATTGATCAACTACGGGGATTGATGATGCTGACTTGAAGGTTCCACCCTAGAAATAAGACATTCACTGCACTTTTTGATGAACTCCACCCAAAAAGATCATTTCGTGGAAGATACAGATTGCTCGACGAAAATAGATGACATGCCAAGCAACTGGGTGATCTTAGACTTTGTGAGGTCTATTTTGAAGAAAATCCCTACCAAGTTGACACGTGTCTCAGTTCATGCCCGAAAGGAAAATGATATATATAAATCCATGCAGCCACCACGTGGCACATTATGTGCCTTTATGCAAAAAATTTCTTCATCCTTCAAGCGTAGACCATCCCGAAGTGGAAAGGAAGCAAGGGCTAGAAACCAAAAAATATTCAAAGGAAAAAATTGCTTTACAATTTTGGTGACTCATAGGGGGCCTTCGCTTATGGAGGCATGAACATAGACCTCTAGAAATTCCTGGAGTTTGAGGAAAGTGGCATGTTGGGTCTCCCAATCTACATCAATGGTTCGGATGAGGGTGCATAAAACTTCATATGCTTGATCCAAATCGAGGACTTTTTTAAAAGAAGCTCCTCCAAACCTTGATGAGACATCTCCCATGTAGTAGTATGGTCAAGAAAGGGGAAGGATTTCCTTCTTGATCTCCTCGATAGTGGGTGATGAGATTAAACCCTATAGAGTTTTGGAGGTTTGGATTCTAAGCTTGATTGCATCCTTGATCTGCTTAATTGTTAACACCTCTCCATCTGATGAGAAAAAGGTAGGTAATCTTGTCTGGAGTGAAACATTAAACACTTCCATGATATTTCCAACCTTCTTATTCAATATTACCTAGAATTTTCTACCATTTGATGTTACCTTGTGGTAGATAATGAATTCGTTTGCTTTCCTCATGGCTGACCGTCGATCAGGAATTTTGGCATCCCTTAAAGCTTCCTTAGTTTACTTGCACAATTTTGCAACCAAAATCTTTGATTCTTCAACTCGAGGGGTGTATATGTGGAGAATTCGGTCGACCATTAGGCCAATTTTATCATTTAATTCCTAAGCATCCCTTAGTAACTACAAGGTCAGCCTTAGAGCTACAACTACAACTATGATTATCTCCTAATGAGTAGATATTAACTTTTTTAGTATCAAAAGGATTATAAATCCTTGTGCTACTATGAGTTCTCTTTGGAATGGGGAATACCATGCCTTTATGCTTTCCTCCAATTGAATCTTCTCCTAGAAGGAATTTGTAAGCTCAAATCATAGCTTCCCAATCTCTTTGTTGCAAGTCTACAAAATAGACTTGATATCTAGCTTTTCTTGTTTTACTCTTTCTAGTTTTGCTTAGGCCTTCTAAAGATTGTTGGAGGCTTGGGATCAAACACTATCCTGTTCCTTTTGCATATCCTTCTTTTCTTGATCTGTCTCACTAAATATATTTTGAATCTCATTAGATATAGTGTTTTCCCTGGTTGTATCAATTTACATCTTCTTCAATTTACATTGATACTCCACGCTTGTCTCATGTTCAATAGTGATATCACCTTTCAATTTCTCTACCTCAACATGCAATTGATCCTACTCATTTTGGGTTGCTTCAAGCAACTCAATTGCTTCTCCTTACTGACCCTATAACTGCCTCAAGTGGGTCATTTCTCCATCCTTACCTTTGATCTCAGATTGTATCCTGTCCATTATGGCCTTTACATTTTCCAACTCTGCCTCATGCTTCTTCAACTTGTTGTCAAGCTTCTCATAATCAGTGTAGACCACCTTTTGAGTTCCTTTGGCTAGAACCACCTTGTCTTGTAGGAGAGTCTCATTTAAATTAAGGCCTACTACCCTAATTTCATAATCTTTGAACTGCATTTCTCCTTCTAGCTTGGACATCAGCGGCCTCATGGAAGTGATCAACAGAGCATTCCACTCTTCATCAAAATAGGCCTCAATTTTTTAAGTAGCTAGTTTTGGTGCGGCCTTTATCTGCAATTTTTCTTTCCTTTCTTTTTAGGCCTATTTCGTTGCATCCAAGTGACTTCAGAGACTCTATGGGGTGACAATACTCTACACAAAAATTGAATCACCTGGAGGGAGACTGAAGTAGGTGATGGAAGGAGAGGCTTCATCATCTGAGGTCACGAAGAGGTGATGGGAAGCATTATCATGAAAAAATGTGAGATTTCGTATGTGGACTAAGAAGGGGAGACACCCATTGGAGTGAAAGGGGAAGTGGATGGAAAAAGAGGTATTTTCTTGTAGAAGATGGGTTTGGTGAAATTGGTAGCATGGACACTTCAGTGTTTTCAATGGGTTCCCTTGATAGGACGATTAGGGAATCAACTACGGTTGATGCAGATGATGCTCACTCGGCAGGCAGGGTTTCTTCAAGTGGTTCATTGTCAAATATGGTTAGGGGTGCGTTCAGAATGAGGACACTGAAACTTGTGGATGAAGGATTCTTCTCAGCAAATGAAGGGGAAGGAACAACCAAAAATGTAGTAGAAGAAGAAAGGGGGTGCAAGACTTACCTGGGCTTTCTGAGCCAAATATCCTAGTGGAGGAGACTTTGCTTCATCTTCTTCTTCTTTTCTTGATACGCCCATTCTAACTAAGCCTTGGACTCATCTTTTCCTCATAGGGGTTGAGCTAGTGGACTCAAATTCCCTAGTGGTTGATCCCGCTGAAGCTTGGGCTCCTATAGAGCTATGATAGAGCTCTTTAGGGATCATCGGGTCCTCTTTTTCTTTGGTGGGGCATTGGTGGAAGATGTTATCTATGATCCCTTTTGTTTCACCACCTTCCCTTTTCCTTTTCTTGTGTTGGAATCCTAAGACTGGCAGGTGTAGAGCGTCACTTCCTCTAGTCCAATGTCTTGATCAGACTCAAGATTACTATCATCAATTTTGACCTCTCTGTCATAAATTTGGTCGAACTTCTCATCAAGTGGCTTGACATTCCCATACATGGTGTTGAGGTACTATATTTCCTATTGGAACCTCCAAAATTCCACCCTCTTTCTTTCCAACCACCCCACATGCTTCAATTGTGTGTTGAGAGACTGGCCTATCTAGATGCTCTATTGGAACTTTGCTACCCAAACATAGAAGTCAAGCCATGGTGGTCAGTCGAATTGTATGAAGGATAGGTCGATGTAAAACTCTACCCTCTCCTCGATCAAGTTCATTCTTGATTCAAAGTACTCCCCCCTTTCATGTTTTATAGTTGAGAGATGCCTTACTAGATTGTAACTCCATGCCTCACAAATGAGGACCAGGCCTAGACAAGCCAATTTTCTAGTAAGCACATCCTACTCTTCCCTTTTTACAAGTGTTACCTAACTATTGGCAATGGTGAGGGGAATCGGGAAAAGCACTTTCTTGTGTCTTTTAGCGCCATAAGTTGTGTTAATAATAGTTTCCTGATGACATGCCTCTAAAGTGAAAGTCCTATCTATTATAAACTTAGGGAGCCTAAAAGGCTCCTCCATAAAACCATCAAACTTGATGAAGGAAAAGTCAGCTCCTAGACAATAGTACATTAGGTTATGGTGGCTTTTCATCTATTGTAAGGCTTCAGGGGAAACTTACCTAGGGAATGTGGGAAAAAATATAAGAGAACTTCCTACAGGAAATAATCCACAAATGAGTAGTAATCCCATGTCTTGGAAAGCGCATGGGTCTAAACCAAAACTAGTTGGTATAACCCATTTACATCAAACCTAAAGAGAGACAAAATGCCTTTTGAGAAATTCAGGGCTATGGTGTAAAATCAAATGTGCCATAAAAGAGGAATACCTTAATTTAAAATTAGTACCATAATTTTTCAATTGATCCAGCTTCTTTTTGGCCACTACATCAGCAAAATCAAAATACTTCTAGATTTTCTCCCTCCTAAGCATGAATTCCAAGACCATCCGGAATGTATAAACCTTTTTTTCATCATCAAAATTGTAAATACAAGCTAACATTGCAAAAATGACTTGCACATCAGATTTGAACTTTCTACATACCAAAGGGAAGGGGAGTTGATTACCTTCTAGCCTCTTGTATGTTTCATCTATATAAAATGCAATTGCTTGGTTCTAGTTTTCTAGAAATCCTCCATTGTCTTGTGCTCGAATCTTTTGACACTCCAATTTGTAGTGATGCACAACATATCCTAGATGGTTGTTGTTTTGATTTTAACCCTTAACTTGTTGCCATTTATAACCCCTATTTCTTTATCTAGCCTCTTTTCACATGCATCCACCAAATCTAGACATGGGTGTATGGCGGGCAACATGAATTGTGGAAAACTACAATACCATAGTTGTGATACAAAGCCCTTAGTTCCTCCATGGATGACCATTCTCTGCATTGCCCCTTCCTTAAGACTTTTAGAGTTCAAATGCAACTTTGGGTCAAAAATATTATTTGCAAAATCCATAACCGCTTCCTTCTTAACGAGTTCGCCTACCTATATAGTTTTAGTATAAGTGAAAATCCACTCTTTCGGTGTTGAGGCGTTAGCAAAAAAATCCCTTCCAAAGATGTTGGTGTAGCCTGGTTCGGTAGATGAAACTCCATCTTTTCGACCAGAAGATGATGGCTCTGCCATGGTTGTGTTTGAAGAATTTTATTTTTCTATTGAAGATAGTTAACCAAAACCAGATACATTATAAGGGGTAGAAGGCCCAGATCATATACTTAAAGATGTTAAAAGTTCAGAAGGAAAAAAAATGCAGCTACATACTAAGAGCTAACAATGCACAGTCTAAAAAAAAAAAGATTTAGATCTAGTATTATTCACATGATCCAATTATATTGTTGCTACATTCTACCTCATTGCAGTCATAAGTTCCCAAGGGGGGCTCGATTGTGGTTGTTCCACTATCCTTTTTCTCAAACTTGAGTGATTCTTTCTTTTGGTTCATCTTCTCTAGATTAGGCAGTGCGCCTTTCTTCTCCTCCATGAATTTGTGCAGCAAGTCTAGCTCCTCCTAGTTAAGATTGTTCCTTCCATTTGGGAAAAAATGAGCAAATTCTATCCCTATTTTGTATACTAGTGTAACATCTTCCTTCAATAGAATCATGAAATGGTCTTTAGGAATGTCTAACATAGCAGAAACCTGAAACAAAATCATAAGGAAAGTGAGTTTACTATTAAACTTAGTAAGAAGCCTCCTTTTTCCCTCAAAGATCTCATCATTCCTCTTCTTCGAAAGAAACCAAAAAATATCATTTGATAAAACAATCTAGAAGGTATTCAATTCCATTCTAAACTTATCCACATAACCAGCTAGAATTTTAGACCAAGAAAATCCAATGTTTCCATTCCAAACAACAATATGTTCAAAAAATAATTTCCAAAGAGAAAATTAAAATTTACAAGTAAAAAAAGGGTGCTCAAATGACTCGGGTTGATCACAAAATTCACAGACTTTAGCAGATAGGCCATGGTGACTCAATACATAACCAACAATAAGTTTTTTTAAAATTAATTGTCATCTAAAATAGGCTTTTTTGGGTTCCCTGGAGTATTGCTAGATGTGGGAAAGAATGAAAGACCATTTATTACTAGACCATTCTAGGTTCCAAGAATAGTTAAGCCAACAAAAGATCTCCCCCAAGCCAGAAAAAATCTTATACATTTTAATGACTGAGGTATCAAAGAGTTTGGATCTATCTTTCCAATGAATTTGATCAAGTTTGTCTGAATCCTTTACAATATTACCAAGGAACCCATTGTCGAGACCATTGAAAATAATTGAGTATGTTTTCATTTGAGAGGGAGGGCACCCCAATTCTAAAACCAACTGATCCCAAGTTTTCAATTTGTCATCCTTCAGAATGTCCTAGAAAGAATCCATCCCCATTCGATGCCAAAGTTTAGTTGAACAGCCCTGTTTTAAAGCCATAGGCTTCCCATTACACTTTATATTCCACCAGATAGATTTACTACTAAGACAAAAATTTGAAGCAGAACCAAAGGTCTCCCCATTCACAATTAACTTCCTCACTTCAACCCATGCCTTCCATAAAGTAGCAAATATCGGAGACCCAAAGAATTTAATCTCAATTGGAGAAAAAAGGAGATCCTAAAAATTCAAATTGGACCATGACTTACCCTTTTCAGCTTAGATAGACTTAAATTATTTCTAATCAAAATTTTCCATGGCTCAATCCCTATAATAGACTGAAGAATCCATTTCACTGCCAATGCTAGGCCCTATAGTCTCAAATATTTAAGGCCTAAGCCTCCCATTTCTTTGGGAAGGAAACACCATTCCCATTTCCAAATAACTAGGATGAGGAATGGTATATACCATGAGATGCAAGAAATTTCCAAACAATTTCCATTCTACCAGCAAAGGACAAAAAGTGGGTTTTCCATTTGGTATGCTTTTTTCCAATTTTCATAAACAACCATTCCCACATATTTTTAAGGGAAGGAGAGATAGAAAATGGAATACCTAGATATTTGACAATCTTATGAGGTCCAACCCACTACCAATTTTTGGTAGTCAACCAACTTGGAGAGTCTAGGGTCTACCCAATGATAGAAGATTTATGAGGAGAGATCTTGGAGCTAGAAGCAATATAAAAAATTTCAAGTCTTTTGACAGTGTTGTCAAAATTATCCTCACAAAGTTAAAGGAAAAGGATAGTGTCATCAGCAAACTGAGCATTAAGAAGAGGGTCACCATTAGGAAGCTTGATACCATGAATGGGAGGAGAAATCAAATTAGTTTTGAGGATATAATGGATGGAATCAACAACAATAACAAATAGGGCAAGGGCAATAGGAAATCCTTGATGGATGGATCTCTGAAGAAAGATGGTATTAGTAAGTTATCCATTAATATCCACTCGGGTAGAGGCTTCATTGAATAAAATTTTGATCCAACTACAAAAGTTTTCTGGAAACCCAAAAGCCTTTAACATTTGTAAGACAAATGACCATTCTATTTTGTCATAGGCTTTCTCAAATTCTAAGAGGACCATTGCAAAAATTTGATTTTCAGCCTTTTCATAGTTCATCCCTTCCCAACTGGTGATCAAATTCTCTCATATATGCCTTCTCGGAATAAACCCAGTTTGGGATGGAGAAACAATTTTATTCAATACTCCCGCGGGTTTTCCAGCAAGTGTTTTGGAAAGAATCTTATAAGACACATTTAGCAGGGTTATTGGTCTCTAGTTTTTCACCAGAGCTTTTTCACCCTCCTTAGGAATTAGATTATTTATTTCCCTATTCATATTGGCACCTAAGGACATATTCCAGAAGGAAAAGTTGTACACATCTAACAATTCAGAAGCAATCCAGTCAATATTTGCTTTGTAGAATTCTACAGCCAGACCATCCCCCCTTAGATATTTCCCATTAGCCAGTGGTCTGATAGTGTTCTCAATTTCTTCCTTTGAAATATCTTGCATAAGCCTCTTTACTACTAACTAATTTTGTGACAATCTTAGAGAAAAATTCCCTAGCCTTCTTAGTCATATCATCAACTTCAGAAGAGAAGAGGTTTTGATAGAAATAAGAAAAAGCCTATTTCATAAATTCCAAGTTGTTAGAGGTTACCCCATCATCCTCTATAGGTCCAATAGCATCTCTAATTTGTTTCTACTTAACCAAGTTGAAAAAATATTTAGATCCTCTATCACCCTCTTTGAGCCAGTTCATTTTGTCTCTAACTCTTTGGCCTTGGAACCTATAATTTTTTAATTTCCTCAGCAAAGAATTTGTTCTAATAATCATAGCTTCTACAAGAGGGTTAGGTGAAGAATTTTGAATTTTCCCTTCAAGGGACAGTAGTTTCTCATGAAGTAGATTATCCAATTTATTCATGTCTAAGGACTTTTTCTTGCTAACAATGCCAAAAAAAATTATCCAAGAAGAGACAAGCATCTCCCATCTTTGTATAGGGTTGAGCCCCCTATTCAAGGACTTAGAGATCAGGGTAATATTTTCAATACCATCCATACAATCCTGGTCTTGAAGAAGGGAGGCATTTAGTTAAAAGGCTGAGAGTTTTCTCATAGGTGGATTACCCTAAGTTTCTCCAAAGAAAACTTTGGCTTCAATAGGAGAGTGATATGACATAGAGGCTGGAAGAATCGACACCATATCACCATTAGAATTACCAAGGAAAGAGATGGATTCCTTATTGCCATAGAACCGATCCAACCTATAGTAGATCCTTTTATTTCAAGCTTGATTATTACACCATGTGTACCAAATAGAGGTAGAGGTTCTTCTACCCATCTCAAGGGGATCCACAATATTTAGGGTCATTTTCATCTCACCCCAAAAAAGAGTTCATTACCTTTCCATAGAGAGTCAATACCCCCTTTTTTATCAATTTTTTTCTCAATTATATTAAACTCCCCCACACACAACCATGACACCTTGGGAAGGTAGGGTGACATCCAATTCTTCAATACATATCTTTCTCTATAATCATTAGGGGCGTAGAGGGTGTAGATTCCCCAAGACTTTTTCCCACTAGTAAGAACCATCCAAACAACTCTATTACACAGAGAAGTACCCCAGGAGGAAATATTACTAGCCCATTTAGGATGAATAAGAATTGCAACTCCTCCTTTACCTCTGTCATGTATTGTGGACAAGACTTTTGCATCATGCCAAATGAATTTAAGGACATGCTCTGCTTGAAACCCAACAACATTGATTTCTTGTAAAAAAAGAAGGTCCATATGAGGATTATTTCGACAAAAATCCTTGACCACATATTTTATATCATGTGACTCCAACCCCATAACATTCCAACTAAAAATATTGAGAATCATTAAGGATTAGGAGCAGTAGTATTTTTCTTATTCTTATAAATCCTATCAAAGCATTTGGTAACTTTATCATCCTTTCCTTTCTTAGAATTTTTTTTTCTCATTAGAATCAACAATCTTATTCAATTTCATCTTTTTAGACTCCTTAGCTAGTGTAGCCTAGGGGAAAGAAGGGATAAGATCATAGGAGGACCCAAAAAATAGGGAGTTTTCATGTGCAACCACTAGTTCCTTCCCAAGAGACTCTTCTCCCCTATTGGAATTAAGATCAAGGAGTTGACCAACATTCGTCACTTGTGGAGGCTTGGAATTGGTAGTTTTCCTTATCAAGTCAACTTTTTTCTAGATAGACTCCAAAGAAATTTGTTGTGCATTCTTCAGAATCTTGGGGGGGGAACCTTTGGACTTTTGGGGAACATCTAGAGAGGTCCCAGGGACTAAAGGGTCAAGATCCCTAATAACTTCAAGATCATCTTCAGAAAGGGGGTTGGTTAAGGAAACCACAAGTTCCTGGACCATCTCATGGTCAACAATGGTCTCCACAATAGGAGGAGGATCTTTAATTTCAGTTACTCTAGTTGGACCCTTACTAGAGGCAAGATTATTATCACCATCCTTATCAATGGATGAGTTTTTTTGAGATTCATTAGTTTGGGCAGGCCTAAAGACCCCTATGGGTTTGGTTTTAACTAATGGACAATCCTTCTCTAAATGACCATTTCTTGTACAGAAAAATGAAAATAAAAAAAATATAAATATAAAAATATAAAAAAAAACATTCAAAGAACCCAAAACTTTAATTTCACAAGATACTATTTTATTATCAAAGTTGACAAAAGAATTTCAGGTATATCAACTTCCGCGTTCAAAGCATTTAAATACAGGAGAGTAACTTTGGACTCTTCAATTTGTAGAACATAGCCAATTGGCTTTAAAATATTTGGTAAAAATTTAAGAAACAAAGGGGGGATATTTTTAACCTCCAACCAGTTCGGGGTACACCTAGCCACCACCTCCTCAAAATTTCCTTTGGGATACCATGGGAAAGCATGAAACAAAGACTATCCAATATTCCAAAATTCCTTTTTAACCACACTTTCTTGCATGCCATGATTGTGAAAGAAAAAAACAAAAAGAACCTTTTGAATCATTCTACAAAATGACACATGAATTCCCATATTTTTTCCCCAAACAGAAGCCACCCAATCATCAAATAATTTATGCAAAGGAAGAAAATTGATATCCAAGCAAATAAAAAAGATGGCAATATTTTTGAGCCTAGACTCCTCAGCCTTGAGGGCCTTAACCATATCTTCATTCAAAGAGATGGTGAGAATTTTAGGGGAAGGAGACTTCTTACCCACTTCATCTAGTATGTTGTTTCCTCCTTCGAGGATGCCACCATCTCCCACTCCATTGGTTGTGGGTCCCAATAGTCCTCCTGCTCCCATTAATAGTGGGTCACTGGATTGGAATCCTTCAAACTCACCCACGAAAGCTGCATATGGAGGGCACTCAACCGTCAACAAATTCAAGTTTAGGGCATCCTTATAGGAAAATATAGCACTAACAGAGGATTTATTTCCATCTTTACACTCCAACACTAAGGGAAAATTATTTTTTGTTTAATGATTGTTCATGTCATGTCTCGGGGATGGCATCACCCATGAGCTGAAAGGCTTAGGGGGAGATCAAATTGGCTATGGAGAGGAGTCTAATAAATGTTGAAGCCAACAAAATACAACATGAGACCTTGAAACAAAAGCCCATTACCCGATTGGTTTAGCACCAAAAAAAGAACAATTCAAATTCAAAAAGGCCAAACAAAACAAAGACAATTTAACCAAAGGCCATAAAAAGATTAAAAATCAACCAAACCAGCACTAAGGAGGAAGAAGATTCTGAAGAGATTCAAGGAAAATGAAGAGTAACAATCTAAGAGTTGTAATAGCAAAGACAGAGCTCCAGGAAGCAGCAATGGAAGATGATCTTTCAACTTCCACAAAGCTCAACACTCTCACTTCTCAGAGTCTACATTTGAAGAATATGCAGAAAGATTCTTTAGAGAAACAACTAATAATCTTTGATACCTAGCAAAAAAATTCTTGTTGGGTGTTGGTGTTTTTCCAATACACCCTTGGAACTCTCTAAAGAGTAGCCAACTCTTATTATCAAGAATCCCTAAGAGGAATGGCCAACTTAACAAGGGAATAACTTCAAATATTTCGCTCCTTCACTTTAGGCTCTGTGGGACCTAGCAGGCTATTCCTAATTGTGTTCATTTAGATTTATTGAGTAAAGAACACATTAATTTAGAAATCGGTTCCTATGAAGGGTAAATAAACATAATTCACTAAAAAATTGGTTGATCTTTGAGCAAACAACTATTCATTCACTAGGAACAAGAAAGTGTTTCAAATACATGCCTCGTGTTTATCAATTTTAAATGAATTATATTCTGATCATGGGTCCATGATTGGGTATATCATATTTCAAATGTACATGCCATGGGAAAATTGATCAGTGTCTTATCAATGGGATAATAGACTCACTCATATGACAACCAGTAATACAAAAATTATTTACTTCTGACAATAAGGGACAATTTCCATAATGCCTTACATTATGAAAAATCATTGTTACTAAAAGATAACTTCTTACCGAATCCTTTGTAAATTATCACAAATTTATGACCTTATTTAAACATTTAATTGATTCCTTGAACTAAAGAAGAAACAAGGACATACATTCAAACAAGTATTTGACAATGAACAAATATATCCTTGATATTCTATTCGTAATTTGCAAAAAAATATAGGAGAGTGAATTCTTTAGACATAAGATTTGTTTCGATATCAATCATTTCCATAAAACTATTTTAAGCTTAACATATACACAACTCAAAACCTAGACAATTCAACTGTTCAATCTGTTAGTATTTTTTCTATACCTAGTTCCTACCCTGAAAGTACATTGGACTCAAAAATTTAGTGATCAGAACCCCTGCAAATGAGCCATGAAATCACTTTTATAATGCAAGGGAGCAACATCCAACTCAAATGTAGTTACAGTTTTTTGATATTTCATTTCAAAATCAATTTTTATTTCATCTCAAAATTCCCCACATGATAATTTGCAATCACTTGTTGAAAAAGGGGAGGAAAAACTTGTAACCATTATCAAAAGGGAAATACAAGTACCACCAAAATTTCCCTTTAATTTTCAACTAATCCTTGCATCCCACGTCCATGTCGTCATGAAAGCCCACATTCAACAAAAAACTCAAAAAACCACCATGCGTGAGAACAAAAATAACCACCATGGCATCCCTACCAATCAATAAAAAAATTGTAAAGCCCACACACCTATTCTTTCAACTAGAGGAATTACCAACACCAGCTCCCAGCCCATGATACATGTGCCCACTTTGCATCTTAGCAGGAGGCAGAGAAGAAACTTCAACTCCCTCCTCATCTTTTTCCTAGTTTGGAATAGAACCATCACGCCCACTTGGAGTTTTGACAAACAATGGTGGTACCGACAACACGTCCATTCCTAGGATTGCAGCTTGGTTCAACATCATGAGGTAATGCTTGTAACCTAAGTTTGTCTCTGTCACACTTTCTGAAGGGCTATCTGTAATAGCAATTGGTGAATTTTTCCTCCCATAAGAACCGCGTCCATATCTTATCTTCCTGTGGACTCCAGAGGAAAATGGTGTAGGCTCCTTTCCCTTTTCTTCCACTTTCTCTATGGAAACACCCTTGTGTTTTAGTCTGTTGTTGCATCTAATAGGAATACACAGAGTCTTCTCAACATGGGCCTTTTCTTTTGTAAATGGAGCATGTTCAGGTGCCTCATGCTCATGTATAGAAACATCATCTTGAGGCCTCTACAAATTAAGTCTAGGTGACCTCCTAACAAGGACTGTGGAAGCGATTGGCTTGCTCATTTTCACTACCTGGTAACTTCTCAAACTCACAATCGCACACTCCTCATTCTGCACGAATTCAAAGAGATGTCGATTATTGAATACAATGGTGAAAATAGCTATCACTTCATTTGTATTTATCAAGCAAGCCTGATGGTATTTTCTTGAATCAACTTTTCCATCACACACTTGAAGAAACAATTAATTGTTGGTGTTGATTACTTCATCGTTAATCACCTTGGTACTGGGAGATCAGCATATCATTCCTCATAATAGCTAGGAATTAATTCCTCACACATACAAGGACTTGATTCGATCATTCCTGAAGAGAGAACACCATTATTGCTTCACTAGTTATAGAAAAAAATGGCTATCACATGCGCGTTTTGAGTTTTGAATATCGGTCGTCGATATCATAATGAGATGGAAGATTGAACAGCCAAAATGTGGTCAAATCAAGTTTGAAAACCTAATACCATGGCTCATCATCTCTTGGAAAATGAGAAAATTTTGACTAGGATCCATGTCACTCATTCCACGGGATCCACCCTACTTTTCACAATGGTCAAAAAACACCACGTGTCAACAATTTGTGTACCTTGCAAGTTGTCTAGTAGGCATTAATAAAATGCCATGAGGTGTGCGATGAATGACCTAGATTAAATCTAGAAGCTACACAATGACCTTCGATCTCACAATCATTGGTTACTAGGCACTCATATATGGTTCAGGATCCATATGATGAAGACACGTGTCAGCATCTCGCAGACCTCGCACGCTTCATGATGCCTCTACATAAATGCCTGCATGGTGTGCGATGGGCGACAGGGATTGAATCTCCATATCCAATGGTTCACCTTCCTACACAGGCTAAACATTAGTCATAAAGGGGGCCAAGACTAGGCCGATGATAATAAGACCCTTGAGGATGAAAACTTAAGCCTACTAAAAAAATTAGCCCAACTTTATAAAAATTTGGCACAAGACCACGCGAAGAGAGACTGAATTTCCTAAATGAAGGGGCCAATAACCAGATGTCTTTGAAGGCTAAGGTTATGACTTACTTAACTGAAGACCAACAAGAACAAGTCACTGTTGAATTATAACATTAAAGGGTTTTGGAATAGGATGCTTGTGAAGTTAGGGTTTACAAACCAAAACCTATAGCTCATCCTAGGTTACAAAGCTCAAACATCGTGATCTAAGTCATGATTTTCTTAAAATTCTGCAAGATTTTTAAAATCTCTATCAGTGGGTCATGCTTGGGGACATATACCCCTAGTGGGTATAGTGAGAATCCATATCTCGGGTTGAAGCAGACCAAGGTAAAAATACAAAAAAACCAGGAGCTTTCCTAGACAAGGCAAGTAGACACAACCAAAAAAAACCACACCAAACCAAACCTATGTACATTATTTACAAAATTATACAATGCAATTTATTTTCTGAGAATCCCCTTTTAAACAATTGGCTTCGATCTTCAAATTGGAGGCCCCTAGCCCCCAAAATTTAGGACTGGCTCTTTCCTTTGTCAAAAACTTTATCTTGCTCTATTGGAAATGGATCAACATGTACATTGTGTAATTCCAAGCAATTAGCATCATCATAATTCACACCATTCATTCTACTTGTTGCAATGCTACCCCATTCAATAGCCTTCTCCACCATAGGCTCATCAAATTGAATTGGGAAAATAAAACATGCATACTCCATATGGTCATGAATTGTAGTATCAAATTCAATTTGTTCATCAAATTAGAATCCTCCATAAACACTCTTACTCATACTAGGGAAGGCTTCTGTAAAATCATGGGAGAAAAATACGGCATCAAGCATACCTTCACTCTGCTTGACATGATTATTGTCCTCATGGGATTGGAAGAGTTCCATGATAAGATCCAAAAGATAGGGAGTATCTACAAAGAATTCAAGTGCAACTTCATACTGATTAACATCATACCTCTGGTTGTCCACACCTTTAAATTACTCCTTACATAGAGCAAACAATCCTGCAATATTAACATACTCTACAAATTCATCAAATGGATCCTTCTCATCAATATACAATGATGCTACTCTAGTACTAGTGCACTCATTCTAATGAACTATTTGACCATCCAGGAATGGACTTCCTTTCTTGTCAATGTAAATTTCATCAAGTTGTATATGGGTGGTTGGAAATTCAACCACTTTTTCAAGCACATAATCGAGTACCATGGGAAAATTAGCATATTCATCTACATCTCCCTCAATAATAGTATTTTATTCAATACTTCCATCATGGTCTTCAACTTCTTTAGCATGTGAATAGTTATCACATTCAAATATCATCAAATCTGAATTACACTCTTGGTGCTTGTCGGATACTGTTTGCTCAATCACATACGAGTAAGCAATTTTAGTTGTGTTTGTGCCATTTCCTCTTTCATGTAACTGGGAAGCTATAGAATCAAGGTTACCATCTTCAAAGGAAAATTCATAAGGCTCAGTGTTAAGTTGGTCCTCATTTGTACCATATCCAATATATTCACCAATAGTACTTGCCACAAACTCATCAGGATTTTCGACAAAAAGTGGATTGCTCCTACACTAACAAGAGTCATCATTTATAACCTCACTTTCTAATGTGTGTTCATCAAATAAGGTATTTTCCACACCTTCATGGTGGTCACATATACCCTTGCCTCTCTAATATGAAGGTCCCAATCTCTAGGGTCATTAGTGCATTCAAAATCAGTGTAATCACTAGAAGAGCAGAGAGAAACATTTTCAACATCCTCTTCATCATTCATGCTCAAAATTATTGATCCACACTCTAAGAACTCTTCACATGAAGAAAATTGTTCACTGCCAAGAAAATGCACTCTTTCAAGGTTCTTAATTTTTCCTCCACTTGAAGCAAGAGACTCCACTTCAGTTTCATAAGAAGAATTATAATCAGTAGAGGATTGACCAAGTTCAATCTCATCACCTTGGTCACTGACATGTACATCATTGTTCCTAATTAAATCAGGACATGGATCTTCCCTTTGCATCCCTTGTGCTTGCTCACAATTTAGGACATCCCAAGGATGAAAATAATGTACCATTTCTTTATCCTCATATTATGTATCTCCATCCTCACAATTGCTACATGGATCTACATCTATGGTATTAGTAAAATGACAACAATAATCAACTAGTTGTTCACATTCAAATGTATCCTCTTGACCTACTAAAACTGACCTTTGGTTCTCCTCATCATGGTAATCATTGACAGTACTCTAGGATAACACTTGTGTGTACTCATTCTTAGCCTCCTCTACCATCCTTATCCAATCAACTACTTGGCTCAAATTATGAGGCTTAAGTTCTTTTGGTAAGGTGCTTAATCCTGATTCATACATGTCACAAAATAGATAAATACACATGGATACTTTTGGTCTGATATCCTTAGGTATATCTAACAAGGCATCCACAAACTTATAGAAATAATCATAGAGTGATTCCCCTTGATATCTCTTCATGTCATGTAAACTCTTGGCCTAGAATACTTGATTGACATTACCATGGTCCTATAAGCTTTTCACTTGGGCCTTACCATAATTCTCACATTGTTGTGATGGAGAAACTAGGACAATGGAATCTTTTTTCTCTTGACCCAAACCTCTACTAATTGATCCACTATTTGCATTTGTAGGAAATTGACTAGGGTGACCATTGTTGATGGTTGGACATTCCTCCATCATTGAATACTTCAAATTATTTTTAATGTCTATGGAAATTTGGTATGCTTGGTGCAATGTAGTAGGCTCTTTGTCTCTCAAAAGGTAACTCATCTTTTTATTGAATGCACCCAAGTACACCACCAAATACTCGGCATCATTCGGTCTTATGCTTGTAGGGATCTCTCTGATTACTTTGAAGAATCGAATATTGAAAGTAGGAACCAATTCATCCTCTGCCTTTTCGATGCTCATGAACTTTTTTTTTATTAGGATGGGATCAATTCTTTCTCCAAACTGTTCCATGAACCATATTTTAAATTCCTCCCATGAATGTATGGAGGAAGTAGGTAAATAATAGAACTAGTCTATTGCATCTCCTCTCAAGGATCAAACAAATAATTTCATGACAGCATCTTCAAAGTTCAATTCATAATCTCCCATCATGTCAATCAACTCTTGTAGATGCTTTCCTTTTGATTTGGCTTTTGTACCATTGAACTTTGGTAGCTTATCCCTTATCTTAGGTGGGACAACATTTGGATACCCATAAATATTGTCAAAGAAAATGGCCATGTATCTCTCAAAGCTGAAATTCCTTTGACGTAGCAAAGGTTGTCCATCATGCATTGGTGCACTCATGTCTAAACCAAAATGTGCAGCATGACTATGCATTCTCACTCCTTGGAAGAGAATTATAAATTTGATTTGCAATTGTGAGAATAATACACCAATTCTTTGCAACTATTCTGACCCTAAGCCCTTACAATGCATATCTCCTACAAATTTTGCTTAAGATCTTACAATAAAACATGCTTATCTATGATAATGAAATAATTTTAATTTAGATTTCAAAAGACATGCTAAATTTTCAATATTATTCCCTGATCTAGTGCTAATTCACGTAATAGGGAAATATTTACTCTTTGAACATAGAATATTTATCATAATTTGTGCATAACATAGTCAAATCATCACCAATTCTATGGGAATACCTGGAATTTTGCAGCAACCATCTATCCTTTTTCTTCAAATCTGCAGATCTAGGGATTTGATGTAAACTTTATCAGGTTAGCTTGTCAGAGTTGCCACCTCTTTTCATGGAGGATTAAACTTCAAATAAGATGTAGTTACTTCAAAATAATATAGACTCTGGTTTGGCTTCCATAGTAGAGTCACTTTCAAGTTCCTTGAATTTTACTGCAATCAAATCTTCTACTAGGTTCAAGAATTGATCAATATCTGAACAAGATGTTCAGAATTGTCTCATTGTTTGACTCTGTGAGATAAAGATATGCATCTGGAGAATGAGAATTATTCCACAGCAAAGTTTCCATTCTATTGGTGTTTTTTCCAATACACCCTTGGAAATCTCTAAAGAGTAGCCAACTCTTATCAATAATCCCTAAGAGGAATTGCCAACCTAACAAGTGAATAGCTTCAAAGATTTCACTCCTTCACTTTAGGCTTTGTGGGACCTAGGAGAGTATTCCTAATTGTGTTCATTCATATTTATTGAGTAAAGAACACATTAATTCATAGATCGGTTCCTCTGAAGGGTAAATAAACACAATTCACTAAATCATTGGCTGATCTTTGAGCAAACAATCATTCATTCACTAGGAACAAGAAAATGTTTCAAATACATGCCCTGTGGTTAACAATTTTAAATGAATTATATTCTAATCCTAGGTCCATGATTGGGTATATCATATTTCAAATGTGCATACCATGAGAAAATTGATCAGTGTCTTATCAATGGGGCAATAGACTCACTCATATGACAACCATTAATACAAAAATTATTTAGTTTTGACAATAAGGGACTATATCCATAATGCCTTACATTATGAAAACTCGTTGTTACTAAAAGATAACATCTTACCGAATCCTTTATAAATTATCACAAATTTATGACCTTATTTAAGCATTCAATTGATTCCTTGAACCAAAGCAGAAACAAGGACATACATTCAAACAAGTATTTGATGATAAAAAAATATATCCTTTATATTCTATTCATAATTTGTAAAAAATTATAGAAGGAGAGTGAATCCTTTAGACATAAGATTTGTTTCGCTATCAGTCATTTCCATCAAACTATTTTAAGCTTAACATATACACAACTCGAAACCCAGACAATTCAACTATTCAATCTACTAGTATTTTTTCTATACCTAGTTCCTACCTTAAAAGTACATTGGACTCAAAAATTTAGTGATCAGAACCCCTATAAATGAGCCATGAAATCCCTTTTATAATGCAAGGGAGCAACATTCGGTTCAAATGCAATTACAATTTTTTGATATTTCATTTCAAAATCAATTTTCATTTCATCTCAAAATTCCCCACATGATAATTTGCTATCACTTGTTGAAAAAGGGGAGGAAAAACTTGTAACCATTATCAAAAGGGAAATACAAGTACCACCAAAATTTCCCTTTAATTTCTAGCTAAGCCTTGCATCCCACGTCCACATTGTCATGAAAGCCCACAATCAGCAAAAAACCCAAAAAACCAACAACACGCACGAGGAACAAAAATAACCACCATGACATCCTTACCAATCAACAAAAAATTTGTAAAGCCCATAGACCAATTCTTTCAACCAAAGGAATGACCAACACTAGCTCCCAGCCCACGATACACATGCCCACTTCACGTCCTAGTAGGAGGCGGAGAAGAAACTTCAACTCCCTCATCTTTTTCCTTGTTTGGAACATAACCATTGTGCCCACTTGGAGTTTTGATGGACAATGGTGGTATAGACAACACCTCCATTCTTGGGACTACAGCTTGGTTCAACATCATGAGGTATTTCTTGTAACCTGAGTCTATCTAAATCATGCTTTTTGAAGAGTTGTCTATAATAGCAATTGGCGAATTCTACCTCCCATAAGAGTCGTGTCCATATCTTATCTTCATGCGGACTCCAAAGTAAAATGGTGCAGGATCCTTGCCCTTTTCTTACAATTTCTCTATGACAATGCCCTGGTATTTTAGTTTGTTGGTGCATCTAATAGGAATACATGGAGGCTTCTCAACAGGGGCCTTTTCTTTTGAAAATGGAGCATGTTCAAGTGCCTCGTACTCATGTACAGAAACATCATCTTGAGGCATTTGTAAATTAAGTCTAGGTGACCTCCTAACAGGGACTTTGGAAGTGACTGGGTTACTCATTTTCACTACCTGGTAACTTCTCAAACTCACAATCACACACTCCTCATTTTGCATGAATTCAGAGAGATGCCAACTGTTGAATACAATGGTGAAAATAGTTATCACTTCATCCCTATTTATTGAGCAATCCTGATGGCATTTTCTCATCAACTTTGTCATCACATTCTTGAAGAAGCAATTAATTGTTGGCATTGATTACTTCACTGTTAATCACCCTAGTACCAGGAGATCAATATATCATTCCTCATAATAGTAGGAATTAATCCCTCACATGCACAAGGACTTGATTCAATCATTTTTGAAGAGAGCACACCATTAATGCTTCATTGGTTGCAGAACAAAATGGCTACCACATGCATGTTTTGAGTTTTGAATATCAGAATGAGATGGAAGATCATGCAGCCAAAATGTGATCAAATCGAGTTTGAAGACCCAATACCATGGATCTTCATCTCTTGGACAATGAGAAAATGTTGACTGGGATCCATTTCACTCATTCCATAGGATCCACCCTACTCTGCATGGTGGTTGAAAAACACCACATGTCAACAATTTGTGTACCTTGCAAGTTGTCTCACAGGCATTAATAAAATTCCACAAGGTGTGCAAGAATGACCCATATTAAATCCAGAAGCTACACAATGACTGTCAATCTCACTGTCATCAATTACTAGGCACTCATACATGGGTCAAGCTCCATACGAAGGAGACACATGTTAGCATCTCATGGACCTCGTACGCTTCATGACGGATCTCCATAAATGCCCACATAGTGTGTGATGGGCGGTGGGGATTGAATCTCCATATCCAATGGTTCACCTTCCTGCACATGCTAAATGTTAGTCATAAAGAGGGACCATGACTAGGCTAATGATAATAAGACCCTTTAGGATGACAACTTAAGCCCATTAAAAAAATTATCCCAACTTTATAAAAATTTGGCACGAGACCACACGCAGAGAGACCGACTTTCCTAACCAAAGGGTCGGTAACTAGATGTGTTTGAAGGCTAAGGTTATGACTTACTTAACCAACAACCGGCAAGAACAAGTCACCATAAAATTATAACATTGAAAGGTTTTGGAATAAGATGCTTGTGAAGTTAGGGTTTACAAACCAACGTATAACTCATCCTAGGTTACAAAGCTCAGACATCATTAAATACATGTTTCGACATTGGTCAAGTGTGTTATTAGTTGAAATTAATTTAAATTTTCCTTTTATACATCCTTAAGGCATAATCACAAAAAGGATCTAGTCCCTGTACATTCAACCTAGACAACATGTAATACTTGGTAAAAACAAGTAATTATTAGTTAAATTATATTTAAATACATGTTTTGATTACATATTGATATTGCTTGTACATTAATAGTTAAAATTGATTTATTGTTATTTTTGTATCCTTAAGCCATCATTGCATTTATCTCATACTTTGAAACAAAAAGGAGAGGATGCTTGGATTCAACCTACAAACATGTGTGGAATACTTTTAAATGCAGGTACTTGAGTTGTGTACATATAGATAGTTTTATATAAATTAAAATATGTATGTTTTGATGATTTCATTGATATTGCTTGTACCTTTTTGATATCAGGTGGTGTGAAGACCTACTACATTCTAGGCACAAGTTTGAGATGTTCTTGAGATGGCATATCCAAATTTTGTAAACATTGTTTTGAGATGACATATATGTACATACATACTTACAGAATTAAACATACTCTATGTACTTCTATGTATCAAATCAATATTCTATATATTTTGTTTGTTAAATGTGCAATTTTTCCTACTTTGAAACTTTATGTATAATTGTATAATCACTAAATATCATGCATACATTATTGTTAAATCAATTGTATCCTTAATACATTGTATTATGAGCCCTTAATACATCCCCTTAGGACCCCTTAAGACATCCCCTTTAGACGTTGTATTATGACCCCTTTAGACACCCCTTAAGACGTATTATTACCCCTTAATACATCCCCTTAATAAATTCACATCCCCTTTAGATGTTGTATTATGACCCCTTTAGACATCCCCTTAAGACATATTATGACCCCTTAATACATCCCCTTAAGAAATTCTATTATGACCCCTTAAGACACCCCCTTAAGACCCCTTAAGACATCCCCTTTAGATGTTGTATTATGACCCCTTAAGACATCCCCTTAAGAAATTCTATTATGACTACTTAAGACATCCCCTTAATACCCCTTAAAACATTCTATTGTGACCCCTTAAGACATCCCCTTTAGATGTTGCATTATGACCCCTTAAGACATCCCCTTAAGACATTCTATTATGACCCCTTTAGACATCCCCTTTAGATGTTGCATTATGACCCCTTAAGACATCCCCTTAAGACATTCTATTATGACCCCTTTAGACATCCCCTTAAGACCCCTTAACACATCCCCTTAAGACATATTATGATGCCTTCAGACATCCCCTTAAGACGTTGTGTTATGATGACTCACCCTAAAACTTATAATACTTGTTAATATCACTTAATATTTATACTCAATTATACTCTTCTTTGATCCCCTTAAGACATTGTATTACGACTCCTTGAGACAACCTATAATTAGTGTTGGATGCTATTATTTGTTTTGATAGCTTATAGATTAGTATTTGATGCCATTATTTGTTTTGACAGCTTATAGATTAGTATTTGATGCCATTATTTGTTTTGACAGCTTATAAATTAGTATTGGATGCCAATATTTGTTTTGATAGCTTATAAATTAGTATGGGATGTCATTATTTGTCTTGACAACTTATAAATTAGTGTTAGATGTTATTATTTATAGAATTTATTAATGCTTTTATTCTCTAATCTTCTATGGTATTGTTTATTTCTTAAAATTTTATCCTTTCCGGTATATAAACAGATTGCTTTTGTTTGTAAATTATGATTTATTGACTAATTATTGATTGATGTGAATTGAATAAGTTCATTGAGTAATTACCACTAATTATTGAATGTAAATATCATGTATATCATGTATGAGATCAATAAATTTGTAAAGTATAAATATTAAAATGTCATATATTAATATCATGTATGAGATCACTAAATTTCACATTAATGTCCTATATGAATGTCTTGACTATGAACATAAAATGCATAAATGTACATGTGTAAATTAAAATTTCAAACAACAATAAAGTCCATAATTTATGTAACATATTAAGTGCATGAAACCAATATATTAAGCGCATGAAATAAAGTCCAAAGTACAACCCGTGAACTAAAGTCCAACTAAATACTTGAGCCATGAAATATAAATTCCAATAGAGTAGATGAGAAACTAGAAATATAGTCCATGAAATAAACAAATATAACACATAAAATCACATGTTTCTAGGTCATGTACTATCTCTATAATCAAGAGACATCTTCACACCATGCGGACTATGCAAATGACCTAAAACACTTTGTACAAGAGAAAGATGAAATCGGATGTAAGACAATGAAAAATGATTTAATGAAAATTTAATTTATAATCCATCATAAAATTAAATTGCCGTCATATCTGTGTCTAGATGCTCTGGTGCACCTGAAGCAACCTCTAAATTCTCTAAATCAATCTACATAAACAAGACAAAGAAATTTGAAATTAGATGTACAACTCTACAATTAATTTTTTTTAATTCAATTTAATTTATAATTTATCATATTTTAATTGTACCATATTCTAAGGTTGTGCACCAGGCTCTTCTCTAGGACCTATCTATACATGCTCAACTATGAGATGTGTCTCATGCTATAAAAGAAAAATAATATGTAACAAATCTCATATTATGTATATATTCAATTTAAAATTTAAAATTTAAGTTATATTCAGAATATGTAATTTATAATTGACTTTAAATATAATAAAAAAATTAAATTACCATTTGATCTGGAGCATGCTCTGCATGTCCTCCTGGTGGTGTAACTATGTCTGGGTTAGGGCTGAAATTTGCACTAACAAAGTCCTACAAGATCAAAATTAAAGCATGTACAATTGAATTAGGTTAATACATACATATATATATATATATATATTCAAGTTTGCATATTTTGTGTAGAAAGTTTTGTAAACAACCTATAAATCAGTGGCCTCATGAGTAGCTACAACATCAAATGTTTTCCCAATGCCCATTCTCATTGTGGTATCAACCTAGACATACATGTACATAGACATTTAACACTTATAATATTTACAAGTGTACATGCATGTATTTCATATATCTAGTGAATTCAAAATTCATAAAATTGTAACTATACTAATGTAAACTTTAAACAAATTTACAATATGAATGTACCTGCCCCTAATCTATGACGCCTAATAGTGGAATGGTTGACAATCCCTCAGGAGGAATCGACATGGATGTCGGTTGACTTGCCTAAACCAACATAAATATTTCAAACATATATGTGATTCAATTATAAATTTAAAACTCAAGTTAAATTTATGATTTCATATATAATTTTAAAAATTGAAATCAAAATACCCCATAAGGGTTGCCGAGTATGACCGGTGTCGATGTATGTACTCGTGGAACAAATGATTGACCCATCGTTAGTGTCATCTGTACACCAAACAATTTGATTGTTAAAATGTATTATAAATTTTTCTTTGATATATACATCCATCAAAATTCTTATAAAATGAACGTACATAGATGCATATTTATACCTATGTCGTAGTGTCCTCAGGGTGATGCTCTATTGTAAGAAACTCTACAAATGAACTGATGTGACCTGATGAACCACTAGAATCTCCCCGTCCACCTAAACTAGGTGTGGCTTGATCAAGTCCATAGTATACTTGATGACAACTAGTACATATATGGGGGATGGGCCTCAACACTCCTGGAGTGGTACTCGAAGTAGCTCCATAAAAAACTCCATCATCATCATCTTTATGCTCCCCACCAGCTATCGCAGAAGCATGTTGATCAAGGTCTCCTACAAGTGTACTAATGGAACCTAATGTTGAGACCAGAGCTTAATGATGTATAGGTGCAGGAATGGGAGGAATAGGAGCAACAACAAGGGGTTGTGCATGCACGAGGTGTTGGGGATCAACCCTTTCCCATAACCTCTATTGTGGTATGTTGCCACCAACACCCTGAAATGGTCTAAAATTAAAATAATTGGGCTTTTTCCCTAGAACAAACTCTACATACAGTTTTCTCAAAAAATACAATGGGAACTCCCAATTAGCATTTGGGGGACTATCAAACACCATATACCATCAATCCCAAAAATTTGCACTCATCTATGGATAAATGCACCACCTCATGGATATTCTAGATTTGTTGGGTGGAATGGGTTGTCGAGTAACAAGGTCAAGAAAGTAGGGGGCTAGATGGGCTTTCTTTATTTTAAGGTCTAATATTTATTTGTAACAGAGACTATCGGAATAAAATTGTCTCATTTGTTCTCTCTCTCACCGATGCCTATCAAGATCATAATCGATCATCTTGATGGCATCAACAACATTTTGCATCGCAAATACAAAACATCTCACATGTGGTGGAATCAATGCTTGACTTTGCATAACATTGATTTGATTTTTTAAGGATGCAACTTGATCATTTATACATTCTCACAAGCGAGCCTCGTCAGATGCGATAGGTGTCGGATGTGGCATATTAGGTGGAGGGGGAGGTGGAGTTGAGGGGGAGGTGGATGGGGAGGGGGAGGGGGAGGAGGAGGGGGAGTGTATGTGGTTGTGGCTGAGGTGGTGGATTGATGATATCATCAATGTTAAAATCATCCATGATATGAGATATAAATGTGCACTTGCATTAAATCATACAAAATAGGATGTGCATACATATATTAAGATCATATATTTAATTGAAATAGGATGAGCAACATATATATTAAGATCATATATTTAATTGAAATGCACACATATATATACATTGATTGAACTTGAGCATGTCCATACAAAATTCAAAATTTAACATGTACATACATTTAAAATAAAAAATATGATGCATAATTTGCATGTGTATAGATCATTAAACTAAACTATGTACATTCATACAAATTTCAAAATTTAAGAACTCTATGCAAATTTTTAATACATGCACATACATACTAAACAATAAACTTGAAACATTCACAAAATCTCATTTTATGTCTAACACACACACACACACACACACACACACACACACACACACACACACACACACACACATATATATATTACAATTTTTCAGCAGGAGAAATCATGATCTAGTAGATAGTCATAAAATATATACTATTATATATTGTTCATTATAAGTTCATAAATTCCACCAAATTCTAAATCCATGTCACTAAAAATATCCATCATTCACCAAATTCATAAATTCATAACTATTTAAGGTCATTGTCTTAATTTAGAAACTATTGTGGCTCTCTACTACATCTCTTCATTTCTTTGTGTTTTCCTTTTCAGAATCAGAAGTTCTCCTTTCCTCTAGCCATTGTTGATGCTCATCTAAGATCCCATCCATAGCCCTAAAAACATCAACAAGGGTTTGCATCCTAGATGCAAACATCCTCACAGGAGGTACGACACATTCTTCATTTTGAATAATGTTGATTTAATCTTGGATGGTTCTAACATTGGCATTGACTTGTGCTTCCAAACGAGCATGTTCATCAATTTCAAGTGGTGGAGGTGGGGGGTTATGAGGTGGAGTGGGTGGAGATGGAGGTGAAGGTGGTGGATATGGATGGTGTGGGGGTGGATTTTGAATATTATTGAATGGATCCATGTGATCTTTAAGATATGAGTGAATCTACATTAGATTTGTAATTTCAAGATGTAAGATACATGTTAAGAAATACCTTTAAACCATTCAATATAAATGACCTTAATAATTGAATACAAATGATAAAATATGTCAGCCTCATTTATTTCTAAGGCACATGTTACTTGAATGAAAATACAATTAACTATTAATATTATATAATCTTGCATGATCTTATTATTGTTAAATTTGGTTGCCTTGGGCAACTTTGAACACCAGATTTTAAGAACTTCTTTGATCCCCTTAAGAAATTGAATTACAATTTAGGGTGACAGGATGGCTTAAGGGGATCTACATCTAGTGAGGTCCTAGGAGAAAATGACATGGCTCAAGTGAATAAAATTTGGTGAAGTTTCCCAAGGCAACCAAATTTCATTAAGAGCCTTTAAAGAAAAAATGATGGCTTTAGGGTTTAGGGTAATAGGATAGCTTAAGGGGATCTACATGTAGTAAGATCCTAGGAAAAAATTACATGGCATAAGGGAATTAAATTTGGTGGAGTTTCCTAAGGCAACCAAATTTCATTAAGAGCCTAAGAAAAAATTATGGCTTTAGGGTTTAGGGTTTAGAGTTTAGAGTTTAGGATTTAAAGTTTAGAGTTTAGGGTTTAGGGTAATAGGATAACTTAAGGGGATATATGTAGTAATATCCTATGAAAAAATTACATGGCATAAGGGAATGAAATTTGGTGAATTTTCCAAAGGAAACCAAATTTCACTTTAAGGTCAAGTAGGACAAAATGAATGGTTTAGTGTTTAGGGTTTAGATTTTAGAGTTCAGGGTTTAGGGTTTACAGAACTTAGGGTGAAGTTTTGGTGCCCCTTGGAATATAATGAACTTGAAAGTTAGTGAAGAACTTTTTCTTATGGAATAGTTGATTTGAGATCTACTCTTGTTTCAACTGGCCAACCTAGATCATGAAATCTCATTCATATTATAATCTTGCACGATCTTATTATTGTTAAATTTGGTTGCCTTGGACAACTTCACCAAATTTTAAGAACTTTGATCCCCTTAAGAAATCGATTTACGATTTAGGGTGATAGGATGGCTTAAGGGGATCTAGATGTCTAGTGAGGTCCAAATTTATTCATACTGTGACCTCATTGGTTCATAGCTCTGAGTCAAAAGTGTTTACCCTATAATAAAAAAGAGTATCATGTTAAAAATGAATCAATCTATACATGTCACAAAAATAACATACATCTATCAAAACAAGTAAAAATTTCCTCCTACATTAGAGGATATCAAAATAAATATGAAATATTTTAATAATTATACTTGTAATCACTTATTAATAAGTTATATCATACATAATTTTAATCACATAATAAAGGAATAAATATACATATGTAGAAGATACAAAAATAAAAAAGAGGCTACTCACATGGAACTTGATTCTTCTAGGAAGTGCCTAGATTGGTGTATTTCATGTAGGACTCTACGTGTTGGGACCTTCACCTCTCTCCTTGTATATTTCCAACAATCCCACTTACTCCCTCTATAGAATTATTTCCTTTGTTATTAGAGTTATTTTAATCTTCTAAATTGACCTCTTATTTATAGGAGCATAATATGAATCCTCCTCCTCTCTCTATTGTAATAATAGCCTAGTTCCTCCAATCTATCATCATGTACCTCCTCCCTTTACCATGTAATAGGTGTACCTTAGGTGTTAAATGGTTCCATATTGGTCTCCTTATTGATGAATTTCTATCCTTCCACATAAATCTATATAGTATCAAAATATAGGTAATTTTATGGTTATTGAATCTCCCTTAATTGCTAAAGAATCCATTATGCTTGAGGATGGGTAGATTATTATCTAGGATCACATCTTAAAAATCTTATAGAGGTCATGGCATGTGTTTCTTAATACATATATTCACATACAAACCTCTTTCCATGTATTATCAACTCTACTATATAATAGACACCTTACTATTTAAATTTTATATGATATATACCCAAGAGTTTCCAATTGGAATTGCTATAATTATACTTTTATGGTATTCTAGATATTCATAATAGTTTTCATAAATCTACCAAATAAACCCATTCTTGACATTGAACCTACATAATTTTAGGTATATCCAATGAAAGAAACTTTACCTATAGCACTCTCACTCGCGCTCTCCTATCTTGTAGATATAATAGAATAAAGTTTTCTTCCAATGATTTAGATCCTTATTGATCATGTCTAAGTGTCATAGAGAGTGATCATCCACTCTTCATAAAATTGTAGAAACCATAAGGTTTTATATTATGTGTTCAAATAAGTGAAAACATTACAAAAAGTTCTACTCGATGGTGACAACAGAGGGTTTTTTAAGGCAACCAAATTTCATTTTAAGGTCCTAAGAAAAAATTCAAATGATTTAGTGTTGATGGTTTAGATTTTACAATTCAGGGTTTAGGGTTTAACAAACTTAGCGTGAAGTTTTGGTGGCCCTTGGAATAATTTAGACTTGCAAGTTAGTGCCAATTGGAATCAATTGTACGTGCTTGGATTTACGAATTTGCTAACTAAATTTGCAAACAAACATTGATAAACTTTATTAATTTTAACTATTCTTTAACATATTATTTTCTAATCTAATTATAATTTAACATTGAAACTAAAGTTTAACATATCGTTTTCTCCATACAATGCAAATAAAATTTAAAACATTTAAGCAATGCAAATGATTTTTTATTTTTTTTTGAAATTACCTAGTTTTCAAAATCAAAATGATTTGTTCAATTTAAATTTAGGGTTTTAACAAAAAAAATTGTTCCAATTCAATTTAGGGTTTCAATTTCTAAGCAATTAGGGTTTTTAATGCAATTTTTTCATTTCAGTTCAAACTACAGTTTTCAATTTTTTTTTTTTGTTTGATTTGAATTCAAGGTTTCAAAAAGCTTGACTAGGGTTTCTAAATGCAATTTTTTAATTTCATTTCAATTTCTAGGCTTTTGAAATGCAATTTTTTTTGTTTCATTTCAATTAGCATCTTCAAATTCAATTTTTTTGGTTTAATCGAACAATTTAGGATTCAAAAGCTATATTTCTTTTGTAAAACAAAATTCAAGGTTCATTTTTTCATTTCTATTAAAAAATATTTAGGTTTCATTGCATTTTTTGATCTATTTCTACAATTACTCATTTCTACTAGAATAGGAAAAAAATGCTCAAACGTGAAATAATTTTTTTTTTAAATGCTAAATTCACTTATTTTATTCACAATTTCAATAAGAAATGGAAAAATTAAAAAAAAGGGGCATGGGCGAGTACTTGGAGCTGTTTGTGGAGGTTGTTGTCGCCTATACTTGGGATCCCATCCATTTCTAAATGAACTCTATTTGTTTTTAAATATATAAATAGCATTGGAAAATGGGATACCGATTTCTACAAAACAGGATCTCAATTTTTATAAATCAGGATCCCATTTCGTAGTAATCGAGATCTCGTTCCTTCTTCGTTGGTTCAGGATCCTTTCGCAAACGTGATCCTAATTTTTAAAAAGAAGGATCCCATTTTGTATTTAGGCTTGAGATCTTGAAGCTAAACGGGATCCCGATTTTTAAAAATTGAGATCCCGTTTATTAAAATAGGGATCCCGTTTTTGCAATGCCGATTTCAATTTTTTGGCTAAGGAAAAAACTTCCACATTTTGTGGACTCAACTTTGTGCACTTACCCTACTTGAATCTCAACAAGATCGATCAAACAAGATTAAAACCAAACATTTTATGAAAACCTGACATACTAAAATATGAAAGCTATCAAAACATCTACTCTAATCCATTCAAAATTTATCTTGTTCTAGAATTGGTGTCACGTTGATGTGGACCGATGACCCTTTCCCAATCTCATGAAAGTGAGCTTGTCTCAATCGATTCTATGGAAGAGAATCGATGAAACCATGGTGTTTGGTGTATGAAAAACCTAAATTATGTAAAAATGAACATGATGCAAGCTAAGTTACCATGATTTTATGCTATAAATGATCTAATTATGCAATTGCTAAACTAATCTAAGCTAATATAAGCTAATTTAAGCTAAAATGATGCTAAAATATGAAACCCTAATTTATTTACAAACTAAGATGGATGCATGGAAGCCATTAATGAAAGATTGAAGCTAATATGCAATGAAAATGAACTAAAACAAGCTAAAAAGTGATAAAAATATAAGCAAGTATGTGAGTGAATTTAACAACATAAGTTTTGCAATAAAAGATGGATTCATTTGTCTCCAAATAGTGATCTATTTATAGGAGAGAAAATGAGGAATGGATGGTTGAGATCAAAAAGCTTAATACACGGATCAAGATAGAGATGAGAGGCACGGATCATGGATTCTCATCAACGGATGAGAATGCATGATGAAAGTTAATCAAAGGCTCACACTTTCCTCAAACAAACAAACTTTTGACTTGCTCACATAGGTCAAAGGTAACTTGCTTAAGAGGTTGAAGGGTTAACTTGCTTTTGAAGCTAAGTGAGTTGATTAGAGGAAAGAGAATATTCCTTGGAATATTCCTTTAGGGTGAGGGAAAAATGTATTTTACAAATTAAAACAATTTTTTAATTGTGCAAAAAGGATAAAGAATATTCCATGGGAATATTCTCTTTGATTAGAAGAAAAATAGTTTAATTGCTAATTAAACAAGGTTTAATTTATGCAATTAGGGAATTAGAAGAATTAAGAGACATTTATTAAATTATATGATTTAATAAATAGGGGAGGGGTAAAATGATATTTAATTAAATAACATAGGGTTATTTAATTAAATAAGATGACTTAGGAGATTAAATTAAATATTTTGATTTATTTAATTTAATGAGATGAAGTGTTAGTGCTGAAAGAGGTGAATTAACCCAATTTAATTAATTAGTCCAAATGGATGAAAATGATGCAATTAACTAATTAGCTAGGATAATTAAATCAATTAAGAAAAAAGAGGATGGATAAAGAGGAAATGATGTTAATAAATCTATTTTAAGTGTATGGCATCGATTAGGACATTTTTCAGTGTCTACACCTTAGTATTAGATTTTTCATATGATTCATTCCTTGCCTCCTTTGGCCTTGATATTTCTTCCATTTGTCAAGCTCATCAATGTACCTTTTCTATAAATAGCAATGCCACCTTGGTAGAAAACTCACTGAATTGGCTCTTGAGTTAGTAAGTTGCTTCCTCTGCATTTTCTATTTCGCCAGCCATAGCCAATTTGCTACTATCATGTGTGGCCTAGGTACCCACGTTTGGCTCTTACCATGAAGGCCACAATATTTCTTTGTAGGTGAAGTTAGTAGCGATAGAATTAAATGCTTGGTAAAGAAGAACAATGACCCCATCATTGTGGCATTCAAATGGGTGCTTGGCAAAGATTACGTGAAGGATGAAAACTAGCCACAATGCAACTCCAATGTTGTTTCTTGGTTTGTGGTCTCTCTGCTAGATTTGGATATCTCCAAGCCCTAGATAATCAAACTATGCCACTCTATGTTCAATTCAAAAAAATTAGATGAGCTTGGTGAGATCGTGCAAGTAGCTATCCATGGCGATGACATCTCGAGTGCCATGAACATCCATAGGGACATCAATTTTAGGAGGGACATGCCCTAGTTGCCCCTTCTCACTGACTTTCGCACCATGGACCTGGAGAGGCATCGCTTGCTGTCTCGACCCATGGCTTCCTTCCTTCTAAGGGAGTACAACATGGAGCACACTCCTGGGCTTGACTAGAAAAATCACTTCAAACTCCTGGTGTATATCCATGGTGTCAAGGATTGAGGTCTATATTGTGTTGTGCCTGCATGTGTTGTGTTATTAACCCCCATTACCACCTTGTTGAAGAAAACCCAAAGAAATTATGTTTTTACTACTAACCATGGATGGAGGCTTCAATTTCATTGCTTTATTTTGTGTCGCCTCCCCATTTTTCTTTTTGTAATGTATATATTTTTGGGTTTACACGAGAACGCTTCAAACTTCTCTCGAAGCCTCAGGCTCGATACACATATTACAGTGTAAATATTTTCAATGAATATAACTATAATACTTTTCTACTTTTTTGTGTTATTCTCATGGCTTATTCGTAAAAATATCATACTTTACAAAAAAAAATTACATATGGTGCATAACTGTGAAAATTTTTAAAAGAACTTTCATGTTTTAATGGAACAATTTTAGATGAATACCATTTACCGGTATATCCAAAACATTTCCATCCATATATTATAGCTCATATGTATTCTTTTCTTTGCATGTGTGAATTTGGAAGGGACCCTTCCATAGTGCTTCAAACTTCGCTTGTCCTAGTTTTGCAGCGCACTCATCGTACTTTAGCACAAGGCTTCCCTCCTAAAAATCTGGGTTGGAGGCCTTTTTATCAAACCATCATTTGACTATTTGATATTGCTCGATCATGGAATCATGCATGCTTTCTCTTTTTGTTCAATACTCAGGAGTTCCTCTAATCTTACTTCCATCTCGTTGCTTTCCTCAACTTCCAAGGCCTTTAACAATTATAATTTTGGAATTTCTATGGAAATAGGTAAAATCACCTCCTTCCCATACACTAATTCATAAGTGGAGGCCTTCAAGATTTTCTTAGGCATAATTCTATTGGCCCATAAAGCCTCTCATAGATGTTTGTGCCATTCCTTCTGGAATTTTGACCCAGTGCACTTAATTAACCTAATTAGGTTCTTGTTGATCGACTTTGCTAACCCATTTCCTTGCGAGTAATAATTGGATGAAGTATTGAGGTAGAACCCATTCTTGAGAGTCAATTATAACATCCCAAAGCTTATGAAGGCTTGTGCATTATCGGATATGATGGTTTTAGGTGAATCGAATCTTTCCACTAGCTCCTCAAGAAAATTGACAATTTCGATTTCTATAGCATTTTTTAGAGTAACTGCCTCAATCCATCTCATGAAATAATCGATCACCATAAGTATCCATTTATGGCCTACACTATATATGGGATTAATCATCCCAATGAAATCCAAACCCCATTGTTCAAAGGGTTCCTTAGTCACAATTGGGATTAATGGAATGGCAGAGTTCTTTCACTTGCCAACGAAAAATTGGCACTAAGTACACTTTCACACTAGGCAGTGTGCCTCAGAGAACATGGAAGGCCAATAATATCCTCCTTGCATTATCTTCAAAGAATTTTTCTTGGTGAATAAGTTTCCACCTTTAGGACTGCTATGGAATTCATTTAAAATTATTTCTACTTGTGGCTTATCTAAACAATGGAGCAGAACACCATCATAATTTATTTTAAATAAAATTCCCTCAATCAGTACATATCTGGTGCCTTGCAGTTGGTTGGATACTATCCCTTTTACATAAATTGTGTTTGATTAGCTACCCACGACTCATTATATTTGAACTAATTTGTATAGACCTCGTTGGTCTCTTCTTCCGCCTAGGAGCTTAATTCTTGTGGGAGGTATTCGCAAAGATATATTCCTTGAACTAGATTGGTCGGTTGGATTTATATGTCATATTTTGGGATCTTGGTGATCCAATTAGCCCTTTTTTGGTTATCTCACCTTCGGTGATGTATTCCCGAACACTGGGATGGGTAACAAGGATGGTGATTCTATTGGCCGATACCAGGTTTTAGAATTTCTTGAGGCTTTTAACAATAGCAAAGGCCTATTTCTCAAAAAAAAAAATACTTGGTTTCATATCCTTTGAGATTCCTATAATGGAATGTGATGGGATGTGCTCTGCTTCCTTCTTCATCTTTCTAAGTGAGTATCGAAGCTATGTTGTGTTGGCCGCTATAGACATAGAGCAAGAAATCCTTGGAGACGTCCAAGTTAGCTAACACTAGGGCTGCGAAAATGACTACCTTTATTTGCTCAAAAGTAAGATTTCCTTCGGGAGTCCATTTAAACACTAAATTCTTCTTTAACATCAACGTGAAACGTCTCGCAATGCCCGTGAAGTCTGAAATGAATCGGTTGATGAAATTGATCTATCCCATAAAATATTGTAGCCCCTTCTAGTTGACTAGCAGTGGTAGCTCTATTATAGCCTTCAACCTTTCAGTGTCTATGGCTATTCCTCCTTTTGATACCACAAAATATAGTAGCTCACCTTGTGGTACTCCGAAGACACATTTCTTGGGATTTAAGGAAATCCTGAACTGTTGGCATTTCTAGAAGACCTTTTCCAGATGATCAAAATGATCATCCTTAGATTTTGAGAAAATAGTTAGGTCATCTAGATATATTAAGAAGATTTTATTAATCAAACCCTTAAAGATGATATCCATTGATCGCTAAAAGGTCACACTAACATTGGAAATTTTGAAGGACATTTTTGAGTCCGTGAATGTTCCCCACTTGGCAGTGAATGTTGTTTTATGTTGATCCTCCTCTTTGAAATATACCTGACCTTATAACCCAAAAAATAATCAAGAAAAAAGAACATCTATGATTTGGCCATGGTCTATAGAATCTGCTCCATTGAGGGAAAAGGGTAGTGATCATTTAACAAAGCCTTGTTTAAGTCATTAAAACCCATGCAGAGCCAAATGCTGCCATTGTTTTTCTGCCTGGTACAAGATTGGATACCCAAGTGGATTTTTTTATCAGGAATATGATTCTTGATTCAATTAATTTGGAAAGATCTTGTGCCATTAGTGCTTCAACCTTCAGATTGACTAGCCTTTTCTTTTGTCAATCAGGCTTTGAGCCTTCAGCCAGGTCCATAGTGTGCTAGATTATGCATGGATCATATCCTCTAAGATCATCATAGGTCCAAGCTACAACTCTATCGTATCTAGAACATAGTCCTTTCAGTCTCTCTTTATCCTTTTGTGGGACGTCTCTTTTGACTTTTAGTTCTCATCTATTCTCGACATCAAGATCTTGATAGTCTTTTGCTTCAACAATGAATCCTTGTTTTCTATTCCTCGCATCTTCATAGTCAAAAATATTTTTGAGAGAAATAAAACCTCACAAGAGCTTATTCCTGTTTAATTGGATCACTTGACCTTTTGTAGCTCTTCTAGCTTCAGACTGTGAATGATTGGAAACTTCCTCTAATTTTTGTAAAAAGGTAGCAATCTAAACATCATCCTCAAAAACCTACTAGTTCTGATCATTGTTGGGAATTGATGGTTGGACGATGGTCTGCATTGCATTCTATTTTCTTGTTGATTCGGTAGTTGGCTAAAACTATGAACCAATTGAAGCCATTTGATCTACGACGGTATTCTACGATTGTGGAATAATTTGTATGTTAAAATCTTTGAAGCTCTTGATCAAATCCCATATTCTATGTCTACAAGACCTCATTCTTACATTTTTTTGTAGTTGCCTATCCATGGAATTGGCCTACAACTCGTTCTAAATCTTCAAACAATTGTACTCTTTTCACACCCATCCACTCTACAAGAAGCAAACCATGGACCAAAGCTTCATACTGTTGGTATGTGGTGACTGATCATGCTATACTGTATAGCCCATGGTATAATGTACACCCTTGCCCCTATCCTTGCTGAGGTCCAGGGCTGGGCTGGGCCCCGGGTGGGGGTTCGGGGGCGGCAGCCCCTGAGAAAAATTTTCCTCCTACTTTTTCGCGTGATCACCGAAAAACGGAAAAATCAATGGAAAAAGAAAAATCCGATTTTGTAGAACCCAAAAATCTGGAAGCTTCTAAGCTTGGTAAAAAGGGGTTCGGATGGGTATGTATGATGAAAAACGTGATTATTCACAAGATTGTAACAAGTTTTACACTGGATAATAAAATTGGATGGCTACGGTTTGGTGGATGTAGCCTAGATTGGGTGAACCACGTTAAATTCTTTGTGTTATGATTTATTCTGTGTATGTTTTAGTTTCTCTTTTATTAATTAAAATCTACATTTAATTGTTAGATATCTACCATCTCTAATCCTAACAAGTGGTATCAGAGCGGGTTGTGTTTCGATTATCATCTATAGGAAAGATCTCACGGTTGAGTGGGAGCAATGGCAAATGAGGGTAAGAAGGTTGAGAAGTTTAATGGGCAGAACTATCAGTTATGGAAGATGTAGATGGAGGACTATCTCTATCAGAAGGATTTATGGCGGCCATTGGAAGGGAAAACCAAGAAACCTGCAGCAATGTCAGATGAGGACTGGGAGATCTTGGATAGAAAGGCTCTTGGCAGTATTCGTTTGTGCCTAGCACAAATAGTGGCGTTCAATATTACAAAAGCAAAGAAAACTCAAGAGTTGATGGAAACCCTGGAAAAGTTATATGAAAAGCCTTCTGCTTTGAATAAGGTATTTCTTATGAAGCGTTTATTTAATATGAAAATGGTAGAAGGTGGGTCAGTTACTGATCATTTAAATGAGTTTAATACGGTCACCAATCAATTAACTTCTGTAAAAGTAAACTTTGATGAAGAAGTTAGAGCTCTTTTGATTCTGTGTTCTTTGCCTGAAAGTTGGAATAGCTTGGTAATGGCTGTTAGCAATTCTATTTTGTTTTGAATACATTGAAGTTTGATGATGTTGTTGGTGTTATCTTGAGTGAGGAATTCATAGGGAAAAGCTCAGGTGGGACATCCACATTAGGCAGTGTTTTGAATGTAGAAAGTAGGGCAGAACAAAGGAGAGAGGAAACAATTATGTAAATCGTGGGAAGTCATGAGGAAAATCAAAGGACAAAAGGTCTCAATCTAGAGACAAGAGGGATTGTTGGTGCTTGTGGTAAGCGGTCATTTGAAGAAAGATTGCTGATCTCGAAAAATAAAGGAGACAAAAAGGAAGGAAGTAAAGAGGCAAAATGGTAAGTAATAAATTTGATGAGGATGCTTTGATTCTTTCCCTTGATAATGCTGATGATTCTTGGGTGTTAGATTGGGGGCTTCATTTCATGCTACCCCCATAGAAGTTATTTTCTTGATTATGTCCAAGGGGATTTTGGGCTGGTTTATTTAGGAGATAACGAACCCTGTCAGATTGTTGGAAAGGGAAGAATCAAGATTAAGTTGCAGAATGGGAATCATTGGCTACTACGTGAGGTAAGGCATGTTCCAAAGTTAAGCAAAATTTAATTTCAGCAGGGCAACTAGATGATAAGGTTGTGTTGTTACTTTTAGTGATAAAAACTAGAGGGTCACAAAGGGTGCCTTAGTGGTAGCAAAAGGTGTGAAAGTAGGCACCTTATATCTTTGTACAAGTCATATTGTTCCTTCTACTTTAATTGTTACAGAAAAAAGGTCAATGTTCAGGAACAGTTGCTGCAGTTCAACAGGTAGAAGATCATACAGTTGTTGTGGACTTTGAATCAGCATTGTGGCATAATAGACTTGGGCATATGAGTGCAAAAGGTATGAAAGTACTTCATTCAAATAATGTTTTACTAGGTCTAAAATGTGTTAATATGGATTTTGTGAATGTTGTGTGTATGGAAAACAAAGTAAGTTTTTCTCTCAAGGATGGGAAGCAAAAGAAAGATGAGAAATTGGAGCTTGTGCATACAGTGTGTATGGGGACCATTTCGGTATCTTCGGTGGCTCTGTATTATGTTACATTCATTGATGATGCAACTAGGAAGGTATGGATTTATTTCGGCAGAAATCTGATGTATTTGAAACTTTTAAAAAATGGAAGCTTGGTTGAGAATGAGACGGAAAAAGGTTAAAATATCTTAGATCTATAATGGTGGTGAGTATTGCAGTAAAGAGTTTGAAGATTATTGTTCCTCTAATGGTATTTGTAGGCAGAAAATGGTTCTAAGGACTCCACAGGAAAATGGAGTGGCTGAGCGCATGAATAGAACAATAATGGAGCATGCAGGACTATGAGATTGCATCTTGGGTTGCCTTTAAAATTGTGGGCGTAAACAACACTATTTATTTAATTAATAGAGGTCACTCTAATCCTTTGGGTTGTGGTATTCCAGAGGAAGCATGGAAAGGTAAGAAGGTGAGTTATTCTTTTCTCACAACCTTCGGTTGTGAAGCATTTGCACATGTAGATTCTAAAAATAGAACCAAGCTTGATGCAAAATCAAAGAAATGTGTATTTGTTGGATATGGCATTGATGAATTTGGTTATAGGCTTTGGGATTTTGAAAATCAGAAAATTGTGAGAAGTAGGGATGTCATATTCAATGAGAAAGTGTGGTACAAATATTTGTTGCTGCAGCATGAGAAGAAAGAAAATGATTATGCAGTGTTGGATGATATTCCAAACAATAATGTTTCAATGGTTCCTCATGCTGGGCAACAACAGGAGCAACAAATACCACAAACTCCTGTTAGATGATCTTCAAGGTTAAGTAGACCTCCAGAAAGGTTCTCTCCCTCTTTGTATACTATTATGTTAACTAATGCTGGTGAACCAGAATATTATGATGAAGCTATGCAGGTGGATACCAAGGTTCAGTGGGAGCATGGAATGGAAGAAGAAATGGACTCCTTGCTGAAAAACCAGACTTGGGAATTATGCAAGTTGCCTGCAGGTAAAAAGGCTTTACCAAACAAATGGATTTATAGGCTAAAAGAGGAGGATGGAGGTAAGAAAAGATTTAAAGCCAGATTAGTTGTAAAGGGATTTGCACAAAAATAGGGTATTGATTTTAATGATATTTTTTCTCCTATTGTTAAAATGACTTCTATTCATATTGTTTTAAGTATTGTGGCTACTGAAGATTTGCATTTAGAACAGCTTGATGTTAAAACAGCCTTTCTCCATGGTGATTTGGAAGAGGAAATATATATGGACCAGTCACAAGGATTTGAGGTCAAAGGTAAGGAGAAACTAGTGTGCAGATTGAAGAAAAGTTTATATGGCTTGAAGCAAGCACCTCGGCAATGGTATTTGAAATTTTACAATTTTATGGCTGAGCAAGGCTACAGTAGGTGTAATTCTGACCATTGTGTTTATTTTAAGAGGTTGGATAATGATAGCTACATTATTTTGTGTTTATATGTTGATGGCATGCTTGTAGTTGGGTCTAATATGGATCACATAAGAGAGTTGAAACAACATTTAGCAAAGTATTTTGCTATGAAGGATTTAGGGGCAGCAAAACAAATCCTTGGTATGAAAATTTGTAGAGATAGGAAAAACAGAAAATTGTTTTTATCTCAAGCTAATTATGTTGAAAAGGTGTTGAAGAGATTTCATATGGAGAATGCAAAATTTTTCAGCACACCTTTGCCCAGTCATGTCAAATTGACTAAGGATATGTGTCCAAAGACACAAGAGGAGGAAGAAAAAAGGTCCAAGGTACTTATTTCTAGTGGGAGCTGTAATTGCAACAGTGTCGTCAAGAATCAGTCTCCAAGTGGGAGATTGTGTTGGTATGGAGCCTGATCAATCTCCAAGTGGGAGATTGTTGGTATGTGGTGACTGATCATGCTATACTGTATAGCCCATGGTATACTGTACACCCTTACCCCTATCCTTGCCGGGGTCTGGGGTCAGGCTAGGCCCTAGGTGGGGGTTTGAGGGCGGCAGCCCCCGAGAAAAATTTTCCTCTTACTTTTTTGCGTGATCACCGAAAAAGGGAAAAATCAATGGAAAAAGAAAAATCCGATTTTGTAGAACCCAAAAATCTGGAAGCTTCTAAGCTTGGTAAAAAGGGGTTCGGATGGGTATTACTGTATGATGAAAAATGCGATTATTCGCAAGATTGTAACAAGTTTTACACTAGATAATAAAAGTTTTGGATGGCTGCGGTTTGGTGGATGTAGCCCAGATTGGGTGAACCACGTTAAATTCTTTGTGTTATGATTTATTCTGTGTATGTTTTAGTTTCTCTATTTATTAATTAAAATCTGCATTTAATTGTTAGATATTTTCCATCTCTAATCCTAACACATACTCAACATCATTATTTGAGCATGGGAAATGGAAGTAGAAAGCTTTGAGGATCTCTAATCCAGTCAAAGATACCAATCAAAAACTTGCTCCAGAACCAATCTTGCATTTGACGCCATCAAAATATAATGTCGATAGAATGTTGTCACCCAGTCCATTGGACCCTCCTGGATCTTTTTCCAATTTTGGGAAGACTTGTTCATCGTCAAAGATCACATAGGTACCCAATCCAGTAGCATGGAAGTTCCCGAAAGAGTTGAAGTCAATAAACTAATTAAGGAGGACCTCATGTTTAGGGGTCTGATCACTTGTGTCCTCCTCATCTTCTAACATTTCTACGCAATATGTCTCCCTTTTTGAGAAGGATGTATGTGTTGCTTACAAACATAAGAATGTGTTTTCTGCTATATGTTCAGGGTGCAAGGATTCAGATGAGGTCTTCATCTTTTCCCCATTCTTTTTCTGTAATATTAAATGGGACCAATTGACCACTAGATATCCACCAAGCTTCATTGTAAAGTCCCATGAAAGGCACATCTTGAATACTAGGAGCATGTCTATCATGACTACTTCTTGTGTGATGGTTTGGATTGGACATGAGAAGAGGATTAAAGATAGATCTTTGATGTGGTCAATGGTCGAGACCTTCTTCCCATCTAATTACATGATCCTTTTCTCAAGAGGCTCGTACTTAATTCTCAAGGTGTTGGCCACTTGCTTAGGAATGACCGTAGTACTAGATCCTAAATCAATCATGTTATTGTGTAAAATCTTCTCTCCCATAATAAGTGATAAAAGGAAAAGTGTGGGCTTTAGTTTTCTTACATCTTTCTCATTTGCATTTTCTATGATGTTTACATATGTTGCGGCTCTCGAAGGTCAAAGGTATGATGCAAGCTCTTTGTCTCTATCTTGATTGTAGGGTGGCATTATGTTCATCCATGGTATTTTTTCCTCCTTCAATGCCTATTGGAGAAACATCTTCTATTCCAAAATTGATATAACATCCCAAAAAGATACATCAGTGAGCACCTTCTTCAATTATTCAGCCACATTGAATGTTTTGATTGGCAGGACCTTGGGTTTGAATGGTGGTATCTCTTTTGTCTTCAAGAAAGGTTGATCTGACATGTGAGGGCTTAGTTCTTTGTCCTCCTCTTTCTTTTTCATTGATGGAGCTTGCAATTGATGAGTGATTCAAATTTGTGAGGCATGTTGTACTTGTGCTTGTGGTTGTTGTAGGGATCATTGTATATATTCTCCAATGAACCTTCTTTTGGACCTTGTGTTATAGTCTGACTACATCTGTGGGACACTAGTCATCAGAGCATCATTTGAAAATACTAAATCTTCTTATTCCATATAAGAGAAGAGCACTTGGTTTGGTGCAATATCTAGATCTTTCTCTAAGGTCATCCCTTGCATTTGCACTTTGAAGAGGGCATTCTCCATTCTGGGAGACTGATATTCTTTCATTTTTGAAAACATGCCTTGGCCTCTTTGCTCCACTATCTTCTACTAAATATTTCCTCTTAGAAAATTTCCAAGCATATCAATATCATATAGGAAACACCACGTGTTCTCATCTTCCACCAGGTTGTTTTTTCCTAGGACCAAATCTTTGCTTGGACTGTTCTTGATAGTCTAAAGCAGCATGGTGAATGGGACTGTCTAATTTGTTGGAACTAGTTGCTAACTTCCTCCTCTCATAACTCCTTCATATGTGTTTTGTTTATAAGATGGCCTTCCTCCTTGATAGGTCTACACGGGAGGCTTTGAAGGTGCTTCTTACTATCATCAGATGAGGACTAGCTTATTTGCAAAGGATCACATAAGGTTCTTCATATCGTTGATATCTATTGCTAATGAGGAAGAGCCTAACATGCTTGGTTGTGCACCCAGGTATACATACATGAATGGTGGTACAGCTGACATGCTCATTTGTAGAGAAAAGGTGCTAGGAGTTACTTCTTTCTAGGGGCCACCAGAGATTTCTGCAAACATGGGCATTGGAGGATGTGGTGGAAGCTTCCCAGTGTCGATTAGACTATTTTCTACATGCACAGCTAGATCATATGCATCAGGCAAGGCATCTCCTCCCATAGACTATACCATGACCACAATGTCTGAATTGAAAGCCTTTAGATAAAACATGAATATTATAGTGGCTGAAGGCCTGAAAATCATAGTAATCCTCTTCTAGGTTTTGTGCAACCTATTGTTGAAGTCACTCATGGCCTCTTGTGAGGCCCTCTTTGTGGTGATTAATTACTATAGCAAAGAGGAGCAGTCTCCCTTTTTTGAGAAGCACTCAAACAACTTCTCTTTGAGTTGATCCTAAGAGTGGATAGAACCAAAATCCAAAGACCTATACCAGTCATGGACCTTTCCTTTGAATGACAAGGCCAATAATTTGAGAGCAACATTCTCCTTCATGATGTTATGTACTCTGCATACCTCCACTATATCTTGGAGATGTTCAGAAGGGGTCTTAAAATCCTCCTTAAAGAACTTTGGGATTTCCTTAAGAGCATTTTTGGGTATGGTAAGTCATACATCTAGGGGCGTAGGTGGTTGTACCAAGCTACCGCTATCCCAGGTTACAATATTTCTAGGGGAGGCAACACCTATATGAGCCATTGTAAATAGATTCATATGAATAGGGTAGACATGTATTCTGATTTGGAAGGTTCAGCCTCTTGGTGGAGTAGATAAGGCTTTGGATTATGGGATAACACTTCTTACCTAGTTGCTTCTTACAGGTGATATGGAGCCTGTAAGTCTTCTCCTCCTAGGTGTTGAGGCTAAAAATTGGGAATACTAGAAATGGCCTCTGGAAGATGCTCTTGTTTGAAATCTAGGCATGAAATTACCAGTCTCTTTTCTTGGTCTGATTTAAGAAATATTTTTGACTTCTAATCAAATGTTTAAAAAACTTTCAGTCCCATCGGGCATGCCAAAAAAAGAATTGTTGATCATTAAAGCTTGTGCCTCTCCAAATAGCCTTATGGTAAATTCAACGAGTGGAGGACCGATTTGCACCTCACTGAATGACCTCCAAGATTTTTAAAGAGAGTCAGCTCTTCTTTGTGTTTGATGGAAAAAGGGGTAGAAAGAAATGCAAATAAAACATAAATACGGTGATGTGCCAAGCTTTTACAATATTTCAAACCTTAACTATTCCTTATTAACTGATAAGACGGACACATAATGTCATAGACCCTTCATTATTGGGAAGAGAATGAGCAAAAAAGGCTAGATAAAGCACAATACAATCTTTCAAATCACCCCATAGGAACTATACATTAAGATCTGATCAAAAATAAGAAAAATCCTAAAGATTAATAGGAATATTTATATTTTCATAGAATTCTTTCTCTTTTGTAGCACAATATGAAAATGGAACACCTTTTACAGAAAATGAAAGAGTACCATGGACATAATCCATTTTTTGAAAGATAGCATATAACATAGAATCTAACAACATGTAAATTAGCTACAAGAATATCAACGAAAAGCTTTAACACATTGTTTTCAATATGGATGTAATATGAAAAAGAATTTTGAAAAAGTCCACGGAATGCATAATCTTAAATATTTCTACCAAATAGATCAAACTTTTATGATATATAAATTGAAAATAGAGGTTGAATGTCAATCCAATGATATTTTGAGTTAAATATAACATGCCAAAGAGAATAAGCAGTATTTTGTAAAGACCCTACTGTTTCTAAGAATAAAGAACTCCCTAAAACAATATATATATTCTTACTAAGGATTTTTCAAAGAAAACTTTAAAAAAAATTATTCACTACTGCCAACCCCTATTTATAGCCAGAAGAAAAGGGCACCGCCGCAAACAAACGAGAAGAATAAACTACCAGATGCCTAAATCTGATAACTTGCAATCTGGTCTTAGATCTTGATTAGATCACAACAATCTTGACTCGTTAAGTATGTTGTAACCTGAAATTTCCTACCATTTTTTCCAAAATTTTAGGTTCCCACAATGAAGAAAATGGACAACACTTAGAAACACAGTAATGGAATTTACTCCAAGGGTTCACTTTGAAAAATCATAAAATGAAGCTAGTGAAATTTCATGCAAAACCACCTTGCAAGCATGTTCATTTTCCATATATCAAAGTGCATGCCTGATTTTAGCTTCTTATAGTCATTTTTGACAAGGTTTCAAAGTATCAACTTGAAGTGTCTTGAAAAAGATTGTTGGCTACAACTTATGAAATCTGCCAAAAAGGATAACTTTCAAGGAAAATATTTATCAACTAGAAGATAGCCATGGAAAACAAATTAGTGTTCCAAATTTCCCCCATGATAATGAACTTCCATGTCAGTTTTCAAGACTCTAGCACTTCATTTGGTATTTTTTCAAAACCAAAAGCAAATGGGTTTTACACAGATTTGACATCTACATTTCCAGAAAATTGTCACAAAGGGAAACTTTGGCACTTGATATTTTGTGAAGGAGGAGGATTGATGAAAAAACCTCTTTCAGACATGTTCTTTTGACCTAAATGAACTAATCCTCCAAGTTATAGCTTCCCAGAATCATATTTGATATTTTTCTAAGGAGGCAAGTTGGTGAGTTTGAGTTGAGCTTGACAGGTGCAGTTTTGCATAAAATGCTAAAAAAGACACTTTGAACTTTAAAATTTTGCAATCATGATTACTTTATGCAAACCCTTTTGGAAACCATGCTCTCCTATCATAACTCAACATGTTGGTGCATTTTCATGGCTCAAGGTGAAGTTTTGATAAGTTTTCCAAGAAAAATTTTGGAAGCTATCTGGCTTGTTTCGATCACAGTGCAAACTATCAAAAGGAAAATTATGATAATCACCCACTCAAGTCTAAGATGAATTTTAAATTTTGATGGAGAAACTATAAGAGATAAGAAATAAGGCTACATTGGTACAATTCTAATAACACAATACTAATAGTGGTAGTCTCTGCAAGGAAGATAGTGTGGAGCATGCAAAAGAGATACTAGGTGAAATGTTTTGGGGAATGAGGGACAAGGGCCTTACTCCAAATACCCTAATTTGTAATATCATAATTCAAGGCCTCTGAGATATGGTGAAATGGAAAAATCTATTCAAGCTATGAAATCAATGCGGCTACATAGGAGAAGTGTTATTATGGCTAATAGCAACTTTGAGGAAGAGGTCTCTTTTGGACCACTAAATGAAAATAAAAGTTGAAAGTGTTATCCTATTGCTACCACTTATTCCACACTCATCGATAGTTTTAAAAGGTAGGTAACATAGATAGTGCCTAAGAGCTTTCTGAAAGGAATAAAGACCATATGCACTCTTGATTTAGTCTCCTATGATACGTTGTTCAATGCATTGTGTAAAAATAGTGTAGTGAATAAAAATGCATACCTTTGCATTTTCACACTTAATTTGGACCTATTTTAGCACCCCTCACATTAAATTCATTTTAGGTCACTTGTTATGGGACCCTAAGATCCCTTTTTATGAATCTCAAGGCATATTTTAGTCATAAACCTAACCAAAATCCATAAACAAAAGTTAATCTTGTTTTGCACCTTTCAAAGTTGCAATTTAAGCCTGATGGGACCAAGATGCCATTGGTGGCGTCTTAGTCTCACCTAGTGGGACCAAGATGCCACCTTGGGAATCTTACTCCCGAATGCTTAATTTTTAGGAATTAAGAGCAGGAAATGACCAAGGAAAACCCCCATAAACAATCAACCCAATTTCCTTTGTTTCATAGATCATTTTATAGGTTTAGATCTAGAGACTTGGTGAAGGAAGTACAAACCTTGAATCTCAGGATCACACTCAAAAATTTTAGAAATCCATATTGAGACTAAGACAACAATAAGGTAATCTTAGTCCTCCAGGTAGAATTTTGTAGAGATTCTTTTGGATCTGGTTCTGACATCTGAAGATTCTGCATCTGCCCCAAAAAATAGCAACGAGACTAAGAAAACATGAAGGTGTCTTTGTCCTCCCTAGCATATTTTGGCGGCTTCTTTGCATTTTTGGAATCCTCACATCTCCATACTTCCCAGGTACATACCTCCTAACTCTCTATTGCATATTTTCATTACTTGCAAACTTCATTTAGCTTGCATTGTTAGATTTTGTGAGTTGAATGCTTGTTTTTCTTTTCCAAGCATTTGCTTGGTGGTGAGCCCCTAAAAGTTGAAAAATCCCCCTCCTAGGTCTTCCTTGCTATAAATTGACTCACCTTGTGAGGTTGATGGTCAATCCAATTAGGAATCCTAGGGCATTATTGAGTGTTTGTGGGAGAAGAGTGGTTTTTCATATTTAGTGAAATTACATTTAGGGTTTCTCATATTTGCATTAGTGAAAGTGCATACAGGTTGCATTTTTTCTTTCTTACATCATTTCATTTCATTTAAAAACTAAAAAGTGCATTGTTCATAATCTTAATTGCAAATAGAAACATCTTTATTGCATTCAAAATCCAAAAAAAAAATTGCATTCAATTGCTTGTTACTAGTTACTTTTCCTTGCATTTGTTTACATAGTTTTTTGTTTCTCAACACTAGGTCCCTAGGTAGGCAACTTGGGAACACTATTGTAAACTCATATCTTGTTGTTTTTCTAAAAGAAAAACCTTCACTAGGACTAAAACACCCTTCCTAGCATCTTAGTCCCTCTTAAGGTTTTTGATCCAGAATCCTATCTAAGCTGTGTATTATATGTTCCAATCTCTAGAACCTCCAAATTTCACCAAGAGGACCAACATGCCCTTCCTTGCATCTTATTCCCTGTGTAGTTTGAGGTTACAATTTCTGAGATTAAATAGTGCATTTCTATGTCTTTGTATTCTATAGTTAGTTTACTGTTTCAATTTGTCATTTCACTATTTCATTCATTTTCATATTTTATGTTTACAATTGCTTGATAAAGATAGATCGTTGCATTTTCATATCATTAGTTGTATCCTTCATTTTACACTCATTAGAAAACCAAAACACAAAACCAAAAACATTCAACATAAACAAGCATAGATGTATGGTTACTTAAGCATGTTAAATCCCTTTTTCAAAGTTAGCTTAACCCTCAAGCCTTTTAGTAGTGATGACCTTGATATGTTAGATGAAGCCCTTGAGGACTTCATCTCACAAGATTCATCCACTAAGGCTTGTTCAAAAAAACCTAATCAAATAGAAGTAAATGTTATCCAACCTCAACCTATTAGCAAACCCAAGCCTTTTAGTAGTTACAACTTTGATATGTTAGATGAATCCCTTGAGGACTTCCTCTCACAAGGTTCATCCACTAAGGCTTGTTCAAGTGAACCCAAACAAAGAGAAGTAAATATTATTCAACCTCAACTTATCCCTTATCCACCTTTGAACAAACCTCAACCTTCAAACAAACCTGTCCTTATCCTTGAAGCACCTAAAGAAAATGTGTCACAGTAATTGAATTATAATACTATTTCTCATACATATCACACAAGGAATAATTGACAACCTTAATCTAATCTCATTTCATTACCATTTATGAATCCTATATTGCCTAGTTCTCTTCATTTACCATCACATAGTGGAAAGGAGTATGATCTTGTTGAAAAACTTAAGAATACTCCCACTAAGATTTCTTTATGGGATCTTATTCAAACCTCGCCTAGTTACCACACCATGCTTCAAACAGCTTTGTAGAAATTTATGGTTCCTCCTAATACAAGCGCAAGTGATGTGGCAGCTCTAATAAAAGGAATGAATATAGTTAATGTAGACATTACATTTCACCAACATGAGCTTCCTCCCTTAGAAATGAGAAAGAAATATGATGCATTCATGATAATAGCTAGATACAACACCGTGGGAATAAAAAGGACTCTTGTTGATAATGGCTCAGCTCTAAATGTGTGCAGTGTAAATATTTTAGATAAGTTGGGAGTGGATAAATCAAAAATAAAACTTGATTATCTATCTAAACTGTTGATTTTTGGGTAGGGCTTATAGGCTACTCTTGCATTCTTAGGAATGTTTCACCTAAAATGAGAGAGATAAACCCCACTCAAAATTCTAGGTGGTTCACTCAAATTATGTAATGTATGATGTTATTTAGACTAAATGGAATGATCTAAGTGAAATTAAATGAACTATTTGACCGGTTATGAATGCAAAACCTAAGAATTATACAATGTTGGAAAACATAATGTTATATACAAACATGAACTAAAGTATGAACATATACAAAACAAAAAATAAGAAGGTTGAATCAGACTGCACATGGAGGTCTGATGAAGATTATGGAATATTTTGAATGCTAGAAAAGATCACTGAAAATCACCAATGGGACTCATTCGCCACTAATGGAAAATTAGTCATGCTTTTGATAATAACTGTTAAAAGCTAGTTTTCTGAGTGTCAGGATCTAGAATCTGACAAAATCTAGATTTCTAGCCATAAGGTGGGACTTATTTGCCACTGATGGTGAATCAATCCACTCCCAAAATTCTAAGAAATCAGGGACCAATCCTGTAGCACCAGATTTGAGGTTGATTGCTTGTCAGGTTGATAGAGTTAATTGTGTAGAAAATAGACAAAATGTCTTCTCCAAGCTTGAAATAGGTTATAGTTGACTTGAAATAATTTGTTGACTTGTTGCCCACTTTTAAACACCTAATAACTTGTCAAATCTACATACACAAGTCTGTGAATACACATGCAAAAGGGGGAAAATGGTTAAGGGTTAGGTTATAGGTATTTTCCTTGGTCAAATCCCACTTTGGTAATCAAACCCTTAATGAAGAAATGGAATGGAAGAGAATGATAAACAAATAACATGCAAATTCTATCAATTTACCAAACCCTTGTTGAAGAAACCTAAACATATAACAATGTATGCTCCGAAATACTTGATTCAATGATGCAAAGTGCTTGAATGCTTGAATGAATGTGTGAATAACTGAACTTGATGAATGGGGGTTAAAATGAGAAGAAAAAATATTATTTATACACACTTGTGCCTTAGTAACCCAAAGATACCTCATCACAAGTAGACATAAGGTGATTTTAAATAAAAACCTGAAAGAAAATTTAAAATATTTTGAATTTTGAACCAAGAGGGACTCATTCACCACCCATGGTGAATGGGTCCCACCTTGGACTTGAAAGTGGGTGTCGGGAATTATCTTGAATTTAATGTTTTTTTCAGGTTTACATTCAAAAACACACTTAATTAAGTCTTATGAGGGCATAAAAGGGTCAAATAAAGCATAAGAAAGGTGTAAATAGTGAAATTATGCCTAGAAAATTGTGAAATCTTGTTACAAGACTTTACAACACTTCAAAATAGGACTTAATAAGTGATGAAAAGATGATTTTTAGGTGAATTGTAATGAATAGAGTCAAGAAAAGCATAGAAATGTTTTACAACACTTCACAACACCTTCACAAGACACCATAATTTGAATTTTAAGGGCCTAATGTGAATGTTCAAGCCACATTGCAATATTAAATCAAAGCAAAATGGACCAAGCATCATGAAGAAAGGCCTAAAAGACCATGAAAATGACAAGGGACCATTTTTCTACGGTGCACTATCGATTCAAGGATTTTACAATATCAAAAAGCAACCGCTCGGTGTGATTACTTTTCCCATTTTAGTCAGAAAAACTATCTTAAAAAATTCTATTCATGTTATACCTCATGAACTTTCATACAATCTTCTTTTAGGAAGATGATGGATTCATGAGATGTAAGCAGTGTCTTTGACTCTTCATTGTACCATGAAGTATGTCTATAAGAATAAGATATACCAAATTGAAATGGACCCTGAGTCTAAAAGTTGTTTGCAATTTGAAAAAGGAACTAGAAATCCTCTAGAAAAATTAATTCCAACATCAAAAACTGAGCCGATAATAGAGGAAATACAACAGATGGAAAACATGTCAAAATTAACAAATGATGATTAGGGTTCCTTGGAATTCACCCCTTCATTCATGGGAGACTATATAATCACAAGAAAAGATGATGAAAACAAAATCAACCAATGGTTATGTCAACACAGAACTTGGAAGAAAACTCACAACCATCTACCTCATCTACTCTTGAAGAAGACACAACAAACTTCAATGAGATAGATTATCAACAACCACCAAACTCGAAAGAAATGGAAAAACTTTATGGAAGAGGTTATGAACTCTTGAAGCAATTGGTTTATAGTGGAAAAGGATGTGGAAAGAAAAAACAAGGAATTCATGCTCCCATAGAACCTAACACACAAGAAATGAAAAATGGTTTGGGATATTGTCCTTCTAAGGTAACACAAGCAAACAAGAGACCTTCATTAAACATCAACACCGTTTCATGTAAACCAAAAATCAATCTCACTATGAAACATCCTAAATTGCTTGATATGGATTTACCACCATCATGGGAGTACTTTAAAGATGATGAATACTTGAAAAAAATGTTAGGATTTTATGATAAACCATCTACTCCTCAAAAGAAAAAGATTACATGTGTTATGATAAGCACCAAACAAAAAGATGGAGAAAAAGTGAACGGCAAAATAGACATGAATAATGAAGAATACAATCCTAAATTTTTGAGATCAAATGCACTTCCTTTAGGGGATACCATGGATATAGCAATGGATATCAATGATAAAGAAAAAGTTATTAAGATAGGAAAATTTCTTGATGATGGAGAACAAGAGGATATTGCAACTTTACTTCATGACTTTCTTGAACTTTTTTGTTGGATTTATTTGGATATGTCAGGAATTGACCCTAAGATTGTAACACACAACATAGTCCTTGCTGAAAATGATAAGCCTGTTAGATAGAAGATTCAAAAAATGAATCCTAAAATAGCCTTTCTAGTTAAGGAAGAAATTGAAAAACTCCTTGAGGTTGGTTTCATAAGACCTATAGATTATTCTCCTTGGATCTCAAACATTGTCACAGTCGCAAAACCTGATGATCATATTAGGATGTGTATGGTTTTTTGTGATTTAAATAAAGCATCTTTAAAGGATGACTTTCCCCTTCCTAATATTGACATGATAGTAGACTCGACTGTGAAACATGCATTGTTGTCATTCATAGATGGATTTTCTGGATACAATCAAATTTTCATCAACCCTCAAGATCAGTACAAAACAACATTTACAACTATTTGGGGAACATTTTGTTGGGTTATGATTCCTTTTGGATTGAAGAACGTGGGTGCAACATATCAATGAGCTATGACAATGATTTTCCATGATTACATACATAATATTTTGGAAGATTATGTTGATGATATTCTAGCTAGATCTTTAACATGAAAAGACAATGTGAATGTTCTTTGGAAGATCTTTTAGTGAATTTTAAAATACAACATGAGATTAAATCCAAAAAAATGTGTCTTTGGTGTAGATAGTGGGAAACTTCTAGGTTTATCATATCCATAGAGGCATTGAGGTGGACACAAATAGAATTGATGCTATAGTTGACATGCCACCTCCTAGAAATATTTCTCAATTATGTACCTTACAAGGAAAAATTCAAGCAATTCGACGATTTGTAGCATCCCTAGAAGATCGAACATTACCATTTACGCATCTTCTCAAGAAAGGCATACACTTTGAATGGAACAAGGATTGTAAATAGGATTTTGAGAGTTTGAAATATTATCTTGTCACTCCACCTGTTTTACAACCCACTATGCAAAACAAACCCTTCATCTTGTATACATCAGCATTAGCCCATGCTCTTGCAGCATTGTTGGCTCAACAAGACGGAAAGGATAGAGAACATCCTATTTATTACATTAGTCAAACATTTATTGATTATGAGAAATGATACACAACAATAGAAAAACAATGTGTGGCTCTTTTATTCTCTACTAGTAAGTTGTGACATTACTTATTGAATTCTGAAATACAAGTGATGACGAAGTTCAATCCTTTGAAACACCTTTTCACTAAAACCAATTTATCTGGATGCTTAGCTAAGTGGGTAATGTTGTTGACTAAGTTTGACCTTAAATTTGTTTCAAAAAAATCAATTAAGGGTCAAGCCTTGATCGACCAATTAGTTGATGCTCCTTCTCCCTTAGTATTACCTAGTAAAGACTCTTTCCTTGATGATAATGTGTTGATAATCGAAGAAGATATATGGGAATTGTATTTTTATGAATCTAAGTGTAGAATTGGCTCCAGAGCGAGGGTGATAATAAAACTATATGCAAAAGAGCCTATTCCCTTATCTTATTGGTTAAATTTCCTATGTACAAACAACACTGTCGAATATGAGGCATTACTCACTATATTGCATGCCGCTCTAGTTATGGATGCTAGAGATGTTAAAATATTTGGTGATTCACAATTAGTCATCAAAAAAATGAATGGAACATATCAAAAAAAACATGACAAATTATCAAAATATAAGGATCTCACAATGAAATTGTTAGAGAAGTTTGAATCATTTTCCATTGATAACATCCCTCAAAAAGATAATCATCACGTAGATGCAATGGCAAGTGTAACTTCTCTTATCCCCCCTAGAGATCCTTCAAAAGACTTCACCTTTACTGTGCATACAATTATGAAACCATCAATCAAAGATAAAGTAGATGAAGTGTTAGCAACAACAATCGAAAACTCAAGTGAATGGTATGATACGATATTCAATTATTTGAAAGATGGCACCTTTCCCAAGCCCAAAAATAAAAACACTCGCTCTCGCCTTCAAAAATTCACATCTAGATATATCATCCTGGTAGGAATATTATATAAGCAATCCTTTGATGGCCTTTTGCTTAGGTTCCTTACAAAATCCAAAATCCCTATAACACTTGAACAAGCTCATGTAGGTGCTTGTGGGGGGAATTTTAGAGGAAGATCATTAGTTCAAAAGCTAATCTACATAGGATATAATTGGAAGAACATGGAATGAGATTGCTTTGAATACGTTAAGAAATGTCATGTGTTAAGAGCATCAAAACTTAATTCACGCTCCTACCTCCAAGCTTCATGAAAAAGTTCCTATTTGGCCATTCTCAGTATGGGGTTTGGATATTATTGGAAAAATATCTCCACCCTCATCCACAAGACATACATTTATAATCACAACAACAATCTATTCCATGAAATGGGTATAAGTTATTCCCTTGTGTTCAACAACAGCTGATGGAATATGTCATTTCATATTGGAACACATTATTGCTCACTTTTGACTTCCTTCCTCATTAGTTTCAGAGAATGGAACACCATTTAAGAAAAATTATGTGACGAAGTTCTTGGAAAATTTTAATAAACAACATCAATTCTCAATTCCTTACTACTCATGATCTACGAACAAGCCGAATCAACCAATAAAACTCTTGAATAAATCTTAAGAAAAATAGTGAACAAACACAATAAAGATTGGAATACGCAATTGACATATGCATTATGGGCTTATCGTAATAGTATCATAACTCCAATAGGAAACACACCTTATAACCTTGTTTATGGTGTCGAGGCAATTATGCCCCTAGAGTTAGAGATTCCCTTCTTAAGAATCGCTCTTCAAGGGATAATTGTTGACAATACTTATAGATAAAAACGATTACACCAACTTGAAATGCCCAATGAAAGGCACATCAATGCCCTCGAACATCTTCAAGCTTATCATCAAAAAATGAAAAAAGATTATAACAATCATGTCATCCCTCATTCATTTAACAAGGGTGATTTGGTGCTATACAAGAATCTGTGAAATTTCAATGCTAACCTGATAGAGAAAGGAAAATTTATCCCTAATTGGTTAGGACCTTATGTTGCACCTAACCTGGTTAGGACCTCTATGGGAACCTATTAATGTTGCACATTTGCATCAGTACTATGCCTAGCCTTCTGAATAGTGTGAGTTTTAAAAGCAGTGTTATTAGAGTTAATGGATAGCATGTTATTGCCTCTCACGTTTGCTTCATTCCTAAAACATAGTATTTTGTGTCTTGAATTCTCAAGTAGTGGGTCCAATGTGGTTTTGGATACTTACTTTAGGTATCATGCTATTCAGACCTTATGGGGTATGTTATGTTATGTTAAATCCTTATTAGTATTTAATGTTTTACAATTAAATCATAAGTTCATTTAATTTAGCATAACATACTAAATCATAAATTTAAGAAAGCTTAAGATAAGACATGTTAGATCATGGAGATATTTATTGAATAGTCTAACAGAGATTATTTACTGAATCACATTGCCATCTAATGTATAAACATAAAATCCAAGCATGCTCGTATATATATCAAAATTTTTAATACATCTCATCAATAGAAAAATGTCACTATGGCCTATGGCTACTAGATCCCTCGGGATGTGGTATCTGCGCCTATCAAGAGACAATGGTGTGTGACCAGGATCTGTTCATGTTGGTCATCTACTGCATAGTCTGTAGTGACCCATGTAGCTCACCCTTGTGTATTAATGCTTCCACACGCTCTCACTCTACACAGTCTCTATTAGCCTGGATTCTAGAATTATCTCTTTATATTCGCTCAACCTTTGACTATAAGATGGCCTCCCTCTCAAATTGTGAGATGCTTGAGCCTCCTCTAACTCTACTGTTACTGCTAATACCTGACCCTCAGCCTGATGAGCACTCTTGGATAAGTCATCATATGCTCCCTTGAACCTCACATAAGGATCAAACAGGTCCATGTGCTCCACCATGAAAGGCGAGGGCATGTACCTATGGATGTAGCCTCATTTTCGAGATGGGGAAACACTATATCTACATCTACACATCCGAAGAGGTCCTCAGGATCTATCACGGGCCTTGTAAGATAGACATCATAAGAATAATTAATATACATCATCATAATATATATACATATACATGAGCATGATATACATAAAAACATAAAGCATAATAACAATAAATATCATCACCTGGGTCTATAGCATGATCCATAGGAATCTTGAATAACCTACTGCTCTCCTCATGCTCTCAGACACTGACACGTGTAGACTGTGACCTTGTAACCCATGTGAAAATTGCATCTCTCCACTCAGGTCTATGAGGACTAGCCTCACCTCTGTCACTATCCTCACTCATCAACTAGATTTTCTCATCCTCTGTCTCCTCATCATCCTCCTCCCCCTTATAGTCACTATCCTCCTCTAACTCCTCATCCTCCTCTAGGAATAGATCTGTTAGATCTACTCTCTTTCCTAACTCTCTATCCTCCTCCCTTGGATCTGGTAATAGTCCTATGAAGCCCATAGGATAATCCATAGGAAAGATAGCTCCTGACCAAGCCACCTCCCACCACTCATTGTACTCTTGTGTCATGCCGACATAGTTTGTGTCAAAGACTAGGGGCAAGAATTTATCCTCCTCCTCTACATTGCTTGGGATGAAATCATTTGTTGTTAGTTGTTTGAGGTCCCCTGGTCTGTAGGAACTCTGTATTGACTATCTGTATGAATCCCATAGTCGTGGTTGCCATTGTATCTGTCTGAATTATCTCATGACGCAATCATAGTAGAAGGGTCTCACTACGTGATCACGTCATCCTAGTAGAAGCCTATCCCTTTGCATCCCTCTCAGTTATCTTGTAGTTTCTAGCTAGAATAGCTCTATCAGATAGGGTCTCCATATAATTTCCTCCTTGCTCAGTCTATCAAATCTAATCCTCCAGAACAATACATCACTATGTTGCAATGCCTACCTAAGGGGATAACTAAAGGCTTGTGGGTATCCTACTACTATGGCAATTGGGAATCCTGTAGGCCTGGTGTAGGTAATGTGCTCTAGGATCTAGTTCTATTCTAAGGTGTAGTGCAACATGTTGTGCAGCTCTTTGTAGGTAAATCATCCCATCATAGTACAAGTGTGTCATTATGCTCTGACCCCATGTGTAGAAAACATAGTATTTCTCCATGTCTCGAATCATGTGCATTATCCCCCCTCCAGATGAGCTCTATGGCCATTGAGGACTAGTACCAGTGCTACTATAAAAGTCATAATCTATCTAACTGGTGGTGAATGTGCACAAAGAAGCCATGACAAATCAATGCACGGTCCTATGATCCTACGACACACTGATTTGCCTAGGCAGTACTCGGTGTCTTCCCGCATCTCCTCAAAGCTCCTACCCTATGCTAGGAATACCCTCTCTCCTTGAATGGGCACTCATAGTATGTAGTGCACATCCTCCAGTGTGACTATCATCTCTCTTGTCGGTAGATGGAAGGTACAGGTATCTGCATCCCATCTCTTTGCTTCCGCCATTAGCATGGCATCATGATACCGCATGGTTGGCAAGAGATAGTCGTAGTAGAGACTTGTTCCTTGGAGGATCTACACATCCTCCTCAGGTAGTTGATCAACAAGCTCTCGAAATTGGTTGAACATATGGCCACCCAAGTGTTGGCGCAACGAGGGTGCAATCTGCCATAAGAAAAGAAGCAAAATGTTAGTTAAAACATCTTTAAATCTTAAATTTGTGCTTTAGTGGTCAAAAAGTGTGCTAAAGTTGCTCTATGATATATTAATTAAGGATTCTAGACAATTTATTCCTTAACTGGGGGACTTTGCGACAAAGTGGGGCACTTTGCAAGAAACTAGGGCACTTTGCGACAAAGTGGGGAACTTTGCGACAAAGTGGGGATTTTTGCGACAAAGTGGGGAACTTTGCGACAAAGTGGGGCACTTAACGACAAACTGGGGCACTTCGCGACAAACTGGGGCACTTCACAACAAACTGGGGCACTTCGCGACAAACTTGGACACTTTGCGACAATCTAAAAAAATGAAAGAAAAAACCTCCCTAACCTATAAATTCTTCTAAAAATTTCATAAAACATTAAAAAAATTGATTAAATCAAAGTACAGAGAATGAAAAATCCACTCATAGTAGATTGTAGCTTGCCCCATGCGACCACCTCTTGTAGAATTTCGATCTGTGGATGCGTGGATGGACATCTACTCGGCATGGTGGCTCACTCTACTCCAAGATCGCTCTACAAAAGGTAAAAAGATAAAATGAATGAAATTTACCTTCTCTTTCATCTTTTTAATACATGCATTTTTAGGTCACTTTTTGCTAAAAAGAAAAGTTATTTTTATTTAAACTAACATATTTTGAGCTAATGAATTTTGTTTTTGATGTCATTTATTATGTCAGATTCATGGTTCTACTCTTGTTCTCATCAAATCTCAATCATTAGGTGGCATGGTACTTGGAAATTCCCCATGATGGACTTGTCCATTTTGATGTTGTTGGATTGCTACCTTGATTCCACCTTCGTAAAGCAAGCAAAATCAAGGGGGGGAATACATCTACTCTTGAATGTAATTTGCTAGGAAAGTTAGATAAGAGGATTACTTTTGAGCTACTAAAGAATATGTAATGTAGGATGTGGTTCTTGAAATTGTGGTTTTATAGGTAACTACAATGGGGGCTTCATTCTCCCTAAACAAATCCATATGAGTATCCTTTTATAAAGTTACTTCTTGAAGTACTTTAGCTTGCATGCGATTGTAGTGTCATATGGGAGCTAAAGTGGGGTCTAAATTTAGTGGTGAAAAATGCATACCTTTGCATTTTCACACTTAAATTGGACCTATTTTGGCATCCCTCATATTAAATTCCTTTTAGGTCACTTGTTATGGAGTGATCCCACAAAGCTGGTTTACAATTTCTGGGAGATTCTATTTTTTGCTGAAATCACATATTTTTAGATAATATAATTATTTAAGCCTTTAAAAGTTCCATTTAAAGCATTCCAATTGAAGAGAGTTTGATCAAACCCCCTTGGATAGAACCTTTCTAGTTTTAAACTATACCTATAGCACCTGAGTCTCCTTTACACCTATCAAAATGTTGATAAAAAACCACTTTGATTTACCTTTTGGGAGATCAAATGAATTCATTTAATTTTATTTTTTTTAAGTATGTAGTCATTATAAGCTTTCCAAAAAGTATAATTTTAAATAAATTTAAATTTATTATTATATTTATTTTTTATTTCTTGTGAATGTAGGTTTTTCACTGAAAATCAAGCTCTATGTTCTGCACGTGGAAAAATACAAGATTATCAAAAAAAAAAATGAAAAATATGAGTGCACCATATATTGAAGCTCTTGATCCAATAAAAAAAAAAAAAGAATTTTGATACATACAAAAAAAGTTGTATTATGTGGTCCACCTATGTCTAAATTATAATTGGTTTGACTTTGAAACTTGATTAAGCAAAAATTATTCAATAAAACACTATGAAACCAATTGGAAGCACTAGATATCATAGTTACAAATCTAAATTCAAAAAACATAGAATTTTATCCTTCATGGAAAACAAGTTATGTGTTATACAGTGAGTGTCACTCCTTAAAAATGGTGTTTACTCAAAAAAAATAGTTTTCAAAGGAGATGGAAAAAGAAGTGCAATCTAGTTCCAAAAATTTTGAAAAAAATATATATATAATCTACAAACCAAATGCCACAAATCACTAGTTTGCATCATCTTCAAATTCCTCATGGTTTAGCTGCTATAGGTGCCCGAAAGTCAATATTTAGTTAGAAAAAATTAGTTCAATGTCTAGTTTGGCCAAAAATTGTAAACCAGTATTGTGGGATCACCCTATGGGCCCCTAAGACACCTTTTTATGCATCCCAAGGCATATTCCAGTCGTAAACCTGACCAAAATCCATAAACAACTATTAATCTTGTAGCCCACCTTTCAAAGTTGTAATTTAAGCCTTGTGGGACCAAGACACTATTAGTGGCATCTTAGTCCCACCTAGTGGGACCAAGACACCACCTAGGGCGTCTTAGTCTTAGATGCTTAGTTTTCAGGAATTAAGAGTGGGAAATGAAAATATTTGAATTTATTTGGCATTTTTCGGCCTTTGGGATCTAATAATTAGGTTATTAGATAGGAGTCCCTATAAAAGTAAGATTCACACCCCATTTTGCACATAAGATGGATAAGTTGAAAGAAGCAAGTGTTAACTTGAAGAAAGTGAAGGAGAGTTTCAAGTCTTGGAGAAACCTTCTAGTGTTTTTGCAGGTTTTTCAAGTCTATTTCCATGCCAAGATCTAGAATTTCCAAAGACTAATGATGGATGCCTATTAAGGATCATGAGAGATTCTAGGTTGGAGATGCAACTAGCCATTCTTCCAAGCCTAAGGACTTATTTCCTGATTGATTCCATCTTCCATTGTTGTTTTATTATCTACCTAAGGAAGGTAAATTTCATGCTTATAACCTATTAGGGTGATTAGAGGTCTCCTTTATAGGTCATTTTCATTTGCATTTTAGGGATCCTATTCTAACACATTTGAATAGGGTTTCTCCATGTTCTAGCTTGCATAATCTTAGACACACTTAAGATTAGGGAACACACACATTTCCATTTTATGATCTATGATTTTTCATCAAGGTTTGATTAACAAACAAGGGGTTTGACCAAGGAAAACCCACATATATGATCAACCCAATTTCTTTTATTTTGCAAGTCATTTTATAGGTTCAAATTTGGAAACTTGGTGGAGAAGGAAGTACAGACCTTGAATCTCGGGATCACACTCAAAAATTTCAAAAATCCAGATCAGGACTAAGACAATAGTAAGGGTGTCTTATTCCTCTAGGTGGAATATTGTAGAGATTCTTTCGGATCTGGTTTCGACATCCGAAGATTCCATAGCTACCCTAAAAAATAGCAACAGGACTAAGACAACAATGAAGGCGTCTTTGTCCTCACTAGCATATTTTGGCAACTTCTTTGCATTTTTGGAATCCTCACAACATATCCAGAATTCCTAGGTACATACCTCCTAACTCCCTCTTGCATATTTTCATTACTTGCATTCTTCATTTAGCTTGCATTGTTAGATTTTGTGAGCTAAATGCTTGTTTGTCTTTCCAAGAATTTTCTTGGTGGTGAACCCCTGAAAGCTGAAAAATCCCCCTTCTAGGTCTTCTTTGTTGTGAATTGACTCACGTTGTGAGGTTTACAGTCAATCTAGTTAGGAATCCTAGGACATTATTAAGTGTTTGTATGAGAAGAGTGGTACCATTAGTGCACCCTCCTTTCCTCCTACAAAACACATAGAAACCAAGAGATTTATACACTAGAGAAATGGAATCCAATAGGTCAATGGAAGTAGAGACAGTTTTAATAAAAGATGATGATGAAATAGCTTAAGCACACTCGAATTTTTGAAGGAACCTTGTCAAGAAAAGAAAACAACTTTCTACCATGAAAATGGTAAGACATGGTCGCTCCATTACAAGAAATGAACTACGTAGGTTGGATATGATTTGGTGCTATCCAAGGCAATTGTAAAGGTTGTTGAATTAGAAGAAAATATAGAATAGTTGACTAGTCTTAAGGTGGATGTCAATAATGAGAAAATAGATACCATACCATTGGAATTAGAAGAAAAATTGAATATAGCAAATGAAAGTATTGATGAATAGTGTGCTATTATATACATATATGTACTACTATTGAAATTGATGAATATTGAACAAAGATTGATCTATAAACAAGATGATAGGGTAATCAATAAGAATGATGGGGAAGAATGGATTTCAACTACCAAAAAGAGTGGTGAGATGATGATCAGGATGAGGCCTAGCATCAAAATAAGGAATACTTTTGTTAACATTGATTCACACCACCTATTTGCTCTAGTGATTGCATATGTTGACAATGACAATGCCATTAAGTTCTTAATCTTGATACAAGATGAATGAAATGAACCAATCAGTTGGATCTTAAAAATATCATGCCCATATTTGTTCATCTTTTATAATGATCATGATGACTCATGGAATTTAAAAGGGCTCATCCAAAATGAACAGAAGGTAACCCTAAATTTTTTATGTATTCTCATAGAGACAAAATAGTAAACCCTAAAAATACTAAATGAATTAGACGTTAGAGAGACAATACCACATCAGAGGGACTCTCATCACAGTCTCCCCGATGAGTCGATGAAGAAAGTTACTAAATACGTATCGGGGTGAGTGACATACATTGGCAGGACACACTTCATTGTCCCCCCGATAGCCTGAACAGAACATATAGAGTAGACTTTAGCATATTGATGGGAGTTATTTGTAAGTCTCTTCGATAGCACAAGAAAAGAAAATCATGGATGAAGGGTAAAATAAAATTCTATGGTGAATTCATTTAGATGCTTTGGTGAAAGAGATAAAATATTATTATCATATGTGGTGAAATATTTTGGAGATAATATCACTTTAAGAGAACATAAATTCCATTGATGGTGAATGAAATAAAATAATTTTTACCAATGGGATTAAAGAGTGGGTAATTGTTCTTTACCCGAGGAGTATTTTTCTAATTGGATTAGAATAAAGTTGTTGGCAAAGGAAAGATAATAATTATCATTAAAACTAATTTTCATGAAGATTACAAAGATGAGGATTAAAGTTGAAGTATTTTATTTTTCCAAACACAATTAATTAAATGAAGAGTTGCATCAGCAGATGTACGAAGGGTCGTAACCCTAAAAAATGAAATGTATATGTGTAAGATGAAATCATTAGAAAAACATAGTAGGTTAGAGAATAATCATCACCACCATTCCACTTCCATCCATCCGCACTCATATTTTAATACATCAAAATACTTTTGCTATCAATGTATTATATTTGAAGTAAAATCAATGGAGAAGATTGCTCAAACTTGGCAATTTATTTTTAGTGTTTAATTGTTGTGTCAAAATTTAATCTTATATGTTATTGTGTTGTCACCAAAGTGGTATTCCTTTATTATTCAAATTAACACAATTTTTCAGGACACACTTGATGTTGCTATGTGATTTCTTTGATTGGTTTCTGGCTAGAGTGAATTAAATTCCTTTCAAGTAATTCATTTTAATTGGTTCCTGCTCAAGATTAAAATCCTTTTAAGTTAATTATTTTTATTGGCTTCCCTCAAGTCAAGAATTAAAAATCCTTTCATGATATCACAATAATATGGGAATATAGCACTGGGATTAGTAAGAAGATTACAGTGATTGACAAACTTGCACGTTTGTACAAGCTGCAAAAATTTAAAATTCCCAACAAGTTAGAGTTAAATTGAAAGATAAATTCACCCTCCTTACACATCTGACTCCATTAATTCATCATACATATTCAACTCCATTACCCAATTAGATTAGGCACTAGGATCACATTCATATCAAAACAACATTTCATATAAAATTTATTCACATATTCAAACTCTTAATATTAGTAGGATTAGATATAATTCTTGCATCTATTTCACACCTATATTCCATAAAAAATATATTTCCTGAGTCAATACACTTAATTCTTAAATCTTCTCAAGTTAGTAAGTTTCATCCACCTAGATCTAGCAGAGCCTAAAGTGTAGGGAGTCGTAAACCATATAATTCACTTTGTACATTGGCCAAAACCTTGTTGAATCTGACCATAGGACCTGGCATACCCTTAGGATTAACAAGCTGCAATTTTGGGAACCAACAGTTTGGAAACTCTTATGTGGAATACTCAATATTTAATCCAGTCCTTTGCTAATATAGAGTCATAAAAATTTCACAATTGTATTCACCTAATTTCATAAGGGATTCCACTGGGGTAAACCAAGAACAATTTCAAAATCCATTTCATTTTCGTACTTTTGGAAAAAGTAGGTGGCAACTATTAATAAACTTGATAAAGAATGCATAGAAACTTTAAACAACAACAATTCTAGCCAGAAATAAAGATCAAAGGTTGAAGCATGTATAGCAATTCCTTTTTACCCCATACACATTATGGTACACTTGGAAATATTGACAATGGAAGTTATGCTCATTATACATAGCAGGACATTTTTACACCACAAGCTTCAAAACAAATAAATGCTTATCCTGTCCCTCCCGGTCAAAGATTAGTGAGCTACCAAGATCAAAAATATAATAAATATGTTGGGCATTATCAATACCAAGCTCCCCATAAAAATAGTCAAAAGTGTTAGCCAAGTCCATAGAGAAAGGTGTTTAACATAGATAAACCTTTGAATTTCAAAAATATCCAAGGCTACCCAAATTATTATCCCATTGAGCTTAGAAATCATGGGCCTATGTTTCATGGAGAAGAATACAGATCAGCTTATGAGCATCTATAATTATTTTGTGATTTTATTAAAGACTTTCAGATTCATATAGAAGATGTCATTATGAGAATGTTAGGTCATTATGGGGTGATGCAAGGGAGTGGTTTAAGAGCTTACCCAGGAAAATTATATCCTCATGGGAAGATCTTGAAAGGATATTCCTAGGTCAATATGATGAAAATTGTGAAAATTATACACAAACTTTAGAGCCTCATCCTACTCCAAACATAATGGCATGTGATACACTATTGTCTCAGCCCACCCACCTCACCACAACCAACCTCATAATCATCATCAGCAAATGTGTTTACATATTCAAGAAAGAAGCAAAAGTTTTTTGGATGCCTTTCTTGACATAAGGAGACATAAAAGGAGAATTTGGGCACTCTTTGTTTAGCATAATGGAAAATATTTGTAGGAAAATACCTATTAATTTCCCGCCTAGTAGGTCTGAGTTCATTGAGCAGTTTATGAGAGTATATGAGCCTAATTCAATTTATTGGCCTGAATCATGGAAACTAGTTGCTTTTGACCAAATAGATGAATGGATTGGCATCATAGATAAGAAAAGGTATGAGGGCACTATCAATGTTGAATCCAATAGTGATATCATTGATGAATATGGAGAAACTAATCAAACAATCAACAAATGAAGGAAACATGTACAAGTGAAGATTTCAATCATAATATCTCAAATTTAAATAAAGAGGATATTAAGGAAGACCAACTCTTCACTTTGGAGCAAGATTGCAGTATGGAAGACATTGTTGAGAGCACATTGTATGAATAATACATCAACAATAAAGAGAGTGAAGGAGAAAATCTACCTGACAGTGAACAAATAGCACATTCATTGGCAATTGAGTACTATGATGACACAATTAATGAAGAAGAAATATGCACACCTGAAAATGGTTCTAAATTTTTTTCAAACTCATTGTATGATCAAATAACAGAAGAATATCAGAGGACATTTTTCCAAGATGTGGTAGAACATGATTCTCATGTGTACCCATATTCATTCTATGATGAGGATGAAACACTTTCAAATGAAGATAATGTTGTATCAACTAGTGAAGAAGATGACTATGTTGATGAAATTAATGTATCTGAATTGCCATTTCTTGATGATCCTGAATATGAAAAGGGTAAAAAGTACAACAAGAGTGAGGTGATTGAAGATACATGTTCACTCAGTAGTGAATAAGTTTCAAATTTACTATGGAATATCAGAGATATACACATAATAGTGATGCTAAAATTTCATGCCCAACATATTTTTCTTTGATAGTGAAGATACTTTGTGTGACAAGGATGATGAAATTCATGATGAGTGTGAAACAGTATACTCACAGTCATGTTTTGACAAAATAGAGATAGGTGGTGGTCATGGATTTTGTAGCAACAGTGCTCCAGAAATACATACTTCTTGGGGTATTGATGATTCCAATGTGTTTAATCTACAAATTGTTAACTTTGATAAAGCTTCAAAATCACAACTATGTGGTAAATCTACATATGATGTTAAAAAAGGTATTGATAGTTCCAACATTGAAGATTGTAAATTTCAAATGCAACATGATTTGCTCTATTTTCTAGTTCAAGTGGAGAGCCATCACTTGGTGGAAGAAAAATAGGATGGGATAAAGTATCATGTAGAGAATGGATCTAGATTTTTTGGTGATTGTGACTTCTTTTTGTCATATGATAAAATTTTCTAGATTGTACTTACTTCCCAAATGCATAATAATGGAGAATACATTGGTAGGGTTGAGCATAGTGGATTAATTAAAGATATTAGTAGATTTTTCAAGTAGATTCCAATGATATTTCTAGATTTGCTTCAATACAACATGATGAAAGCCAAGTTTATGACAAAGGAAAATATAATGCTTTCTTTTTCTAGTGGCCTTGAGTCATCAATTGTCGTGTGATTTTTCAAATCATACCATATCAAGGAAGAGGAGTTTGAGTTTGCTGCCCAATGAGTAAGGCATTTGGTCTACTCTCTAGAGATCTGAATTCTTGCTATACCCACAAGGGGCATACATCCCCAGATAGAGCCACTATTGGAACCTAAAATTTCCTACCATTTTTTGTAAAATTTTAGGTTCCCACGATGAAGAAAATGGACTGCAACACTCAGAAACACAGTTGCAAAATTTACTCCAGGGGCTCACTTTGAAAAATCACAAAATGAAGCCAGTGCAATTTCATGAAAAAACACCTTGCTAGCATGTTCATTTTCCATATGCCTTATTTTAGCTTCTTACATTCATTTTTGAAAAGGTTTCAAAGTATCAACTTGAAGCGTCTTGAAAAAGATTGTTGCCTACAACTTACAAAATTTTCCAATAAGGCTAACTTTGGAGGAAAATATTTATCAACTAGAAGATTGTCATGGAAAACCAATTAGTGTTCCAAATTTCCCCCATGATAATGAATTCCCATTTCATTTTTCAAGACTCCATCACTTCATTTGGTATTTTTTCAAAACCAAAAGCAAATGGGTTTTACACGGATTTGAGATTTGCATTTCCAAAAAAAATGTCACAAAGGGAAACTTTGACACTTGATATTTTTTGGAGGGGGATTGATAAAAAAACCCTCTTACACACATGTTCATTTGAACTAAATGAACTAATCCTCCAAGTTATAGCTTCCCAGAATCAGATTTGATATTTTTCTAAAGAGGCAAGTTGGTGAGTTTCAATCGAGTTTAACAAGTGTAGTTTCACAGAAAATGCTAAAAAAACAACTTTGAACATTGACAGTTTGCAATCGTGATGACTTTATGCAAATCCTTTTGAAGACCATTCTCTCCTATCATAACTCAACATGTTGGTGCATTTTCATGGCTCAAGGAAAATTTTTGATAAGTTTTCCAAGAATGATTTCAGAAGCTATCTTGCTTGTTTCAATCACAATGCGAACTATAAAAAGGAAAATTTTGATAATCACCCACTCAAGTCTAAGATGAATTTTAAATTTTGATGGAGAAATTGTAAGAGATAAGAAATAAGGCTACATGGGTACAATTCTAATAACACAATACTAATATTGGTGGTCTCTGCAAGGAAGATAGTGTGGAGCATGCAAAAGAGATACTAGGTGAAATGTTTTGGGGAATGAGGGATAGAGGCCTTACTCCAAATACCCTAATCCATAATATCATAATTCAAGGCCTCTATAATATGGTGAAAAAAACAAAGCTATTCAAGCTATGAAATCAATTTGGCTACATAGGAGTAGTGGTATTATGGCTAATAGCAACTTTGAGGAAGAGGTCTCTTTTGGACCACTAAATGAAAATAAAAGTTGAAAGTGTTATCCTATTACTATCACTTATTCCACACTCATTGATAGTTTTACAAGGCAAGTAACATAGATAGTGCCTAAGATATTTTTGAAAAGAATAGAAACCATATGCACTCTTGATTTAGTCTCCTATGATACGATGTTCAATGCACTAAGTAAACATAGAAACAAAGAGTTTAATGTGCTAGAAAAGTGGAATCCAATAGTTCAATGGAAGTAGAGATAGTTTTAGTTAAAGATGATGATGAAACAACTTAAGCACATTAGAGTATTTGAAGGAACCTTGTCAAGAAAAGAAAACAACTTCCTATTGTAGACACCTAAAAATGACCTAGGCCTGCAAGCTTCATTTTTACCACTTTCATCCTAGCATAATTATGACATTTAATTATGTCTTTGGTCCACATTTGATTATTAATTAAATAATTTATAATTGTTTAATTAATTCATGTCTTTTTATTCTTCTTGATTATTAAATAAATAAATTCTATTTATTTATTAAATACATCATTAATTGTCTAAGTCTTCTCTTAATTAAATAAATTTCTTAATTTATTTAATCACCCTTCTTCAATCATTTCTTCCTGATTATTAAATAAATAAATCTTATTTATTTATTTAATATGTCACCAATTGTCATAATTAAATGAATTGATCAATTTATTTAATTAATTAATCTCATCTGCTAAATTAAATAATTATCTTTAATTATTTAATTGACAAAATTAATATTCCTCTCATTTTAAATAAATGAAATTATTTAAAATGTCATCACAATCTTAACTAACAGTCCATTTTGGTAAATAATCTGAAAAATATTATTTATTTGTCTCACAAAATCCATATTTTGAGTTGATTGGTAGCTTTCTTCCAAAAATCAAATAAAGCAAGCAGGTTCTTGATTTTATCAAAATTGCTTTTCAGTCCATCTTTTATGAATCTCACAAAGCAAGCTATCTTTATCTTCTCAATTTTGAAAATCTTTATTTTCAAAATTAATTATCTCACCTTTTCTCCACTGCCGATCTAATTTTCTCAAATAACATATTGACCACTCGTCTAAGGATTTTTCCCTAACCCTAATTAGGGGTTATCAAATGAAATCTCGTCCTCTGATTTTAGGTTTCTGTCAAGAGTTGATCTCATCCGTCCATTCAAAATTGTGTTTTCTATAAAATAACAATTTTGTTCATAATTTTGGGACCACTTCGTTATTATAGGCATTATAGTCATTTAGCATTCATAGTTATTATTTTCATTTATCATATTGTCATAGGCATAGGAATTTAAGATTCAAATCCTTCAAAGCTTGTTTAGGACAATGGCATAGTCAAAGATTGCTCACACACTCGATCTGAGGGCAACACAAATCAACAAGTTAGAAGGTGTAATGGAGATCAGCCATGGAGATTGAAGACACTCGGTGGGATTGTTTTATTTTCTATGTTTTCATTTATTTTCCTTCGCACTTCATTACTTCTTTGGGTTTATTGTGCTTTCAATTCATTGAATCTAATCCTTAGAAATTTACCCTTAGTTACATTGGTGAACCCGATGTGAACACGACTCTGTTATTTGCTATTATTTTTGTACAATTTTTATGTCTTTTCTATCATTTTTGCAGGTACAGGTACGGAGCGACACAGTCATTTTTTTTAATCGTGATGCATCTGATGCGTCACGACGCATTTGAAGACTCAAACGCCGCAATCACTCTATTGACCCACAATTGTAGTTCAGAAATCCGTAGTTGAAATACCGAGCTGCATTTGATGAACATAGCGATGCATTCGCTCTGTCGTGACGCATTCACCTGGTAATGTTTTCTTCTCATTTACATTTGGGTTTTTGAGGTTTTTCTATTCTTTCTTATTCTTTTTAGCACTCTAGTTTTATTTTCTACATTCTACCTAGTAGGGGCTTTCATGTTACTAATCGTGTTTCGCAGCATGTGGCGGTTATGTTTCGTGGGTCCAAGACTGGTGGATGAAACTGCTAACTTGTGGTTTTGCAGCTTCGTTAGTCAAAGAATCATTCCTCAAACAACGTGTTTACGATTTCTAGTGTAGAAAACACTTCATTTGGTGCTTTTAAAATGGATGTGTGCTTGATTTTGTCTGATTGTGCTTGAAGGTGGTAGGTGATTATGCTCTCACCTTGTGAAAACTAGGTGATCAAAAAACCAGACCCATCTTATTTTGTGTCACCCTCATGATTTGGTAATCGAAGTATCCTCTCCCCTTGTGCTTTCGAGTGATCCTGGGTGTAAGAGAAATAGTTACTAACTCTAGAACTTGGGCCTGTTCTGGTGGGAAAAATTACTCACCCCAGGATGACTCAGACCAATAGCACCCTGAACCTGAGGGACTTCTAGCTGGTATATAAAAGTGGATTCTTGGGGAAAACCCAAGAATCACGAGTGTGGCTCCAACGAGATGGATCCGAAAGGGGACTCTCACTGCATGGATCATGCCCCACGAACGAAATTCCCATATTAAACACCTCTTGTCTTAGTGTCCAACCATTCTATTGGTCGTTGCTTGATATAGTGCAAGGTACAGTATCATGCCCGAAGACACTCACTACTGATCCCCTTGAGTAGAGATGGAAATTCTTGGGAAGTCATTACCCAAAGAATTTGAATTTGGTGTGCTCGAATGATGTTAATGAGCCATGGAGGGGAACCAATTCCACCAAAATTCTAAGCTATCCACTCTCGAGAAGGAAAGGTGTTTATCACCAATTCGGGGTATATAGGTGGGCTATATCAAGTATACAAACCTTGTCCTATTGGCCTTTTAGGATTGTACTTGTCTTATGTGTGCTTGCTTACACCCAAAACATTGTGCTTGTCAAGTGTTTGCTGGATTACTCAAACATTATGCACAACATTCACAAATTTGGACACAAACAATCGACCTTAGACAACTCAGACTTTTCAACAAAACATCAAAAAACAGTCCCAATCCTCATTTTGAACATAGACTTTGCATTGTTCATCTTAGTCCTCATTTTGAACCTGGACTTTGCATTAATCATTTTAGTCCTTCGTCAACATTATTGTCTTAGTCCACATTTGACACTTTGGCTTTGACAACATCATCATCTTGCATTAGTCATTTCCCTTAAAGACAGACGTCATTATCACTGTGCATTTAACAACATCATGACATCCACCACCTTGTCTTCCCTTCACCAACATATTGATAGGCTCGCTAGTAAAGTTGAATATGAATTACTCTGTAGAGGTCAATACCAAGAAGCCTTAGACTTTAGGAGACAATTTATCCAAGCCGAAAGTCAATGTCCTTCATACCAAAAACCCATCAGTCCTAGTCCTCTGTCCATCTACCCTCACTACCAAAATTCACTTAATACCATTCATGACATTAATCCACAATAAACATCCATTACTCACACTTATCCTAACTTTGACAAGGGAAACCAACTATCCACTAGTCCATTCCAATTCTCCACGTCATATGCTAGTCCTTCACCTATCAATCCTGTCAACATCTACATGCCCTATCAACCATCTATCAACTCATGTCAAGTCCCCACATCATACCATTTCAATCCAGTCCAAGTCTCCACGTCCTATTTTAGTCAACCTTACACTAATCCAGTCCAAAACTCCATGGCATATCAGGTCGAAGTCCCCATGTCACATCCTATACCATCACATCCTAATCCAATCCAAGACTCCATGACATATCCAGTCCAATACTCCATGTCCTATCCTTATCTGTCACATTCTAGTCTAGTCCAAGTCCCCATGTCCTATCCTAGTCCTTCATATACTAGTCCAGTCCAAGTTCCCACATCCTATCCTAGTCCTTTGTTCATTAATCCTTTTCAAGTCACCCCCTCACAAGCCACATCTAGTAATGAAAATTCTATCATAGTCCAAAGTCAAATCCCAGTTAATAGACTTGAGGATAAATGTCAAAATGAAAGTCCAAATCATGACCTTATAACGTCACTCTCATGTCAAGAACAAGGTAGTCCATCCCATGACCCTATCTTTCAGTCCATCCATGAAGTCCTTCAAGACAATCATGACATCCAAAACACACCTCTCCTTGACAACAACTCTATTTCCAACTGTATCATCCACGACAAACCCATCTTCGACCAAGACCCTACCATTGACCAAGAAGTCCAAAATGATCCACTCCTTGACCTTTACACCATTCATGATCAAACACTTTCCAACCTTATAAGGGCCTCGACTATTGAAACTTCCCATGATGAGACACTTACCTCCATGGGACACATAGACGATATTCCTCCAGAACAAGAATCTTCCACTAGGGACATGCTTGCATATGATCAAGTTATAGCTAAAATCATTGGACTCTATGACACTAAACATAATGATGGCTTCGACATTGCCTTGGAAGCACCAACAGAATCATCTGAACCTAACATTTCACACGATTAGACCAAAGATATCAGTCAGGAATATGTCCAACATGACAATGAAGCTAAGACACTTTATCAACTAGGGTCATCTATCGTTAGAGCAGGCTTTCTTGCAGAAAAAAATATTACAAGTGACAATATCCACATACCTAATGATGGGTTAGCATCTTGCTTTCAAAACAAAAAATACCCCATTGCAAATAGAATATGTCAAAGCATGCAATATCAAGGCAAAGGACTAGGCATACACGAGCAAGGCATTCTAGAACCAATACAACTTCAGGAAAATTACATACATCAAGGTCTTGGCTATTCCTCAGTTAGTAAATCAAATGATTTCAGTGGTACCTCCTCGATACTGGGGGAAACTTTGTCAGATACAAATGTCAAAATGGAGTCCATGAGAAATCCTTGTCATAAGATTGCTACCAACACCCCCTCCACCCACACCATGAACCGTCATTCCATCATAAATAAACCTTCCCTTTGGAACCAACAAAAACAAAAGTCTTACAAGTCAAAAGATCAAAATCAAATGTCAAAGGCCATTGAATCAAACCAAAGGGCAAGTGGACAAATGAAATTAAAATGGATCCCAAAGATAAATGGATCAAACAAAAACACCAAGTCAAATACAAAAGTCAATCACAATGTGGAGCCACAAGACAAGAGGACTCCCACATACAACAAATGTCCACCTCCTTCAAAATGGTCAGCAATCAAAGCATATAAAAGTGTTGGTTCCAAACACCATCCCTCCAAAATCCATCATCCACCATCCCAAGTTTGGAAAATAAAAAGTCATCCATCCAAACATCCAAACAATCTTTCCACGTCTACCATCATTCGTCATAACCCTACATCTCGTCTAAAGTCCAATGATCCCACATCACAAATCCATCACATCTTGGTAGCAACTCTTTACTGCAAGGACTCTCATGGCACTCTATCGCAATGTGTGTATTCTGATAAGGCCAACTCTAGTATCAGAAAGGACCACAATGACATCGATCAGTTGTATACAAGCACTACGATCCTGACAAGACAACTACTTCAGACAGGAAATTATTGGCATATCATGGCACCAGTCTCTACATCAGCATTGTCAGTGAATTCAGAATAGGCAGTGGTCATCTAAAGCATCCAGGCTATCCACAAAATCAGAAATACAAAAAAAAATTAAAAATTAAAAAATCGTCACTATGATGAAAACCTGGAAAACAGGTATCTTGGTGACATCAAAAAAATAAAAAACTCAAGAAAATAGTAAAGAGAAAATTTTCATTGCTGGTATTGGCATGGTGTGATGGTTTATAGGTGGCACTATTGTTCTTGCCACCAAGGTTCAAACCCTATTGGGGTGGTATTGTTGAATGGTTGTATTCTGGTTCATAGCTCCGGTCAAAAGCATTTACCCCTTGAATAAAAAAAAAAAAAAAAGAGAAAATTTTCATCCAATGGTGAAAACCTGGCAAATAGGCACCCTGGATAAGTACCATGATGAAAACCTAGCAAACAGGCGTCATGTGTAAAATAAATTGTCTATGTGGAATTTTATACTTGGGGGCAAGTCGTCTCATTTTCCCATGCCTTCCTCATGACATTGATGTCCATCTAAGCCCTATCATTTCCATGCATTTTTCCCACTTACCTCAGCCTTGACATAAAACTGGCACACATAAATCATGCTTTGGGAAAACTCTTGACATGTCTATCCTTCGGTCATACACAATTCACGAAACATCATGTCATTGACCGTCATAGTCTTATTGTCCTTATACAACATAGTCCTTGAAAATCATATGACAATTCCATTAGTCTCATGTCTCTCGTCTTTTACCAAGGCCACCCCCTATCATTTCATACATGTCACCTATCTTGGCTTTCCCTTGTCAAATAGTCTAAGGATAATCATCATCCCATCTAGTTCTAACCAAGTCATTCCAAATGCAACGAGTCTAATCCATACAAGCGCATTATCCAAAATTTTACTTGACTGTGTTCCTGGCCTAGTTGTAGACCACCATACTTTCATCACATTATTGTCATTGTCCTCACTTTGTTTCGGGATGCGTCCTTCCCACGTCAAACAATGTTGTCATCACCTGTCAATTGGTATTCAGCTTGACTAGGGGCACAATCATGTTTGTCCTTGGATTCTCATGTGTAGGCATCAGTCATATGCATTTGTTATGATCCTCTTAACCGTCAAAATCCAAAAAAATCATAAAAAAGACAAAAAGACAGAAACATCATAAAATGTCCTGAAAAAAGACAAAAACATCATAAAATGTCATGAAGAAAGACCTAAAAATCATAAAATGTCCTAAAGAAAAACACAAAAACATCCAAATCAATGTCAAAATCCTAAAAATGGAGTCAAAGTCAGTCATGTCATTCAATCCATGTCATTGTCGAACTATGTTGTCTCTGCACATTTGCTACGTAGGCAAGGCCATCAGTCGATGAGTCCTCAAGACATTAGGTCAGTCCTTTTAGGTTGGTCCAAATAAAATCATGGCATTTGTCACAATCGTCACATCGGTTAAATAAGTCAAACATAGTCAAACTCGGACACAAGATAGTCATTCGAAACATCAATGTCAAAATTGGTCAAAATCAGACAGCACAATCCAATCAATCATACAGTCAACATTAGTCAACTTTCCAAAACATATTAGTCAAAACAATGTCAATCTCGTCACTCTTTGGTCCTCTTCAAGATGTGTCCTTCTTGGAGTTAGACCTCATCAAAATGTCCTTTTCGTTTCAGGATGCGTCCTTCCTGACAATAGGCCCCGTCAAACCGTCAACACCGTCAAATTGGAAAAACTCTTAAACCATCAAAACTATCAAACCGACAAGAATTCAATCTTTGGCAAACAAACATTGGCAAACAAAATAAAATGGTTGTTAATCTTTCTGATCTATCTTGTCTTATCTTTTGACTATCTTGGCTATTTTGTCTTATATTTTTTTTGTCTTGTCTTTTAGGTCATGTTACTAGCTACCTCGAGGATGTCCCATGAAGGATTTAGAGGTGCGATGACGTCTCCTGGCCTATTTTATTTTCTTTGACTGATGTCTGTGGATTGTCTCGACAAAAAGACTGGGGCAACATGACCCTTAGTATGAGTTAGGACATTCATTGTCTATGACTGTTTGTTTTTCAAGTGGATGACCTTGCACACCTTGGTCTATGTCATATCATGGTGTTTGTTGTCCATTTGTGTCATTTTTACTGCCCAATGATGATTTGAGCAATAAATATTAAAGTCCTATGGCAAGTTTTGAAGGATTCTTTCATCCAGTCTGCATCTTCATCATCCATATCTTTTGCACTAGCATTTCATTGTCTCTTCATATTCTAGTCTTCTCATTAATTTCGAGAGCACACCCATATTCTTGGAACCTGTCTTTCCTCTCGAGGGGGCATACCGCTACCCTCCTCGTCATTCTTCCTCATCTTATTTTGCACTGGGCATATGTTTGACTTATTTTCTTTGTCACAATGTGACATGCTACATTATGACAAAGAGGGGCAAAATGTAGACACCTAAAAATGACCTAGGCCTGCAAGCTTCATTTTTACCACTTTCATCCTAGCATAATTATGACATTTAATTATGTCTTTGGTCCACATTTGATATTAATTAAATAACTTATAATTATTTAATTAATTCATGTCTTTTATTCTTCTTGATTATTAAATAAATAAATTCTATTTATTTATTAAATACGTCATTAATTGTCTAAGTCTTCTCTTAATTAAATTAATTTCTTAATTTATTTAATCACCCTTCTTCAATCATTTCTTCCTGATTATTAAATAAATAAATCTTATTTATTTATTTAATATGTCACCAATTGTCATAATTAAATGAATTGATCAATTTATTTAATTAATTAATCTCATCTGCTAAATTAAATAATTATCTTTAATTATTTGATTGACAAAATTAATATTCCTCTCATTTTAAATAAATGAAATTATTTAAAATGTCATCACAATCTTAACTGACGGTCCATTTTGGTAAATAATCTGAAAAATATTATTTATTTGTCTCACAAAATCCATATTTTGAGTTGATTGGTAGCTTTCTTTCAAAAATCAAATAAAGCAAGCAGGTTCTTGATTTTATCAAAATTGCTTTTCAGTCCATCTTTTATGAATCTCACAAAGCAAGCTGTCTTTATCTTCTCAATTTTGAAAATCTTTATTTTCAAAATTAATTATCTCACCTTTTCTCCACCGCCGATCTAAATTTCTCAAATAACATCTTGACCACTCGTCTAAGGATTTTTCCCTAACCCTAATTAGGGGTTATCAAATGAAATCTCGTCCTCTGATTTTAGGTTTCTATCAAGAGTCGATCTCGTCCGTCCATTCAAAATTGTGTTTTCTATAAAATAACAATTTTGTTCATAATTTTGGGACCACTTCATTATTATAGGCATTATAGTCATTTAGCATTCATAGTTATTATTTTTATTTATCATATTGTCATAGGCATAGGAATTTAAGATTCAAATCCTTCAAAGCTTGTTTAGGACAATAGCATAGTCAAAGATTGCTCACACACTTGATCTGAGGGAAACACAAATCAACAAGTTGGAAGGTGTAATGGAGATCAGCCATGGAGATTGAAGACACTGGGTGAGATTTTTTTATTTTCTATGTTTTCATTTATTTTCCTTTGCACTTCATTACTTCTTTGGTTTTATTGTGCTTTCAATTCATTGAATCTAATCCTTAGAAATTTACCCTTAGTTACACCTACCATGAAAAGGATAAGGCATGATGGCTCCATTACAAGAAATGAACTACATAAGATGGAGATGATTCAATGCTATCCAAGGAAATTGTAAAGGTTGCTAAATTAGATGACACTACATAAAAGTTGACCAGTTTGAAGGTGGAAGTCAATAATGATAAAATAGATACCATAGAATTGGAATCAGAAGCAAAATTGAATATAGAAAATTATTGATAAATTAAAAGACAATGAACTTTTCCCAGAGATAAATGTTGATGATAATGTTGAACTATCAAAATTGCTTGTATCCAAAATGAAAATTGGCGGTAACCCTAATTATTTGAATACTTGTGCCAAGAGAGGAAAAATCAAGACTATCCAACATCAAGACATTTCAAAGACAAGATACAATCTATGATTTTATCGAATATGAAACACAAGAGGAATGTGAGGTAGTATGTTTTAAGGTGGATAGTGTGCTAATATATACATACACATACTGCTATTGAAATTGATGAATATTGAACAAAGATTGATCTGTAAACAAGATGATGGGGTAATCAATAAGAATGATGGGGAAGAATGGATTTCAACTACCGAAAAGTGTGGCGAGATGAAGATCAGGCTGAGGCCTAGCATCAAAAGAGGGAAGACTTTGTTAACATTGATTTACACTGCCTATTCACTCTAGTGATTGCATATGTTGACAATGATGGCACCATATATTTCTTAATCTTGATATAGGATGAATGAAATGAACCAATTAGGTGGATCTTAAAAATATCGTGCCCATATCTGGTCATCTTTTATAGTGATTGTGATGACTCATGGAATTTAAAAGGTCTCATCCAAAATGAACAGAAGGTAACCCTAAATGTTTTTCATATTCCCACAAAGAAAAAATAGTACACCCTAAAAACAATAAATGAAGTAGATGTCAAAGAGACAATACCATGTCAGAGGTACTTTCATCACAATCTCCCCAATGAGCCAATGAAGCAAGTTACTATATACATATCGAGGTGAGTGACATACATCGGCAGGACATGCTTCATTGTCCCCCCAATAGCCCGAACATAACATATTGAGAAGACTTTGGAATATCGATGGGATTTATTTGTAAGTCTCTTTAATAGCACAAGAAAACAAAATCATGGATGAAGAGTAAAATAAAATTCTATGGTGAATTCATTCCAAGGCTTTAGTGAAAGAGATAAAATATTATTATCATATGCGATGAAATATTTTGAAGATAATATAACTTTAAGAGAACATAAATTTCATCGATGGTGAATGAAATAAAATAATTTTAACCAATGGGATTAAAGAGTTGGTAATTGTTCTTTATTCGGTGAGTTTTTTCTAATTGGATTGTGGATAAAGTTGTTGGAAAATGAAAGATAATAATTATCATTAAAATTAATTTTCATGAATATTACAAAGATGAGGATTAAAGTTGAAGTATTTTATTTTGCCGAAGAAAATTAATTAAATGAAGAGTTGCATCAGCAGACGTATGAAGGGTCATAACCCTAAAAATGAAATGTATATATGTAAGATGAAATCATCAGAAAAACATAGTAGGTTAGAGAATCACGATCACCACCATTCCACTTCCATCCATCTGCACTCATATTTTAATACATCAAAAGACTTTTGTTATCAATGTGTTATTATTTGAAGTAAAATCAATGGAGAAGATTGATCAAACTTGGTGATTTATTTTAAATGTTGAACTTTTGTGTTAAAATTAAATCTTATATGTTATTGTGTTGTCTCCAAGTGATATTCCTTTATTATTCAAATTAACACAATTTTTAAGGACACACTTGTTGATGTGTGATTTCTTTGATTGGTTTATGGTTGGAGTGAATTAAATTCCTTTCAAATGATTCATTTAATTGGTTCCTTCTCAGGATTAAAATCCTTTTAAGTTACTTATTTTGATTGGATTCCCTCAAGTCAAGAATTAAAAATCCTTTCATGATATCACAATAATGTGGGAATATAGCACTGGGATTAGTAAGAAGAGTACAGTGACTAACAAACTTGCATGTTTGTACAAGCTACAAACATTCAAAATTCCCAACAAGTTAGAGTTAAGCTGAAAGATAGATTCATCCTCCTTACACATCTGACTCCATTAATCCATCATACACATTTGAATCCATTACCCAATTAGATTAGGCACTAGGATCACATTCATATCAAAACAACATTTCATCTAAACTTTATTCACATATTCAAACTCTCAATATCAGTAGGATTAGATATAATTCTTTCATCTATTTCACACCTATATTCCATAATAAATAGATTTCTTGATTCAATACACTTAATTCTCAAATTATTTTCTCAAGTTAGTAAGTTCTATCCACCTAGGTCTAGTAGAGCTTAAAGTGTAGGGAGTTGTAAACCATATAATTCACTTTGTACGTTGGCCAAAACCTTGTCGAATTTAAACATAGGACCTGGTATACCCTTAGGATTAACAAGCTGCAATTTTGGGAACCAACAAAGTCTCAACTACTTCATTAATGGTTTCAAATATTTTAACAAAGATATACTGCTAGAAGACAATCAAATTTTAACACAGCCTGGAAAAACCTAATCGATCAGGCATGGGGATTGATGACTCTGACTCGAAGGTTCCACCCTGAAAGTAAGATGTCCACCATATTTTCTAAAGATCTCCACCCAAAAATATCATTATGTGGAAGATACAGACTACCTGACAAAAATAGATGACGTGTCAAGCGAGCGAGTGATCTTAGACTTTGTGAGAGAATTTTTGAAGAAAATCCCCACCAAGCTAACATGTTTCCTAGTTCATGCTTGAAACGAAAATGATATACATAAATTTGTGTAGCTACCACATGGTGCATTTTGTTCCTTTATGTGAAAGCAATCTTCATCCTTTAGGCACGGACCATCCCGAAGCAAAAAGGAAGCAAGGGTCGAAAACCAAAAATATTCAAAGGGAAAAAATTCTTTACACATGGCACCCATGCACAAATAGATACTTTCTAACAAATTAACATACATATTAACAAACATGGGAATTGGAAATAACATAGTAAGAGAAATAATAACAAACACTTGATCTTATGAATGTACTTGATGAATGATCGATAATGATAAATTCATTGGGATTGTTGTTGATAGTTCCTCCATAGTGGCCTTTGGTAGACATCTTGAAGCTTCTCCTATTTTTGATCCCTCAAATACATGTTCTAAAAAATCTCTAGGATCTCTTCATATATGCTTCCTACTTGGGGTATTTTATCAAACTATAACACTAGTATTCCCTTATAGGCTATCCATTCCATAAATTTTATATGTAATTGCATCCAAGAGTAAATTGGAGTCAATATTGTCTAGAATAACTTGATCCTATCAATAAGAGAAGTTAGGCCTAGTTCATCTTCCTCAAGTTCAATTTACCATTTTCTCTCAATTTTCTCATGACCTATTCTCATTATGTATCCCATAATAATGATATTTATCAACATCAAATATTTCATCATTTTTATATCTCAAATTCTTTATCTTCTTAGAAGCTACAAATTCTCTAATTTAGAATCATAGTATGTATATGGGGCCATCTATTAAACCCAAATTCCTTTTAATCAACTCACTAGTTTTAGAATGTACTGGAAAATTTATATTTTTCACCCATGAGACAAAAATAATAACTAGGTATATACTTATTATCCCTTCATGAAAATTATTGTAGCCACTAAATTATTCAATTGGTAATAAATATATCATATTTTAGAATTATTCACTTGTACTTGGGTAGTTTGTATGGACCAATAGAAGTACCTACTAGAATGAAATGATAGGATGTCAAGATTAAATAAGCCATGTCAAGCCATGTCAAGCTATGTTTTCTCCTTTAACTCCTCTATTAATAATGGGTGAATTCTTAGCATGTGATCTTAGTATGGAATTTTTGATTCACAATTAAATAAAAATAAGTGGTCATGTAATAGCTATTCCTTCATTATTTACTATAGACACTAAGAAAATGTCCTGAATGGTATTACACATTTGAATCCAATAGACTAACATCGTTTCATCCTAAAATCCATCATATTTTCTCCTATTTGATTAAATTAACCTAGTTATTTAATTAAATGCCTCATTTTTGTTTATTAATCTAATCAATCTAATTAGGTCAATACCTACCCTCCCACACTAACATTTCACCTGGTTTAATTAAATAATACAAATTATTTAATTGAAACCCTAAGTCCTCTTTTTTAATTAAATAACCATAAACTACTTAATTAAACATCATATTTGCATCCCATTTTCATTAAATAAATCAATAATTTAATGAATATCTTTCAAACAAACTTTGTAAAAAACTTTTAAGTTGTTACAAAGTGTGTTTGTTTGAATCATTCTCATCCCTTGATCTTTCCTTGATCCATGTGATATTTGAGTCTCATCCATTGATGAGAATCCTTGGTCCATGTTTCACCCTTCATTCATTATTGACCATTGATTGATCAAATTGATCTCATCCATTGATTCTTCATTTGCTCTCCTATAAATACTTCACCATTTGGAGAGAAATGGATCCATCTTTTGATATCAAAGTTATTCTATTGAAATTCATACTCACTTGCATACATATTTAGCATATTATTAAGCATTTTAGATTAAGCATCCATTAATGGCATCCAAGTTAGCTTAGTTTACACTCATTTTAACATATTTTGCATCCATGGCTTACATATTTGAACATTGTTTCCATTTATCATAGCTTGCATCCATTATCATCAAGCATCTTAGAATTTAGAACTCATCTTTATCATGTTAAACTAGTTTTATACCATGTTTCATTCATATCTCATCAGTTTCATCAATTTTCTTCAATAAAATTGATTGAAACGAGATCATATTATCCAAGTAATTGGGAAAGGGTCGTCATTCCATATCAATGCGACACCACTCCCCCAATGGGATAAGATTCAAGGTCTTAGAATAAGTTTCCTTTATATTTTCATGTTAGTTTAATGGGTTCTTGTTCTTTGAAATTTTGAATATCTAATTGGGATCATGGCTTAGGGGATTAAAAATGCTTTAAATTCATTTGGATATAGCATATTTAGTTCATACTATGACTATGGTCACATTCTAGCACTAGAAGGAGGCTATACTAATCTAATCTGGAATTTCTCTTTAGATTCTTGTGTTCTTGATTTTATAGATATAGCAACACTTTTGGAGGCTACAATGATGCCATTTTTAGGTGTCACCATATAGCGTTGCCTTTGTATGGATTACAATGATGCTTAATTAAATCTAGTGATGCCTATTTAATTTAGTGAGGCTAGTACTTTTTGAAACTATCATAAATTTAAAAATAGCGACACCTTTGATATAGTGATGCCTTTGTCATCTTTGTTTGTTGCAGAGCGGATTTTCAACTTTCACCCAAGCGACACCATTGAATTATAGAGACGCCTTTGTTAATTACAATGACACCTTTGTGATCAGGGATGTTTTTTAATGGTAAACAAAATAGTGAGTTAATTTTTGCATGTTCTTTAAATTGTCAATTCCATATGCTCTCTTATATCTTACTAACATCTGGTTTTTCTTTTTGAGGTTAACTGGTTTTGTAGATATGAAAACATTTGAAAGCATACTATCATTTTTCCCTCCATTGTAAAAAAGTGTTTTTACACTTATGGGACAATTATAAACCATCATATGTTGCATTGATTTATGTTTTACGACCAACTAAACTTCCATTGGATTTAAAATTTACTTTCAAAGTTGGTTGAAATTGAACCCCTACATCCTCATTTTGCAATATTGGCATAAAATTGAACAAAAGAAAACATACTTCCATTGGTTCTTAAAATGAATTCATTTTTCTTTATGGGATTAAAATGACTCCCTTTGTGCTTCATGTGATCTTGGGTGAAGAGAAACACTCAAGTTTATGTTCTTTGCTTGTGTGCACTTGTAGTACATATCCACTCCCCTTGCACTTCATGTGATCTTGGGTGAAGAGAAATACTCAAGTATACTCTCAAGCTTTGTGCCACCCTTAAGAAAGGACTTACTATGAGATACATCATGCAACAAAAAACTCAGTAAATTTCTTGAAAGCACATTTATCAATAGGCTTTAAATAAAGGATGTGAAATTGTGAGAAATTAGCATCAATCTAGGGCATATAATAGACTACACCTAATCCCATGCCTTAAGTGGAACGAGAGAAATTGAAGATCCTTAAATGGCCAAGCGGGTGAATATGCGTCATGGTGTTCTCAATTTGTTTTCATTAAGAACCTTGTTTAAGTAGTGGCCAACTTTGTCCTTCTAAAGAGTTCTTTAAAGTGGTGTATTAGAATTTATTTCCAATAAGTTACTTGCCATGTCCAATTTTAGTTAAAGTGTAGAGATTAAGAGTTCATTCTTAACATATCTCTAAAATCTTCCCCAAATTGCATGTAAAATCATCTCTTCTACTACGAAAGGCACGAGGAAAGCCCACCAAGAAGAATGTGCCCACTTGAGCTAGGAATGTTATTGCTTGTAAGTCAGTTTGACACATTGTTTGGTTCCAAAACATCTTAAACACACATCAACAAGTTTATCAAATTTCAATCCTTTGGATTAAGTATGGATACCTTTTGAAAATTCCTAATATTTCTTCTTGTCCCTAAGTATTTTATCCTTAGAGGCTTCTAAATATTGATCTTATATCTAAATCCACACTTTCCAGAGTTAACATAGGGAACTATGTCCTTAGCTATATGATTTTCACATGATGGACTTTGTGAAATAAAGGTTTCTTTGACATAAAAATTTTATTTTGAAACATTAATTAAGACTTTCTTGATGTGGTAATGAAACAATCTCACTTAAGAAAAGATTAAATCAAATGAACACCCCACATTGATGTATGTTCAACATTGACTCCCCCAACACGAGCAACATTGAGATAAGGAAAGTATTGCAAAACATTGAGTCCAAGTTCCATTCTACCAAAATCATTGAGTTCTTAGGGTTTTATCACTTTAGAGGTATAACATGTTTCTCACCATCTTGGTCCTGTAAAAAAAAGGTCTTTTTTTAGGTTAAAATTTTGGGTCAAAAGCATTTCGTCCATTTTCATCCACCTTCACACATCTTACATCACACCTCACCAAATAACTTTAGAAACTTTTGGACACACCAACACTTTATACTTAGACAATCATTAAACCAATCCCCTAACTTAGCTATGTTTTGTGTGAAATGGATCCTTTTCCATGCACTTAGTTAAGTTGGTTATCACATTTTGTGGACAATTTTATCTTAAAGGTCAGAAGTCTACCTTAAATATTTACATGTTCATTAACACCTTTTATCCAAAACATCAAATCCTCTTTGTCTAAAAGGTGTTTCCCAAAAGTTTAGAAAGTTCATCACCCATTATCATTCACCCTTTTCATCACTCACTCAAATCATTGGTCCAAAACAACTTATAGGGTCCCTTTTACCAAAATTTGAGTCAACTAGGGAGTTTCAAAATTATAAATCTCAACATACCTCTCCCATAGGTGACCCATAATTTATGGTTACAACAAGATCACAACACAAGAGAATCATGGAACAAACCAAAACTACATCCACCACAAGTGATCCAAACCCACAATAATTTGATCCAAGGAGCCATTCTACCCCCTCACAATAACTATAAAATCCATTGGGACCATATGAGGTAGAATATATCACAAACAACCCACTTGAGCTTACTAAGGAAGAACTCCTTGAGTATAAACAAGATCATCAAACCTTAGAAAAGGTGGCTCCAACTTCTCACAAAAAACTTGACACGAGGATTAACCTAATCTACGAATCAACGAACTCCATCCTTTGTGACAAGTCAAACATTAACTCCTAGTCTTGCAACTAGGCTTGCCATCGATTTTGGTCACACTTTTGGGTACTCAAAACACCAACCTCCCCTAAAACACCACTTGGACACCAACATTTGGTGCCCCACCTCAATCTTCCACCACCATTCTAGTTCACCCTCTATATCCACACAAACCCCTTACATTTCATAACACCATGACAACCTTGACATTTTGAATGCAAGCATCTTCATCCACCACCACAAGTACCCAAAGTGTTCCCAATGTTACACATGGTAATAAGAACCAAGTATCTCAAATGGGAAAACAAGGGAGGGCTAGATAACACCCTCATGCAAGGTACACAAGGTCAACCCTTAACAAGTGGCTCCAACAATACCATTGATACATCAAAACAAGTGGTCACCCAATCTACTCAATTAAATCCATAAAATACATCAACCCCATATATCATCAATCCAAACCATAACAACACATTGATCCTAAACCCCATCAACCAAGGTAATACCTTGGTCCCATATCAAATGCAACAAGGGAACCCTCAACACATTGGTCAATGGAACCCTTCTAATCTATTGATACAAGGTTAGAATGTGTCATTGATATTGCAATACCAAATGGCACCATCATCATCTTTACAATGGGTCCCCCAAAACATGCAAAATCAAATGGGGCCCCAACCTTACATTCCCCCATCCCAATTGACCATCTTATAAGGAATAATAAACCAAAACAACCTACAACCACCTCAAATCAATCCACAACCCATGATCATCCAAAATCCATCCCAACATCAAAACGCTTCCACATTGCAAGCACAAAAATCTCATGTTTTAGCCTTGCAACAAGCACAACAGGCTTACCAACAAGCATTGCTAGTGAAACAAGCTCAAGCTCAAGTGTTACAACAAAAGAAACCCAACAACAAGCATTACAAGTGAAAAAATCTTAATTTTTGGATGTTGTGGTTGTGTTGTTGATATGTGGTTGTCATTGATGTCAACACTATTGGCATTAATGTCTTATAAGTTGTATATGTCGAGGATATTGAGAAAATTGTAATGAAATAAGTTGCAGGTTGTCAGTGGTGAAGTGAAGTTCAGTATGTCGATGAGTTCAGTACATTGTTGATCAGTTGTTGAGGATTAAAGGTTTCTTTTCAAGTATATCTAGTTTATCCATGTTGAGTTTCAGAGATCCATGTAAAGATTTGATCAATTTATGAAGATTTGTATTTTGACAGTTTTTATGCTACTTCAGTTGTTGTTCCTGAATGAAGATAATGTGATTTTAGCAAGTTCAGTTGTTGTGGATGCTTCTCTAGTGATTCATGATACTTGTAGATGTCTCTAGTTCATTCTCTATCTGTGTTGCACATTTGCATTGATTGTTGTGCTCGTGATTCAAAATTTTCTCTTACGTGTTCATGTTTTTCATGTTCTTGGCCGACAGGGTGTTGTAGCATGTTGTGGATCTTCGAGGAGTAATTTTTGAAGATGGTTCATGTTTGAGAATTTTATTTTGGGTCTTCACTATGTTGTTTCCAACCTTGGTTGATTCGCATTAATAATCTTTAATGTTTTGGGCCGACAATTTGTATTCATTTTATTATTTCATTGTGGCCGACATGTAGCTATTTAATTTCTTGTTGTGGATATATATAAGTAATTGGTTATACCATTTGAATGTATGGTGTGCACAAATAATGTTCTAAATCTTTTGAAGGAATATCAGAGTGTGAAGAAGAGTGAAGAAGAGTGAAGAAGTGTTCATGTGCTTAACTGAAACTGCAATCAAGCATTAGCAGATGTTATTTTTCTCAGCTCAAATCATATGGATGTAATCCAAATATTTTGTAAGACAGTGTATCTTTCTTTCATAATCGAGAAATGAGCTCTAGGTAGTGCGCCTAAATGCATGTGCATTCCCCATTCATATTTCTTTATACTTTTAACAGGGTATAATCTTGTGGACTGACCTCCACTATGGTTTTTCCCCTAATACGGTTTCCACATAAAAAATATTGGTGTTATGTGTGTTTCAAATGTGTTGTTGATATAGGCTTTCATGGATATTTATTAGATCTGAGAATAAGGTTAATAAGTTGAATAATTTTTGAAATTTCTAGGACAACTGATTCACCCCCCCTCTCAGTTGTTTACCCTTGTGTTTCCAACAATGAACAAGTGTTGCAACAACAACAAGCCCAAGCTCAAGAGTTGCAACAACAATCTCAACAACAATCCTTAATCTCATAACAATAATAGAAACAATAATAACAAGCCCAACAACAAGCATTGGTCATACAACAACAACAACAACAACAAAAACAAGATTTACTAGCACAACAATACACCCAACAATAACAAGTGCTCGCACAATAATAACAACAACAACAAGGTTTATACTATAGTCCCCAACATAACATCATCAATTCAAATATGTTGGGAGAATATACACCTCTACCATTATCACCTTCACAATATCAAACACCACCTACACACCATACAACACCACATCGTATCAAAATCCCACTTGCAATTCATCTGCCATCCCAAAGTACGCAACATATTCTCCTCCACCAAACCCACAAGATGATATGCCATTGCAGCCCAAGGTGCTCATGCAATAGATCCAGGACATTCAAATGGGAAAAACAAAGAATCCCCATACGTAAAAAAACTTGTGTCCATACCCATTCAATAGGAACATCACAATGGTACTGTTATCTACTGAAATTGCACCCTTATCAAGTTGTAGAACTTGATACTTCAGAGAAATATGGGAAATTTTCCAGGTTGTGGGTCACCTAAAAATGGAAAAGAACCTTTGGAGAAGGTCGGATTCCTTTGTGTTATCACCTAACTACTGATCTTTGTAAGGAAAAGAGAGGAGTGCATGAAAATGAAAACTAAACTATATGGTGATACATCAGAATATTACTTAGACTTGGAAAACTCGAGTCTCATACACTTGTACACAATGACTAAAAAACAACTTGCACAACCTATTTTTGTGTGCTTTGCATAAGTGTTTTATAAAAAAATCCTTATTGCTTGAGCTTCTAGGAGGAAAAGACTTCACAGCTAAAAGCAACTTTCAATTTTGACACAGATTATAACCTACAAACATCGCACTTCTCTGCAAAAAGGTACTAAAGCCATGAGACAGAATTAAGGGAAATGAATACTATCTCACAATAACTCAATCAATCATGTGAAAATACACAATATTGCAGTAACAAGAAGACAAAAATACTCCATTCAGTGATGCCCAAGGTCTGTACTGTATTCCATTTCTAAGTATTTACAAAACTTTGCAAAATTCTGCCAAATGATTCAAAAGTGACTAAGTGCAGAAAATGCCAATCAATAACCCCTTACAAAGAGGAAAAAAAGCCATATATACAAAAACTAAAAAGTGTCAGCCCCTACCCTAGGGTTTACAAAAAATGAGTTGGTTCCTAAACACGTCGGCCCTCAGATATTTTGGAATAAAGTTAATGTTGCATTCAATGTGCATCCCCTGTGTCCATGTCGGTGAAGGATCGCTCCAGGGATGGCCTTTTAGATCTTTTGCAACCATCACATTAACTTTTGGCCCCCGTGTGCAACCTTAAGACTTCTTTGAAGAGCTTCTCTGAATGTTCTGAAGCACTATCATTAATATCGATCCACTTTTTTTAGCTGACATCCCAGTTGTCCTTGCGGTCTCTTCCTTTCTACTCTCCTTGCTCTAGATCCTTCTGCAAGTTGACCCCCTTGAGAGACAGCATCTGACTTTCATGTTAGATCTGAACACCATTGTTCACCGAGTTGATCATCATCTTTGATCACATAGTAGATCCATCCTGCATACAGTCTGTTCATCTTCTTCACACCAGTCAAACTACCACGGTTCACCTTCAGCCTCCTCTGTTGGTTGAACAGACACCATGTAAGATTTTCAAGCGGTCAAAAGTCATTCAAACATAATCACATGTTAGTGAGACACTAGTCATGTCTTCCTGATGCTTACAATGCTCCATAGTAGCTATCTGCATAACACACAACCGTCAGTGAGACCTCATAGCAAGTGTAAAAATTTATACCGATGTCCCAAAATACATTGGCAAGACTATCTCTTTCGGCAAGAGGTCATAGTGGGCTTCCATTAGTTACACTGAAGAGTTAAAACCATCGGCAAGAGATCATGAGTCAGCAAGACATCACAGTGAATGAAAACCCCTAGACCACGAGTCTTACCGATATCCATATACCCTTTCGGCGAGACCACAACAAGTCGACGAGACATCATAGTGATCAAAAATCGTTCGGCCAGACTACCACCTTTGGAAAGAGGTCTCGTCAAAGTCCACAGTAGACCCATCACTATTTGCAAGACCATTCCTTCTCGGCAAGACCTTATAGCGATCCCCCAAGAGTTATACCATTGTGCTCTTCCATCGGTGAGACATCCACATTCGTCAGGACATTACAGCGAGCCCTTCATCTTTCGGCGAGACCTCACCCCGTCGATGAGACATCACACTGAACTCATTCCATTCTCCCTGAGCTCAAAGCCTTTCGGCAAGACCACCTTCGGTCGACAAGACATTACACCAATGGCACAAACCTTCGGCGAGACCACAATCAGTCGACAAGAGGTCACAGCAAGCAAGACTTCCTTTCCCTGAGCTCAAACCATTTCGGCAAGAGTCCACCCTGTCGGCGAGACATCATATTGATGGCACCTCCTTTCGGTGAGACCACCAGCGATTTGCAAGACATCTCCCCGAGCTCAACTTCTTCAGCGGGACTTCCATTAGTTGGCGAGAGATTCATTTGTTGGCCAGAGGTCACACCGAGTGCAAAACATTACACCGAGACCATTTCGTTTAGGCGAGACCTCATCCTGTCAGTGAGACATTATAGCGAGAGCACCCTCTATCGACAAGACCTCAACAAATTAGGGAGACATCATAGTGAAGATAAACCATTCTCCCTGACGCCAGCCTTGTGAACAATCATCGGTGGGAGGTCTTGGTTAGAGAGAGATAGAAAACTTCATGGTGACCAAAATGTCTCGGCGACCTGAGGATTTCAAGTGAATATAACACACTGCTAGTCGACAAGACATTCAGCTGGTCTCAGCGACTTTCTTCTTTGAGGAGTTTTATGCCAGATCCAACTAAGGCATACTTTCCAACAGAATTCCTTGTGAAATAGCATCAGATGTATGATTTAACCCTGCAAAAAAATTCCTCCATTAGTTCTCAAATGCATCAGATGAAGACCTTCCTAATGAAAACCGAACACCTGCACACTGGGCTCAACCCTTATGGGAGCCACATTTAATCCATGTGCCAAATTTATAACACAATTTTCCCCTGTAGCTGCACAAGAAGCAAACAAGTTATAAAATATGTAACCTTAATGCAAATGTTCCTCCATCTGGCCTTCATGAACATTTGAAAACATAGGTTGCCCTGCCTAATTGAGCCCACAGGTGAAAATCAGGTAACAGGTACCATTCCCACACAATTTTGAGGTCCCCAGGTTTGATAAATACAAAGGGAGGGGAAATCCTATAGATCACATCAAATAATTCCACATCATGTGTATGGAGGATTCTTATAATGATTCCTACTTGATGTTCTCTTCCCACATAGTTTGGTGGACCCAACAATTGATTGGTTCTCACAATTTCCTCCAAGTATCAAAACATTTCAAGAAATAATTGATAGGTTCATTGACCATTTCTCTTTCAATCTTGATATAGATGTAAGCTTAGAGGAGTTGTACACTCTCAAGTAAGATCAAGTGACCCATTCCTGAAGAACAACAAGTAGGAATTATCATTGGTAATGTTGGCGGGGACCTATCCTTCCAATTAAAGATGCAATATATCACCACTTATGATGAGCTTGTCTGTAGGGCCCTCAATATCGAGAGATCCCTAATCTCATAGGGAAACACACTAGTGTATAGAGATAACCGCCCATCAACTATTTTGAATGACAAGCACCATGTTTGGGCTAAGTACAAGAATGTGACGAATGATGGAATTGTGGATGCTAAAGTGGTCATAAGTGATCCTAGGCCAAACACCAATCAACAAACGTACACTCAACCAACTCTACAAAAAACCACACCACCACCATAGAATAATCAAATCAATAACACTAAAACTCAAAAAATATGACCCCCCAATAGGAATAACTACCCTAAATGCAAATACACACCATTGGGGGAACCTATTGAATTAGTCATGCAGAAATTGGTGTAGTCAAACTTGATTACACTCCCCAATTTCCAAAACTACCAAGAACCACAAGATAAACCACCTTGGTATAATGAAAAGGATATTTGTGACTTTCACAAGATCAAAGGACATAAAACATCAAAGTGTATGAAGTTGAATAATGTATCCAAGATCTTATCAACAATGGAGATGTGTCTATTGATATACTAGTCGGTAACCAGGACCTCAAGATATACAAGAACCCTATGCTAGATCACAACAAAGGGAACAAAAATGGCAAGGGGAAAAATTGTACTAATGTAGCACATGTATATTCCAATGTGATCACCTCTTATGACAATGTCGTAATAGCCGTCATAGTCAAAGGGCCTAGTGTGGAATGTGGAGTCACCACACAATGTGGCAAGGTTACAATCCAAGGAGCCTCATCTCAACACATGTCACAACCTACATTTCCAACATCAAACCCTAGTACCTACAATCTCCTAGATCATCTCAAGAATACCCCCACATAGATCTCTATTCTAAAACAATTGAGGCTATCCCCCGCACATAGGGATATACTAGAAAAGGATTTATCTGCTTCCTTTGTCCCTGAGAATATTGATACAAATAAGTTTCAATCTATGGTAGGGCATATCACTACCCCTCATCTTCTCACCTTCTCAGAACATGACCTTCCAATGCAACCATCTCACAATCACATCTTACATCTTGAGGTCATTGTTCATAAGAATAAGGTTAAAAGAGTCTTAGTAGATAGAGATTTTGGTCTAAACATATGCACCCTTCAATTGGTTAAAAACTTGGGATATTTATAGGATTCTATTGAAAAGACAAAGAGCAACTATAAGGGAATATGATGATCAAGTACGAGTGTCACAAGGAATCATCAAGCTACCCATCCAAGTGGGACCCATCATTGTTGACACTACATGCCAAGTTCTAAATCTTGATCTCTCCTACAACATCCTACTTGGTTGACCAAGGATTAATTCCATGTAAGCTATAGCTTCTACCTATCACTCATGTTTCAAGTTTCCTTTTGAGGATAAAGAAGTTACTATCCATGGAGATCTTGAGCCTTTTTACTATTGCAAGAACCTTGAGGCTAAGTTCTACAAGATCCCCCAGATACCAAAGAATGATGAAGGGCCTACATCCCCCTTCTCATTTGTTGACCCATCTTCCCTTGCATCTACCTCAGAATGCAAAACTCCCATTGTGCAGAACATACCCGACATCAAGGAAATAATCAAGGACAATGGTTGTGGAGATTATAATCTAAATAAGGACACTTTTGTGTTGGGAGAATTACATCTTTCTCCAAATCTCATGGAAAACCTACACCTATCAACAAAGTGATTGAAACAATAAAGCTTGCATATACCACCTTCACGAAGTGGGGGGACTTGAACAAAGAGGATGTCAATGAGGAAGATGTATCTAAACTACTCTATCAAGAAAACCTACCCATGCCCGTTCTTCCCATGGAAGATGACAATAAAGGTTTACAACAAATGAAGGGATGGGGGTACAAGAAGAATGAAAATATGGGACAAAATGACAATAGTTTGTTAGAACCCATCATTCTTGAGAGACATCCAATGAATCTTGGCTTAGGATGTACTACTAGCAAGGTTACCCTTATTGGAAAAGGTGCTTCTACTAAACAAGTTGAGGCTTCCTCTTGGTTACCAACATCACATGATACTACCCTAGATGAATTTCCCCTAGACGTTGCTAACTTATTTGAGGACAACTCTCTCTTTATGATATCCACAACATCTTTCACCCCAAATGGCCAAACCACTGAATTAAGCCTAGTATATCCCTAACTCATCAACTGGGACCAATGAGGACCACCAATTCTAGATATATTCAAAATTATGAAGTGATCTTAGAATTCATGGGAATCCATGACAACTTGCAATATTGTGATCACAAAGTGGGATTTGATATAGAGCTAGACACACAAGCATACTATGGGGAGATGATTGAATCCTTTAGTCACAAAATTGACAACATGAGAATAACATGCAAATCTTTAAGTGAAAACCACACCATGGCACTTTCAGATCATAAAATAGTAAAAAGAAAGGATGCATTCGATGGTGAAAACCTCTCTGAGGTGCACAAGGATGAGGGATTCAATCTCCCCCTTAGTGCAATGCATCCAGATAAATCAGCAGTACTAGTAGAGAAGGCTACTCCAGTGAATCTAGGAACAAAGGAGGCACCTAAGATAACCTTTTATGTCAAATCATTGTTAGATAAAGAACATAAAAAACTTAGCAACATTCCTAAAAGAAAGAAGAGAAAACTTTGCATGGTCATACACAAATATGTTGGGGCTCGATCCTAAAGTAGTAGTACATCACTTAGCAGTATATCCTGAAGCCAAACTAGTCAAACAGAAATTGAGAAAGATGCACCCTCAAATTGCATTACTGGTTAAACTAGAGTTACAAGAGCTTCTTGACGTCATATTTATCTAACCAATTGACTATCCTAATGGGTTTCCAACCTGGTACCAGTCTCCAAATTCACTAGGGGCATCAAAATATGCATAGATTTCAAGGAATTGAACAAAGAATATCCAAAGGATGATTTCCCTCTTCCCAACATCGACATCATTTCCAATCTCACCATGGGTCATGGAATTCTATCACTCATGGATGGTTTTTTAGGCTATAACCAAATCATAATCACCAAGGAGGATCAACATAAAATTGCATTCACTTACCCATGGGGAACATATTGTTGGAACATGATGTCGTTTGGGCTAAAGAATTCCGGAGCAACCTATCAAAGGGTGATGACCCTAATCTTTCATGATATGATCCATAAAGTAGTTGAAGATTATTTGGATGATATTTTGGCCAAATCAAAAACAAGGAAGGAGCATATAGAGGTATTAGGAACCATCTTTGACAGACTTGAAGAGTATGAGGTATGATTGAATCCAAAGAAGTGTGTCTTCAGGGTTACATCAGGGAAGCTCCTTGGCTAAATAGTATCACAAAGAAGGAGAGAGATAGATCCAGCAAAAGTGAAAGAAATCTTAGACATGGAACCACCAAAAACATTAAAATAGATGAGAGGGTTACAAGGAAGGTTACAATCCATTAGAAGATTCATAGCATAGCTATCAGAAAAAATCCACCCTTTCTCTCATCTTCTCCATAAAGGAATAACATATAAGTGGGACAAGAAATATGATAAATTATTCCAGAAAATCAAGGACTACCTATTATCAACTCTAGTTTTCATGCTTCTGATACCAAACAAGCCATTGATCTTATACATTTCAGCAACATCACCAAAACTAGGTGCTCTTCTAGCCTAACATGATGAAACAAGAAAGAGCCATCTATTATATCAGGAGGAAGTTGGTAGGCTATGAAATGAATTACTCGTCGATTGATAAGTCATGCTTCATAGTGGTCTTTGCTTCAAAAAAATTCAGAAATCATATGCTTTCACACCAAATCAAGCTTATTGCTAAGATTGACCCATTAAAATATATTTTATCTAAAGCAACCCTCACTAGGTGAATGGCCAAATGGGTAATGATCTTGACAGAGTTTGACATAGAGTATGTGGCGTGTAAGGCTATCAAAGGAAAAGTTATTACAGATCAACTAGCTGAAGCACCCATTTATGCAGAGAATCCTTTGATATCTAAGTTTCCTGGTGAATTAATCTTCCTTCTCAACATAGCAGATCAATTGAAAATGTACTTTGATGGATCATATACCCAACATGGATCAGGGGTGGGCATTCTCTTCATCACCCCTCAATGTGATTGTATTCAAAATTCATACTAGTTTTCATTTCCATGTACCAACAATATTGTTGAATATGAAGCCCTAATAACAAGTCTAAGAATAGCAGTCCAGTGGAAGATACAAGAGTTAAAAGTCTATGGGGACTCATAGCTAATTGTTAACCAACTCAATGATGACTACCAAACCAAGGATGATAAACTCACTCCTTATAAGAAGGTGGTAGAAAGTCTTAAGTACTTTTGCATTGATATAAACTTTGAGAAGATACCTTGCATGAACAATCAAGCAACAGATGTCATGGAAAAAAATGGGTCTTTGTTAGACATGCCACACAAAATCCTTCAATGTGAATTCTTGGTAGAATAACTTCTTGTACCAGCTTTCAAAATCCTTGAATCTAAATTTGTGTGTGGAATCATTGGTCCTAGATCCCCATGGTATCATGATATATTTATCTATCTTAGCAGAGGTACCCTCCTATTCGATATCACTTACAACCTTAAGAAGACCTTCGTTAAAAAGGCATCCCGATTCGGTATCTTAGGGGATACCCTATATCATAGAAGCATCGAGGGGACATTACTACTATGTCTCAACCAAGAGGAAGTCTTGACTGCCTTAACAAAAGTACATGAAGGAATTTGCAGTTCCCATTTTGGTGGAATAACCTTATCTAAGAAATTTTTGAGGACAGGGTATTACTGGCCAACCATGGAAAGGGAATCTCATTAGTATGTGCAAAAGTGTGTCCAATGTCAACAACATGGAGATCTTATTCATGCTCTAGCTCAGGAGTTACAACCAATGGTCACACCTTAGCCTTTCTCGCAGTGGGAGCTTTACCTCATAGGAAAGATTACTCCCACCTCATCTAATAGCCATAAATTCATCATCACGGCCACTGAATACTTTATTGAGTGGATCAAAGCAATTCCTATGACTTACATAATGGGGCAGAAAATCTCCAAGTTTATCTTGAATTACCTTATTTGTCACTATGGTGTTTTGCAAGCCCTTATCTCAGATATTGGAACGTCCTTCAAAAATAAGGATGTAAGAGAGTTATGCCAATGATTTAACATCCAACATTGATCTCTAATGCCTATTACCCCCAGGGAAATGGTCAAGCTAAGGCTACAAATAAGACCATTCTAAAAATCTTAAAGAAGATAGGCAATGAAGTTGGTAATGACTGGCATCTACAATTAAATCCCACCCTATGGGCTTATAGAACCATCATCTGCACACCTACAAGTGTAACCCCTTTTTCCTTGGTATATGAATCAGAATCCATCTTACCCACTGAGGTCGATCTTTCCTCACTGCAAGTGTCACTATAGAATCTAATCACTGATGATGAATATAAAGTGTATTGGTCGAATGAGTTATAATTCCTAAATGAGCATCATCTTGAAGCCCTAAATCATTTGCAAGCATACCAAAACTGACTGAAATGAAGCTACAACAAGAAGATCAAGAGTTGGTCTTTCCAAGTAGGGTATCTTATCCTAAACAAGAATCAGAAGAATGTTATAGATCAGGATAGTAAAGGAAAGTTTGAGCCTAATTGGTTAGGTTCATTTGTTGTCATAGCAAGCTATGGATCAGGGGCATACCAATTGTTAATGCCTAAAGGAGAACCCTTGTAGGAGCCAATCAATAGTCTACATCTCAAAAAAAAATTATGCCTGGGCTTGAAGGGTGTAAATCCAAAATACAAAAAAAATTAAAAAATTAAAAAATCCAAAAGAAAAAAAGAAAAATGATTGAAAACAATAAAGAAAAAAATTGACCTCTAGTGAAAACCACTTCAATGGAACTTTGGGAAAGTACCTTAGTAAAAACCTGGCAAACAGGATCCTTGCGTAAATAAGCACCTTCATCTATCTTTGGCTCTTTATCTTGTCATGCTTTGTATCCATCCATTGCATCGCATCATTCATCCTATTTGTTCTATCACCCATCCATGTCGATATCATAGCTTGATATTGTAAAGTGTCATATTCCCCTTTAGTACTACCTAGCACATCTGTAAGTTTAGTTTTTCCTACCTATATTGAGGTAGTCTATCACATTACGCTAGGGAAAATTTGTTATGCATCGAAGTAGGTTCTTGTATATCTTAAGGTATTTGAAATCTCATCGAAAATCCAAAAAAAAACATTCAAAAATTTGTAAAGTCAAAATCCCAAAACATTTAAAACACATCAAAAATCCAAAAATAGTACCATGTTGAACTACAGTGTCTTTGAGCTTGAACGTAGGCAAGATCATCATTGATGTGCCCTCGAGACACCCTAAGTTGGTCATTTAGGAGTTCATCATAATAAATTGGAAATCCATCAAGTGTTCATATCTCATCAACAAGAAGTCAAAGTCAATCAAACTACGTGGTCTCCGCATGTATAACATAGGTAAGGCTCATCTTTGATAAGCCCCTGAGGCCCCTAGGATAGTATTTTAGGTTAGGTTCTTGGTCAAAACTCAAAAAACTCCAAAATATTTGAAAACTCAAAAAACCCCAAAAATATTTGAAAACTTAGGAAAACACAAAAACTTTTGAAATTTGAAAAAATGTAGCACCCCTCCATTTTGGCTCTTTTGATCGTACAGTGTTTTTCTTTGTTATGTTTGTTTTTGTTTATACTTTGACTAAGGTACTTGGTTACTATTTGATCGCTAACTATAAAGCGATGTGAATGCTATATTTTGATGTGATGGTATGTTACTCTAATGTTATCATTATGGCATGCTTTGAATTAGCTTAGCAGATATTTAATTAATGATGCTTTATGCTTTTGAGTATATTAGTGATGTTAGACTCGTCTGTTAGTAATTATGTATTGGTGAAGGGGACAAGATTGTACCACTCACTTGCGAGCACCCTACGATTCTGAGATTTCCTCTTCACGATGTGTTTTATTATATTATATATATGCATGTTCGATATACTCTTTGTTCGTAGATTGACAGGTACAGGACATCAACTCCACCTAGTTTCACAAGTTTGAACGTGTCCATTGGCCAACGGTATTAGATTGGGAGATAGTAGCTAGGTTTTCGTGCCAAGTCATCACCCTAGTCATAGTGTGTTGTCGAGTTTTAGTCGGGTTAAGTTGCTTCTTTGTTGTTCATCTCTCCTTGATTTTATTTAAATGCAAGTAGGAAAAGGTAAATAAATGGCTTTATGTATTTAAGTTGTTTATTAAATTGATCTAGTTATAATGTTAGAAATGCTACTTAATTTATTAATTAATTTAATTTAATTAATAAAATAATCTAAGCTTGGATTAGATTTATTTTCTTGATTATTTAAATTAATTGTGTGGAATTAAATCAAGTTATTCATTTTGGAAATTATAATTGTTAAATTCTTTTTGAAATGAAAATTTTAAAAGTGTTAAAGTTTTTTGAAAAGAAAATTTTTAAAGTTAAATGAAATGAAAATGTTTAAAAGCATTTAAATTCTTTTTGAAATAGAAATTTTAAAAAAAAGTAATAAAGTCATGTTGAAAAGAAATTTTAGTTTTAAATTTTCAAAAAAAACAAAATATCTCTAAAATGGATAGAGGAGTAATAACTATGGTGGATGGAATATTTTGGGGAAGGTTGACTAAATTTGGGGAGATATTTCCTTTTAAAAAATATATTGCTGTTAAAAAGAAAAGGAAGTTCTTCATGTTTGATTATGCATTAGTGGAATTTGGGTGAGGATTTTGGAAGAGCTTTGGAAAAATCATCTTGCAAGGAAGCTCAACTTTTCTTCTTCAAGCTCTCCTTCAAGCTTCAGATCATAGGTTCTCCTTGTTATTGTTTTGAAAATTTGCATTCTCAATTTTGAAAATTTGCTTGGAAACAATTTGAAAACTTTGTTGAACACAAAAAAAAAAGATTCTTGTGAAAAATACAAACTCTTCAACAGAAACTTGAAATCAAGAAATTAGTTTTCTTTTTGAAGATTTAACAATAGAAATTATTCTGTGTTAGGTTTAGAAATTATTTAGAAATTTAGAATCAAGAAATTAGTTTTTTTTAATTTTTGTAGAAAAAAAATTTCCAATCTAGATGTTAATGAAAATTTTGTGTATATATATATATATATACAAATCCTATGTATTTTTAGTTGGGAAATTTTTCCCTATTGGAAGGAAAAGTTCTGTTAATTTGTGGTTTCTAAAAAAACCAGAAACAAAGTATGGTTGTGTTTTCTATGTTTTGCTTTATTTTAAATGAAAGCAAATATATATATATATAAAATAAAATAAATGTTTATTTATTAGTGTGAGGTGGCTGGAGGGGGGGGTGGGGCGGCGCAGCCATGACTGCACACAGCCACCCGAGGGAGGGCGTTGTTGTGGTAGCACTCCCCACACCCTGTGTGGGGGAAGCGCTGCCACAGGCAACGCAGCCTATGGTTGCGACCTCCTCCCTTTTGGGGGGCCGTGGGGTCAACAAATAATTCACTTTTTTAATTTTTATTTTATTTTTTATTAATTTTATTTTATATTATATATAATATATCATTATTTAAATAAATATTTTTATTATTATTTAAATATATATAATATATATATTATATATTTTAAATAATTGGGATTTATTTTAATTAGTTGGAATATAAAATGATTTTTTTTAAATATATATTTAAATATATGGATTTTAAGATGATTATTCTATTATCATAGATTGAAATAAAATTGACTTTATAATAAATGATTTTATTTAAAAATTTGATTTTTATTATTATGTGTAATTGGAGAAAACAGAATTAAATTATTAGTTTAAGTTCCTTAACGTTGTCAATATAATTTTAATTACTTTTGAGTAGTTGCAAATAATGTTAATTATTTTTATTTGATTATATGCAATATGTCATTGCGTTGTTTGGATTTAGGAAATCCTAAAGTAGGTTATTTAATTGCCAAAAGTGTCTTTTTGTTATGTGTTTTCTCTCATTGTCGTTGTGGGGCAAATGGAGTGAATTGTTTAGGTAAGTCTTCTAGATGGGGTTTTCATTTAATTGTGTAGGTTGTCATAATATGTTAGTCAACCTTTGTGTTGTCTTGGGTAGTGCATATAGTTGTATCCTATTGTTTTACCCGGTTTTCATGAACGGGGATGGTTTGTGCCTCTTTTGGATTATGAGTGGTTTATGTGGTTTGTGCCTCCTTTGGAAGGAGTGGATTATGTGTTTTGTTGCCTCCAGTGTTTGGAGTGAGTTTTCATTATGTGTTCCTCCTAGAGTTGGAGTGGTTTTATCTTGTTAGTATGCACTTTGGATTCACTTGGTGATTGGTTTGTATGTGTTGTCAAGTAGAAGAGTGGATTTTGTTAGGCGTCAGAGCCCAAAGAGGTAAACTGGGTAACCTTCGGAAGTGGTTTAATCAAGTGATAACTAAAACAATATACTTAGAAGTTTGGGTAGTATTTCACATTAATCAAAATAATTTAGCCTCACTCATAAACACAAGTGCTCGTATAGGCTTGGGATGAGTGGGAAGCCCTGGAATGGCAAGGTCATCTATCTTGTCTTTACGAGAGGTATTTGATTCTGCATGAGTGAGTATGGGGGCCAAGATTCGGTTGAGGCCACCAGGATATCTCATAGTGGGGGCCAGAGCCTATGAAGATTCCCAGAGGATATCCCATGTCGAGCTATGTGATGACACTCTTTCTACGACAACAGTTGGTATTTGGTTTTATGTGTATGGTCTTTTTAACATGCTTGATCTATTTTATTTTTGGAAGCAATGTGACTTATGTCAGTGATGTTAGAGTTGTATTTGTGTTATTGTGTGGTTGTAAGGTTCATGTGATTGGTTGTGTCAGTGTGAGTTAGCCCGTGTCTAGAGGTAGATGGTCTTGTCTAGGAATCCTTGTTACTATCTCCTAGCACAGGGGGTGAGCCTTCGGGTATCACATGGTTGGGTGGAGTGTGCACCTTAATCCATTGGGTCATTTTATTGTTCATGTGGATGAGATCTCCAGTTGGAGAGCTCGTGGGATCCAGTTTCATTTCATGCTTTATTTATTTTTAGTTGAATCATGCAATTTATTGCCCCTCATTGTTATCAAGGTGGAATATGTAATTTGTAATCATGCTTATTGGATTTACCTCATTCGGGGAATGAGAGTTGTAATCTTATTGTTAAATTATCATTAATTGAAAACATGCGGTATCTCTTATGCTTTGATGTAATTTATCATTTATGGAATGTATGTGTACTTAATTTATTAAGTAATTAAATGTTATGGTTTCAATTCATGTTTCTAGTTTGAGTTTTAAAGTAATCTCATTCTCGTAACCTTAGAGGTTGTTGGCAATGGGTAGTGAACTTGCATGTTAATTGTACTTAAACCAAAAAAATAAAAAAAATTAGTACGTTTGAGTAGTTAATTGCAACTTCCTCTAGGGTTGTGTGGTGGGGCATTACAAAAAACCCCAAAACATTTGAAAACTTGGAAAACCCTAAACAGCCTCAAATAATCAAAAACCAAAACATTCACATAAACACTCAAAACGACCAAAAATGACCTCAAAACATTTTCAAAATACCAAAAACATTGAAATATTTTAGAAAATCCAAAACTATCCATCCCATTTCGCTTTTACCTGCAATAAACTTTCATCCATAATAAATCATTTGTCATCTTAAAACTTTGGTAACATAAATAGAAAACAAGTGTCGTAAAATGTGAAGTGAGAACCTAGGTGTCAAAATCTAAAGTTTAAATCATATGTAAATGAGTTAGTGGTGTTTGTATCAATGACTTATCACACACTTAGTCTTAGTCAAAACATCTAATAAACATCTCCTAGGATGTATTCTTCCGAAAATAAGCATCAACATCATAAATCACCTTAGCTATGTTATGTTTGCAAGAGATATAGATAACATTTAGTATTTTTTTTATCTTTTCTTATGATTTATTTTATTGACTCATTCTAAGGACCTCTCGATGATGTCTCAAATGATTTAGAGAGAAAGAAATGGGGCATTGATCATTATCTTTCATTTGTTGTGCTTGTGGGTATTCTTGTAAAATAATCTTGGCGCATACTTTCTTATTTGTCTATAGAGAGGTCGTTTGGAGTAAATTGTCAACTATTGCATATGCTTTGGTCCAAAATATTCTAAACTACATTCCAACGAGGTTTCCATATTTCAAGGTGTTAACAAGGATTATCCTATCTATTTGCAGACTCAATGTCCATCACACTAGATACAATGTCATCATGGTTATCAATACCTTGATGTATCGTGTCTATGTGTTATATCAAAAATAATGAATGGTGGAGAGTCCCAATCCGAAGAAATGAGAAAATAATTAATCTCATCACCATGACTAATAAAGTCTCGATGAATCATGGACTTGTTGGACTTCTGAATCAATCTCAAAATCAATAGTCAAAACATTCATTTTATTCTTCTTTCTTCTTTCCATGCTAACTTGGTATCATGATAGTCAATCAAAATCATAAATGCATCCATCCTACATTCACAAAACATTAGCATACATACATCTTGTTTAAGCATCTTGTATCATTTACATACCATAAAGAATGACATCGTCATATGGGCAACATGAAAAGAAAGATATATCCATCTCATAGCATGCCATAGAAAGATACTAAAAAAGAGAATGAAACATCCATCCATTGCATCCATATCATACATCACATATCATGAGCATCGCATCATAGATCATTCCATATCACATAGCATAAATAAATAAATACATCCATCACACAAACATTTGCATCAATTGCATCCATACATAATCATAACATTAAATAAATAACACATCACATCACATATCATAAATTTATCACATCATAAATCCACATCAGGCCATCTCATATATATCTCAAAAAATGAATGTCATGATACATATCAAAATTAATGTGTAACTATCATCAAACATATATAAGAGGCTATCAAAAATGAGTTGATGAATATATATACATGTATAAAATTAGGTTGTGTATCAAAAATGTGTCTACAAAATTGAGGTGGGATCTATCCCCTGTTGCCTTGGTCTACATGTTGTGCCTCATCCCTAGGCTATCTCATAGAGGACTGACCATCTAATGCACTTAGTGAAAATATAATCTTATGCTTGAAATTAGGCTTTCAACGTTGAAGGGGGGTGTCTCTATAATAAAGTGTCTTGTAATATGAAACCTCCTCCCTCACCTACCCATACAAGTGTGTTGCCACTATCTAGCCCACTTTCCCCTATGCTTGATGTTCCTGTTGTTGAGCCACAACCTCTAGCTATTGTCTTTGGCCTACCTCATGGGCTAGCTATTTATTAGAATTTTTTGAAGCTTCCTCTCGTGATCTCTCTATTGTGTAAGCACCTAAATCTACCGGTGGACCTAGTCCCATTCCCCTGTGACTACCTGTAGTTGTTGGAAACCATTGTCCCACTCCTATTTCAAAAGTTGTATCTGTGCATCCTAGGGATCTAGCCCCAGTGGTGGCCTCTATCATGGTTGTTGTGGTGGTTGTTGTGGAGGCTATTCTGGGATCTACCCCACTACCTGTTGTTGACCATCATGGCCCCCTACCCTTGACCTTGTCTCATAGGCTGATCTTGTTTCCCATGGTATAGCTATCCATCTTGTCCTCTTCCACAACCTGCCCCTCTCCCTCTCGGCCTCCCCTGGGGACATACACCTACTAGATCTGTAAGTCATAGTGGACACATGAACCATGCATCATATGTTGAAGTGGTCTAAACATCTACCTGACCCTAGTCATAAACCTAAATCCTAGCTACCAGCTATCAGAACTCATTGATAGCCACATGTGGCTCAATCTATTGCCCCCATGTCACCTCCTTGGCAATCCTCAAAAAAAGGATGTATATTGATCTTTTGGTGCATCTTGCACCTCTCAAAACCAGTGAGCCACTCTGTCTGGCAGGCATCACTCTATCATAGTATGCTCGCGACCCTACATGTATCATGTTTTTCATGCAAATAAAATTTTTTGTTGGTCATCATACCATGGTGGCATCTAAAGCCATGGTAGCCATTTTTTCATATCATCAATGACCCTCCTCTAATAAAGGATCCCCAGCTGACCTATATGTTGTAATGAAATATGTCCCTTGTGTCTAAAGACCACCGGCTCATTTGGGTCCACATATGCCATATGAACTATCAGTTTGAGCACGGTGATATGCTCCCAAGCCCAAATGTGCAACAATGTCACACCAGCTCTGGTGCCTCTACCCTGGTAGTAGATGAACTAATGCATGTCATGATAGAGTGAGGCCAACATAATTGAGCTCCATGCAAAGAGTTTCTTCCTATAGATCATCATGTGTTAGGCCATTCCCCAACCAAGATTGAATCCTTTACCCCATCAGTCTAGGGCCACAATCCTAGAAATCAGTGCACCCACTATCAATCTGAAGATAAGAGAGCATCCTTAGTACATCTCTAAATCAATCTAGGAGTTTTCCAGGACGATGTCCTCCTAGCGAAGCACCTCATGACATGTGTTGTATCCCGAGTCAATATAATAATTCATCTCCATGAATCGACAATCGCAGTATCCTCCAAATGTCCTCCAAGGTAACTATCGCTTCACCGGTGTGTAGGTGAAAGGATGAGGTCTCATTGTGCCATTGCTCACACAATGTTGTCATCATCGCTAAATGCATCCTCACTATAGGAATGTACACAATGAACCACAACCCAATCTCCTTGAGATGCTCCTATCGAATCTCGTCTAAGTCCTCTAGCTCCTCAACCAAACTAAATCAATGCTCATGTGACATCAGCAACTGGACAACCTCCTACATCCATGAAGCACATGATGTCAAAATTTGGCTAAAAATGATAAATTTTGGAGCTTTTGTACCCCAACTGACAATATCATCTCTATTCACAATAGTGTTGCTATAATTCTTTTTCCAAATAGTGTCACCCCTCTTCAAATCCAAGGAAGTGTCGCCCAAAACAATGGCATCAGTATAATTTTAGGTGTCACCCAAATCAAATCCAAGCTTGCATTCCTAAATGCATGTCCATCACTATAATAAATTTGAAACCCTAATCCAAAATCTCAGGAAGCATTTCCATTTACAATGGGGTCACTACAGGAAACAAAAGTGTCACTGAAATTCCATAAAGCATCACAATATAATGACACCAAACTTGACCTAATTTCAACGCCAAATAAATGCATGTAAAACAAAAGGTACAAGGAAAGTTTCAAATTGTGTACTAATGGTCTTGTGCGTAGAGGCCATTGATACTCTTGAACTCAGCTGAAAAATGAGTCGTAGAAGCACACAATGAGCCATTTCATTAGAGGGTCAAAGCTCAAATTGCAAGAAATCTCTAAGGTGTGAATGCACAAATGAACTGAAAGTAACCCTTTATCATATATTTATACCTAAAAATTAGGTTTTTTTGCCCTAATTTGAGAGGAAAGGTAGGGTTTTGAGCCTATTTATCCAATTTTTGAGCCATGAAGCTTATTTTGCATAATTTTTGTGTTTCTGAGCATATTTTCGCATTTTGAAGCCTTGTTTGGCACCTGAATCAATGTTTTATCTTTATCGACGGATGACCCCAAAATTCAAAATTTTTGCCCAATCTCTTAAGTGGGCAAGGAACCAACTTTAATTCCTTCTATTGGGGAAACAATGGGGCATCCGAAAAAATCAAGAATTTTTAATTTTTATCTTAGTAGCAATTTTAAACCGAAAAGTGTTACTCTTTGAACCAACATAATAGGTACCTCGCTTCAAAGAGGGGAAAAATGTAGACATTGAAAAATGTCTTGAATGGTATTACACATTTCAATTTGATATACTAACATTGTTTCATCGTAAAAACCATCCTCTTTTCACCTATTTGATTAAATTAACCTAGTTATTTAATTAAATGCCTCATTTTTGTCTATTAATCTAATCAATCTAATTAGGTTAATTCCTACCCTCCCACACTAACATTTCACCCAGTTTAATATGTAAATTATTTAATTGAAACCCTAAGTTCTCTTATTTAATTAAATGTCATGTTTGCATCCCCTTTTCATTAAATAAATCAATAATTTAATGAATATCTTCAGATTTCTCATCTTGCACATTAAAATTCAGTTTTGATTACTAAATTTGATAATTTCCCCTCCCATCCACTTGCATAAGGAATATTTCAAAGGAATATTCTCCTATTTGGCTCTAAAAAGGAAATAATTTCTTTCAAACCAACTTTGTAACAAACATTCAAAGTTGTTACAAAGTGTTTTTTTTAATCATTCTCATCCCTTGATCTTTCCTTGATCCATGTGATCTTGGATTCTCATCCATTGATGAGAATCCTTAATCCATGTTTCATCCTTCATGCATTATTGACCATTGATTGACCAAATCAATCTCATCCATTGATTCTTCATTTTCTCTACTATAAATACTTCACCATTTGGAGAGAAATGGATACATTTTTTTATAGCAAAGTTATGTTGTTGAAATTCATACTCACTTGCATCCATATTTAGCATATTGTTAAGCATTTTATATTAATCTTCATCTATTTTAGTTTAAGCATCCATTAATGGCATCCATGTTAGCTTAGTTTACACTCATTTTAACATATTTTACATCCATGGCTTGCATATTTGAACTTTATTTCCATTTATCGTAGCTTGCATCCATTATTGTCAAGCATCTTAGCATTTAGAACTCATCTGTATCATGTTAAACTAGTTTTATACCATGTTTTGTTCATATCTCATCAGTTTTGTCGGCTTTCTTCAATAAAACCGATTGAAACAAGCTCATATTATCTAAGGGATTCGGAAAGAGTTTCCATTCCACATTAATGTGACACCACTCCCCCAATGGGATACTATTCGAGGTCTTAGAATAAGTTCCCTTTATGTTTTCGTGTTTTTCATGTTAGTTTAATGGGTTCTTGTTCTTTGAAATTTTGAATATCTCATTGGGATCATGGCTTAGGGGATTAAATAGGCTTTAATTTTTTTTAGATCTAACATATCACCCAATTTAATTAAATAATGCAAATTATTGAATTGAAACCCTAAATCATCTTATTTAATTAAATAACCTTAAACTATTTAATTAAGTACCATACTTCCATCCCCTTTTCATTAAATAAATAAATAATTTAATGAATATCCTCACATTCCTCATCTTACACATTAAAATTTAGTTTTAATTACTAAATTTGCTAATTTCTCCTCCCATCCACTTGCATAGGGAATATTCTCCTATTTTTCAAAGTTGTTACAAAGTATGTTTGTTTGAATCATTCTCATCCCTTGATCTTTCCTTGATCCATGTTTCACCCTTCATTCATTATTGACCATTGATTATTCATTTGCTCTCCTATAAATACTTTATCATTTAGAGATAAATAGATCCATATTTTGATAGCGAAGTTATCTTATACTCACTTGCATTCATTGTTGAAATTTATACTCACTTGCATCCATATTTATCATATTGTTAAGCATTTTAGATTAATCTTCATCTATTTTAGTTTAAGCATCCATTAATGGCATTCATGTTAGCTTATTTTACACTCACTTTAACATATTTTCCATCCATGGCTTGCATCTTTGAACTTTTTTTCCATTTATCATAGCTTGCATCCATTATCATCAAGCATCTTAGCATTTAGAACTCATTTTTATCATGTTAAACTAGTTTTATACCATGTTTCATTCATATCTCATCAATTTCGTTAGTTTTCTTCAATAAAATATATTGAAATAGCTCATATTATCCAAGGGATTGGGAAATCGTTACCATTCCACATCAATGTGACCCATCTCCCCCAATGGGATAAGATTTGAGGTCTTATAATAGGTTTCCTTTACGTTTTTGTGTTTTTCATGTTAGTTTAATGGGTTCTTAGTCTTTGAAATTTGAAATATCTCATTGGGATCATGGATTAGGGGATTAAATAGGTTTTAAATTCATTTGTATCCAACATATTTAGTTCATACTATGACTAAGGTCACATATACATGTTTGCATACAAATCCTTGAAAACCCATATGGATTGGAACCTTAAAACTAGGTATTTAGTGCATTGAATGGTGAAGGAAACTCTAAATTGATGAAAATATTCATATATTAAGTATGAATATTACAAAATCTACCCCACTTATGCCCTACATAAATTGTATTTTTTTGGATGCAACAATTAAACTAGATTTTCAAAGATCATATGTAACAATGGCACCCACATTGCATACAAATGGCTAGAACTTGTATTTCTAAATTTAGATTAAACATTTAGACCATTGCTTCTTAGATTTTTCTTGAAAACTTAGAAATTGAATAATCTTCAACATTTCTCAATCTTGGTATATACACACCATCTCCAACTCACTTCTAGATAATACATCAAATATATGATGCTCCTAAGACCACTACTTTGCCAAAATATTATTGTATCTCAATTTAGGCTTAAAGGAAGATTCAACATTTCTTAGAAAGCAACTCTATTCAAAACTATTATAATTTTTTACTTTGTATTCCTAATAAAAACTTCATTTAGATAGTACATAGTGTCCAAAATACATATTCCAAGTTTTATGAATAATTAAGCACATTGAATTTCTTAGTAGAGCTTTATGCAAATAGGAGTCTCTTGTCCTTCTATCATTGGTCACAACATCTCCTTTGTCTTTTGGACAATCCTTAAATATTATGTAAATTGAGTTAAAACCTATCACTAAGTATTGTGTGGATGTGGTAGAGTATCTTTATGTTTTGGTAGTGTATATATGTCATTTCTCCTTCTCCATTTATTACAAATGTTAAGCTTAATGAACTACTCTCTAGTATCAATTTTTTTTTATTTTTCATTTATACAATATTTTTCCAATAAAAGAATTCATGTATATATAGACTAAAATTTCCAAGGATATGATTATGAGATTAATTTTACAAGAAGGATAAGAATATGCAAGTTCTCACATCACAAACTTGATAACTTGAGGCTAGCTCCATATTCTCCATTTCCATATTGATACCAAATTGGATGGAATATATTTGATAGGAAAGCCTAATAACCTAATAGCTCAAGGTGTCATTTTATAGTTAGAATTTAGGATCTTCAATTTGTGCCAAGTCACCTAGATTACCTAGCCAAAATTTATAAATTTAATTCCCAACTCTTAATCCAATCTTCATTTATTCTTGTAATTTCACTCCTCCACTACTACAATTATATTACCCCAACTTAGCCCAATTTTTCATGAGTTTTTCTTAGGTTCACTTAAATTTATCCTAAAATTTTACCCTTCAATCAATTTATCTTTATTTTTTAGAGATTAAATCTACATTGAGAAGGATAAGAATATGCATTTTCTCACACCACAAGTGATAACTTGAGGCTAGATCCACTTTTTCTCTGTCTATATGGTCCATACCAAATTGGATGGATTAGATCTAATAGGAATGTCTAATAACCTAATAGTTCAAGGTATCATTTGATAGTTAGAATAGGATCTTCAATTTGTGCCAAGGATCGATTATATAGAATAATCCTTCACCTATCACAACCTTGAACTATAGGCCTTCCTTGGGTCTCATATTCTCAAATTTAATTTATTTGTCAATTCCTTTGATATTCTTCACTTGAATGATATACATGTGTTTATATAAATTCAATAGCCTCTACCAATTGAGACCACCTAATACTTTTGTACTAGAGTTTTGAGTTTCTCTAAGCCTTGAATCTTATTGGTTTGTCAAGTTGACATCTTTAAAATTAAAATTACTCATCTAATATCTTCATATGTTAGGGAAACTATGAAATTATTGGGATCTTTCTAGGCCATGCAAAATATTTAACTTCAAGTTTGATTGGGCCTCCTTTTGTTGTTGCACTTTGGTAGGAAACTTTTCCCCTTCCTCAATATTTATTAGGTTTGGAAGTTTGGCCACCCATTTTTATCTAAGTTTTTGGTAGTTTTGGTAGTTTGTCTTGTTTAAAATCAAGGCAATATTAGTCTAAAATAGACCTAGGTTAATTAGCTAGAATAATCTCTTTAAAACCCCTTAATAAAGTTCATACAAGTATGTCAATTTTTCCTTGAAAAATTACAAACATGATACATTTTCTAATTCATACATTCATTCAAATGTTCAATCATCATGTTCTATAGCTAATTCATTTATTATTTTAGGTTGATTTGTGTTGATTTATATGAATTTTTTTTAATTATTCTAAATTAACATTAGCTAAAGTTCATTTTTCAAGTCATATTTTAATTATGGAAATGTAAATTATTTATTTTTGAATTTAATTCATGTATATTCAAATGTATGTAAAAATGTACATGTTATACATTTATATATACATACATGTTCTTGAATTAAAATTAGAACTTAATTTATATTTATACAGTGCATCGATATGGATGGCCTTTGGGCACACACAGATGTAGAGATTTAGAGATTGAGATTGATTTTAGATGAACCTTCGACCACGAGGGTCTACAAAAGTAATTGTGAGGATATTTTAGAGAGTTTAGTTAAGATTAGACAATCATTAAGAGGTGTGCATGTGTATTTTGAGGACACTTTAGTAGTTGTCCTTTCCTATATGAGGGATGAGGCTTCAGATGATGTTCCTTTGAGTATATTCCAGCTTAGAATGCCAAAGGGAACTATCAAAACCATTTTTTTTCCCTAGTATTCCACTAGATCTCAAGTGAGGGTGTATCAAGTTACTAGGTACATAGATCCTAGGATGGAACCTTTGATATATCCATGATTTCTTATAGCACATGGCCATTATCCAAATAACAACCAAATTCCATTATAGTTTACACAGAAGTTATATGTTGAGGTCCATTTAAGCCTCAACATTAACTATTTAGATTTACCAAGTCATTTGGGGTAGGGGCATGGTAGGATCTGTGATATGGATGCATACTGACATGTTGATTGATAGGCCCCAAATTATAGGGCCTTGGTTGGGTAGAGGATGTTTATCATCACTCCATCCATTAGCCCTATTAGAGATCAATTTTTCATTACTTCCCAATGGGAAGCAATTGACAGTATTATTGATATTGTAGTCTAGGCTCAGCAGATATTTGTAGATCACATGGGTCAATATTTAATGAGCCAAACACGTAGATCAACACCTACTCATTCAAATGTATATGTTGTGATAGGAATCCCATCTTTAGTTGGTTTAGACCATATTGCACATGATTTATATATTATGAGGGATACATGTTATAGATTATTTGATAACCTAATGAGAGCTTATGGTGTGATCTCATCATAGTTGGGGATCCCCTTGGTATATGTTACCTCATTTGTGGGTTAGTGATACAGTGGAGATTTGTAGAGTCTAGTAGTTGGCCATTCCACTACTTCAACACATGCACATCAACCTGTTGATGATTATGCTACTAAAAGTTCCTAGTCATCTACTACTATAGGTGCCCACTCATCTACTACTATAGGTGCCCACTCATCTACTACTATAGGTGCCCAGACATTTTTTGCAACAAGCACCCAGTCATCTCAGGATGTTATAGGTGCTTAGACATCTATTGATACACTCGAGTAGGTTGTGAGAGGATGTTTTAGGGATATGTACTCTCTTTAGGTTCGATTCCATCTCACTTATGTAATCCACTACACATAGCAATTGAGGAGCTAGTCCAAAGTAGGATTCAAGAGGAGTTGGTGGATTATATGATTGCAAAATCCAATACTCAAGATGCAGAGGCTATTCCTAAGGTATATACATACATATAATTTCTAAGTTTATTTTAAGTTCTAAATAAATACATGTACTATGTACAACTTTGAATTGGAACCATATTTTGTTTTTATAAATTATATAACTCAAAATTAATTTTCTTTTTTTTATGTATTCATACATATGTGTCTAGGTGGAGGCAACACATGTTACTCCTAGTTTGAGGGCAGAGTGTGTACACACATGTTATTTGCTTGACCATGTCAATAGATAGTAAACTTTAGCTTTCATCTAAGTTATCATACATATACATATACATATGCATGTTCACTTATTCATGTGTGTATATATATTTAATATAATTTTCAATTTAATTACACTTTTGTATGTATGTATATATGTTATGGGGCTCAACACATTTATCGAAGAGAGATTCATGCTCATCTAATGGTCACTCGACTAGGAGCTGACATGATGATCCGAAGACCAGTTGAGGCATTAGTTTATATACATGTGTTTATTGTTTTATGATATATACATTTCAAGCTAAAACATAGACATGTTATGTTTGAGATATGCAGAGATCATATATGTGCATGTATTTTTGAGATCCTATACATGTTATGTTTGAGATATGCAGAGATCATATATGTGCATGTATTTTTGAGATCCTATACATGTTATGTTTGAGATATGCAGAGATCATATATGTGCATGTATTTTTGAGATCCTATACATGTTATGTTTGATATCTATAGAGATTTGAGATGCATGTCTGAAAGACATGAAATAATTTGAAATGCAAGTATTATGGAGTAGAAATATGTAATTTACAAGTATGAAATATATACATGTATAGAATCACATGCTAATTTCAATTTATAACATCACTTGTTATAAACTTTATGAAATCATACATTCTAGATGTAAAATATATAACATCACTATAAACTTTATGATTTATCATTCTAATCAATTTTAATATGGATCATTATAAGTTCTTTAAAATAAATAATGTGTCAATGGATGTACATGGATAAAGAAAACAAGGTGCATCTAGAACCCTTTTGAAGCTTAGAACCACTTGATCATTCTAATATAAAAGATAATAATCACTTGTTCATTATATAACATAACATCATCTACATATAGCTCTACATAAGCATGTATTAATATGACTAGATCATGACACACATAGAAAAAAGATATAATTTGGCATACATGACATGTAATGTTAATTACAAATAGGTACAATCTACCTATAGACAGATATATTAACTATAATAAAATATGTTATGTAGTTCTTTAATAACATTTGAGAGCATGTTTAAATAAAACAAGAAAAATATCACATAGATCACATCTGAATGAACATATATCTCTAAGGTGCACACTTTTTGTTCTTAATTGCTTAAATGTTTAAATTATCTTTGAAAATACTTAATTATATGACCAAGATAATAGAAATTTGTTGGTGTTCAACTAAGCTCAAAATATTTATTCCCAAACAACTCACTTATTCATGTACCGCATTGATTGGATCAGCTCACTCTTCAATAACTTATAATATTCTTTGATGATCATCTCTATCTAGTCTCCACTTATGAAATCTACATTCATTTTGAACTTGATGAAGAGACAGGCCAGTATTAATTACTAGGTGGCTATATTGTAACACCATGTTTTCAAGATGGTAATCAATAAAATGAATCCAATTTTGAACAATTTTGACTTGTTTGAGATATGTCCCTTGCACTACAACTAAACCTATGGGAACAACATTCCATCGCTAGTTTTTGGTTTAATTAACTTCATCCTCTCCTCGGTGCAATGTAATAAATAATAACTAACACCTATATTTCTAGCCTCTACTATGACCACAAAAACATCTCATGTACACATATATGTATAATGTTCAATTTAAAAAAATTAGAACCAATCTTTAATTGTAGAAAAAATCAATATATAAACAAATTACAATTAATTTTTTTGTCTAAATTAACAAATATTATCATTTATAAATCAAGAAAGTTACAAACTATGCATATTCAAATTTATATAAATACACATGTACCTTTTTAAATCAATCTTGAAATATGGTCATAATCATTTGAAAACAAAGGAATGTCTTCAAATATTTCATCTTCATCTTCATTGTATGTGTCAATAACAACTAGTGGCACCAAATTGCATTCACCAACATATCCACGTTGGTTGTTGCAACTATCATAGTGTCCCAAAATGTGTTTGGAACAAAAATAAGAGTAATATCTAGTATACAATGTCCATGTGTGTATATATGTACTCATCACACAATGTAATATCTTGTTTTGTCTACCCTCTTGCATCCATGCATTATTCTTCTATCCACTACTACAAAAATTATATATATAATACAGAATAAAATATATATCTAAGTTCTTAAACTTAAATTTAAATAAAAACAAGTTCAAAAAAATTTTCAAATAATAAATTTAAATATACCTGATATCTCCCAAAACACTCTATTTGGACATGGGTTCCTCCCTGAGGATGTGTCAACATCACTTACAAAGTGTTTCTTACACAATTCAACATCATGTGCATCATTTATATGATCTCCCTCATAATTAATTTGATGTTTTCTTAGATCATGTTTGATGAAATCTCTTGTGTCGTCATGTTCACCCTTTCCATGCCCACTCTCAAAGAAACTCCAAATGTGCGGTATATTATTGTTTTGATGATATCACATAGTGCATAAAATGGCCTTGATTATTTGAATTGTGACACACTCCCATCAAACCATATAATTTTTTTTTCAATCTTCACACCTCTTCTTGCTAAATCTTCAAAAAACTTCTTAAAGCAATCTTGCACAAAAAGTGTGTCATGCTCTTTATCATCGCTAATATAAAAGTTATATTCTTTCTTGATGACTCATTTTTCATATGTACTATCAACACCATCCAAATCCAATTGTGCATGTCAATAACAAACATGCACCATAATAGTGACCTACTCTAAATAGTAATATTGTGTTTGAATCTCCTTTTGATGGGTAAAAGAGTAATTTTTTGCAAAGTCAACCACTGATAAAATTGTTCCAACTAAGAAAGTATCTCTTAACAATTGATATTATTTTGCTTGCCACTTAGCATAAAATACATGATGTATGTACAGTTGTATCAATTTATGGAATTTTTTCCTAAATGTTTCAATAGGTACCTTCTCTTCTACATAATCTAACCTTGTGGATTCTTTCACATTTTTTATTTCAAACTTTATGTACTTGTAATTCTTGCAATTTACCATCTTTGACATGTCAGTATCTTCATTTCTCAAAGGAATTTTAGCTAGATTTCGACATGTTTCACAAATTTCTTTTTATGCATTTCATCAAACCATCTACATCATCATCATATTTGTCACATAAGATGGATGCTATGAATTGGCTTACATGTTTACAAGGTGCATTTTGAGAACCATCACTTTCTTCTTTGATCTTTTGAAACACCTGATATTAAAGATCAAATTCAATATGATAATGATAACAATAAGTTTCAAAAACCTTTCTTTCCTTCACATAATGTGTCCTTAACATTGGAAACATTGTTTTTCCAATCTTTATATGAGGATTTGAATCATAAAACATCATATACATCTCATGTTGTGTTATGCTTGAACAATATTTTTTATGCAACCAAAAATTATCTCCAAACCCAATCCTGTGTTTTAGAACATCTCTTTTATTTGATGAGGGATGAGTATGATCATTCCAAAAACTTGAGATCAAGTTCCTAACACCATCTTCAACCTTGTTGAAATGAGGATCCTTACACATCAATGCCCAATTTCCTTCTATATTATATCATCCAAAACCTTTCTCCTTTTCACATATCTTGTTAGTGTCTTTCTAGTTAAGCCAATTTCACTTGAAAGTGAAGAGATTTGACACTTTTTTGACATTTGTGGACTTACAATAGATGTCAACATCACTCTTCTTTAAATTATCTTATCTATTGATTGAGATTGTTTCCAAATGGAACACAAACCTTTTTTAACATTTTTAATAATATTTGTCTTCTAGGCCGCGTCTTTTCCTCTTTTTGTGAAATCTACACCCATCAATTGTAATGGCTCTTTTAGGTCATCACAAAGAAGCAATGTTGATAACAGTTGGGCTTGACCAAGTGTCTCATGACTTTTGAAATAAGTACCAATTATTTCCTTTGAAGTTTTTGTGTATGCCCTCTTAGTAGTAGCAGTAGCTTGTTCAACATAAAATTTTAATTTCTTTATATCCATTTCAAGTAGATGATCTATATTTTTGTAAGAAATTTTTCTCTTCACCTCTTTAATTAGATTCATGGTATGAATACTGATAGAAGGAAGCAATCTTGAACCTTTTCCAACATCAAAATATGTATGGTTCTCCTCTCTAACATCAATTGTTTGTGCTTGGGTCTCCTCCCTAACATCAACCATGTTTCCTTCAGCCTCATCTTCTCTAGTAACCAAATTAGGCTCAAGGACCTCTACTCTAGTTTCCATATGTTTAGTCGCTACACATATCATGTCTAAAAGGTAATTTTAGAATATTTAAAACTTAGATTATTAAACTATGGATCTAATGCATCAAGATGATTATGAACTTTCAGAATGAGAAAGTGTTAATAATTAGGAACTTAAAGTTAATAATTGAGAAAAAAAATGGCCCTATAATAATGTAGAGAAAAAATGCATATCTTAACACATTTTCCTCTTGTTTTACATTTCTTTTTACACACATTTATGTTCTTAAAGTGGAACTTATATATTTAACTAATTTAAACATGGGTTTCTATTCTTAGGGTGTCCTAGAATTAACTAATGTGTACAAACATTAATATTCTTAAAGGGGTCTTAAAAGGTATTGAGAATTTCAAAGTGTCCATATTGAAGGGAGTCACTCCTAGGTCACTTAGATATGACATTAGACATCATCACTTTACACAACAAAATATCTCTTAGAATTGAAGGTAGGATAACAAATTCACACATTTGTCTCTAAAATAATAGAAATTAAAGGTCCTAGAAAACTACCTAGTGTTTTCTTTATTTAAATATGTTTATCAATAATAGATTAAATTAGAATTTAGATTACAAAGTAAGTATTTCTAACTTAACCTAAAATAACTAACTTGAAAGAGTTGGGACTAAAGACACAATCTAGGAATAAATTTAGGAAATGAGAAGCAAAAATAGGAAAAACATAAATTATGCACCTAGAAATTGTAAAGTGATTAATGAAATTAAGAAACTACATAGTGTTTTATTTATTAAATTTAGTGTTAAAAGATGAAAAAAATTAAGAAACTTCTTATTTAGTGTTAAGAGATGAACAAATTTAAGAAACTAGCTAGTGTTTTCTTTATTTAAATATGTTTATCAATTTTATAGGTTAAATTAGAATTTATATTACAAAGTAAGCATTCCTAAACTAACCTAAAATAACTAACTTGAAATAGTTGGGACTAAAGACACAATCTAGAAATAAAATTAAGAAATGAGAAGAAAAAATAGGAAAAACATAACTTATGCACCTAGAAATTAGGAAGTGATGAATGAAATTAAGAAATTGCCTAATGTTTTCTTTATTAAATTTAGTGTTAAGAGATGAATAAAATTAAGAAACTAGCTAGTGTTTTCTTTATTTAAACATTTTTATCAGTTATAGATTAAATTGGAATTTAGATTACAAAGTAAGCAATCCTAACCTAACCTAAAATAACTAACTTGAAAGAGTTGGGACTAAAGACACAATCTAGAAATAAAATTAGGAAATGAGAAGAAAAAATAGGAAAAACATAACTTATGCACCTAGAAATTGGAAAGTGATTAACGAAATTAAGAAACTACCTAGTGTTTTCTTTATTAAATTTAGTGCTAAGAGATTAACAAAATTAAGAAACTTCTTATTTAGTGCTAAGAGATGAGCAAAATTAAGAAACTACCTAGTGTTTTCTTTATTTAAATATATTTATCAATTATTATTAAATTAGAATTTAGATAACAAAGTAAGCATTCCTAACCCAACCTAAAATAACTAACTTGAAAGTGTTGGGACTAAAGACATAAAAATAAAATTATAAAATTCTCCAAGAAAAAAAAAAGGGAAAAACATAACTTATGCACCTAAAAATTGGAAAGTGGTGACATGAAAATATTTAGATATACTGCAAAGAGGTCCTTGGAAAGTTTTAAGGTTGTCTTATGGATACTAGTGATGACATGAAAATATTTAAAGATATACTAGTTAATTGTTGTAAAGTCTAAAAAGGCTTGTCACTTGGTCTTTCACACAATAGAGATAAAGAAAAAGAAGAAAAAAAGTGGCCATTGTACAAAAATAATACTACCTAAAAGTGAATAGAAAAAAGAGAAATTGGAACATCTACAATTATAGTAAATAAAATTGAAAATTGATTTGAGTGGAGAAATTTTGAGGGAAGTTTCCATGAAATTTTGGAGGTAAACTCCACAAATTTGGCCCTACTAGTCAAGGGGAAATAGCTCTAAGTAATTAATTTACCATAGGTTGCATGGCATTGGACATATTAATGGGATAATAGCTAGGGTGTATGTAGATTGGGCATGAAATTCGAGGTTCTAAGGGTTTGGGATGGATAATATATGGATGTAAAGAGTGCTTGCACAACAAATTCATTGTTTCAACACAAAATTCTTGTGGATGCATGATGATGAGAAGTGGAGGAAGAGGGATCTATTTATATGTTTTCTAAGGGATTTAGGGAAGGTGAACATTGTATTTATGATAGGTGGATCATAAATGAGACACATATTAATTTTTATGGCTAAAACTCATCAAAATTATCCCCTCTAGTCAAGGAATGTGAGAAGATATGGTCTAGACATGTACACTAGGGGTATGACTAATATTTAATGCGAGGTTTTGTTATATAAGGAAGTCTAAGGAGATAAAGTTAACATGGATAAAGGTGAATGCACATCTTTTTTATTATTAGGGAGGGATTTATAAGGGGACATACAACTCAAATATAAGATGAACAAGGATAAACATGGCTAGATAGGGATAAAACAAGGAAAAACAAGGCTACTAGAAACATACAAAGTGGACATCTTTAAAATGAGTGTAAAACATAGTAAAATAAGTTGTGAAAACAATTAAATGATATTATTGATCCTAATTGTATTTAGAACATTATTTAATTGAGAACAAATCATAATTTATAGTATAAAATATATATACCTTCTTTTTGAGTTTTTGGAGCATAATATTTTGCATCCTTCTTTCATGCAATTATTGTTTCCTTTCTTTTGAATGATATCATACAACCTTACTTTTCCTATTCTTTGGATTTCCCATCTTCTTCTTTGCAAATTATGATCTTGATAATTCTTTACTAATTCCACATTCCAAATTTGTATGTACTTGTAAAAAAATGACCTTTTGAACTCACCTTGTGAATTTTCCTTTATTTTTTGATATTAAAATCCAAAAAATTGACATTGTATATATACATGTAATTCAAATAGATATATTCTTTTGGAATGTCACCTAAATTTTCCTTTGATAGAAGATTGGCCACTAAAAAATAAATATTAATTAATTTTATGGCCTCCAACCAAAGGAAATTAAATAATACTTTTTTTGTCTGGGCAATAGACCCTTCGTTTGAAGGTACCTTTGAACGAAGGTAAAATCTTCAGTCGAATGTCCCTTTGAACAAAGGTAAAATCTTTGGTTGAAGGTTCCTTCGAATGAAAGGCCTTAGCTAGATAATTTTGGCTTCTACATCAAAATTTCCTCAAAAAATCCAGTTTCAAACCCTAGGTTTGACCTTCAGATGTACTTAACTTGACAAGATATTTTGCAAGATCATAGTCCTCAAAATGAGCTTTTCAACAAGTATAGTTTTGATATGTTTCCATTTTATCATGTGTTTAATTTTCAATTTTTACTGAACATAGTTTTTTAGCAAACATCAAGTTCTTCATTCTACATAGGTGGAAAAATAGTAAACCATTGTAAAAAAATTCAAAAAAAACATTTGCCCTAGGTATTGATGTTCTTGTTTCACCAAAAAATAAAAATTGAATTTTGATATATACACAACAAGTTATGCTAGACGACATACACCTATGTCCAAATTATAGTTACAGTGACTTCAAAAATTAATTAAAAATATATATATGACAAAAAATTATGAAAAAAATATCCATGCCCTAGATATTGATGTTATGAATCTATATTTTAAAAAATAGAATTTTATCCTTTCTAGAAAAAAATTTATGTTGGAAGGCATAAACGTTACTTTTTGAAAATGTTGTTTACAATTTAAAACTAGTTATTAAAGGAGATGTTGAAAGATTCACGATTTATTTTTAAAAAAATTAATATATATATATATAGAATCTACACATAAATTTCCACAAATCACTAGTTCGGATCATCTTCAAATTCTTAACAGTTTAGCTACTATAGGTCTCAGAAGGTGAAGATTCAATTAAAAATGTTAATATAAATGTCCATCTTGGCCAAAAAGTGAGACTCATTATTGTGGGATTACCCCATGGTTTTGATACCATGTTGAAGAATTGCAAGATCAGAGTGCTCGAAAAAAAATTCTACAAGTGAAAAAACTAAGCATAATATTATGTCTATCAATATACAGTAAAGAGTATATAATACAATGATCAAGCCTTGTATATATAGGTAAGGATGAGGAAGTGAGAAGATAGGAGTAAAATTCTAACTACCCCTCCAAAGACTCGACACTTTTAATCTCACTTGGAAAGTGTGTGAGCAAGTGTCAATAGGTATCTCAATTCATGAGGGCACATGTCTTGACCATATGAAGTGAAACAAAAGCAAAATAAACCTAGGTAAACTTAAACTAGGTGTGAATAGGTCGATCTTAGAAATGTGATTAGCTAACTAAGTATGATAATGGCTCTATTTACACTAACAAAAAGAGCCTAATAAATATTATTTTTCTCTTCCAATAAGGTGAAAAAAGAGTCATTACAAAATACCCATTAACAATTTGATCCATGGAATTAGGTAAAGAAATATGCTTGACTAGCCCCTTAGAAATAGAATGAACCAATAAGTATTTAAAACCTTCAACAACAAGCACATATAATGTAGGAACTAAGGGAAATCCCTAACAAATAGACCTGAAAAGATCGAAAGTACTAGATTATTGTCCATTGATAGTGAGACAAGTTGAATCATTTGAGAAGAGCATACGACCAAATTGAATTAGTTGATGCCCAAATCCTAAATCTTAGAGCATGACAAGGATGAAAATCCAACCGATGCAATCATAGGCTTTAGAAAAGTCAATTTTGATGAAGATAGCTTTCTAATGAGATCATTTGGACCATTCCATACCTTCTCATGAACCATAGTGATATATCTAGGATAAATCAGGAATTGATAAAGCCAGTATGTTCAATTCACACAATTTGAGGAATAAGATGGTGCAACTTCAATGCAAGGGATTTTTCTATGATCTTGTATGAGATATTAAGAAATATTATTCAGCTATAATTGCAAATATCTTCAAGATCTCTAGATATAGTATGAATTTTTAATATTTTATTTATTAATAATTTTTCATAAGGAATTGGTATGAAAGTCTTCAACATAAACTCTATGAATATCCTCACAAAAGTAATCCCAAAGGGTCTTGTAAAATTCATAAAAAAACTTGCCACATCCAAGGGATTTATCATTTTCCATGGTAAAGACTACTTCAAGATTAGAGATCAACAATCGAGAGTATTGATCACAAAAGTCTCATTGAGAAGAAGAAATTCATAAAGATACAACCTTGAGGATTTCTTACAAGGCATGGTCTCATTCAAGAGAATTATCCTATTAGATTTTGAAACCTACACATAATTCCTAACAAAGGCTTGAAGGATGTTATGAAGCTCTTTGAGAAATTGTTGCCCATATTTAATCTATTTAATGCTCCAAGAGGCATGACATGCATAAAGAGCTTGAAAGAACTCTTTATAAGATCAGTCATCCACCTTTACCCAATATAATCAAGATTTAATCTAGACACCTCTAATTATATGACTATTGATAAAAAAAAATTGTTGGTGGAGCTTCACCACCTACAATTTTAAGTTAGGATTAAAGGGATTAGCTTTGAACATTATAGTGACTTGGTGGAGATCTAAGGTAGTGGCCTTGTATGCATGGCTATGAAATCTAGCTAGTTGATTATTATAGATGTGAGGGAAGTGAGAGTTATAATTGATGGATTCATTCTACCAATGTATCCAACGTTCCCATTGAGTAGGCCTAGTCTCTATATTTCATAAATGATGGATGTGGGCTAGTTTTAGTTAATAATTTAGTAAAGAGGTGTTAAGAAAAAAAATGCATGTTACTAGCATTGGAAAGAGGAATTTTCCACTAAACAAAAAATTGGATAGGATATTGATTAGAAAGAGTATATTCCAGAAAAGGCTCCATCAAAAGAGAAAAATAATCTTGAAGTAACTGTTACTTGATTTTCACCCGCGGGCTCAATCAGGTAGGCTGCAAGGGGAAACTATGTTTTAAATTCGACACATGGATTAAATGTGGCTCCCATAAGGGTTGAGCTTAGCATCCAGGTGTTTGGTTTTCATTCAGAAGGTCTTCATCTGATTCATTTGAGAACTAATGGAGGCATTGTTTCGCAAGGTTAAATCATACATCTAATGCTATTTCACAAGGAAGTCTGTTGGAAAGCATGCCTCGATCAGATTTGGCACAAAAATCCTGAATAAAAAATTCGTTGAGACCCTCTTGTTTGTCTTTCTAAATGGAAATTTGGTTCTGATCATTTGAAATCCAAAGGTTCATCGAGACATCTTGGTTGCCATGAGTTTTTTGTATATCTCTCTACTTGGGAAGTCTTGCCAACCATTGTTCACAAGCTCGGCATCGGGGAGAGTGGTTTTCCTTCAGTGTGATCTCTCGCTAACTGGTAATGTCTTGCTGAAAGAGTTGAACTCAGGGAGATGTCTTGCTGACACGGGGGAGTCTCGCTGAAAAGTTTGAGTTTGACAAAAGGTCTTGTCGATCGATGAAGTCTCGCCGAAGGGTTGTGCCTTCAATGTAGTGTTTTGCGTTCAGTGTGATTTTTCACCGAAGGTTTGTGCCTTCGGTGTAATATCTTGTCGACGGGGTGAGGTCTCAGCGAATGGTTTTTTACTCTTTGGTGTGACATGGAGGATCACTGAGACTCTTGCCGATGTGTTATAGTCTTGCCAATGGTTTTGGGATATTGATATAACTTTTGAGCTTAGGGAGAAGTCTGGCCGACTTGTTGGAGTCTCACCGAAACAAAATGGTCTCAGGGTAATGTTTTTCCAACTGAAGGTGGTCTCGCTGAAAGGGTTTGAGCTCGGGGAGAATGGTATGAGTTTGGTATGATGTCTCACCGACGGGGTGAGGGGCTCGCTGTAATGTCCTACCGAATGAGGATGTCTCATCGACGGAAGAGCACAGCGGTATAACTCTTGGGGGATCACTATGAGGTCTTTCCAACAAGCAATGGTCTTGCCAATAGCGATGGGTCTACTATGGACTTTGGTGAGAGGTCTTGCTGAAGGCAGTAGTCTGGCCGAACAATTTTTGATCACTATGATGTCTCACCAACTTATTTTTCTTGTTGATGGGTGTGTTCGTGCTAAGCATCACCGAGACTCTTGTCGATGGTCTAATGGAATGGTATCTACTGTTAGGTGCTTTCAATATGACCTCTTGCCGAAAGTGATATTCTTGTCGATGGGTATATGGATATCGGTATGATTCTTAAGAACTTGCCATGATGTCTAGCTGATAGCAATAGTCTAGGCAACAATTTTGGGACATTGGTATAACTTTTGCAACTCGATATGAGGTCTTACCAATAGTTGTGTGTTATGTTGATTGTTGCTGTGAAGTATAATCGCATCGGGGAGACACGGCTAGTGTCTCACCGACATGCGATTATGTTTGAAGAACTTTTGACTGCCTGAAGATCCTACATGGTGTATGTTCAACCAATTGAAGGAGCTAAAGGTAAACCATTGGTAGTTTGACTGATTGACTACTCCTGTGAAGAAGATCAACAGAATGTGCATGGCATGGGTCGGCTCAATGAAGCAATGGTGTTTGGATCTAACAAGGGAGGTTGGATGCTACTTCTCGAAGATGGTCAACTTGAAGAAAGATCTTGAGCACAAGAAAGCTGAAAGGGGAAGAGGTCACGAGTCATAATGACAGCTGGGATGGTGGCTAGCAAAAAGTGGATAGACATTAATGCCATACTTCAGAATGTTCAAAGCAGCTCTGATGAAGCTCACCAACATGGACACAAGGGATGCACATTGAATACGATTAACTTTATTCCAAAAGATTTGAGGGCCAATGTGTTCAGGAACTAACTCATTTTTGTAAACCTTAGGGTAGAGGCCAACACTTTGGGAGTTTTGTTGTATATATGGCATTTTTACCTCATTTTATAGGGAGTTCTTCTTATGCTTTTTAGAAATTTGTGACTTTTGCAGTCCTTTCTCAGATTAGCAAACTTTTGTAACTCATTTGGAGCATAATATACAGAGTTTACCTTGGATACCATTGATTGTCTCATTTTTCCTTCTTGTTTTTGTAGCATCGTGGATTTCCAGGTGATTGATCAAGTTATTTGTGAGATCTTTTTTATTTCCCTGTAGCTTTGTCTCATGTATTATGCCTTTTCTACAAAAGTATGGTTATGTAGGTTGTAAATTGTGTTTTAAAGTTGTATATGACCCTTTTGATTTGTGAAAGTTACCTTTCCTTCTTAAAAGTGTATGCAAGTCAACCTTTTTATGAAATATTCATGCATAAACTTATGGTAACACTTTGTGCAGTTCAATGTCAGTCATCATTATTCAAGTGTATGTCAGTTTAAATGTTCATAGCTCTTATTACATTTAGGTGTATCACCATAGAAATAATGTTTTTTTCATTAGTTTTAATTTTTAAGCATTCTCCTTCTACCCTTTTCCTTTACAAAATCAGTAGTTTAGGTGACACCATAGGAAGTCGGCCTTCTTCAAAGGTTCTTTTCCATTTTTAGGTGACCCACAACTTGGAAAAGTTCCCATGTTTCTCTAGAAAGCTCAATTTTTCATAACTTTGCATAGGGTGCATTTCTAGGAGATAACAGTAACCAATATCTTCAATCTGCAACACCAAATAACCACAACAAAATATGTTCTACCATTTATAAGAATACAATATGATACAAGATGTTTACAATGCAAGAAAACCCTTGCTTGTATAGGAAATGTGAGAGATATGATTGTACAAGATCACGATAAGTGTCTTAATCTTATAACATGAGACAACTAACATAATAAATATTAAATGACCTAGGATACAATAATTAAATGACATAAGATTATATAAGATAATATCTCATCAAGATGGTTGACTTCTAGAAATATTCCTAGGAACTAAGTAAACTTAACATGTGAATAGGACCTACTAGGTGAACCAATTAGGTTAAACACTTTATTCACACCAACACCCTAGGCTTAAGTGTAACTTAGGGAGGAACAAGCTAATGCAAAGATGCAAAACTCATGGGTCTTGATAATAAGGCCTAATGAGGTACCTATGTATAAAATAATCTCTTACAAACAAATAAAATTATGCAAACCCTATAGGATAAAACTCCTCTCCAAAATAGAGAAAAAATGAAAAAAAAAACAAGAAAAAATAAGGAAAGAGCACTCAAGAAGACCCCCGAAGGAAAAATTCCTTCACCCAAGAATTGATCACAATTAAAGATAATAAGGTGATTCCAAAGGTTTAGTGAAATTGTTTGCAACTTATTATTTCATAGGCAAGTATTCCAAGTTGAGAACACCATCCTAGATGAGCTACCGAATGAAGTGCATGTGGATATCAATATGCTTAGTATGTTGATGCTATTCTAGGTTACCTAGGATATGAATGGCATGCTAATTGTCACACCATAGAGTAGTGGGATGATCAAAAGGAAATCCAAACTCAGTCATCAATTAGTGAAACTAAAAAATCTCATGACTAGCCAAAACTACACCTCGATACTTTATCTCTATTGATGATAAGGACATAGTTGTCTACTTCTTGTATGACCATGCAATCAAACTAAAGCCTAAAAAAAATAAAAAAATCCACAATTATACTTATGATCATTAACATCACCAACCCAATCAGATCAATGAAACCCACATTATGAGAAGCTCTAGATATGTAATGAATTCCAAAATGTGAAGTTCCCTAAATATACCTTGAGATACATTTATTTTCCTTCCAATGATTCTCATGAGGCTCCTAAGAGAAACAAGAAACAATTCCAACTGCAAAGGAAATATCAGGATAATTATGTGTCAAGTAAAAAATACTATCAACTAGTTGCTAATATAATTCAGGATCAATTGGAGGAGTGGTGCAATTGGTAGATAATACAACACCTAACTAAAAGGCATGGGTACAAGCTTGAAATCAACCATATCAAATCTCTGAAGAAAATTGAGAGAATAATTTTGCTAGAAAATAAAAATCCCCTCAAAAAATTAATGAACCTAAAGTCCAAGGAAGTAATGTAAAAGGCCAATATTATTCATATAAAAATGCTCCCTTAATGCTCATTGAGTACACTAAATCATTGAAGTGGAACTCCCTATGAGAATCAAATTATCCACATAGATCACAAGAATTAGAAGATCATCCCCATCCCTCTAATTATAACATGTGTAATTGAAAGAAAGAAAAAATATTTACATCTTCTTATACCAAACCTAAGGGGCTTATTTGATACCATACAATGAATGGAAAAGTCTAAAAATAAGAGAATAATCGAACACAAAACTAGGGGGTTGCTCCATGTAGATATCCTCATAAAGATCCCCATTCAAGAAAGTGGTATTCATATTCAATTGATATATGGACCATCCATGAGAGGTAGCTAAATAAAGTACAAGATGAATGGAATCCATCTTAGAAAAAGGAGAAAAGGTCTCAAAATATCAACCCCCTAAACCTATGAAAACCCCTTTGCAACAAGACAAGCCTTGAACTTATCAATAGAACCATATGTTGCATATTTAGTATTGTACATCCACTTGTACCAAACAAAATGTATTCCTTTAGGAAGAGGTACAAGCTCCCAAGTATGATTTTTTATCAAAGAGGAATACTCCTCAACCATAGCACTCTCCCATTCAAGAATACTTGAAGCATTTGAAGACTTATGAGGATAAAAAAGAAATTGCATTTAACTCAAAATATTGATACTAGAAGTCTATGAATAAGTGCAGCGAATATCTATGGGACTACCAATAAGAGGAACAACCTCCACAAGAGTAGTATGATCCCATCATGGTCTAGTTGATGGATCTAGAGGTGGTGGATCAAGATAATCAATAAAATATTCCTCGAGAAGATTTAAACATCCTGAAACATAAAGAAGATTGAGTAGGTAGTGATGAAAATTATGTGATGGAGTATCCATCTATTGTGAAGGACTTATAAAATTGAAAATCATGACAATAGTGAACCTCTCATATGTTAAGATCAAACAATGTATAAGCCTTCACATCCTTGCAATAGCCAATAAAAATGAACCATTGACTCTTCTCCATTTCTTTACACCAACCATCCAAAATAAATACCCAATCCTATATACAAAACAATCTGAAGAAGGATACATTAAGTTTGACATGGGACCAAGCCTCCTCAAGAGTTATATTATATACTACCTTGTGAGCCATATGGTTGTTAATATAGTTGGCACAATTGACAACTTCAGCCCAAAAGGCTAAAACCATGGACCTAGATTGAATCATATAATTGGAAATCTCCCATTAAGTCTTGTTCTTCTCAGCCACAACATTTTGTTGAGGAGTGTAAGGAACAATGTGTTGATGAAGAATACTATGCTCACTGGAAAAATCTTGAAATTCGTGATTGACATACTTCCCTCATTATGTGTGTCTATATTTCAAAGAGAAAGACTTGATTTATTCTCCACAAATGATTTGAATGACCTAAAAGTGTTGATAACCTCACTCTTGTACATCAAAAATTATACCCATGTGTGTCATGAAAATTCATCGATAGCAGTGAGCACATACTTATCCCTTGAAAAAGAAGGCACGAATTACATGAGATCATTATGAACCACATGTTGTAGCAAATTTAGAATAATGATATCCAATCTTGTGTTAAATTGAATTATGTAGCAAACTCAATTGATTGTATGCAAGAGATAGAGTCAAATATCACATTCCCTCAACATGAATTACCCTCACTTGAGATACAAAATAAACATGAAGCCTTGATGATAAAGGTGATCATTAATGAAACTGCAGTTAGGCATACTCTCATAGATAATGGACCAGGTCTTAATGTTTGTAGTATTGATCTCCTAGATAAAATTTGTGTGGAAAAGAAGCTTATTCAACCCCATGATTTTAATATTCGTGGATTTGACAATGTTAATCAACAACCATTAGGAATGATCACATTACCCATTAAGGTTGGACCTATAGTTTTTCCCACTCTTCTCCATATCATGCCAGGACCTCTTTCATACAAACTTCTCCTAGGGAGACCTTGGAATCATGCCATGCAAGGAGTCCCATCTACTCTTCACCATGACATGAAGTTTGAATATAATAACAAGATATACACGGTTGAAGTAGATGAACAAAGTTATAATTCACAATTTCAATTTGATCATGACACATCCAACTCTCTTGATACTTTGATTCCAACTTCCAAAGAAGAACCTATACAAGTTGATGATAATCCTAATTTTCCTTCACCTTCAACAAAAATCTTAGATGATGATTGGGGGTTGTTAGATTTTACACCTTGTTTCAAACTTGAGTCCAAAATATCACCCTTGAAGTCCAAAGAGTTAAATAAAAATTATTGATCTTCAAACACATGTTTTAGGGATGATTGTGCGAACCCTTTTCCTAGTACCTGCAAAACAACATGAGTAAACAAGTTAAACAAGGAATTGCAAGCTAAAACAAGGATTCCCCATGAAATCCATTTGCAAGTTCAAAATAGGAAAGAAAATGATGAAGAACACAACATAAATGACAAAACTAAATTGAATCCTAATTTAAATAGCAAACACATGATCCACGGGGGAATTGGTGCCAATTTGATGTGAAAATTGGCCCTTTCCCAATTCCTATGATGAAATCTTGATATGTTGAAGATGATGTTGATCCACTTTGATGAAAAGAAGAGACTCCAAGCCAAAAATCTGCAAAACCTAGCTATGACTCAATGATGATAGATGGAATTCAAGAGATATTTGAGCATGGTAACTTTGCTTGGATTGTGGATGATGAAATGAGGAGAGGAGCTCTTCATTTATAGGATTTCAAGATGGATGAATGCCCAAATTTGAGAAATGTGGAACTAACATTCATCCAATGATATGATGCCACTTGTCAAGCTATGAATGGATGATGGATGTGCAAGATTTGGGGTTTGTGCCAATAAATGCAAATATTTGTATTTCAAATTTGTTGAAATGACATGCAAGAGGGAAGGGAAAATGCAATAAATGCCATTTGGCTCAAGGCAAATGACATGTAAGAGGTTTTAAATGCCTTGTTGGATGTACATGTTGACTTGGAACTTTTGAATTCAAATTGAAAGAATATTCCAAAAGATGCCTTGTGAGGAAAATAGAGATTTAATAAATTAATTAAATCTATTTTCATGTGCAACTTGCATTATCTAGAGGATGTGACATGAGATGAGGTTAAATTAATCAAGGGTTAATTAATTTAACAGGAGATTAGATGATGTGACTTATTTGACTTAGATTTATGGATTTATTTAAATTAAATAAGAGAGGAATATGATAAGAGGCTAATTAAATAAGGATTTTGATTTATTTAATTAAAAGGGATGGTGTTAGATTAAATCAAATAAGGTTTTAATTTATTTAATTTAATGAATAGACTTTAGAGATTTAATCAAATAAATTGATTATTTAATTAAATAGGGATAATTAGATCAGATGGATTGATTTAATTAATAGAAGGAATTGACTTAATTAGATAAAATGATTTATTTAATTAAGGGATGAATATTGATGAATTTTATCAGATAGGGGAATTTGATTAAATGGTTAAACCGAGGGATGATTTAGGAAGTAACGATGTTAGTAAGTCAGGATCAAATGCATGATGTCAATCAGTATATTTTACGTGTCTACATTTTGCCCCTCTTTGAAGCAATGCACTCGTTGTGTTGGTTCAAAGAATAAACGATCTCAATCAAAGCCAAATTTTTTGATATTTTAAAACTTGCCCCATTGCTGCATGGCGAGAGAAAACATGCCATTATAATGCCCCCTTGAGAGATTGGATGAAAATTTTTAATTTTTTGGGTGATCTCGCGAGAAAAAGTGACAAAGTACCCAACAAGTCCGAAAGGGGTTCGAGAGGATAAAAATGTGTCTAAACCGAATAAGACAATGAAAACAAGCCTTGAACAAACAAAAATAGGTTAAGGGGTCCAAAACCCTAGCAGGACAGCCATTTTGGGCTAAAAAACCCTAATTTTTATGCTTAAAAGGGGCCTGAGGGGTGACTTTCAAGTCATTTTCACACACCTCCGCTAGCAAACTCTGAGATTCGAGCTCTGACCCTCTGACGATATGGCAGAACAACAATTTCCTTTACACATTTCGGACCGAGTTCAGACATACCAACGGCCACCTGGCATCGGGGCACCGGTATGTGACCCTTACCGAAGCTTAATTTTTTCATTTAATGCATTAATTAGCCCTTTAAAAGATGAGCTCACCTCCAATGGTGCTATTATAGTGCCACTCGGCATTTGAACTGCACTGCTAATTGTCATTTTGCACTGCAGCGGTGCAGTTTGGAGTTTAAAAACTCCATTGCTAGGCTCGGGCTCGATGGGCCGGTTTGGGAAAAGTGCACCACGGCGGTGCCCTTTTCATGAAAATTGTGATGCTAGGGATAAAATGCGCCATGGCGGCACTATTTGGCTCAATTTAGGGGTCCAGCATCGGAGTTTGAGGAAACTCAAACTGCGACGCCATCACAAACTGCGCCGCTAGGAAAAAATTTTGGAGCATTAGGCTAGGATTTTTTAGAAATTTTTTAACATGCTGACTTTCCCTAATGCAGGACGGGCCTAGGGAGCTTTATTCTCGGGAGCACCGATCGTGGGATTCAGCGAGCGTCCTACGGGACTTGAGCAACAGAGACTAGGACTGACTGGGAGCTACTGGCTTATGGCACATTGCGTACGCAGTGCCCGTGTGCACACACCTAGGGATGCTATCAGCACTAGCCGAGAGGTGGCACAGCAAGACATCGTCATTTCATCTTCCCACTAGCGAGGCGACCGTCACCTTGGAGGACATCTAGCGCATTCTATGATTGCCCATTCATGGTCATTGGGTGATCTATGACATAGAGGAGGGACGCGAGTATTGCATCAGAGTCCTTTCTACACGAGACATTATCTATTGCGAGGGTCAGATCGAGCTGGAGAGATACAGAGTTATAGCACCTCCCTTCTGTTGGGTAGTTGCAGCTATTATTTCAGGTCTTGTTGCCCCAAATTGATGAGGGTGATATTTCAATCCAAGTTGAGGATACTACTAGGAGAGGATGGTCCGAGACAGGCTAGTTCGGTTCACATGGGGGCCTATCCTTTTGGCTTCACTTTACAGTGATCTCCATGAGTACGTATATGTGGATGGCATAGCGCTAGGAGCCGGAGTGACTCTTCTTCATGTTTGGGCGTGGGAGCACATCTCTGTGCTACGTCCATGGGTCGTTCCAGTTCCGGTGGGGGCAGAGGATGCCCTCGTGGCACTATACAAAGGTGGTGTGTCCTTCACACACACTGGCGAGCATGGGATCCCCTATTGGAAGCGGGTCCTGGATGAGATGCTTGTCTTTACTTGGCATTCATACTGTGGTTGCCCTGGATGGGCTGACGATGTTGCTCAGCTCTTCTACTGCCACTAGGAACAATACATGCAGGGCCGAGAGCACACGATGATTGAGAGATACCTACTCAGGCACGTACAGCGTTAGTTTGGAGAGCCACAAGATCGGCCCGATGACGGTTATGTAGCCGTCTTTGCATGCAACATGACACAGATAGCATGGGGGCCTAGCATTCCTACCGTAGAGGTAGTTGACAGCTTTTGACAGTTGGTAGCCCGACCGTGGGCTTATGATCAGGGCCCAGCAGATCCAGGGACCACACAGGCCTACAGAGACTGGTTCAGACCTCCTCTCTGATTGACCATTCCAGGCGAGGATCTAGAGGTGCACAGGGTTTAGAGGTAGGGGAAGAGGACAAGGATGAGGGCGAGGGTGAGGACCGAAGGTTGAGATTCAACAAGATCCACCATTGGTGCCCCTAGTCCCACCAGGTCATGGGGATGTCCACATGCAGGATCAGCAGCAGGATCCGCCAGTCCCACCACCACGAGCCGAGGGTGAGGATCAGGTTGATGTGTAGCCACGGGTACAGCCAGCAAGGTAGGTAGATGCACAGGATGCATTGATTGCAGAGTTGTAGGCCCAGGTTCAGGCGCTGACAGCAAAGAGAGACCAGGCGAGGGCTGAGAGAGAGCAGCTCAGAGTAGAGAGGGATCAGGCTGTATAGCAGAGATAGTCTATAGAGTTACAGGAAGCCACTGAGCTAGGTCGCAGGCAGCAGATTGAGAGTATGACAACCTCCTCGTCTCAGGGTACAGTGCCAATGCGATCTTACAGGGATGTTATCCGAGAGATAGAGTACTACCATCGAGCTTACCATGACACTGTACCTAGAGTAGATTGGATCCCTGAGCACTTAGAGTGGGCCAGCCAGAGACCACCAGAGGGTCACGGTGGCAGGGGTGAGGGCAGCATTCACAGAGATCGAGTGTGATCCAGATGATACACTCTTTTTGTACCCTATGGGCTTGTTTCTAATAGCCTGATGGGCATTTTGTACTGATTGACACATATGTACAGTGATCCAATTTTATTTTATTTTGTATTATGACAGTGACATTGATGATATGATATATATGAGTCGATTTTGATGTGATGCAATGTGTTCTTTTATTTATGCATGGATGGTTTATTTCTATATGCTTTGCAATGATGTTTTATGGATGCATTTATTTCTAATGATGTTTATGCAATGATTATGACTAACAGATCTATATTATGCTAACCTATGATATGATGTGTAATGATGTTAACTATATGATGGTTTATTTTATGCCAATGCAAAATGTGAAATGATATGATTTATGGTATATGCAATGATGTGTAGAGAATGCTTATATATGAGATGATTTATGGATGGATGTGATATGATGTGATGGTCGTGATATGATGCTAATGAAATGGTGTTATGAGATGCTTAGAATAACAAATGTTATTATCCTAAATGATGATGTATGTGATGCAATGATATGTTAATGCGAAGTGATATGTTGATGCATAATGTGAACGTAATGTGATGAGATGATGCCATTTATGTTATGCAAGTATGTATGCCTAATGAATTAAATGCTTATATACCTCTTGCTTATGATTATGCAAAAGTGATGATGGTATGCTTTTGTTGATGCTATGTGATGATTTAGATGATAGATGGTAATATGAAATGGTTGTGAAATGCAAATGAATGTTTATGCAATGATCGATATAATGCCCTGAGATGCAATGTAATGGGTGAAATGCAATGACATGGATGCACCTATTTATGAAGAATGTTTATGATAACCTGTTTATATGATGATAAGAATGTGATGTTTCCTATGTGCCATATGCTAATGCAATGTGTATGATTTCTATATGATATGCTTATGCAATATGCTAATGATTTGTGGATGCAGGATCGATGATGATGATGGTGATGATGATCAACTGTCATAGTACTTTGTTAGTGTGGTTAGTAAGAAAAGAAGAAGTCATTTCAACAAGACACAAGATGATGCAAATGCAAATGATGATGATGATGATGTTGATGATTACTTGCTGAGGAATTGGGATTTTCAAAAGGCCAAATTTTCTTATGTTTGATAACACACATGGTACGATGCATTGAGGTATAGAAAACCAGGATGGCGTTGTACCCAGTGTGATGGACTTTGACTCGACAATCAGATGGAGTATTATTGTTCACACCTGACATATGGAAACCCTGCTAGGATGTATTTCAGAAGTTTCAGACACCTCGAACCAAAACATGGAAAAGTAAACTTATCCCTGTAATAGTCAACAAGTTGCCCTAGACCTCTTCCATACATACTTAACAAAGCAAGTATTCGCCGAGGTTATATTGCAAGAACATCCAACAAGTACAGCGGACAAAAGATAATGATCATTGCCCCATTCCTATTTCTCTAAATCCTCTGTTTTGGGATATCATCGAGATGTCCTTGGAATGAGCGCAAATAAGATAAGTCAAAAGATAAAGACCAAGTAAACAAACAAACTGATGCTCTTCAATACCACTAACGGAAAGAGGATGTGTTTTCTAAGATGATAACCGAAACTTATTGCCAAAAGATAATGCCCATTGTAGGAAGGATTCATCCTAGGACATGTTAGTGGATGGCGGCACGTCATTTCGTTTATAAGGGATAATTGATATGGGACCAACTGGATGATTAGTTACCAATACGAAGAGATAACCAACTTGCTTACGCACTGACTTAGACTTTAGACTTAATATTTTTGAGTTTTCACTTTTAAACCTGCTAGACTTGTTTCTGACTGTTTCACCAAAGGTTGATAATGACGATCAGTTTATTATGAGTGGTGTTATTGCGAGTGTAAGCGAGATGAGATGGATGGATTTTTTCAAATATTTGGATGTTTTTGATGTTTTGAAATGTTTTGAGGCTGTTTTTGGTATTTTTTGAGATTTTGCAAATGTTTTGATTTTTTATTTTTAATGTTTTTGGAATTTTCTGAGATTTTGACCAAGAGACTAACCTAAAGACCTATCCTAGAGGTCTCGAGGGCTGATCAACAAATTAGCCTTTCCTATGTTATACACGCAGAGACCACGTAGTTTGACTGATGACTTGACCAATTTACATATGATAATATACATGATGAAATGTCAGTTTATTATGATGGACTCCTATAGAACTTGACCTAAATGTCTCAGGGGATGATTAAAGATCAACCTTGCCTACGTTCAAGCTCAGAGATGACGTAGTTCGACAAGACAACCTTTTTTTTCGATTTTGATATGTTTTAATGTTTTTGGATTTTCTAATTTTTTGATGTTTTTGGATTTTTTGATTTGAGGACTTTAAGAATATACACGAATCCGATCCGATGAGAACATGCCCCCAGAATGATGCAATAGACTACTCTGATAAAGGCAGGACAAACTAACCTTGAGGATGGGCTGAGTAGTACTAGGAGGGATCATGATACAAACATAGGACCAAGCTATGGTGCGGATGCGAGTGGATGAGTGACGGATGAAGACCTTTATGCGATGGATGATGGAAGCAAAATGGATGGATGATGCAAAACAAGCCATAAAGATCATGGTGGATGGAAAGTGCTTATTTACACAAGGCGCTTGTTTTCCAGGTTTTCACCGAGGTACTTGCCCAAGGTGCCACCAAAGTGGTTTTCACTAGAGGATGATTTTTTTGATCCTTTTTCTGATTTTTTTTTATTTTTATTTTTTTTGTCACCAATACACCTGTTTGCCAGGTTTTCACCGAAGTAACCATTTTTTCAAGACTTTTTTTGATTTTTTTAGATGTTTGGTTTTATACCCTAAAATAATTTAGGCATAAAACTTTTTGAGATGGGAGTTATTCATGGGCTCTTGCAGAGGTTCCCCTTTGGGTGTTGATAGCTAATATGCCCCTGATTTATAACTTGTTATGACAAACGGTCCTAACCAATTAGGTTCGAACTTGCCTTTGCTGCTGGGATTTGGGACATTCTTCTGATTTCCTTTTAAGACCAGTTCTCCGACTTGGAAAGTCCTGCTTCTGATTTTTTTGTTGTAGCTTCATTTGAGTCTATTCTGATAGACTTGCAAGTGATTTAAAGCATCTATGTGTTTCTCATCCAGTAGTTCTAGGTCATTTAATCTTGACACCCGGTAGTCCTCATCAGTGATGAGGTTTTGCAATGATATTCTGAGGGATGGGAACTCGACCTCAATGGGGAGTACAACTTCTAATCTATAGACCAAGGAGAATGGGGCGGTGCCAGTGGGTGTGTGGATGCTGGTTCGATAAGCCCAGAGGGTGGGATTAAGCTACAAGTAGTCATGACCTGCGTCATTGACTATTTTCTTAAGGATTTTGAGGATGGTTTTGTTCGTGGCTTCTGCTTGGCCATTGCCTTGGGGATAGTATGGGGTGGAGAAACGATGCTGAATTTTGAATTTCTCACACAAGTCGTGAACCTCCTATTTCTTGAATGGTCTCATTATCTAAGATAATGGCTTGTGCAACACTATAACGACAGATGAGATACTTCAGGATAAATTTTGATATCTGCTTCCCAGTGATATACATCATGGGTATGGCTTCCACCCACTTTGTGAAGTCCTTAGTTGCAGTTATGATGAACTTATGGCCATTGGATGAGGAGGGTGAGATTTTTCCAATCCGATCGAGTCCCCGCTGTGAAAAGGGCCATGGTGTGATAATCGGATGAAGCTCTTGAGCTAGAGCATGGATGAGGTCCCTATTAGCTGTCAAAAATGCAAGTAAATATACCTCAAGAGGCTGTCAATCTCTTGATACATTTTAGGGTAATAGACAAGGTCAAGAGAACTCAACCTTCTACTCTTCAGGTGTTGCTGAACCTAGGCGGGTGTACCTTTCTGAATAAAGCAGACTTGACTTATGATTATCTTTCTTGCAATGATTTGTCCACAATGCAAATGGAAGTGAAAAAATGAAATCAAGCACAATAGCAATCTTCTAATCTAAATCCTAAAATGCTCAATAAACAGATATAAAGAAACTGAATGAGTTCAAAATGATGAAGTGCAGTGACCAGTGCCTTGTTGGGTATGCAGAGTCAAATGAGATCAAGATGATCAACACTTCTCTGGAAAAACTCAAACTATCTAGCATATATTATGTTTACAACTTGTATAAACATGCAAAATATGATTACGAAGCTCTACTTGAACAATCCAGATGATTCTCTCTGATTATTGTGATTAACTAAAAGGATTTAATATTTGCTTGAAAGAACCAATCAATCAATCACATAGATACAACAAATGTGCACTGATGAATTATATATAAACTTGTCATATCAATTCAAACAACCAGAAAGCCTCAATCTTGGAGATAGCTTAGCAATACTTTCATTAAATTCAACAAATAATTGACACCAAAGAAATGCAGCAACATCAACTGATTTTCATAAATACCTCCATTCTAAAATCATGCAACAATAGTCTCTGATATGACAATTTTATTCCACTATATCTACTTGTTGTGTATCGAATATCTAATAACTGGTTTGCTTTTACAATTACAAAATGCCTATTTATACACCAGCATCAAGAAAATAAATCATATTGAAGTTCCATGTCGGCCTTCCATAGAATTTGGGCTCCAATCAAGTCGGCCAGCAATGGTTATTTTAGCAATTTACATGTCGGCCACAGTATTTGAATTTTTATTTTTCACCAGTGAAATAGTCGGTGAGACAGCCCAGCAGTTATGCCGAAGGAAATTCAATTGCTAATCACTCTGTGCTATTATTCACCTTCGCTATGACCTATTTGAGTCTGGGAGATGTCATATAGATTACATTATGTTTCAACGAGAGCCCCCACGATCAAACTGTATGTCGCTAAAGCATATTGCTTGTTACACCAAAGACAAGAATCATTTGCATGTTCCCTTTGTGTTTCGTTGTAGCTCTGTGATATCGGGGAGACCTCACATAGACCACATTGTGTTTCACTAAAAATCTTCATTCATAATGAGTGTCACCGAGACAAGACAATTCTCATGTCGACAAGGACCTTTTTGTTTTCCATGGGCAAGACTGAAGGTCACTCACCGAGACCTCTTATTGAAAACCTCATCTCACCAATATCGCGTACCTTTATCCTTAGGTCACCAAGACAAAGCCAACATCTCACCGAAAGTCACTCATAAGACTTGTCGGCAAGACCCGAAGGGCTCACCAAGACTTTACAATGAAGCCCATAAGTCTTACCGAAGTGTTCACTTAGTTGTAAGTCAGTAAGACAATCCAAACTTGCCAAGACCACATGCCACAAACTTCAACTCTTACCGATGTAACCTTTTCATCCTATGTATCGGCGAGACACATCAATGTCGGGGAGACCTCTTGGAGATTACATTATGTCATACCAAAGCACCCCGAACACACATGATCACCGAGAGAAAGCCAACCTTTCACCGAAAGCCATATTAAAGAAACCCTTATGCATTGTCGATGAGACATGTGCACATCGCTATGACCCTTCACCGAAGACCTTATGTTTGGTCGAAGCGAAAACTCATACGAAGTGTTGGCGAGACCGAAGGTCACTCGCCGAGACCTCACATCGATAGCTCCAACCTATACCGATATGAATCCTCTGCCACCGATCAGGAAGACAAAATATATTCACCAAGACATAATGTCGATACTGCCTAGCTCTCATCGATAGACCTCCATATGCAAAAGTCGGGGAGACACTTCAAGTTCGATGAGACACTACCTCGACGACAAAACTCCTGCTGATAAGTGCATCCCCGATCACCGAAACAACATGAATGCTATGCTAATAGCCACCCACAGGTGAATGTCGATCTCTATAACAATGGAAAAGTCATGCCGAAACACCTGCAACAAATGTATGTTAACGCACAAGCAACATGGGTTGGGGAGACCTAGATAAACCTATACTGATATGGACCACAACATGAAAAATGCATAACTCGATGGATTCAATGGGGCAATATGGAAAAAATGTGTGTAAAGCATCATGAAAAATCATCAGATTTTTATAGTTCCAATAGTGGCTCCATCTGGGGATGAATGATAGTGAGATCATTGCAAGGATCCAGATCTTTGGGTGAGCAGACCAGACATAGAATGATGAACCAAGAGAGTAGAATGGAAATGCAGCATGATGGAATGGAAAGAAAGTGAATGAAAAATGGAGATGAATGGAAAATGAAAGTGAAATGGAGATGGACGAAAACCTACACTACTGTGCATGGAAAATAATTTTAAAGAGGATAAGAAAGAGTTGTCCATGCACTGGCAACCCTTAATGCTCTATGTTGCTCAAGAGAAAAATTGCATCAAGAATTTCTCATGAATAGGAAACTCCTGATCTTCACCTACATATTATGTAGATAGTATGAATCTTCACCTTTCTTTCCAACAACAACAAAAGGTCCCAGCCACAAAGCTTTGAATTTACCATGCTTTCCCTTCTCCTAACATCTTGCGTTCCACATCAACACCAAGTCATTTTCTTCAAACTTTCTATCCTTTTCCTTCTTGTCAAACAGATACTTCATTTGTGTCTGTAACTTCATGTTTTGGTTTTGGGCAACTCTCCTTATTTCATCAAGTTTAGCTAGTTGCTCCATTCTTTCTTCCATTGGTTCAGGAATACCCAAATCTTCCTGAAGGACAAAATTGTAGAATGGCAACAAATTTTGCAAAGGCATCCTGGCTTGTATTCCATATACCAGCTCAAATGGGGATTTTCCAATTGCTTTCTTCACAGTAATCCTATCATCCCATACTGCCAGCCTTAATTTTGAATCCCAAGCCTTCTTGTTTTGTCCTAACATCCTCCTTATAATCTTCAAAAGACTCTTATTGCTAGACTCTGCTTGACCATTAGCTTGTGGATGGTAAGGAGCTGCATAACAAATAGTAATGCCATATGTGTCATAGAAGCCTTTAAATTCATCTAACCTGAAACACATCCCATTATCTATGATTAACCTCAGTGGTGCACCAAATCTGGTGATAATGTTGTCCATCAAGAAATTTGTCACCACTTTGTTTGTAGCTTGTTTAGTTGCGATTGCCTCCACCCACTTAGTAAAATAATCAGTGGCAACCAATATCCACTTGTATCCCCCACTTGATTTTTCCTGTATATCTCCAATGAAATCAATTCCCCATTGATGAAAAGGGGCATCAGCCTACAAGGGTCGAAGTGATAAGGCTCCTTGATATTTCAGCTTTCTAGAGAACTTTTGGCAGGCTTCACACTTTCTTACATGTGTAAAAGAATCATTAAAAACTCTAGGCCAGTAGTAACCTGCTCTGAGAATTTTATGTGTAGTTGTTTTTGCTAAATAATTTCCTCCACAAACTCCTTCATGCATTTCACTTAGGACATGTTTGGCCTAAGATTCATCAAGAAATAACAACAATATACCATCCCTATTCTTCCAAAATAAATCTCCATCCATGAAAACATATTTAGATGCCTGCAACTTCAAAGTTTTTTTTCTAGCTGTCACTCAATCCCTCTGGACACTTCATGTACTTAAGGTAATGCATTATATCAGTATACCAAGGAGTGTGCTCAATGCTTGCAACTGCAATCCCTTCATCTACATTACAAACTTGATTTGCTTCAATATTTTATTTTGCCATCAACCTAGCCAAGCCTTGACCTCTCACTAGCTTAGTAATCTATATCTCTAAGTCAAATTCCTGGATCTTGTTAATCCATTTGCTTCTTTTTCCTGTCACTTCAAACTGTGTCAGAATATCTTTGACAACAGCATGAGGGACATAAGCAATCACCTTTGCTCCAACAAGATATGGCCTGAAAGCTTTTGTAGCCTTTACTAATGCAAATGCCTTTTTTTCCATTATGTCATATTTCAATTTAGACCCTTGTAATGACTTACTGAAAAAGATACAGGTTGTTTATGACCATCCTCATTCATCTGTAACATAACAGTAGCAATTGTGTGCATTGAAGCAAATGAAAATATCTGAAAAGGCTTTGCAAAATATGGAGATTTAAGGATAGGAGCCTCCTTGATGGCCCTTTTGATAGATATGAAAGCTTCCAAGGCTTCTACATTCCATTCCATTTTCTGTCCTTTCTTCAACATTTTTGATATGGGCTTAATGATCTCAGTAAAGTTAGAAACAAATCTCCCAACAAAATTAATTTTTCCAAAGAATGATTGTATAGCCTTAATAGTTTTGGAAACAGGAATTCTATCAATAGCCTCAACCCTCTCAGGATCTATCCTAATTTCTTCTTTTGAAACAATATGTCCTAAGAGCTTACCTTCTGTGACTACAAAATGACACTTCTTAGGATTTAAGTTGATACCATATTCTAGGGCTTTAATAAATACCTTCTCCAGATGTTGTACATGATCTTCAACCTTCTTGGAATAAGCAGTCAGGTCATCGTGGTACACCACCATGATAGCATTGATCAAATCTGCAAATTCCACGTCCATAGCTCTTTGGAAGGTCGCTCTTGCATTAGTGAGACCAAATGGCATTTTTATGTATACATACGTTCCCCAAGGAGTTGTGAATGTTGTCTTATATTGCTCAGATTCTTTGAACTTGACTTAGTTGTACCCTGAAAACCCATCCATCATAGACAACAGCTCACACCCTGTTACCTTATGCAATATAGCCTCCATATTGGGTAGAGGATAATTGTCCTTGAGAGATGTTATATTTAGATTCTTGAAGTCCACACATAATCTGATGTCTCCATTTTCCTTCCTCACAGGGACCAAATTTGAGACCCACGTTGAGTGCCTGATTGGTTTGATGATTCCCCCATCTCTAAGCTTTGTCAATTCTTCTTGCATTTTAGGCTCTAGTGTTGGATTTATGGGTCTTTGTTTCTGTCTGAATGGCTTAGCATCTGGCTTCAATGGTATTTCATGCTGAAACAAATTTTCCCTGTATGCTTTTAAATCTTCATAAGACCAAGCAAAGACATGCTTATACTTTCTCAGCAACTCTATCAACATTCTTCTGATTGTAGAGCTTATCTTATTTCCTATGTACACCTTTCTTGGTGCTATTTCAGTCCCCAAATTAACTTCTTCAATATATTCTCTTCTAACTGGTGTCTGCTTCATGAGAGACCGATCATTTCCATCATACAGCTACTCCAATGCCACTAAACCCTTAGGAAACTTATTTGTTTTAAGCTGCAAGATCTCCTTTCCAAACATTGTTTTCTTCCCATCCACTTCCTCAACAAAAGCATTGAAATCAATTTCCTGGGCTTCATATTGATCAATACAATTGAAGAATTTCAAAAGATCAATATCATCATTTAAAATTTTCCAACTATAAATGTTATCAAGAATAGCAGGTCTTGTCTTGAACTCAATCTGTGACACCCCAGCCAATGTGATATCATCTCTTTTCAGCGCCACATTTGCTAAAAAATCAGCCATTATGTTCTTTGATCTGAATCCACTCAATTGAGAAGGCATCAAATAATTCAATTGTGTCCCATGCAGCATTCCTATATTGTTTCAATCTTTTATGTTTTGCTGCATACTTTGACTTGATTTGTGAAACAACCAACTCAGAATCACCAAAAACAGTCAGCAACTTAATCTTGTGTTTCACAGCTATGTTCAAACCTGTCAACAAGGCTTCATACTCCGCCACATTGTTTGTACATTCAAATGCTAACAGAAATGAATATTTAAATGTAATACCTTTAGGTGAAACAAAAACAATCCCAGCGCCATTACCTTCTTGGATGCATGCTCCATCAAAATACATCTTCCATACTTCATTGCAGCTTTGTGCCACATGTTTTTCAATTGGATCACTATTGGTTAATTCTGGCTGGGATGATTCAATCTTAAAACTTACAAGATCAACATCACAAAAATAATTGATCTAATCTTATGGTACATAATCAACAAGCTGGTTCATTCTTGGCTCTCTATACAATTTGACCTCCTGACCATTCACTGGAATTGTAGCATAAGATAGATCAAACTGGACATTTCCCCCAACTTTTGTTGTCCACTGTCTTGACAATAGGATACCAAACTGTGGAGGAGTATCAATCACTGTTATATCTATATTATATGCCACATGTGGATAAGTAGCCAACTTGACTTCAACACCTCTCATAATGCCAACCACAGGTACAGGTCTATTATCCATTGCATAGCACTTCCCTTCACATGTATCAACCCACATGCCAAGTTGCTTCATAACTCCTACTGGCATGATATTTATAGCAGCACCAGAGTCTATCATGCAATTTCTCAGCAGTTTGTTGTTTATAAGCAATGTAGTGAAAAAAGGATCCACTTGAGAGGGAGTTGTTAATACATCAATCAAGCAGGCTTCTAGGATATTTATTCTCTCTTACTTAGTGAATGCTTTAACAACTACTCTATTTTCAGAATTCACATGTTTTTCATTTCCATTTGTTATCAATTGAACAACACTATCTCTATATTCCTTAATTTTCATCATTTCAAGCAGTGGAACAGACATTTTTACCTAGGATAATGCCTGAGTGAAGTCAAAAGAGGAGCCCTCCACCTTAACAGCCTTCTTCAGTTCTGGCGTTTCTCCTTTGTTTTCTTCTTTTTCCTTTTTATTAAGCTGGTCAGGCATTTGTATCTCTTTGTGTAATTCCTTCACTTCCTCTTTAACTTCCTGTTTTTGGACAGGCTTTTGTTCACCTTTATCATGCTACTTATTTTCTAATTTCTTCATAATTTCTTGTGTCTCCTTCTGATCTTTCATAAAGATTCCTCTAGGGACACCTTCCTTCTCATTTACTATTATGTTTCTCAACCAGTATTTACTCCTTGCTTCCTCAACTGCAGCAACAGTTAGTCTCTCTATCTCCTCTTTGGTGAGTCTCCTCATACTGCATTGAGCAGGCACCTCAACCAAATGTGGCTCTGTATAATCTTCTCCAGAATCAGATGAACCTGTTGTTCAGCCATATGGATATTATATTTCTCATTTGAAACATCATACTCATAACCCTCATCCTCTAAAGATGAGTATCCTTCCTCAGCATGGTAAAAAGTATTTGAAGTCAAATAAACCTTGTGATCTTCTCCATTATTTTACATCAACATTCCCTCTTCGTGCATCCTTTGAGCTACAACACAATAGTTTGGAGAATGTGGTTTATCACAAGCTTCATAGAAGTAATTATTACTCACCATGTAAGTTCCCTTCTTACTCAATGGATCAGGAGTCTCTTTGTTTCTTGGCCTAGCTGTTATAGGTTTTCCATCCTTCCAGTCTGTAGTATATGGCATGTCATGCAACCTCAACCTTTCATTTTTGTATGTGTTCTCCTGTTTGTACTAATAATTGTTGCTTTGTTGAGGAGCCCTAGGGTTATCTCTTTTATTAACTATACCTGCAGCCTTTTTGTTGTTTTCAATTGTCAGTGCTATCTTCTGAGCTTCAGCCAGATCTATTGGAGACCTATTTCTCAGTTCATACCACCGTCTTAGGATCAAGTGCATTTAAATAAACACTCAATGCTACAGAATCTAAAAACCTTGATCCAGGAGGTACTTTAGTCTGCAACTTGTTGAATCTTCGGTTGAAATCATAAATTGAATCATTCTAATTTTTCTAAATTCGCATCAATTCATGAAGAGTTTCATCTGGTGCATTTTGATTCCCATATTGTTCTAGGAATCTGTCCTGGAATACTTGGAGAGAATTAATTGAGAGTGTCGGCAAGCTGTTAAACCAATCCCTAGCATCTTCAAGAAGTGACATCATAAATAGCCTCATATGTAAATCTTCATATGGCACACCTATGTCTTGGATGAACACATTGAAATTCTTTAAATGTTCTTCAGCAGTAATTGCATTACTCCCTTGTAAACTTAGGTACCAGACCTCTCCAGCTGCCATCCATAGGGTAAGGGTATAGATGAAACCCTGTCAAATCAAACTATCTGATCATTGTTGCATACTGGTGAGGGGGAGGGATAGGTGGGTATTGATATTGATACATAAGATTGTTATATTGTGCATTATGTTGTGGGACAAAAGGCTGACCATGAGGTGGCTACATATTTGTATGTTGTGTGGGAACATGAGGTGGATGATTTGGCTGATTAAAGTGATTTCTTGTCTAATGATGAGGAGACACAAGTGGATCAGAAGGCCCTGCACTATGATTACCCTACTTATGAGGTGGTACATACTTTGGGGGGCAATCAACTGTCTGAGAAGTAACTTGGGCTTTCAGCAATGTAGCCCTTAGCACCTCTATCTCTTTCCTCTGTGATTCAAATTGTGCATTTACTTCCTCAGGAAGCTCATGATCAATAGAGTCATTTTGGTTACCTTCCATTTTCTGATCATATTCATGCTGAATTCTGATTCGTTCAGCCTCCAGTTCAGCTCTAAAATTAGCCTATTTTTGAGGATCGAGAAAAAAGAAAGGATTTCTTTGATCTTCTAGAGTACAAGGCTCTACACTCGAATCATTTTTCCATGTATCATATTGATCATATGTTTCACAATGTGCTCCTGATGTCGTGTCTTTACCTGTTAGGGACATGTCCTCACTTATCCTTTTTTCCTTATCAATCTTGTCATTTTTCTGTGTCCACTTACTACTGCTAGTAGGAGCTCTAGTATGACCTCCCCTATATTGAGATCTTCTTCCATTCATGTTTGAATAGCTACAAAATTTCTATCAAAGTCGCCACTCACTTTTGTCAAAAATGAGAAAAACTTGATGTTTCTTATTCCCAACGGAATCTGTATAAAGTTCCTGACTCTATGATTAAGGTCTTGATTCTAAATGTATCCCCAGTAGAGTCGCCAATTTTTTAGCTCTCAAAAATGTAGGTAAAGATACCTCAAGAGGCTGCCAATCTCTTGATACGTTTTAGGGTAATAGACAAGGTCAAGAGAATTCAACCTTCTACTCTTCAGATGTTGTTGAACCTAGGCGGGTGTACCTTTCTGAATAAAGCAGACTTGACTTATGATTATCTTTCTTGCAATTATTTTTCCACAATGGAAAATGGAAGTGAACAAATGAAATCAAGCACAATAGTAATCTTCTAATCTAAATCCTAAAATGCTCAATAAACAGATATAAAGAAACTGAATGAGTTCAAAATGATGAAGTGCAGAGACCAATGCCTTGTTGGGTATGCAGAGTCAAATAAGATCAAGATTATCAACACTTCTCTGGAGAAACTCAAACTATTTAGCATATATTATGTTTACAACTTGTATAAACATGCAAAATATGATTACGAAGCTCTACTTGAACAATCCAGATGATTCTCTTTGATTACTGTGATTAACTAAAATGATTTAATCTTTGCTTGAAAGAACCAATCAATCAATCACATAGATACAACAAATGTGCACTGATGAATTATATATAAACTTGTCATATCAATTCAAACAACCAGAAAGCCTCAATCTTGGAGACAGCTTAGCAATACTTTCATTAAATTCAACAAATAATTGACACCAAAGAAATGCAGCAACATCAACTGATTTTCATAAATACCTCCATTCTGAAATCATGCAACAATAGTCTCTGATTTGACAATTTTATTCCACTATATCTACTTGTTGTGTATCGAATATCTAATAACTAGTCTGCTTTTACAATTACAAAATGCCTATTTATACACTAGCATCAAGAAAATAAATCATATTGAAGTTCCATGTCGTCCTTCCATAGAATTCGGGCTCCAATCAAGTCAGCCAGCAATGGTTATTTTAGCAATTTACATGTTGGCCACAATATTTGAATTTTTATTTTTCACCAGTGAAACAGTCGGCGAGACAACCCAGCAGTTATGTCGAAGGCACTTCAATCGCTAATTGCTCCGTGGTGTTATTCACCTTCATCGTGACCTATCCGAGTCAGGGAGATGTCATACAGATTACATTATGTTTCAATGAGAGCCCCCGCGATCAAACTGTATGTTGCTATAGCATATTTCTTGTTACACCGAAGACAAGAAGCATCCACATGTTCCCTTTGTGTTTCGTTGTAGCTCTGTGATATTGAGGAGACCTCATGTAGACCACATCGTGTTTCACCGAAAATATTCATTCATAATGAGTTTCGCTGAGACAAGACAATTCTCATGTTGACAAGGACCTTTTTGTTTTCCATCGGTGAGACCGAAGGTCACTCGCTGAGACCTCTTATCGAAAACCCCATCTCACCGATATCACATCCCTTTATCCTTAGGTCGCCAAGACAAAGCCAACATCTCACCGAAATTCACTCATAAGACTTGTCAGCAAGACTCGACGGCCTTGCCAAGACTTTATAACAAAGCCCATAAGTCTTACCGAAGTGTTCACTTAGTTTCCGGTCGGTAAGACAATCCAAACTCGCCAAGACCACATGCTGAAAACTTCAACTCTTACCGATGTAACCCTTTCATCCTGTGTATCGGCGAGACACATTAATGTCAGGGAGACCTCTTGGAGATTACATTATGTCATACTGAAGCACCCCGAACACACATGATCACCGAGAGAAAGCCAACCTTTCGCCGAAAGCCATATTAAAGAAACCCTTATGCTCCGTCGGTGAGACATGTGCACATCACTATGACCCTTCACCAAAGACCTTATGTTTGGCCGAAGGAAAAACTCATACGAAGTGTCAGCGAGACCGAAGGTCACTCACCGAGACCTCACGTCAATAGCTCCAACCTATACCGATATGAATCCTCTGCCACCGGTTAGTAAGACAAAAGATATTCGCCAAGACATAATGCCGATACTGCCTAGCTCTCACCGATAGACCTCCATATGCACAAGTCAGGGAGACACTTCAAGTTTGATGAAACACTACCTCAACGACAAAACTCCTGCTGATAAGTGCATCCCCGGTCGCCGAAACAACATGAATGCTATGCTGATAGCCACCCACAAGTGAATGTCGGTCGTTGTAACAATGGACAAGTCATGTCGAAACACCTACAACAAATGTATGTTAACGCACAAGCAACATGGGTTGGGGAGACCTAGATAAACCTATGTCGATATGGACCACAACATGAAAAATGCATAACTCGATGGATTCAATGGGGCAATATGGAAAAAATGTGTGTAAAGCATCATGAAAAATCATCATATTTTTATAGTTCCAATAGTCCCCATGCTGCTGACATTGTAAACACCTTTTAGCATGATCATGCGCTTCTCTTTCCATTGTGGGCCAATAATACCCCATCCTCAGCAATTTCTTGGTGATGGTCATTCCACTTGAGTGTGAGCCACAGATACCATTATGAACCTCAGTTAGAGCAGTTAATGCTTCCTCAACGTTTAAATAAACAGCATAACAAGGTACCTTCTATGCTTCTACAGTATAAGGTAACACCTAGGATGACAAATCTGGATGCCTTTTTGATAAAGGTTTGTTTTAGGTTTGATGGGAGGTCAGTGGGTATGACTCTTATGTGAAGATATGTGTAGATGTCATGATACCAAGGATCACCAGGACCAACGATTTCACACATATATTTTGATTCTGGTACCTCGAATGTGGGAACAAGAAGCTGCTCAGTTAGAAATTCATATTTCGGCACGTTATGAGGGATGTCTAATAGAGACCCAATTGTAGCCATGGCGTCTGCTGCTCTATTGTCGGTTCTTGGAATCTGCTCAAATGTTATGTCAATGAAAGATTCTTTAAGAGTCTCCACCAATTTCTTGTATGGAGTGAGCTTATCATCCTTAGTATGATATTCATTATTGACCTGATTTATGATCAACTGAGATTCCCCATACACCTTGCGAGTTATGATGTTCCATTGTATTGCTATCCTGAGGCCTATAGTCAAAGCCTCGTATTCCGCTATTTTGTTAGTGCAAGGAAATGCTAGTTTGTATGACTTTGGTATGCAATCCCCTTGTGGGGTGATGAAGAAGACACCAGCTCCTGATCCATGTTTTGTGTATGAACCATCTAATTATAGTTTCCAATGGTCAGTTATATTGAGGTTAAAGATGGATTCATCTGGGAATTCTGAGACAAGAGGGTTCTCAGAATAAATGGGTGCTTCTACTAGTTGATTTGCAATGACTTGTCCCTTAATGGCTTTTTGCTCTATATACTCGATGCCATACTCTGATAATATCATTACCCACTTTTCCATTCTTCCTGTGAGCATTGCCTTTGATAGTAGATACTTGAGGGGATCAATTTTCACAATAAGCTTTATCTTGTGTGCCAACATGTAATGTCTAAATTTTTGGGAGGCAAACACTACTACGAGGCAAGCTTTCTCAATGAGTAATTTAGCTCATGACCGACCATTGTCCTGCTTATGTATTAGATGGCCCTCTTTGTTCCGTTTTCATCATGCTAAGCTAGGAGAGCTCCAAGGGCTGCTGTTGTTGCTGACACATATAAGATCAATGGCTTTCTTAAGATGGGTGGCATTAAAACTGGTGGTGTCAGTAGGTATTCCTTGATTTTTTTAAATGCTTCTTCGCACTTTGTATCCCATTTGTATGCCACTCCCTTGTGGATTAGGTGAGAGTATGGGTTATACTTGTCTGCTAGTTGTGCTATGAATCGTCGGATGGATTGAAGTCGGTCTTGGAGGCCTCTCAATTGTTTTAATGTCTTTGGTGCTTCCATCTCAAGGATTTCCTTCACTTTTTCTGGATCTACCTCGATACCCCTCATGGAGACTATGTATCCTAGCAATTTACCTAATTGTACGCCGAAGACACACTTCTTAGGATTTAGTCTGACTTTGTATTCCTCCAGTCTATCAAAGATAGCGCTTAGGGTTGCTATATGATCTTGTCTTTTTCTTGATTTAGCTAGAATGTCGTCGACATAGTCTTCGACTATTTTATGGATCATGTCATGGAATATCAATGTCATGGCCCTTTGATATGTTGCTCCTGCATTCTTTAGGGCGAATGGCATCATGTTCCAACAGTAGGTCCCCCATGGACAAGTGAAAGTCATCTTATGTTGATCTTCTTTTGCTATCATGATCTGGTTGTATCCTGAAAATCCGTCCATTATTGATAGCATCTCATGTCCTCTTGTCATGTCTACTATCATGTTGATGTTGGGAAGCGGGAAATCATCCTTGGGACATGTCTTGTTCAAATCCCTAAAGTTCGTGTAGATTCTAATGGCTCTGTCTGGTTTTGAAATAGGTACCAAAATTGACACCCATTCTGGATAATCAATTGGTCGGATAAATCCTGCATCTAACAACTTTTTGAGCTCCATTTTGACTAACAGAGCGATTTGAGGATGCATTTTCCGAAGCTTTTGTTTGACCGGCTTTGCTTCTGGATACACTGTTAGGTGATGAACTATAGTCTCTGGATCAATCCCTGGCATGTCAGCATAACTCCATGCGAAGTTTATTTTCCTTTCCCTTAGGAATGCTGCTAGGAGTTCTTACTCTTTTGATAATAGTGATTCCACATAGAATGTGATATGCGGGGTCTCCTCTATTCCTAGGTTGACTGGATTGCATTTTTCAGCCAAGACTGATGACTTCTCCTAATGAATAGCTCTTAAGGGAAGATTGAATCCTTCATCCTCGAGCACCTCAAAGAGGTTTTCACCATTGGATACGTCCTTTCTTTTTACTATTTTCTTGTCAGAGAGTGCCATAATGTGGTTTTCACTCAAGGACTTGGATATAATTCTTAGTCTCTCACTTTTGTGACGGAAGGATTCAATTGTTTCCCCGTAATAGGCATGTGTGTCCAACTCCATTATAAACCCTACCTTGTGATCTCCATCTGGAATGTTATCCCTCAATCCCATGAATTCTGAGAGCGCCTCATCATTTTCAAATGTATCAAGAACTAGTGGTCCTCATTGGTCATAGTCGATCAATTGGGGGTAGACTAGGCGAATCTCATGATTGTGATGATCAGATGCGAAAGATAAGGTACTAATCATGCAAAGGGTAGTGTCCTCAAATAACCTAGGTAGATTGGATATGGTATCTTCGTCATCGCTACTAATATAGGGCTCAGTTATAAAATTATGTGTTTCTCTACCTGTGACTATTGGTGAGTGTACTTGTGCTAGTACTGGCTGAGGAGAAATATTAACTGTTCTAACCAGAGGACTTAAGCCACGTATGGTTATTCTTGGAGTGGTACATCCAAGACCAAGATTTGTTATGGGTCGTGTCTCTGGCATGATAGGTATTATGAGCCCATTGTCATTTTTTCACAGTCTTTGATTTCTATCGTAGCCCATTGCGAGCATCATTTGTAGGCCCTTGCTTGTCTTATCCATTGGTAAATTAGTTGTCGGTCTTTCATCTTGTTACAACATGTGAGATGGATCTGCTTCAATAACCTCATGGCCAAGGTCTCCCCATCTTGTGAATTCAGGATAGTTTTGAGGATAGGTTTGTGATGTGGAAGCTTGGTTTTCTTGTAGACGTCCTCGTGATCTAGGAGATTGTGGTAACTCTCCTATTACAAAAACATTGTTCAGGAGCTTGTAGCTTCCACAACCATCCTCCTGGATGATGAGCTTGATATCAGAGATGGTGGGGATGGTGGGGATGGCGGGTGTCTCTGTCGCAGAAGCGGATGCAAGAGTGGCGGGGTCGATGTATGGTGTGGATGGGCCCTCATCATTCTTTGGCACCTGGGGGATTTTGTAATACTTGGCTTGCAGATTTTTGCAATATGAAAACAGTTTGGGATCTCCATGGACAGTGACCTCTTGTCCATTATGTGTAAATTTCACACATTGGTGGAATGTTGATGCTACGACTTTCATCGCATGGATCCATGGGCATCCCAGGAGGATATTATATGGCAAGTCGAGGTCCAAGACCTGACGGGTGGTTTCCATGAGCGTTGGCCCTACTTGAATAGGGAGTTTGATTGTGCCTTGAGACACTCTTTCTTGGTCATCATATGCTCTTATTGTGATGCCCTTACCTTTGTCGATGGAATCTTCTGATATTTTCAAATGCTTGATGAGGCTGAGAGAACAGATGTTTAAACCTACACCTCCATCCACTAGGACCCTTTTGATTTTTCTCTTGTTTACAATGGCTTCCAAGTGAAGTGCACGGTTGTGAGATGGTTGGGCAGGGAAATCTTGGTTAGAGAATGTAAGGAGATTAGGCGTTATGATATTTTTTACCATAGCTTGGAATTGGTCCGCATCGAGATCTGCGAGGACAGTGGATGAGGCTAATGCTTCCTCGACAATCTTTTTATGCGTTGATGAGATTTTTAACAACTCCATGATGGAGATGTGTGTTGGCATTCTCTTAAGTTGTTCTACAACATTGTAGCTATGTGGAATGGATCTAGATGAAGGGATTTTGTTAGGTTGGGATGATCCTGCAATGGTGACTTTTTTGCCTCTTGTGGTGACTCCACAATCTTTGACATGGGTGCCCTTGATGGTGATGACCATGCAGTCTTCATTTAGGGAGGCAATGACTATTTCATACACATGATTTACACTACCCTTCCCTTTATCATTTTTATTCCCTTTGTTGCCATGATTCGACATCGAATTCGTGTAGATTTTAAGATCCTGATTTATGGTAGGTGGTTCCACATTTATGATTTTCTTGTCAATGAGATCTTGGATGATATTTTTGAGTCTCATGCAATTTTTTGTGGTATGACCTTTGATTTTATGAAATTCACATAGTTGATTCTCATTATACTAAGGGGGTTTGACATCGGGTTCTTGGTAATTCTCGAATGTAGGAGGTTTGATGAGTTTTTCGTCGATCAACTTTTTCATTATGTCCTCAAGTGGTTCCCCCAAAATGGTGTATTTTCATTTTGGATAACTTTTGCATTGAGGTGGTCCTCTTTGGTCATTGAGGTTATTGATGGTTGGATTGTTGTTGGGTTGGTATGTTGTGTGATGAGTGTTTTGGTGTTGATTTTGGATTTGCAGTGTGGGTGTATTTTGGCGTGGACCACTAATGACCACCTTGGCATCTACGACACCGTCATTAGTAATGTTTTTATTTCTTTCCCACGTGCGAGGTTTATCGTTGTAATTGGATGACAGGCGGTTGTTTTGTTGTTCATGGTATGATGTTGATTATGTGGGTTGGGTCACAAGGGCTCTTTTGATGCTAAGTACCTTGGAAATCAGTTGATCGTATGTGGTGATGCCCTGAACCTTGAGATGAAATGCTAAGTGGCCTTCAAGGTTGGCTATGATGGTGCAAACTTGCTCTTTTGGCATGGTCCACTTGCTTTGATTGGCCTTGGATTGCCATTGTTGAAGGAATGAAGCAAAAGATTCATTCTTTCCTTGTTTTAGAGCGTATAGTTCTTCGAGACTAACATCCACTGCAATGTTACATGCGTAGTTCCTGATGAATGCATCTCTAATTTCTAGGAATGTTCTAATGCCTGAAGGTAAGCGAGAGAATCATTCTATAGCGGGGCCTACCAAGCTCCTAGGAAATAGCCACATTAGATAAGTATCGTCATATGCGACTTCCATGCAATAAACCTGGAATTCCCTGATGTGATCTTCAGGGTTTCCCATCCCTCGATATTTGTCAAATTTGGGGATTTCAAATCCCTTGGGGAATGGTTTCATCTCTAAAATTCTATCAAATGGATAGGGACACAAGTTGCTTGGTGGTTTGGTTATTCGCCCTGATTGAAGGTCGAGCACTTGTTGCGAGAGCAACTTGAGTTGTGTCGTCACATCACTTTGTGGATTAGGGGGTGGGATTAAGGTGTTTTGGGGTGTTTGAATTGTTGGTTGGATGGATGGTTTGGTCAGTGTGTTGTTCGATGGTATCTATATGTTCTGGAAAGCGAAGTAGGCTTCTACTTGCTTTTGTATGAACAACACTTGTTATTGATCTTGTTGTTGTTGTGCTAGGATTTGTGCTTGTTGTTGCACTTGCTGCTATTCCAACAACACTTGTTGTTGTGCTTGTTGTTGTGCCCACAACGCTTGTTGTTGGGCTGCCAATTCTGCTGCTTCTTGTTGCTCTTGGTATTGCTTTAGTGCTTGCTGATATGCTTGCAATTGCGCTACTTGTGCAAGAAGTTGTGCTTCTGCTTGTGCTTGATGTTGCACTTGAGCTTGTGCTTGGGCTTGTGCTTGTGTTGCTTGTGCTTGTGTGGCTTGTTGTTGTAATAAAAGTTGTGCTTGAGCAGCCCTTTGTGCTTGCAATGCTTGCACAACTTGTGCAACTTGAGCGGCTTGTTGTTGTTGCAATAATGCTTGGGCTTGTGTTGCACTTGTAATGCAGTTTGTGCAACTTGGGCAGCTTGAGCGACTTGTTGTATGGATTTTTGTTTTTGAACTTGTTGGTATCCTCTTTGGAAAGTAGCTTGCAATGTTGCGTCGTATTGGCTTGATATGGTGAAAGTTGGTGGTGGTGGAGGTGGTGGTGGATTTTGAATGGTGGTAGGTGATGATGTTGTGTTGATGTTTTAGGTGTTGGATAGTGTTATTGATGTGATGGTTGGTCCTTGAGAGACCTTGCTTTGTGATGTTAGGGGTGTGTTTGATTATGTTTCCATTGCTTGTGTGTTTGTTGTTTGTTGTTGCGATATCAATGACAAATTTTGGGCGTTTGGTGCAATGCTTTGATTGATGGTTGGGATGTAAGTTTCATTGATACTTGGTAAGGGCGGAAACCCTAAACCAAGGAGTGGTGTGGATGATAATGGTAATGGTGGTAGAGGTGGGAATGTAAGGGGTGCGAGTCCTTGTGAAAATGTTGTGGTGTCGAAGATGCCCCCTGTTCCAAACATATCTCCCTCTTCTTGTGAATTTGTGAGAAGAGGTGTTTGTGGTGTTGCGTGAAAAGATGATAATGATGGATCGTGATGGAATGTGAGAGGAACATTCTTGTGTAATGGGTTTTGGGGTATATTTTGTTCCAATGTGATGTTTGCATCCATGTTTTGATTATTAACAAGGGGATGTGATTGAAGAGCATTGAGAAATGTATTTCCCTTGTTGACATTGGGTTGGGTTGGAGCAAACAATGTTGTGTTTTGCAGAATGTTTTGTGTGAGGTTTTGAGATGGGGGTGTAGATGAAATGGGGATGGTGGACGAGATTGGGGGAAATGATGTATCCACTATAGTACTCACATCAAAATTTGAATGCAACTTGGCCCCTTGTTTTGCTAGTTCAAGCATGTACAACGAAGGGTTAAGTCTCATCATGATGTTGATGATTCTATGGTTGTCTGGATTTTGTAGCATTTCAGTTATTTCCTCGAGAGACATTCTAAAAGTAAGGTCCTCTCCTTGATTTTCTTCTTGCGGATTTTGCAATGATGAGAGGGTCAATGGATTACTTGATTCAGCTGGATTCATTTCTGCGTTTGTTTGGCTAAGATCGCTTGAAGTGGGTGTTTCTTTATTGGCTTCCATACTCTTCTTGTATTGAGATCTAGTTAAAACCATAAAACAAGGATCAATCTTTTAAGAATGAGAGATGAATCTCTTGATTTCTTGGATTGATCGTTATTTTATGCCCCAAAGTAGAAAGTTTTAGGATGCCTTGAGGATCAAAGGTGATGATGTGATGATGATGTTTAGGGATGGATGATACAAATGTTTTTGGATTTTGATAAATCTTGAATGGGATACTAGGCTTCTAGGACTTGTGGATTTTGATTTGGATTTGAGATTTTGAGATTTTGTCCTTGATTTTGATTTTGATTTTGATTTTGACTTTGATTTTTGAACAAAAAGACCCTAAGATGTTGGATGATGATCTAAGGGATAGCTTTGTTCAAAGGATGATAATTTGAATACGTGTGAGGAGAACGATGCATCTACCCACACCTATTCAAACAAGATGATTGTTTCACTAAGCATATGAAGAAGGATTCATCTACATACACTAAGCTAGACAAGATGATTTTGATAATTTTGACTAAGTATATGCAAAAGGATGCATCTACACATACCTAGCCAAAGGTGTTTTGATAAATGTTTTCAAGGTTTTAGTCTCAATGATTTTGATGATTTTGATTTTGCCACAAAGCCTAGTATTTAAGGATGATTTCAAGATTTTCCAAAAGGTGATGATTGTGAGATGGATTTGTTTTGATGTTTTGGAGGATGAATGAAAAATATTTTGATTTGTTTTGATCCTAAGATGAACCTAAAAAGGTACACTTTGTTTGCCTAGACCTAGGTATTGAAGAGCATGCAAATGCTTCCTAATGACCTTTGTGACCAAGAAATGATTTCTTTTGAACATTCATTTTTAGATTTCCAACCAATGATTTTAGCTTTTGGAGTTATGAGTCTTCAACACATATGAAAGTTCATTTTGCTTAGCTTTGCTTAATGTCTTTATTTTACCAAAAACACTTTCTTCAATTAGGTTTTCAAACTAAGATGTCCAATGTCTTAATTTCTTCAAATCCCACAAGATATGTTATGTGGGAATTCAATGAACTTAAGGCAAGGATTTCCTATTGTTTACTTAAGGAGACAAATTCAAATATAATCCAATGTTTAGAAACCTCTAAGGATGTGAATCCCAAGGGAAAGCAATAACATATGGATTAAGTCAATTGTATTTATCTTCAAAAGGGGTTTGAAATTTGGATGATGTTAAGTGTTTTTTTTTATATGTTTTCGATCAACCAATGCATTTTGTAACCTAAGAATAAGTACAATCCTATGGATGTGTAAGACAATATTTGTTGGATTCCCACTTGGACAAGTCCAGCTATGTTTATCTCTAGCGAATGGTTAGATGCTTGACCCCACTAGCTCCCCTCCATGGCACTCACTTATACGGGGCAGCCAAGCATCAACACCCATGAAAATCCCATGGCATATTTTCCATTTCTACTAAAAGACCGTAAAAGTGTGGGGTGGCTTGAGAACGACCGTTCTTGCACCAACAAATAGATAAAAGGATTTTGGAAAATTCAAGCACCTGGGTTTTAGTAAGGACTTTCTGTTCGTGGAGATTGACCCATATGACAAGAGTCCCCTTTAAGATCCATCTTGTCAGAATCAACTGTGTGATATTGGCATTTCTTCCAATATCCACATTTATATCCTGGTTGGAAATACTCTTGGCTTTAGAGTGTTACCGGTTGAGTTGTTCCCTTGGGTGAGTACTTTTTCCCCAAGGCAGGCCCTCTAGGATAAACAAAAGTGAATGAAGAACAATATTCATAACTCGATCAATCCTTGTTGGCAACAAAGAGAGAGAATATACGCAACAATGCCCCCACACACACTCGCACAATATGTTGTTCAATTTTAAGCCCAAATCAAAGTATGGAGGTGATTGCTTTGTCTTAACCCAAAGTCATGAAAAAGGCCTTTTGATTCTCAAGATCGCTATAAAGCACAAGAGAAGCACATACATCCTTTTCCAATGGCTTTAGTCTAAGTAATCCCTCATGAAAACAAAGCTACACTTGTTCTTTTTAAATTCTCAAAGCAATATGTGAGTTCGTTTTAGAGCACCAAATCACAAGTGAAAGACATTTGTTCAATTTGTTAATCCAATAAACAAAATCTAGTAAGTTGTTGATCTTATTGTTCGTTTTAACCTTTGCAAGAAGAAATTGAAAGGTTCTTTTTAAGCCCAAATGAAAACTAGTGTCCTAAGGATGAAAAGATAGCAAATCCTCAAAGAAGTGTTGAACAAACACTTAAGTGTTTAAAAACACTTTGATTGGAAAAAATTTCATCACCATACTCCTCCTTCCTTTGTTTTCTATTTCCAACCTACAAAGAAGAAAAACAGTCAGATTCTGGAAAAACACAGAAGTTAAAAACCAGAAAATAGAAGGTAAATAAATCATAAACCAAAAGCACGTGCTAAAAATTAAATTCTCCCTTTTTACTGTCTCCCAGCGTTGCAACTTGTGAAGGTGTCATTGTTTGTTCTCCTAGCGTCGCTCTCATAGCACCGCTTTCCAATCAGTAGTGCTCTGTGTCGGGACAGAGAGCTCGATTGCGTCACAATTTCACCCAGTGTCAGAGTTTGTGTCTAGCATCGTTGTTTAAGATTTTCTTGAAAATACAGATCGGTGAGTCCAACGATGGAGTTAAAATTTTGATTTTTTTTGGCGGGATGAGTCCAACGGTGCAGTTTGTGTTTTACGCAGTGCCATATAGCGATGCTGACGAGCCCACGGTGCTAAAACAACGACGTTGATGAGCCCACGGTGCCAAAACAACAATGCTGACGAGCCCGCATTGGAATTTCCTGTGTGAAGAAAAATGCAGAAATTTCAAGAAAAAGTTAGAATTAATGATATCCAGCCCTCCTTCTAGCGCCAAATGTGCGAACCCTTTTCCAAGTACCTGCAAAACAACATGAGTAAACAAGTTAAACAAGGAATTGCAAGCTAAAACAAGGATTCCCCATGAAATCCATTTGCAAGTTCAAAATAGGAAAGAAAATGATGAAGAACACAACATAAATGACAAAACTAAATTGAATCCTAATTTAAATAGCAAACACATGATCCCATGGGGGAATTGGTGCCAATTTGATGTGAAAATTGGCCCTTTCATAATTCCTATGATGAAATCTTGATATGTTGAAGATGATGTTGATCCACTTTGATGAAAAGAAGAGACTCCAAGCCAAAAATCTGCAAAACCTAGCTATGACTCAATGATGATAGATGGAATTCAAGAGATATTTGAGCATGGTAACTTTGCTTGGATTGTGGATGATGAAATGAGGAGAGGAGCTCTTCATTTATAGGATTTCAAGATGGATGAATGCCCAAATTTGAGAAATGTGGGACTAACATTCATCCAATGATATGATGCCACTCGTCAAGCAATGAATGGATGATGGATGTGCAAGATTTGGGGTTTGTGCCAATAAATGCAAATATTTGAATTTCAAATTTGTTGAAATGACATGCAAGAGGGAAGGGAAAATGCAATAAATGCCATTTGGCTCAAGGCAAAGGACATGTAATAGGTTTTAAATGCCTTGTTGGATGTACATGTTGACTTGGAACTTCAATTCAAATTGAAAGAATATTCCAAAAGATGCCTTGTGAGGAAAATAGAGATTTAATAAATGAATTAAATCTATTTTCATGTGCAACTTGCATTATCTAGAGGATGTGACATGAGATGAGGTTAAATTAATCAAGGGTTAATTAATTTAACAGAGATTAGATGATGTGACTTATTTGACTTAGATTTATGGATTTATTTAAATCAAATAAGAGAGGAATATGATAAGAGGCTAATTAAATAAGGATTTTGATTTATTTAATTAAAAGGGATGGTGTTAGATTAAATCAAATAAGGTTTTAATTTATTTAATTTAATGAATAGACTTTAGAGATTTAATCAAATAAATCGATTATAAATAATTAAATAGGGATAATTAGATCAAATGGATTGATTTAATTAACAAAAGGAATTAACTTAATTAGATAAAATAATTTATTTAATTAAGGGACGAATATTGATGAATTTAATCAGATAGGGGAATTTGATTAAATGGTTAAATTGAGGGATGATTTAGGAAGAAATGATGTTAGTAAGTTAGGATCAAATGCACGATGTCAATTAGTATATTTTACGTGTCTACAGGGCTGCATTAGATTTTACACCCTCCTTTATGGAAGAGTACAAAATCTCACAATCTCAACTTGGTTCTACATCAACAACATCACCCCATGGTGGTGATGAGGGCTCTTCAACTCCCATCCCTCATGAAAAGAAGATAGGTAGCTTTATAAAGCTTAAAAATTATTTATGTGCTCATGAAGAAGCCAATCCTTCTCAAAAGCATAAAATCTCTTCATCTAAGTTGGAAGCATGTTATGGTCTTGGATACAAAACCTTTCTAAACATGGATATAATGAAAACATGGAACAAAATGATAGAAATCAAGTGAATTCTATATCATTCTTTTCCAAGCAAGGTCTAGGTTTCCAACCTGCCTCATCTAATTCCTTATCATCTACTATGTGTATGGAATCTTGTGTTGAGAAAGAAATGTCCCCTACTATTTATCAAGAGGCTATCTTTTCAAGGCTTCTCAAATCCCTCTTGATTACTCTTCCTCCAAGAACACGAAATAAATTCTACAACAAAAGCTCATTTTTTGCATATCATCGACTGCATGTCATTCAACTAATGAATATAAGGCCTTGAGTAATAAAATTCAACATCTCACCCTAGATCATGGTGCTCTTCCTTTTTTTAATGCACCTATTTTCTCTAATTGATAATGATTCCCATCCTATGATGTTGCTCATCATTGTGTGGCATTAGTAGCTTTATGTGTCTTTCTCATTGTCATTCATGGTGGTATAATATTAGGTGCAACCATATTTATCTTGGCAGCAATATGATAGTTCTCAGTGGTTTTCTTTCTCTCTATTATTGGGGGAAAGGATAACTAGTTTTTGGAGGTGTGCATTCTTTCCAAGGAACCTCTCTTTTTCTACTTAAAATACCAACATAGCAAGTATGTTGAAATTTTAACTAGGGGGCATATTGTCCCCTGTTCATTATTTGCATGTCCCTTCTTAGTGATGATAACATACATCTCCTAGGAAGTGTGACCATTACATTAGCACTATTTCATTTTGGCATTATTTTTTTCACCCCTTGAGGTGAGTTTTACTTTGCATCCCCTAAGGTGAGTTTATTGATTCACTTTGTTCATGGAAGATGAATTTAGTGTGGCATTAGAATAGCATATTGATAATATTGTGGTCCCTTATCAAATTTATCAGGGAGCATAACTTTTGGTATGGTTGATTTATGGGAGCCTACAAACTTGGCATGACTTTCCCAACACCACTTGTCTTAGGGGGTCACCTAGTGGACATCAGATTTCACTAGCCCTTGTGAGTATATTTTTCATGGCCACCAAGCATAACACAACTTTCTTGCATGTGGAGCCATGTGTTTCATAAGTTGTTTTACATCCTTATGAGTGTATTTGATGGACGTGGCATAATACAACTTGCTATCTTCATCTTTCTTTCCTCTTTGCATTAATTTTGACATTGTATGTTTTTGTATCTTGTCTTGGTGCTCCATATCATACATTCATGTGTGTCCCTTTGTGCTTATGTTGGTTTTCCATGCGATCTTGATCTTGGGGGCTTGGGCACCTCCTTAATCTTTGTCATCGTATCCCATCAACATTTGTGTACTTGAACCCCTCTTGACATATATTTATCTACTTTAGTGTGAGTTTGAGTGATTTTGAGCATAGGGATCATCCTCTCACTAAAGTGGGGGCTAAATGTAGTGTAGAAAAATGTACTACTTTACATTTTCACTCTATATTTAGGTCCCTTAATTAAACTAGACTTAATTAATCCTATAATTGGCTCAATTATGCATTTAAAATCCTAATTAATCCCATTTTCTGAAAGGGAAACTTGAATTAAACAATTGCAAACATTAATTAAATTGCCTTGAAATTGGTGTCCTAGGTTTGGGGCCAAGGACCCATTTTCCCAAGGGCGAATGGGTCCCCCTTAAGTTTAGGACCCCAATTTTTAATATGTTTTTGGTAGAATTTTTATTATTCAAATTCAATTTGCAATTGTTGGCCTTTGATGTATAATTTTTGGGAAATTAGAAAATCATCTATAAATACCTAGTTTTTTTATCAATTCAAAACATCTAGTAAAATGGAAACTTTCACAAGATAAAATATTATTGTCAAGAGCATTCAAGAGTAGATTTCTCACTCATTTGTTGCAACATTCAATATCTCAAGCATCATGTCAAAGTTATCTTCATTCATGCATATTTTTGGAGCTAACATTGTGATGTAGATTTCAAGCATTCAAGTCAAGATTCAAGCATCAAAATCAACATCCAATCAAGCCATTTCATGTAAGATCAAGACCTTGGATAGATGTGTTATATTTCAATCCTTCAAGGATCTCCATTCAAGGGTTTGGTGAGTTGTGACATATCATTGTTCCTTCATCATTCCTTTCATTCATGTTTCATTTCATTTCAAGGTTTAATTACCAAAACGGGGTTTGACCAAGGCAAACCCCTATTCACCAAAAACAAATAGTTTTTCCTCTCTTTGTGTTTGTATGTTTGTAGGTGAAGAAGGATTGAAGATTGATCAAAAGTGCAATTTTGAAAATTTGTCAAAGTTGTCATCAAATTTGTCAAGATACAGAAACTCAGATCCTGAATTTATTTCCAACTTTCCGACAGTGAAACTTGGGGCAAACAGAAGCTTAAATCCATCTCCAGAGGACCCTGAAAGTTGAGAAGAAAATCCCTGCAAAGACTCATTCCCCCTAGGGTGAATCTATCACAAGAGGACACTCAACAAAAGCTTTTGGTGACAGGTGCATAAATTCATACTTATCTCAAATCTGTCAGAAGTTTGTGGATTCTATTAGATTAAGGTTTTAAATTGATGATCCATGTTTTACATTGCATAATTTCATTGATTTGGTATTTTTCATTTATCTCCCAAAAGTACATTTCAGGCTGATTTACCTTGTCCTCAGTCATAAAGAGAACAACAAGATGTCCATTAAGATTGACTCACCTAAGGGTTGAAAGTCAATCTTTCCCTAGGGAATCTCTTTTTCCTAATGAAAGTAGGGAAATAGGTACATTACCCCCATTCAAAACCCACCTCACCTTTTCCCTATGTTTTAGTTGTCATATATGTTCATTTAAAGGTAGAGAACTAAGGTGGCAGTCATAATTTAATTTGAATTCCTTTTTGGAATTCTCCCATTCCTAGGTGTTAGAGGATGAAGTTGAGAATCTTGCTATGATGGATGGGCTCAAATGAGTCAATGGACTCATAAAGAGAGTGGTATAATTGAGGATGTGAATCATTGATAATTTATTAGTCAAATATTCCTTTTTTATTATGTTTTCTATTTGGGGACTCATTGATTGATCACATGTGATGCCCCTATGAATTTATTTGATGTACATGTACTATTCTCAAAATATGCTATCAAAGGTGGGTATGGATTTTTTATATTATACCATGGTTCTAGTATTCGTTATTTTGGTAAAACCATTTGTGGTTTTGGCCTCTCTCCTTGTCTATATATTTGAGGTATGATATAGTGTTTTCATATCATTTTTTGGATGCACACAAGTTATGCTATTATAATATCAAAATATAGAGTGTTTGTGTGTTGATATTATATCATGTACATTGAATATAATACATAATTGTCCTCTTTCTCTAGTAGATTTTTTCATAAAGTGGTTTCTCCATGTAAATCATGTGTCTATATGGTTTTTTAGTTTTATTGTTATTGCTAAAGTATGTATACTCTTATAATATTTGGTTTTAATCCTATAATAAGAAACATGTTTCAAAATTTACATACATGTTAAATAATATTTTACTGCAATAATTTCACCTTGCTTCTCAGCATATTAAAATGGAAAAAATTCATTTGGAGGATTGTATGTGATCGTAACCATCCATTTATAAGTGATTATATTGCATAAAGCAATGATAATTGTGCTATCTAATCAATCCAAAATATAACTCATTATAAACTATAACCATTTTAAATATTATATAACAACACATACAACCATTGTGTAGTATAACACATAGTTCATATCACATATCCAAAGCAACTTGTAACAATTTAATTTAATCTTATAGAAGTCAACTTGTAACAATTTGCTTTAATCTTATAACAACTTGTAGATATTTTATAGCATATCTACAAGTCTAAAATATATTTGAAATCAACAAGCTTCTTGAAGCAACCTTTGAAAAAAAAAGTTGGAAATAAACCCACTAGATAATAGAAACCCAAAAATAAAGAAATATGAATCATAACTTACTATTATTTTTCGTTATATATGATTTATTTAGCATCTAGATGCTCCTTCATCACTTTTAGAGACCAATTTGTTTCCTCATGTTCAATATTCCATCATATGAAGCCCCAAAGAATAGTTAATTACTATATACTTTCCTTTCTTTAATATGCAACTCAAAGTCCTTTTAAATTTCATGATGCTTCATTTCATGCTTACTATAACATCTTTTGTTGCATCAACGTTTTCTTCTTCTAGTAGCATCATTGCAAGATTATGGGTCCACTTTAAGGAGTAGAAATATGGGAACAAAAATTCGACAATGAATGGGTACACATCATTTCATTTAAGTTGCCTTTAAAAAATATAGATACTTTATAGTTTATATTCCTAAAGCTAAGAACATATCCATTACTGATAGAGACATGTTGCTAATGTACACCCATTTAGTAGTAGATAGATGAAATACATAGACACGTGTTTATTAATGGACTTCTATTATAAAAATGTATAAATTTTATTTTGGCTACAATCATTTCGACTTTAAAACTGAATGATAATGATTGGGAAAGTAGGAACAAATACTCATATTTTAGCCCCAAAACTCTACACAAAATTTTTCCCCTCCCTTGATGACTCAAACTAATGATTTCTTAAGGTAGTAAAGGGTATTAGGTTTTCTTGTATGTTTTAGGGTTAAAATTTGGGTTGCATGGATAAGGGATTATATGGTAAAAACTTAGGGTTTAAGATTTAGGGATTAGAGAATGTATATAGTTGGTTGACAATTTTAGTGTTATTATTAATCTTAAAATTCTATTGACAATTTTAGTGTTATTATTAATCTTAAAATTCTATTGACAATTTTAGTGTTATTATTGATCTTAAAACTCTAAATCAACTATATAAATACCATAAGTCTAAAACTATAAACCAAATATATAAATACCATAACCTTAAAACTATAAACCAACTATATAAATTTCTAATCCCTAAACCCTAAAACTACAAGTTTAGGGGTTAAAAATGATAGTTTAGGTTTTTAGGGTTAAAACTTATGGTTTATGGTTTAGGGTTAAAATTTAGGGATTAAGGTTTATGGTTATATAATTTAACAATTAGGGAAAATGTTGTTTGTTTATTATTTTAGGGTAACCCTAAAACTATAAATGGGTATTTTCCCCTAATCTTTAAACCCTAATATGATTTGTTTATGGTTTTAGGGTACCTAACCTTAAAACCACAAATTACTTACATTTTCCTTAATATGTAAATCCTATTATGATTTCTTTAAACAGTTATAGGGCTACCCTAAAGCCATAAATGAACCATATTTTCACTAATCACTAAAAACTAAAACCCTAAGCCCTAGTCCTTATTTTTTAATCCTAGACTATAATTATATAAAATCTCACTTGTGCATTATATTTTTCTACATTTGAATTATAGTGCATGAATTATACCATTTAAATTCACTAACATGACCAGTGATTCTATGGTATAGATAAATCTTAGTGAGATTCTTAGAATTGAAGCTTGTGATTTAAAAATTAGCATATTCTAACAATACTACTTTCCCATCAAAAGAAAAAGGTATCATGTATAAAATGATAAATCTACGGTTTATATATTATTATATATCTTCAACACATAAAAGTGATACTCGTGTAGATAATAATTCATAAGGAATAGACACGTATACATATGAAAATTTAAACATCCCAATAAAATTATTTTATTATGAAAAATTTACCCTTTGTGTTTATTTTTACAAAAACCACCCATAGGCGTAAAAAATATTATTAAAAGGAAAAGTAGTGTGAACTTACTCATCTTCAAATTTATATTATATGAGGGTAAATTTCCTTGAGAACCCATATACATATTAATATTCTTTTGAACATCTAATGAGTAAGATCAAACTTGGTTCTCACACAAAAACAATGTGGGTAATCCTATATCCTTAGATGGATTTGGAAATAAAATACTGATGCAAAAGCATTCGGGTGTGCGGGTAATCCTACACACCAAAAATTGTGTTTTCTTTAATTTCTCATTTTTTATTGTGTTGTCTTGCAAGCATGATTTATTTTAAAATCATTTTCTCCTCCCACTCCTTCAACAGCAAGTCATTTTGTAAGGTTGATTAATTAAGTTAAATTTGGGATTAATGATGCTAGAAATTGGTGTTTGTTTTGAAAATGTAATTGTGGCACAAAATTCCATGCCTATGTTGGAGGAGGTCATTCTTGGAATCTTGTAACTCCTCTTTGAATTTAAAATTTACATCAAATGAAGAGGGAGAAGAATTTGGACACCTAGAAGTGGAGGTAGTGGAAGGAGATAATGAAAGGCAATTTTAGTAGAGAATTTGAATTTCTTGTCTAGTAAATGGAAGAGGGGAGTAATGGAAGAATGGGATGCCCACAAAAGTAGAGAAAATGATTGAATATGACTAGTTTTGGGGGAATATTAGCAATGTCTAGGCTTGGAATGGGAAAAGGAACAACTTGAGGAACCTTGCCTCAGCACCCAAGAATGGAGTTTCGGATATTTGGAGTAACATTTGTTGTTTCCTATAGCTTAATATGATTCTCTTGGATCTGATTTACAATGGTTGTGTGTTCAATCTTGCATGTAGCAGTTTTTTGGTTGTGACTAGTTTGCTTCCTGTAGCTTGTTGTTGCAAACAATGAAAGTTTTAATATTGAAAAAAAATCAGATTTATCTTTGAAGTATTGTAATTTTATGTGATTGTTATTTCTTTCGAATGTTCTCTCTATAACTTTAATTATAAATTTAAAACATTTTTTTTTTTAGTGATTTGGGCTACAACAATTGACAATCCTATAAGATTCTTAATTGTTGACCTACACCAAACACCCTTCTATATTTGATATGAGAATTAGGAAATTATGTTGTAATGAGCTTCCATATTAAAATTATTAAACACAATTAATGCTTTAGAAAAGAAAAGAATTTGGTTGAAACATACTAACTATTTTTATCAAAAGGAATAGTTTATGTTTAAACTAAACCATGAATATTCTTAAATTAGATAAAAGATGTTATACACTAAATAACTTACATGGAACAAAAAAATTAAGTTTGAGGATGAATATAATGTAATACAATATGTGATACCAAAATGTTTAACCTATTCTAAGCAATTAAAGTGCAATGGAAAACATAATGAAACACCTCAAGATTAGCCTAAGAAATTTGTAAAATGCAAAGAGGAAAGTGTTAAATAAAGATAAGTGATTATACCTCCCTTTTGCAGCTGAAAATCCTTGGTTGGCCCTTGATTTGGATTGATATGTATGCTCCTTGATGGCTCTTGATGTGACTAAATAGAGGATTTTACTATGTGCTTGGATGTAAATGCAAGTGAATGTAATTGAAGGTTAGATGAGTGCACAAAATGGCAGCATGTAGTTATAAAAATGGCTAAATGTTTAAAAAACCCTTGAGGAGGGGGTATTTATAGAGGATCTTGAATTCTCTAGAGAATTCAATGGTTGGGATTTATCCAACAAGGCCAAGATGAAGGGCTAAGGTGAGTTGAGGACTCACAAGCCCTCACATCTTGACATGTGGATTGTGAGATGGCTAAGGGTGAGATGATGTGTAGGTGATGTGGAAAAGAGGTACATGATGTGGATGAAGGACAAGTACCTTCCAAGTACTTTGATGTGACCTTTCAATGATCACATGGGGAGAGGGAAAGCTTTGAGAGAATAAAAGTGAATTAAAAATTCACAATGATTGGAAGAATCTAGTGGATAAGACAAGGTTCCCAAAAGGTGGGAATTTGTCACATGTGACTTGATGTGACAAGTCAAAGGTTCTAGAAGATACATGGGAAAAGGGGATTCTAGGAATAATAAAAGTGAATTAAAAATTCACATAGGGAAGAGAGGAGCCTAGGGTGAATAAAAAGGAATTAAAAATTCTTTGGGGGGTGGGGATAGTTGACCAAGGTATTAATTAGGTTTAACTAATTAGTAATTAGAGGATAGTTAGGGGGAAGCCAACTAGGATGTGACACATCCTAATCAAGGATTAGGCATGTGCACAGAAGAGATTAGGAGATGGATTAGACATGTGATTAAATAAATCATTTGATGAATGTAATGATGAAAAGGGGATTAAGGAGAGTAAAATATTTAATTATTAATTAAATACCTTAGGGATTTGGCAAAATTAAGGGTATTAATTAAATAATAATAATATTACTTAATTAACTCAGATAAGAGGTTGTTTAGATGAAAAGTGAAAATTTGGATAAATTAAGTGTCCAAATTTGGATGTCTACATTTTGCCCCTCTTTGGGATGGTGCTATGAAGTAGCATCATTTCAAAGAATATTAAAATATAGAACCTAGAAGGAGATGGTTAGATTGAGAAGGATGTCCTAGTCATCAAATGGATGACTAGGAAGAAATATGATGGAGGTGAAGATGAAGAATAGGAATAAGGATGCCCCCTCGAGAGAACATGCGGGTTCAAGAGAACATGGATGTGCTCTCGAAATGGATGAGATGAAGAAATGGGAGATGAGTAAGAGGATGCAAAGGGATGGATATGAAAGGATGAAAAGGCGACAGGAGCTTGGGAAGCACAAATGGATACAAAGATGAAGACGATGTTGCCCCAGTTAAGGTACGAGTCAAAAGGGGTTGATGATGGATGGAGTGTTGTCAATGAGGGAATGATATATCCCGAAACAACATGAGGATAGGGGAGGATACATCCCAATGAGTGGTATGGATGAGGGAAGGATACATCCCAAAACACCACTAAAGGATAGGGAAGAATACCTCTTGATGATGATGATGAGAATGATGAGGATGATTGGATCAAGGCTTGTAACAAGACTAGGAACAAGACCAAGGATATGATTAGATGATTTAGGCTAAAGGGAATAAATGGGGGTTGGATAAAGATGTGAGATGAGGATGAAGGATGAATGGATGGGGGGATTTTGATAGATGAGAGAATGGGGGAGGCATGTAAGATGATAGAAATGAAATGCAATCCTAATGCAATTTGCCATCTTCAGAGCACTGATTTTTGCTATAGCATAAGACACCAAGTGCCAGGGTATGTGGAACCAAGGCATATTAGTGTCTAATGCATGAAACAAACACAACAAATAAGAAGGCTATCCCAACACCCCAAAGTTGCCATGACTTTGGTCGGGCCATGTATTGGAATAACCACAAGCACACGAGGATGCCCCAGTATAACACAAGACCACAAAGATCTTGGTGGGTACTACGTGGGACAACCAAGAAGACACAAAAAAACAAAAGATCAAGATATGCCCCTATGTGGACTAGTCAAAGCACACCATGATATGATGGATCAAGGCGACCGTGACAAGTGATGATAGGGAGCTCAAATGATAAACAAAAGCCAAAAGTATCAAAAGATCACAATCAATTTTAAATGTTCGTTGCCATAGGATCAAGGGGATGGATGGGATTGATGAGGTCTGTTAGGAAGGATGCATCATGTTGAGACTGATGATGGATACTAAGCTAAAAGATCGATATGACGTAGGATATTCAAAACTGATTGGATTTGTTGATACAAGTGGGTCTCATTTGTGAAGAACTGGCTAGATAAGGGCATAGCTTGATGACATGACACAAGGAAGACAAGACATGAGACTGACACCCCCTAAAGACCTAGGGGCTCAGGGGCCGATCAAAGATTAGCCTTGCCTACATGAAAGCGCAGAGCCCTTATAGTTTGGTAAAAGGTTGTCAAATGACCATGGATAAAAGTAGAAAGAGGACGATGAAGACTGATGACAGATGACAAGGACCAGAGAGACAAAAGCAAATACTAATGATAGATGATATAGGAGTGAATGGAGAAAGCAGAAAGACCGATGCTAGATGATAGAGGAGCCCCAGGGGCAGATCAAGTGATCGACCTTGCCTACGTGAAAGCGCATGGGCAATGTAGTTCGACCAGAGGCTGACGACGAACCATGATGGAGACTTCAATGGATGACAAGATGGAAAAATAAGAAAGACCGATGATAGATGATAAAGGATCCCCGGGGGTGAATCAAATGATTGACCTTGCCTACGTAAAAGCACAGGAGCAACGTAGTTTGACGGGAGACCCAAGATAAATGATGGATAAAGGATGATAGGTGATGATATGATAAGTGGATAAAAATATGAGACCGATATGATGAGATAGGATAAACCTGTTGGATTGGATAGGATGATGACAATCACATAAAGCTCAGGGATGGGATAGTTATCCAAATCATTAAAATGACTTGGGAGGATGGTATGATGGGGAGATGAATATTGAAAAAGGATAAGAGATTGAAAAGATGTGTAAAAGAAGTAGAAGTGATGGCGATGAGATAAATGGCATTAGGTTGCATGGAAGGAGGCCTATAGCCAAATACCAATGACAAGGGATTGTGAGATGGGATGAGGATAAAGATGAAAGAATGGATAGAGATATAGGGATGAAGGGTGGGAGGGATTGTTTGGATGGATAGGAATATAAGGATTGGGAGATGAAAGGGATGCTAGTATAAATGGATATGAAGATAAGGATGGGGAGATGGAAGGGATACTGTGATAGATGGATTGGGATATAAGGATTGGGAGATGAAAGGGATGCTAGGGTAGATGGATATGAAGATAAGGATGGGGAGATGGAAGTGATACTGTGATAGATGGATAGGGATATAAGGATTGGGAGATGAAAGGGATGCTAGGATAGATGGATACGAAGATAAGGATGGGAAGATGGAAGGGATATTGTGATAGAAGGATAGGGATATAAGGATTGGGAGATGAAAGGGATTCTAGGATAGATGGATACGAAGATAAGGATGGGGAGATGGAAGGGATGATATGATAGATGGATAGGGATATGAAGGGATGTTATGATAGATGATGTCTCCAAGGACTGTCACAAAGGATGCAGATGCCCCCACTCTAGATATGTCATATATGATGAGGCATGAGGGATGGAAGACAAGTGGATGGGAAAAGGAGATAACTAGAGGAGGATAGGATGGGTGACCAAGGAATACAACAGAGCATGGATGAAGGGAATGTATACCAAGAGGTGACCAAAGCATGTATAAATAGGTGCCCTTGTTTTGATTAAGATCACAAGAAGGATGGAGAGATGGGAGATAATTGGGATATGATGGTAGGATGCAGAAGATAGGTGGGATGGAGGGGATTTATGAAGAGGACGGATAACAGGAAGACGGGTGCATAGCTGGAAGCATAGCGGATGGGGGGAATGCATATTAGGAAGTTTCCCCCAAGTGCAGATGGGGATTTACGCATGACGCATGTTTGCCATGTTTTCATCATGGTACTTATCCAAGGTGCTTGTTTTCCAAGTTTTCACCATTGGACGAATTATTTCTCTTTACTATTTTATTTTTTGGATTTTTTTGGATTTTTTTTGTGGATTTTTTTGACTTTTTGGATTTTTGTATTTTTGGATATTATGCAAAAGGAGAAGAGGATAGGGAGGTGGATAAGCAGATTTAGAAGACATATGATAAGGATATGGATGAAGGACTCAAGCATCAAGTTCTATACGAGGCATTAAGAGCCCCTATTTGAAGCGACTATTGGATGTTAGTACAACCTTATTAGGATAAATGGATTATGCAAGAGGATGAATTAGAGGGATTTGAGAGGGGAGATACATGGGATAATGGATGGGGTGCTGCAAAGGGTATGGATGGAATGATGGGGTGGATATGTGATGGGGAGATGTGCTCAGGACCAACATTGGCACATGTGGTGGTGGATGTGAAAAGATAATAGGATTAAGGGATGGAGAATGTGGGGATAATGGAGGAGATGGAATGGTGAATTTCGGGACATACGGACCCAAAACAGACTTAGGAGATGAAAGGGGTGTATGATTAGCTTTTCGATTAGTGACTTTGATGTTCTTACAGATTTTTCATGTGATGGCATTGCATCTTTTTTCTTTGGGATCCACATGGTTTTGATCTTTTCTTTGGTGGGCCTTTGTGGCCTACGGATTTGATGTATATTTATATTTTTCTTCTCTTCACCATGTCTTTTGGAAGGGACATGGGGAGCCGTAGATTCATGTGGATGCTTGGATTTATGCATTTTTTCTTTAACAACCAAAGTGCTTTTAGTAGCAATGGGATGGGTGTGAGGAGATGGATGATGTGGGGTGATGGAGGTAGAATTATGAGGATTACGTGTAGATGGAGAATGTGTAGGTATGTGCCTTTGTTGATCCTGATTAGGGGACATGTGAGTGGGATGTTTATGATGGATGACATGGATAGGTGTTGGATGGATGAAAGGATGAGATGAAGGAGGTGAGCTTGGGATATACGGACCCAAGATGGATGGAGTAAATGAAGGATGGGATATGGTGGATGGAGGAATGTAAGGACCCAAAATGGATGGAGCAGATGAAGGGGGAATATGGATAGTTGTTTTGAGGCGATACGATAGAGGAGGAGGGATGGCAGCATATGATCTAGTGGGTCGATGGGAAGAGCCAACATTTCTTTTGGAAAAGGCTCGTTGAGGATGTCCAAAGGTTGTACCAACATCTTTAGATTGTGAGTCTTGGGAAATAGGTCCAAGACCTTGCATGCAAATTTGTTCTTTGACTTGGATGGGCTCTAAAATACCTTGCTCATTAATGCCTAGACCTCTTCCTTGATAGTTCATTTTCTTGAGCATGCGATCCATGATAGGATTTGTGTTATTCTAAAAACATGATGCGAGTCCATTATTAGGTGGAGGATCATGGGTGGTATATACACTATGTTTTTCTTCCGCGGGGAGGCCACCATGGAAGAATGTGAGAGAACCAAGGGAATATGCAAGCGATGTGGGGATAGCAGTTTTAGGCGATGATGGGGGATCATGAGAGGGAGATGATGGGATAGCAACATTTGGATGGGTGATATCAGGAGAGGGATTATGGGATATGATAGGATCTAGAGTTGTGGTAGTGGGCTCATGTGATGGAGATGGAGCGGTGGGAGCTTGAATGACAAGGGGATCATGGGATGGAATGGATGGGGGACTGTGATCTTGAGGTGGACTAGATGAGATGGTAGGATCTTGATCTAGAGAAGGGGATATGTTGACATGCTTTGGATTAGGCTCTTGGCATGACTCATCGTGTGCGAGAGGCATGATAATGGAGTCTTGGTGGGACTCTTCAAGTGCGGAAGATGGAGGGATGGAAAATTCAAAACATTCATTGGAATGGATTTTAGTGACACTAGGAGTGGAAGAAGTGGATTGGATTAGGGTATCGTCAATGGGTTCGACAACTCTTGGAGTAGGAGGTGGATGTTCAATGGATTCAGTAGATGTGAAGGTAAGGGATGGGGACTTAGTGGATTCAGAAGATGTGATGGTAGGAGATGGGGGTTCAATGGATTCAGAGGATATGATGGTACGAGATGGGGGCTTAGTGGATTCAGAGGATGTGATGGGTTCGATGGTTTGAGTGGTGTTAGGGGTGGTACCATCAATGATAGGTGTTGGGTGGAGAATGGTCTCATCACTAATGACCATGGATGATGGGTTGGGATGGCATGAGTCCATAACTTCAAGGGGTGGAGTGGGAGATGTCTTCTTTGCTATAAGTCCTTGGAGAACTTCTGGAGTGAAGAACTTGAATACTCTAGGCTGAGATGGCGGGGTAGGAGTGGATGAAGGATTATGGATTGGTGGGGGATTAGAACTAGGGATTGGTGGATTAGGATTAGATGGGGATATGGGATTAGATGCAAGACTTGGAATAGATGGGGAATTAAGATTAGATGAAGAGTTAAGAAATGGTGAATTAGGACATGAGGATGCAGGTGGTGGATGGAGATATTGAACTGCGGATGTCAGATTAGGATAAGTTGATGTGGATGTTGGATTAGGATACGAAGGTACAAATGTAGGATTAGCGTGAGCAGATTGGCATGGAAGATTAGGGTAGTGGGTATATGCAGATGAAGGATTTAGATAGGAGGATATGGATGGGGGATTAGGATAGGGGTATTGAGATGGTAGACTAGGATAAGAGGATGCAGGTGTTGGATAAGAGGATGATGTAGATGAAGGGTATGATGGATATGACGGATATCCCTTGTCAAAGGTAGCATAAGCAACATGATTAGGCATGGATGAAGACATAATGGGATAACTCGAAAAGGTGATTGGATTTTGGAAAGTGGGTGGAGAAAGCTTACTAGCAGTGATAGTGTCAAGGGAATCTATGTCATATTCCTCTTGATCGACAAGACTTTCGTTATCGTTGTCAATGTAATTAGGGTTTCCCTTGACCACTATTGATGGAGGATAAGGATTCATGATGGTGAAAGGATAAAGAGGATGGGTCAATGATTTGGGATGGAAAAGGACTAAAGCTCAAATCAGGATTTAGGTTAAGCTCAGATTTGGATTGGATTAAAGCTCAGATTAGGATGATTGGATGATGTGATGGGATTGATTCTAACGATTGACACCGAATTTTCTTTGAGATGGAAGTAGATTGATTAGGTCGAAGGTGATTTGATTGGATTGGATTGGAATTTGATTGGATCGGATTTTGATTGGATAGATCGGATTGGATTGGATTTTGATTGGATAGATTGAATTGGATAGGATTGGATTGGATTGGATTGGATTGGATAAGGTTGATTGATGATTGAATTAGATTGGATTATTAAGATCAATAGGATTGCATTGGTTGAACAGATGTGATTTGATTGATTAGGTAATTTGATCAAATGATTGGTTTTGATGGATTTGGATGATTGAATGGGTATGATTGGATGATGAAAGATGTGAGAGACCCTAAGTTTAATCAAAGAAAGTTACCCTTAGTGACCTAGAGCTTTGATTGATTAAGAGGATGATCACGACACCGAATCCACTTTGAGATTGAAAATGGATTGATTGGGCCGACGATGATGATAACTTATGACACTGAATTCACCTCAAGATGGAAGCAAATTGATTTGGGTCGAAGTTAATGACTAATAATCAAATGGAAGTGCTATGGCCAATTTGGGTAACCACTTTGTAATACTCGGTTAGGGCGGTTTGTTTATGGGTGGTGTTTGGTGATGTAAATGGTAGAATTATGATGTTTGTTAGGTGAGGGTATGGAATTCTGGATGAATTACAGGGAAGTTAAAATGAACGGGTGGATTGAAGATGATTGTGGAGAATGAATGGGGATTTAGAATGGTTAAACAAAGGTTGGGAATGATAAGATGGAGGTTTAAACTGATCAAATGGAGGTTTTGGGATGTTGGAATGGCTAAGTGAAGGTTTGGAATGGTAAAAATGGGGGTTTAAAATGATCAAATGGAGGTTTTTTAAAGGCTTAGAGTGACAAAATGGAGGCTTGGGATGATGAGATAATGGCTGGGAATGATTAAATGATGGTTTAGAGGCTAAATGGATCCAAATGGGGTGATTTTGGGTGCTCAAGAGGGAAAAGTCGCCCCTCTGCAGCAAGTCAGGGGCGTAATCGCCTCACTACGATAAATCAGGGGTGTAATCACCTCACTGCAGTAAATCAGGGGCGTAATCGCCCCACTGCAGTAAATCAGGGGCATCATTGCCTCACTGCGGTAAATCAGGGGCTTGGTTTGATGAAAATGACTATGGCAAGGACTTTAAAATGACAATGATAAGGCCAACTTGTCAAAAATTTCACTGGTTTCTCACAAGAAAACACTCTCAAGCAAACACAACCCTATGATTAGTGTTAAGGGTATGGCCAAAGAGGTCTTAATCTAGGATGCATAAGGTGTCTAGGGAGTCCTCGATATACTCTCGGTACGTGAGGCACAACCGTGAACACCAGCTCGTCACAAGCGTGAGTCAGGAACCCCAGCGAGATATTGAAGGGCTCGGACCAACTCTTCACGTCTATCTAGGTATCACCCTAGCTTCGACACTCTGCCAATTACGACATGACTGGATTGGGGTACAACTTTCGCTCTCCCCCCTTTATATACCCAGCCAGTACATGTTGGAATCATCCCTTGGGGTGATGTCATGTCCCCTTCCAGTTGACATCTTTCAGAGCTTATGATTAGCCTATTATGTGACCCTCGTAGGCTGATAGGATGGATAGAGGGTCTTGATGGCGCTTGGCTTGGCTTCGGTTGTCAGAGTTTTACCAGTTGGCTTTCATTTGGGCTCATTCGGACACCATTTGCCTGAATTGCTATTTTTAGCAGTATTTGGCACTCAGCGAAGCACCCCTGCTATTTTTAGCAGTATGGTTTGGTCACATGCAGAATCACTCACTTATTCTCCAGCTTTAGACAGTTCGTGAATCAGACATATTTTGAGGGAGATATTAATATTTTAATTGATTAATTAAATATTAATTATTTGGAGCTTATATTATAAAGTTATAATATTTTAATATTATAACTTAAGTGATTTGTCTCAAGGGGGCGACCATCATTGAAGGGGCCATTTTTTATTATAATTTATAATTAAAAATGAGATTGAAAACTATTGAAATATTAAAAAGAAAAGTTCAAATTTATTTAAATGATACCTAATTGAGAAAAGTCACACTTTTGAGGAGATATAAGGGTTTTTCATTGGAATTCGAGCGATTATGATAAAAGTCAAATTTTTGCTGAGTTTTTCTTTTGAAGACAGAGCCAAGGGTTCCAGTTTTCAACTTGCATTGGAGAACGTGCAATCTTCAGTGTGTGCAGTTCAAAGGCTGTGAAATAACAGCTGATTTATTGTCAGTCAGAGAGATATCTTCACTTAGGAGTTATCACAGAACATTCACAGAGATTAATCATTCAGGGTTCTAATCAGGGATTCATCTTGGAAGTGATTCTTCATCTTAGGTGCCTATTATCCATATTCCAAATCACTCAAATAAATTCGTACAGATTGTATTGATTGCTGGTACAGATTCGTACTATCATTTAATGATGTGTAAAAGTCGTACCATCTCCAGAGGAAGGCGTGTTTGTCTTGGTATCCAAATTACCTTAGTTATTAGCTTCTGCCATTCACAGAGAGGGACGCCTCAGCAAGTGGAGGGATTCCAGTTAGATTCAAGCAAGGGGAAGGCATTCTAGAGATCAGGCCGTACCATTCCAGTCTTAACCAATTAGCTGCAAATCAGGTTTTTGACTAAAAATTTCTCTTATCTTTGTCTAATTTTCAGAGATCTATTCTTGGAATGGCTATAGAACAATAATAAAATCAATAGATATCATTTCTAGAGTCTCTTATATTAGATCTGGACTATTTGTATTTGTTAAAGATTATTTAGCAATTTAATTTCAAAATCGCATTATTCTCTATTTCATGCAAAAACCCAAAAAAATCAAAATACACAAAAAAACAAACAAAAAACACAGACAATTCAGAGTTAAGCTAGAACAGGGGTTTCTACAGTGGTATCAGAGCTAAATCCTGTCATCTTGAGGGTTTAGCAATCTTATGCAGCCACAAGAGGTTGGGCCACATAGGTATTATATTCGCAGGAGAGCCTTGATTGACAAGCAACAGGGTTTGATCAGGCAGCCGAGAAACATGGCTGACAGAATAAATATTCCTAGAACAGATATTCCTCAAAACCCTAGGGATCAGGATGATGCAAAGGTTCTACACGCTCTTAGAGATTTATGAGCAGGTCAATGACAGTCTAACGATGTGCTACAATAGTTGACAGTGGCACTTCAAAGGTTAGGTACGCCAAGGAGACCGTCACCACATTGTGATGAGGATAGGAGTGATGCAGGATCCCAGAGAGCACCTATGACTGTTTCACGGATGGCAAACAGGCCCACTAGGCCTACTTTTATGAGATAGGAGCCCGATGAGGCTATTGCAGGTGAGAAGCATGAGGAGTTGTTTGCAGATACACTTATGGCAGCGAACGAGGAGTGGGAGTTAGTACCACCTGATGTCAGAGAGAGGATCACTTTTGATTGATTCCTCACACAAAGGCAAGAACATCACAGAGGTCGACAGGATTGGAGACCTAGATATCAAATCAATTATCTGAAGCACGCTACAAATAGACTCACTCTAGCGATGTTCGACGATAGTGGCAAGGTTACAGCCCGGGCCTGGATCAGTAAGCTAGACACTTTCCTCATGTTGCATCCTATGGCTGAGAGGGACGCTATTAGGTATGCGACATTGCATCTTGAGGGGGTAGCTTACGACTGGTGGCACCACGGGATGGTGACACTCCAGCATGATCGGATCACCTCATATCAGGAGTTTGTTGACAGGTTGGTGGAACGATTTGACAGGAAGGATCTCGAATCCTATTTCAGAGATTTGGCTCAATTGCGACAGAGTGGCAGTTTGGAGTCTTACATAGGTGACTTCCAGTGACTGTCAATTATGGTTCCTAATATATCAGAGAGGAGGCTTGTAGTGCTTTTCATGGAGGGACTGATAGAACCATTGAGAGGTTGGATCAAAGCCTTTGATCCTCCTTCATTATAGGAAGTGATGAAGAAGGCATGTAGTATGGAGTTGGCAGCACCTTCTAGTAAATTCAACTCCAAGAACACTTCTTCATTTACGGACAATAAAGGATTTAATAAGAATAACCAGAGATCTAATTTTAAGAGTGACTCGAAAGGGAAATCAGCAGCACCACCCTTGGATCGCGAGGCTCTTAATGATCTACACAGGAAGAAGCTTTGCTTCTACTGCAAAGGTCCCTATGATGCCAACCATGATTGTCCTTTGCGGCCTAAGGGCAAGGCCAATCGAGTGATGTGGGCTTATTACGAGGAGTCAGAATCTGAGAGTTCTGAACAGCAGGAGAGTTCTGAGGAGTCAGAGTCAGAGGCTTCAAAGCCTAAGGCAGAGGCAAAGTCAGAGCTTCAAATTCAGGAGGCACGACTATCTAGCATTCAGTAGGAAGGTTCATTTAGACTTCGTGGAGTTTTGGCAAGACAAAGGGTCATTACCCTTCTTGATACAGGAGCCACACATAATTTCATTGATGCTAGATTTGTGGAGAAACGTGAACTCACAACTGAGGAGTTCGAAGGCATTAGAGTTAAGGTGGCAGACGGTTACACTCTTAGGTGTGATCGAATGATTAAGGATCTCCCCTTGCACTTGAACAACTATGAGTTCAAGGCTGATTATTACGTGGTGAACATGGGGGATATCGATTTAGTCTTGGGCATGAAGTGGCTTCATTCCCTTGAGGAAGTCACTCTTCATCTCAAAGACATGGAGATTCATTTTGATGTCGATGGGAAGACACATATCCTGAAGGCCATTCAGAACAGCAATGTCAAGACTATTTCCTTTCATCGGATGGAGAGACTCATGCGACACGACATGGTAGAGTGGGCTGCCAAATGCACATTAGCACCTATACAGGAGGGACAACACAAGACTGAGTATCATCCTGACATTCAACAGTTGAAAGTCAAGCATGAGAAGGTATTCAATGATATTCCACCAAGGAGACCTCCAGATAGGAGCATTGAGCACATTATAGAGCTAGAGGAGGGTGCTAAGCCCGTCATGATTACTCCTTACAGGCATCCTAAGAGGTTAAAGGATGAGATAGAGAAGACGATCAAGGAGTTGCTTGCTATGGGTCACATTCGACCTAGTAAATCACCATTTGCTTCTTCAATTATTCTCGTGAAGAAGAAGGATGACACCTTTCGCATGTGCATAGATTATAGAGTCCTGAATAAGAGGACTATCAAAAACAGGTACCCAATACCTTGCATAGATGAGCTTATTGATGAACTCCATGGTGCGTGCTATTTCACGAAGATAGACTTGAGATCAGGATATCACCAAATCAAAGTTCGTGAGCAGGATGTAGAGAAGATTACTTTTCGTTGTCATTGTGGGCACTTCGAGTTTGTGGTGATGCCATTTGGGCTAACCAACGTGCCAGCTACTTTTGAGTCCACCATGAACCGAGTCTTCCATTCACAGTTGAGGAGATATGTACTTGTCTTCTTTGATGACATTCTTATTTACAGTAGGACTTGGTAGGAGCATTTGGCTCATCTGGAGACCGTGCTCAGAATTTTGGAGAGGGAGTCCTTGTATGCCAAGGAGTCCAAATGTGATTTGGGGATGACCGAGTTGCTCTACTTAGGTCATATCATCAGTGCAGAGGGAGTGCGGATGGATCCTGAGAAGATCCGCACTATTATAGACTAGCCCACTCCGGCGAACCTTACATAGCTGCGAGGATTTCTTGGTTTGTGTGGGTTTTATCGCAGATTCGTGAATGGTTATTCACGTCATGCAGTACCTATGATGGACTTGTTAAAAAAAGGTGCATTTTGTTGGACTCCTGAGGCATAGGAGTGTTTTGTGAGGTTCAAGTAGTTGATGACTTCGTGTCCAATGTTGGCACTACTAGATTTCTTGAAGCCTTTTGAGCTTCAGTGCGATGCTTTTGGTGAGGGCATTGGAGCAGTGCTTATGCAGGACAAGCACCCTATTGTGTATGAGAGTCGTAAACTCAGAGGGCCAGAGAGGCTCTACAGTATTTATGACAAGGAGATGCTAGCTATAATGCATGCCTTGGAAAAGTTCAGGCAATATCTCGTGGGCAGTAAGTTCTGCATTAAAATTGACCATAACAATTTGAGGCATTTCCTGGGGCAGCGAGATCTCAATGATCGTCAGCAGAAGTGGGTGAGTAAATTGTAGGCATATGACTTTGATATCTCTTACATCAAAGGCACCCAGAATGTAATGGCTGATGCCCTCTCATGCAGGCCTTATCTAAACTCTATGGTTCACATTACAGAGGATTGGAGGCATTTGATTGTGGCAGAGTATGCCAAGGATACTTGGGCATCTAGTATCGTTGAGGGATCGATGGTTGACACTAGATGTACGCTTGTGAATGACTTGATCATTTACAAGAACAGGATTTATTTGATCCCAGGGTCAGAGGTGAAGAACATTATCATGCGAGCCTTTCATGATGTACCTATAGCAGGACATCCTGGGTATTTCAAAACATATAGACAAATCCGAGAGAGATTTACATGGAAAGGACTTAAGGCAGATGTTCTTCAGTATGTGCATGAGTGCCCTGTTTGTCAGCAGAACAAGCAGGAGAACACGTATCTGGTAGGATTATTGCAGCCACTTCCGATTCCTGACAGGAAGTGGGAATGCTTGTCGATGGACTTCATTACGGGCTTGCCTAAAGCCCAAGGACGGGATTGTATATATGTAGTTGTGGATCGACTGACGAAGTATGCCCACTTCTTTCCAATTACCACCACTTACACAGCTACACAGGTAGTAGAGGTCTTCTTCTGTGAGGTATTCAGACTACATGGGTTGCCTTGGAGCATAGTGAGCGATAGGGATAGTTGGTTCCTGAGTCATTTTTGGCAAGAGGTGTTTAGACTTTGTGGGACCAAGCTTACACCGCGCACCAATTACCACCCGCAGACCGATGGTCAGACGAAGATAGTGAATAAATGGGTGGAAGGTTACCTTCGGAACTATATTGCAGGGCAGCAAAAGGCATGGGTCAAGTGGATATATCTGTGCGAGTATTGCTATAATACTAACTTCCACATGACCATTCAGATGTCCCCCTTCATGCGTTGTATGGTTATGAGGCGCCTAGCTTTCTGGATTTCCTACTGAGTGACAGTAGAGTGCCGAGTGCTGGAGATTTGTTGCAGGAGAGTCAGGACACTATGAGGGCTCTCAAGGAGAATATTGCCAAGGCACTAAATCAGCAGAAGTAGTACGCAGATCAGAAGAGGACAGAGAGGTCTTTTGAGGTGGGTGACATGGTTTATCTTATGTTGCAGCCCTACCGACAGTCTACTCTTAGGAAGAGTGGTTCAGAGAAGCTTAAGCCACGATATTATGGTCCTTTCAGGATTCTGAGGCGTGTTGGAGAGGTGGCTTATGAGCTAGAGCTCCCGGCAGAGAGCAAGGTCCATAATGTTTTCCACGTGTCATGTCTCAAGAAGGCGTTGGGACACCGTGTGGTACCTTCGACAGTTTTACCTCCCTTAGATGATGAGGGAAAGTTGATTCTAGTACCTGAGTCTACCCTGGAGTACATAGAGAGACAGTTGTATAGGAGGACTATCAGAGAATATTTGGTGAAATGAAGAGATTTGCCAGTGGAGGATGCTACATGGGAGAGCGAGGATATTCTGCAGCATCCGGAGTTGAGATTGCTTAAGGACAAGCAATTTCGGGAGGGGCGAACTGTCATGTCCCCTTCCAGTTGACATCTTTCAGAGCTTATGATTAGCCTATTATGCAACCCTCATAGGCTGATAAGATGGATAGAGAGTCTTGATGGAGCTTGGCTTGGCTTCGGTTGTCAGAGATTTACCAGTTGGCTTTCGTTCGAGCTCATTCGGACACCATTTGCCTGAATTGCTATTTTTAGCAGTATTTGGCACTCAGCGAAGCACCCCTACTATTTTTAGCAGTATGGTTTGGTCACATGCAGAATCACTCACTTTTCGCCAACTTCAGACGGTTCGTGAATCAGACATATTTTGAGGGAGATATTAATATTTTAATTGATTAATTAAATATTAATTATTCGGAGCTTATATTATAAAGTTATAATATTTTAATATTATAACTTAAGTGATTTGTCTCAAGGGGGCGACCATCATTGAAGGGGCCATTTTTTATTATAATTTATAATTAAAAATGAGATTGAAAACTATTGAAATATTAGAAAGAAAAGTTTGAATTTATTTAAATGATACCTAATTGAGAAAAGTCGCACTTTTGAGATATAAGGGTTTTTCATTGGAATTCGAGCCATTATGATAAAAGTCAAATTTTTGCTAAGTTTTTCTTCTGAAGACAGAGCTAAGGGTTCCAATTTTCAACTTGCATTGGAGAACGTGTAATCTTCAATGTGTGTAGTTCAAAGGCTGTGAAATAACAACTGATTTATTGCCAGTCAGAGAGATATCTTCACTTAGGAGTTATCACAAAATATTCATGGAGATTAATCATTTAGGGTTCTGATCAGGGATTCATCTTGTAAGTGATTCTTCATCTTAGGTGCTTATTATCCATATTCCAGATCACTCAAATAAATCCGTACAAATTGTATTGGCTGCTGGTACAGATCCGTACTGTCATTTAATGCTGTGTAAAAGTCATACCATCTCCAGAGGAAGGCGTGTTTGTCTTGGGATCCAAATCACCTCAGTTATTAGCTTCTGCCATTCACAGAGAGGGACGCCTCAACAAGTGGAGGGATTCCAGTTAGATGCAAGCAAGGGGAAGGCATTCTAGAGATCAGGCCTTACCATTCCAGTCTTAACCAGTCAGCTGCAAATCAGGTTTTTGACTGAAAATTTCTCTTATCTTTGTCTAATTTTCAGAGATCTATTCTTGGAATGGTTGTAGAACAATAATAAAATCAATAGATATCGTTTCCAGAGTCTCTTATATTAGATCTAGACTATTTGTATTTGTTAAAGATTATTTAGCAATTTAATTTCAAAATCGCATTATTCTCTATTTCATGCAAAAATCCAAAAAAATCAAAATACACAAAAAAACAAACAAAAAACACAGACAGTTTAGAGTTCAGCTAGAACAGGGGTTTCTACAGTTGATGAAATCCCCAAGCAAGTCCCACTAGAAAGAAAGCACTAACTGTTTCCAACTACTCCTCAGGCTCAGACGAACTACAAGAGGAAAGCGAAAACAAGCTAATGCCCCCTTTGGGTAATAGAAAAGATAGACACAACAAGCAATGAAGATTACTCCCCTAATTAAACTATGTTCTTAAATTAAGGCAAACAACAAGGATATTTTTAAAAGTTTTGAGCGAACGGATAGCCCTGCAAGTAAATGTTAGATGTTTTATCCCGCTTTCTTCATCAACTTCACAAAAATATGTTGCAAAAAGTTAGCAAAAAAAAAACCAATATCCTTGCATGAACAGTGTTAGAGGTTAATATCTGAAAATAACAAAAAACTGAAGTCAAAATGATAGTTTTACCTTTCAAAATGTGTTGTTTTGCGGTGACAAGGGGGTGCAGTTGCCCTTCTGCAGAAAATCAGGGGCGTAGTCGCCTCACTGCAGAAAATCAGAGGTGTAGTCACCTCACTGCAGTAAATTAGGGGCATAGTCGCCCCACTGCAGAAAAGTGTTAGCCAAAAAAATAATTTTCAGCCTAGGGGGCGTAGTCGCCTCACTGCAGAAAAAGTGTTGGGAATTTTATTTTATTTTTTTAGCCCAAGGGGGCGCAGTCGCCCCGCTGCAGAAAAAGTGTTATGAATTTTTTTTTATTTTTTATTTTTTAGTCCAGGGGGCGCAGTCGCCCCGCTGCAGAAATAGTGTTAGGAATTTTTTTTTTGGCCCAAGGGGCGCAGTCGCCCCGCTACAGAAAAAGTGTTAGGAAATTTTATTTTTTTGGCCTAGGGGGGTGCAGTCACCCCACTACAGAAAAAGTGTTTAGGAAAAAAAAAAAAAATTGGCCCAGGGGGGCACAGTCGCCCCACTGTAGAAAATGTGTTAGGAAATTCTTTTTTTGGCCCGGGGGGCGGTCGCCCCGCTAGAAAAAGTGTTAGAAATTTTTTTTATTTTTTTAGCCCAGGGGGGCACAGTCGCCCCGCTGCAGAAAAAGTGTTAGAAATTTTTTTTTGGCTTAGGGGGGGCGCAGTTGCCCCGCTGCAGAAAAAGTGTTAGGAATTTTATTTTTATTTTTATTTTTTGGCCTAGGAGGGCGCAGTCGCCTCGCTACAGAAAAAGTGTTAGGAAAAAAAAAATTCGCCTAGGGGGGCGTAGTTGCCCCGCTGCAGAAAAAGTGTTAGGAGAATTTTTTTTTTGGCCTCTACAGAAAAAGTGTTAGGAAAAAAGAAAAAAAATTGGCCCAAGGGGGCGCAGTCGCCCCGCTGCAAAAAAAGTGTTGCCCAGGGGGGCACAATCACCCTGCTACAGAAAAAGTGTTAGAAAAAAAAAAATTGTTTTGGCCCAGGGGGGGCACAGTCGCCCCGCTGCAGAAAAAGTGTTAGGAAATTTTTTTATTTTTTTATTTTTTTTGGCCCAAGGGGGACGCAATCGCCCTGCTGCAGAAAAAGTGTTAGGAAAAAAAAATATATATATATTTTTTGGCCCCACTGCAGAAAATCAGGGGTGTAGTCGCCCCACTACGACGTATTCCTGCAAAAATATCAACAACAGCAAACGTGGAATAACAAACATATGAAATTCTTCCCTCATATAATTTATGTTATGAAAAAGTGTCTCGACCTTGCAATTACAAAAGTTTACTATTTTTAGTAATTTTACATTTGAGTACAAATGGGTTTGAAATTTTCCCCAAATCTATGGAATTGTAAAATAAACATGTTAAAATTTCAACCCAAGATTATGTCTAGATTTCAATATATTAAAGTTTTCATTTTTAAAAGTTTCAAATAAACTTTGAGGCACTTAGAGATTTTTTTGGGCCCAAAGTGGTTATAACTAGAAAATTGAGTCATACCTTGATAGAGCACTTCACAAGCTTTCAAACAATTCCAATGGCTCATCAATTGGCCTTTCAAATCAAAATTTATGGCCTCCAAAAGTTGGGTCTCTTGAATTGAAAAATGTGAAAATGTGTTGGATACAAAAAAATATTTGCAAGGGGGAGTTACACATGTTGGTGTTTGTTTTGACACATTATAGGGAATCTTTTATTAGAGATAAGTTGGGTGCCACTTTTGAGTGGTTTTAGCTCATGGTTTTGTAAATATCATTTGATGGTTTCATGTATTGTATCTCCTATATATTAGGTTCTTAAGATGAAGGTTGTGTGTGAAAGTCTTATAGATGTCGAGTTGCCTCCAAATTTCTAGATGGTGATACTCATGTGAAAGCTTATTCTGCAAGTATAATGTAATCTTTTTTTATTTTTAAATAATATATTGAGAAACTTTTAGAGTGTGGGGTTTTTCTCCCAAAATGGTTTTCCCATGTAAATCACTATGTTGTGGTATGAATGGTATTTATGTTTAGTTTTTATAACTATTGTAAATATATGAGAAATTTTGTATAACCATCTTCTCAAGATTAGAGTAGGAAGTTATTATTCTACCTTAGCTTCCTTACATGTAGTATCAGAGTGTAAACACCTTTGAATTTTATTATGGTTTGTTGGAATTTTTGAACTAATCTAGTTTTGAGTGGGAGCTTGTCTAGAAGATACTATGTGATTTTGTTTACAAAGGATTCTCATATGGAAAGCACATCAATGAAAATAGAGGTAGAGAAGTTTTCTAGTAACAATTTTGAGATGTGGAAGCTAAAGATGAAGGATCTATTAATTGATCAAGATCTATGGGATGTTGCTAATGAGAAATTTTCAAGACCTATAGATTTTATTTTTACTTCTCAATATCATGTCATGGACTGTAAAGCCAAGGGTATAATTAAATTATGCCTAGTGGACTATATTTTAATCAATCTCCATGAAGATCCTTGCAAATAAAATATAGAAAAAACTTAGTGAGATATATCAAGCCAACTATTTAGTAAATAATATTTTCGTGAGGAAGGAATTGTATTCCTTGAGAATAGAAAATGATGGAAAAATTGTAGACCACCTAAAAGTTTTCAATATATTGGTGGCTCAATTATCATTAGTTGGTGTAAAAATAGATGAGGAGAGATGTTAGATCTTTCTTTGTTCTATGTTTGATTCATGAGATTCTCTCATTATGAGTATTAGAAGTACATCTACTTTATTGAAAGTTTAAGATGTGGTTTTTTTCTCTCTAAAGAGATGGGGAGGAAGGTATCCATCAGTCCCAATGAGTACACAAATATTCATGGAAGACCTAAGAAAAAAATCAAGAAGAGTAAGAAGCATGATAAATCCAAATCCAAGAGGAGATCCAAATCTCCAATAAATTCCAAAGCTATTTATTGGAACTATGGCACAACTTGGACACTTTCATAAGTAGTGCAAAGAATTAAAAAATAAGAAAAATAAGAAATTTGATTTTTATTTTGAGTTGAAAAGAAAGAAGATGTTAATGCATTCATTGCAACTTTGGCCACTCATGCAAGTAATGATGCATGGTTAATTGAATCAAGTGTATCCTTCCATGTGACCTCTAAGAGAGATTTATTTTCTAAATATGAAGAATTCAATGGAGGTAAGATGTACTTGAGTGATGATTCTTATTTAAATATTGTTGGTCATGGAAAATTTAGAATCGAGTGTCCTGATGGTAGAATAAAAAGGATTAGTGTTGTGTTGCATATCCCTAGATTGGTATGAAATTTAATATCTATGAGAAAACTAATAGATGCAAGTTCTTAGGTAGTCTTTTTAGATGCATGATACAAGATGGTTAGAGGTGCTTTGATGATCACTAGAGGTGTAAAATTTGGCACATTGTATAAGATTGATGCATACACTATTGAGTACAATAATACTTATGTGAAAAGAAAGTATATGGCTATTTCATTGGAAAAGGTGAGGGTTTCATCTCTAGAAAATGGTCATGGATTTTATGTATCCTATCGCACAGAAGCTTGCATAATATACCTTCTTATGAAATTCTTCCAACTGCAAGCACAAAAAGAGAATATTATTCTACAGTTTGGAGAATTAAGGGATCTTGTCAATCCTAATCCTACTTGTTTCAAAAGCTCTCCTGAGTGCAGATAAAGCCAAAAATATGAATCTAGTACCTACCACTCTAGAAGAGGGAGAAGAGTTATTGCTTGATGTATACACTTAAAAATGGTCATATCACATTGTCTGGTAATTAATTAAATATTTTTAATATTTAATTAAAATCTTTTGATTCTATCTACATATAAATAAATTTAAATAATTTATTTATATTGTTCATGATTTCATTTCGATTAAATATTTAATCACCTTTTCATATTCATTTCTTAATTAATTAAATAAATGTTACAATTTATTTATATTAATTATCATATAATCTTAGTTTGAATATTTTATTCAAATAAAGATTAAAATATTATAATTCTTCTAAATATCATTTGTAATTAAATATTCCAAAATATTTGATTATTTCCTCTAATCCAATATTCATTCTTAAATCATTTCAAAATTCCTCTAATTCAATTCAAAAATCTATTCATAATTAAATATTTCCAAAAATATTTAATTAATTCTTCTAAATATTTCAAAAATCTTCTAAAGTCACATCATGATTAAATATTCCAAAAATATTTAATTCTTCTATAGTTTTCAAAAATCAAATATCAAAAGCAATAAATAAAATTAAATAAATTTAAATATTTATTTAATTTGGGATTTATCTTCAACTCCCGGGAAACAAACTGCCAAAACAGAAAATTAAATTTCTCTGTTTCTGTGCAGGCTTGTTCCCGTGGGTTGAAGACAGGATTCCATTCTTCTCTCCAACCTCTCAACCTCCCCCATTTTCTTCTCAACCTCTCAATCTCTCACCATTCAAACTTACCAGACAAATTCATAGCCGTAGATTCTTGCCAGCCGGGATGAAGCCTGCAAAAAATCTATAAATACAGCTGCCGGGAGCTCCAAAATCATATAGAATTTGAAGCAAGTAAACTATAGGCAAATTGCATAGTATTCCCAGCATTCATAGAGCATTTTCATAGCAATAGCATAGAATCATAGCATAATAGCAGTAGAATCATGACATTTTCAATTCACAGCCCCTGTACATAATCTACAGCCCCTGTCCATATTCATCTGCATTTTCACTTTCATCAGCATCTAGAATAGTTTTCCTTTTGCATACTCGTTCTGCAGCAGCCATTTGGAGAAGCTTACACAATCTGAGAGCCAAAAAGCTTCAAAAGAATCTCTGTGGATAGAGAAAAATGGGACGGCACTAAAGATTTTGTTTGTTTAAATTTAATTTAAATTTCTTTAGTTTAAGGTTTCATTTAGTGTTTTTGTTTTCATTTACATTACAATTAAGCATATAACACATTTTTGGCGCCCACCGTGGGGCACTTGCCCCCTTTTTAATGTTTTGTTTGCAGTTTTTTTGACAGGTTACAGAAAAAATAGCGGAATAGCGTAGACGACACGTTTTCAGAAGAACACCTCCAGTTTAGCGTCCGTAACTAATCTTTCAACGCCTGTAACTAATCTTTCAGCGCCCGTGACTAATCTTTCAGCGCCCGTGATTACTGTTTCAGCGCCCGTAACGACTGTTTTAGCGCCCGTAACTAATCTTTCAGCGCCCGTGACTAATCTTTCAGCGCCCGTGATTACTGTTTCAGTGCCCGTAATGACTGTTTTAGCGCCCGTAATTAATCTTTCAGCGCCTGTAACTACTATTTTAGCGCCCGTGACGAATATTTCAGCGCCCGTAATATGTTTTGCAGCGCAAATTTTTAGAAGACTGTAATCTGTAATCTGTAACTGTAGTTTAGTCTAACTGATTCCGACGTAGCCGCGGACAGTTATTAAAAATCTAAAAGCAAAAAAAAATAAAAATTATCAATCCTAGGGTAGACATCTAAAGCATAAAATAAAGCAATCCTAGGATAGACACTTCATTTTTCAATTTAGGCTTAAAATGAATTTTCTGTTTATGTGAAGCAATATCTTCACTTAGTTAGAAAATTTTTATTTTGGTGCTTAACAATTGAACCTAGTGTTTGCTTTGTTCTCAGTGATAGGCCTATGCTCTCCCCTTAACTGGGTGATCAAAATGCCAAACTCACTTATTTATTTTTATGCATTTTTAAGTTTTATTAAAACCTTGTAGAGAGCCTGCTCTTGTGGGAAAAAGTACTCACCCAAGAGGAACGACTCAAGTGGGTTCAAGCCAAAGCCAGGCTATTCCACCCCACTATAAAATTTAAAGCAAAATTGGGGAAACCCTCTTTTGACGGTAGTGTGCATTGATAACCATCCCCAAAGCCTTTGTTCTAAAGGTAGGGAGGTCTCTCGAGGGAGTCTATCATTTGCCGCACCGAACGGAAATCCTTACTATGAACCTAGTGTAGTAACTAACCGAGTCAGTTTCCGAACATTGTTTCAATCACAGTGCAGGGGAGGGAAGAATCTACCCCCAAGATACTCACCATATAACTGCCAAGGATTGTTTGCTCAGGGGATCCGGTATCCACTTCCGTCACTCTGAGTACGCACCTGGAAAAGACAAAAACACGGGCGCCCTTTCGGGGGTGACACGGCTGTGTGAGTCGATGCAGTTTTAAGATGTGGGCTGTTGATTGCTATGATGACCTACTTGAGAACTAAGAGTGAGTCTGTTTGAAGTGCTTGTCATGTGTAAAACCTGTTAAAACAATTTTTGAAAAACATTTTGGTTACACACTTGATGTTTAGCATAGGACTTAAAACAACTGTTTTAAATTTGTTTGATGTGTTTTCATTACATTAATTTAGATAAAGATCATCCAAAACACTCATTATCATATTGATCAATCTCATGTTACGAGATTGGAAATCTACAAAATTTGTAAAGAAATCCGTTTCCAAAAGGATTAAGAAGCCAAAGAAACCTCTCAACCACAAGAAATTATTGAAGAAACAACAATTCTTATATCAAAGTCGAAAAGTTTTACTTAAATATAGAACTTTTCTTCATAGGTATCATGATTGTGTTAGAGGTCTTTCAGATGATTATGCCATAGAGCCCTTGTATTCACAAGCTTATTTTCAAAGAAGAGCCCTTTCTCAAAGGCATAACCATAGTCAACGCATCCGTTTTAGTTATATTCCCCAACCAGCAATCGAATACTCTACTCGTCCAAATCAAATCTTACAATAGAGAACTTAGAATACATTAGGCATCTATCACAAAATCCATCTTTTTACAAAGCCATGATCAAAACTTCATAAAGTGCAAAAATCATCATTTTCTTGATCTTTTGCTTATATTCCCACTAACAGGATTTTCATCCTTTCACTTAGGGAACAACACAAGCTACAAGATTAGAAAATTTCGTATAAGTCATAGAATTTTCATTCTATTCTGACTTTCATACATACCACATCAATTGCACTATTTCACTCTTTTGATCAAAAGTAAGTAAAATTTGGAGTAAAATCTATGCCTGTTCTCACGAGATCTCAAAAACAAATGGAAAAAGACGAGGGAGAAACTACAACTAGTAAAATGGGTGATCGAAATGAAAAAGAAGAGGAAACATTTAATCTTGATGAGATAACGGAAGAAAAGCTTCAAGAAGCAGAACAAGATCCTCAATTCCATACTCTTATGGAAGAATCCTAGAACGTAACAAAGAAAAATATTTTCTTACATTAGCTAATCAAGGAGCTAAGTTGCCTCACACCTTTGACATAGAGGGGATTAAACAAAATCCTGAAAATCCTCCTAATGACTTTAGTGCTCTTAACCAACAGATAAAAGAATTACAAGGGCAAATAAAGGAAATGCAAGGAGGTACAACAAAGAAATATGTTTTGGAAGACATATCTCCTTATCCATTTGATAGGAGTCTTCAAATGATCCCATTTCCAAAACATTGCGAAATTCCTAAGTATGATAGGTATAATGGAAAAACTGATCCCATAGACCATGTTAGGGATTTCCGAAACATGAGTCTTGAATTCGCCTATGATGATACTTACTTGATGCGATTATTTCCACGAAGTCTAGGTGTACAATCCATGGAGTGGCTTTCAAAAATCACTCCACCTATCAAAACTTTTGAGGAGTTGATAAATCAGTTTATCTCACAATACTCCTACAATATTCAACATCAAATAACAATGCTTGATCTTTGTAAAGTAAAACAAAAAGTAGGAGAACCCTTTACTACATTTTTACAAAGATGGAGAAGGTTATTTGCACGATATTCTCGTCCTATTCCTGAAAAGGAAAAGATGGATATTTTTATCAATAGCCTTGATCCAGAATTAAGCTATAGGCTTAACCTTCATTGTCCTCATAACTTTGAAAAACTGATTGAAAATGCAATCACTATTGAAGGGGCCTTGGTTAAAAGGGGAGTGATAAAACTTGATAATCCAAGTACATCAAATCAAAACAACGATAAAACAAGGTTTTGGAATAGAAACAAAAATGTTGTTAATGATGGTATAGTGGATGCAAATAATTTACGAACAAGACCATCCGTTTTCAATCTATCAAGTGTTCCAAGAAACAATTCACAAGGAAATACAATTCAACAAGGAAACAACAATCAACAAGGACAAATTTCCAAGCAAGAGAACATGACCAATCAAAATACCAATCAAAATCGTGGTAATTTCAATAATAATCTTGGCAATACCCAAATATCAAATCCGTCTAGACCTTCATTCTTTTCAAATCGACGGACTTTTACTGCTTTGGGTCAATCTCTTGAATCTGCTCTCAAGGAACTTCTTGATAATAAGGTTATCACTTTACCACCACAAAGAGATTATGAGCCACGAGTTAAACCACCATCATGGAATGACTCGTATTATTGCAATTATCATCGATGTAAAGGTCATAGAACAAACAATTGTCAAGCTTTGAAAAATCTAGTACAAGATTTAATTGACAATGGTACTATTACAATTGAGGGACATCATACCAATGATGATCATCAAGCATTCAAAGATCCTTTGCCAAACTACCAAAAGGGGGAAACATCGGATACCAAAGCCAAAAGCATACATAATGTTGAAGACAATATAATCCACCATATTTACAGAGATGATAATCGGATTAATGTTATCAAAATTAAAGGAAAACAAGAATATCAACAGGTTAATGTAACAACAAGAGGTCAAGCAAAGGTTGTTTTAAAAGGAAGTTCATCTAAAACAACTATTTCTTCTCCAACTCAGTATAATCTGGTTGATCAATTGAGAAAAACATCAGCTCAAATTTCTATTCTTGAACTTCTTAAAATATCCCCCATACACAAAAATATTTTAGAAGAAGCGCTTGTGAACACAACTGTTGATACTGATCTAGATGCAAACAGATTTCAAGCCATGGTGGGACATTTGTCTTCCCCCACTTGTCTTTCATTTTCGATAAAGATGATGCTTCTATGACACATCCACATAATTCCTCGCTCTATCTTGAAGTCATGATTCATAAACATCGAATTAGACGTGTCTTAATAGATGGAGGAGCCGGTTTGAATATTTGTACCTTAAAATTGATAAATGCCTTAGGAATTTCAGAAAATGAAATTGATTCACGAAGGAAGATAACCATTAAGGCATATGATGATGAAGAAAGAGCTTCTAAGGGATTAATATTGCTACCTATCAAAGTGGGACCTGTTGTGAAGAATACTTTTTGTCAGGTTCTAGATCGAGATCTGTCTTATAACATACTTTTGGGTCGTCCGTGGATCCATGATATGCAAGCCGTACCATCAACATATCATCAATGTATCAAGTTTCCATATGATGGACAAGAAATAACTATACAAGCTGATTACAATAGTACCCAAACTTGTTCCAATCTTAGGGTGAGTCAAGATGTCTTTGTGCCACACAATAGAGAAGCTCTTGTTGTTTCTTCTTCCAATCTACAAGTCCAATTGCAAGAATTGACAAAGAATCTTGATACTAAGCTGAAGTTTAAAGACAAAGGGGTAGGTGAATATTCACTATCTCTTTCTACTTTACCTCTTTCTCCAAGATCACATGGATTACCAACTTTATCAAATCAAAAGATTGCAACTGCTTCTACATCTCAAACTTCCGTGCCAATCACAAAGTTTGATGGAAAATTCATTAGAGCTAATACCACTGAAGAAGAAGCTGAAGATAGGGACATCCTAAATTGGCTATACAAAGATGAAGATGAATCTCTCTTACACATTAAGTTACCTAAAGAACAATATGGTAAAGGGTACGCTATCATGCAAAAGATGGGTTATGAAGGGAATGGTCCTATAGGGAAACGAAGAGAAGGAATTGTGGAACCAATTCAGCCTATTTCAAAGCATTCAAGTGATAAAACAGGACTTGAGTATGGTAAAGATAAAGAAGAACTTACTTCACAGCAGACATCATTAGTTCATGAAGGAGAATCCGTGTCAGATAAATCTCATAAATCAGTTTTCCAATTGCAAAATAGTTCAGATACTGATTCTAATGAATATGAATGGGACACCATTTATAATGATGAATTCTGGAGGGATAAACAAATTGATACTATACATAAATATGCACCTGTTCTTATACAAGGAGAAGGATCAAGGCCTCCACTTGATTATGTTTTACAAAGCGATCATGACTCAAGTGAGGAAGAGTTAGATTCTAACGAGATTGATAATCAACAGTAGAATACCATTATAGACCTTGTCTACCATGAGGATGACAACCATATCATGATTTTGACGATTCAAGACCTTACCCAACCTAATGATCTTATGCCTTTAGTTTATCCAGAACTTATAGATTGGGACATTGACGCACCTATCCATATTCCTACATTCAGTAATGATGAAGATGTTATAACTTTCCTTTGTTCCTCAAATGAAGAAAACAATTGTTTCATTCAAGAATCTTATACTCATGATTTTGACAAGGAGAGTGTCAAGTCTCTTAGCTGCAAAATAAATGAAATAAAAGATGGATCTATTGATGAAAACCGAAAAAAGGCAATGATAGATCAAAACAAGAGAAAAATAAAGAGCAAATCTGACAGTGAAAACCTTTCTGAGGCACTGAAGGATGAGAAACTTGACACTCTTCCCAAGTATTATCATGAAAGATCTTCTATTTTGATTGAACCAACAGAATCAATCAACATAAGTACACCAGAGCAGCCAAAAGTTTTGCAAATTGCAGCATCATTAACAGTTGAAGAAGTCCAGAAATTCATGCAATTCTTGAAGGATAATCAAATTAACTTTGCTTGGTCATATGCTGATATGCTAGGGTTAGATCCTAATCTGATAATGCATCATTTATCTATCAAACCTGGGATAAAACCTGTAAAGCAAAAGCTCAAAAAGATGCATCCACATGTTGCATTATTGGTCAAGGAAGAATTAAAGAAGCTTTTAGATGTTGGATTCATTCGAACTATTGACTATGCAGAATGGATTTCAAACATTGTACCTGTTTCAAAGCCAGATGGAAGGATCAGAGTTTGTACAGATTTCAGGGATTTAAATAAAGCATGCCCCAAAGATGATTTTCCTTTACCTAACATAGATCTGATTGTTGACTTAACTGCTGGACATGCAATGTATTCATTAATGGATGGATTCTCAGGATACAACCAGATAAAAATTGCACCAGAAGATCAAGATAAAACAGCGTTCACATGTCCTTGGGGTACTTATTGCTGGAATGTAATGCCATTCGGGTTAAAGAATGCTGGAGCTACTTATCAAAGAGCAATGACAACTATTTTTCATGATATGATGCATACATTCATGGAAGATTATGTTGACGATTTACTTGCTAAATCTCATACACGAGATGAACACCTAGAAATCTTGTCAAAAATCTTTGTCAGAATTGAAAAATTCAATGTTCGACTGAATCCAAAGAAGTGTGTCTTCGGTGTTACATCTGGAAAACTCCTAGGGTACATTGTTTCAGAAAAGGGTATAGAAGTTGATCCAGAAAAGGTACAAGCTATAATGGACATGCCTCCACCATGAAATATCAGTCAATTAAGATCCTTGCAAGGAAGATTACAGTCCATCAGAAGGTTTATAGCTCAACTAGCAGACAAAAGCTTGCCATTCACACATCTATTGCATAAAAATGTTCCATTTAAATGGGATGACAAATGTGAAGCAGCATTCAATCAGATTAAGCAATATCTTACACATCCACCAGTTCTAATTCCGCCTATTCCAGGAGAGCCACTTATACTCTATATTTCAGCAACAGAAGTATCTTTGGGTGCATTGCTAGCACAAGAAGACTCTACAGGTAAAGAAAGGGCTATATATTATATCAGCAGAACCTTAACAAGACATGAGTTAAACTACAGTTTCATTGAAAAAGCTTGTCTTGCAGTAGTGTTTGCTTCTCAAAAGTGGCGACATTATATGTTGACTCATACAGTTAAGCTGATAACAAAGATAGATCCATTGAAATACCTATTAAGCAGAGCCACTTTAACAGGAAGACTTTCAAAATGGGTAATGATCTTAAGTGAGTTTGATATTCACTATGTAGATCGAAAAGCGATTAAGGGCAGGTCAGGCAGATAAGTTAGCTGAAGCTTCAGAACGTCCAATGCATAGTGTTTCTGCAGATGTCAACACAGCAACAATTCAGAGAGGTGGGCATGTATTTTGGTCGGTCAGGGATTCTTTTTGTTACACCTGAAGGACATACCATCTCACGATCATATCGGTTGATGTTTCCTTGCACAAATAACATAGTAGAATATGAGGCATTACTCATAGGATTAAAGATAGCTTTGGAATGGCAGATTACAGAGCTGGAAGTTTATGGTGATTCACAACTTATCATTAATCAAATTAATGATGACTATCAAACCAAAGATGATAAGTTGCTACCATACAAAAACATGGTGGATGATTATAAGAAATATTTTGTGTCAATCAAGTTTTCACAAATATCAAGAATTGACAATAAAGCTGCAGATGCAATGGCTACCATTGCTTCTTTATTACAAATATCGGAAGATCAAACCAAGTATGAATTCTTGGTGGAACAATTGTTTTCTCCTGCATATGATAATCTTGAAACCCAAGTTATATGTCATTTAACCGGTTCAGATTCACCCTTATATGGAAAAACTTATACCTATTTGAAAGATAACATCTTGCCTTTAGATTTATCCCGCAACCAAAAACGGAATTTCATACGCCAATCATCCCGTTATACCTTAATTGCCAATATCCTTTATAGACGTGGTCTTGATGGTACACTCCTTAGATGTCTTGAACGTGACGAATCTGAAAAAGCCTTACAAGAGGTTCACGGTGGTATTTGTGGAACTCACTCAAGTGGTTTGACCTTAGCGAAGAAACTTGTCAGAATGGGATACTATTGGCCTACCATGGAGCAAGATTCTTTTACTTTTGTTAAGAAGTGTTCTAAATGTCAGATCCATGGGAATCTTATTCATGCACCTGCACAAGAATTGCAACCTTTTATTTCAACATGGCCTTTTTCTCAGTGGGGATTAGATCTTGTTGGTAAAATACATCCTTCATCGTCAAATGGTCATAAGTTTATCATCACAGCTACTGAGTATTTTACAAAATGGATTGAAGCTGTTCCTCTAACAACAGTGACTGGTAAACAGATATCTTCATTTATCCTGAATTACATTATTTGTAGATATGGAATTCCTAATTCTATTGTTACTGATAATGGAAGACCTTTTAAGAATCAGGATGTTGATGAACTTTGTGAAAGATTTCATATCCAACACAGGTACTCTACACCTTATTATCCACAGGGTAATGGTCAAGCAGAAGCTTCTAACAAAACCATTTTGAAGATATTGAAGAAGACAGTAAATGATGCTGGACGTGATTGGCATGTTCAACTCAACCCAGCTTTGTGGGCATATAGAACTAGTGTTCGCACACCAACAGGAGCTACACCATATACTTTAGTCTATGGAGCAGAAGCGATCTTACCATTGGAAGTTGAAATACCTTCGCTTAGGGTTTCACTTAAGGGATTGATAAGTGATGAAGACTACCGAGTTTCTCGCCTTCAAGAGCTCGAACTGTTAGATGAAAGATGCCAACATGCAGCTGATCACTTGAAAGGTTATCAACAAGTCATGTCTCGTAGTTATAACCACAGAGTTAAGCCACGGGCATTTCAAGTGGGTGACTTAGTTTTGAGGGAAAATCCATGTAATCAGCAAGATAGAGAAAAGAAAGGCAAATTTGAACCTAATTGGCTTGGTCCATTTGTTATTGTAGCAGCATATGGTTCTGGAGCATATCAGTTATCCACATCAGAGGGGGACCTGTTTGAAGAGCCAATCAATAGTATTCATCTTAAGAAGTTCTATGTCTAAAAAGTCCTGAAAAAATCAAAAAAATCATAAAAAGTCCTGAAAAAATCAAAAAAATCATAAAAAGTCCTGAAAAAATCAAAAAATCATAAAAAGTCCTAAAAAAATCAAAAAAATCATAAAAAGTCCTGAAGAAAATAAAAAAAAGAAATCAGAAAAATCCTGAAAAAGTGCAATAAAAAAAAGTGGTGAAAACTTGGCAAACAAGCGCTCCTTGTGATTACAATGGGCTCCTCCATTTATTAGTTTATGTCTTATTTTCACTTTAGGCATCATTCATCCACGTCTATCATCTGTATATATCTTTCATTATCCATACCATATAATGGGAATCTTTAGGTTTCATCATGGCTTGATGAATTTGTACATATCTTTTATCTTTAGGTTGTGTTTACATTGGGGGCAAAACGCAGAAACATACAAGAGAGGGGCAACGAGCTTTCAAAATATCACAAGCAGACAAATAACAGCTTGACAAAACAAAACAAACATTGTCAAAACAAATCAATCACAAACATATTTATGCCAATGAGAATCAAAAACAACATGATCCAAACAACTATTGAAGTGAGAATATCAATGATGATAACCAAATTGGATGATCTTAATCTGAATAAATGTTTGAAATGCCTTAAGCAGAATTTGAATAGTTGTTTGATTTTCTATCATATCTCTGGAGTAATTCGATGATGTACTGAACTAGAAAAGCAAGGAAGGAGTATGATTTTTCTTTGTCTTCTGTTTGTGAGGAAATCATTAGTACTATGCAATTTGGTCGCGAGACATGCTCTACTATGGATCATGGATGACATTTGGGAATTTGCATGGGAAAAGGGTTAACTCTTGTTTGTTTATGCAAGCAATACTCAGGTCATCTTGGTTCAATTATACCTAGATGTTTGTATTAACTTGCTATATTAAAAATCATGAAAGCAATACTCAGGTCATCACTGGTGCTAACATACCCTTTGATGCTTGTATTAACTTTCAACATTTCAAAGCTCTATGATGATACAAAAAGCACACATAAGCTCTCCAAATGGCAATATTGTATGAATGTCCTGCATGGTTAGTATAGATTGCATTCATGTTAGAATCTGCATTTTGCATTTATAGATTTCTAAAAAGCTGGCAAAGAATCAAAGATTTATATCTTTTCAAATATGACTGAGTATATTTTGACATTCACAAAATATTGTTTTATACATTTTACATACCTTTGCATTGAGAAAATCATAAAAACAAAACATACATACATCATACATTCATTCATCAAATAAATTTCGTCTCATACCATCATGTATATAAATAATCATAAATCATGAAGCCATCATATAGTACACATCATATATATACATCATGTAAAATCATCACTGCATTTCATATATTTCAAAAATGAATGTCAAAATGTACAAGGATGTCAACTACAAGAGATATAATATCATCAAAAATGTGATCATCTCACGGTGTATACAAAATGTCTCAACAGAATATCATAAAAGAATCATGTACAATGCACTAGGCAGAGCTATCCTGTGATGGAGCTGGCCTAGGACCTGTATCACCTGCCCCTGATGGACCTGCTCCACCTGACCCCGGTGGCCCTCTAGGAGGTAATGGTTGTGTCACACCCCTACTGGTAGTACGAGAGCGACCATGAGTAGATCGTGACTGAGTGTAGCTCTCTCTCTGCTCAGCTGGGACTGCATCATGATATCTGGTGCGATAAAACTCTGCCTCTCGAGTAGCCCTCGTAACCTCTCTCATCATATCACCTGGCAAAGTGCTACCTGCCACCCTCTGTAGGCTATCTGCTAAGGCAATGGCCTGCTCACCCCGCTGTCTAGCCGCATCTCTCTCGGCAGTGATCGAAGTCACCTGACCCTGCAACTGTGAAATCAAGGCCTGTGCCTGTGATAGCTGAGCCTGTAAGCTCTGTACTGTGCTCTGCAAAGAAGATATCTGACTCGCTACTGTCGGATCCACTGACGGGGATGGGTCAGTATGCCTCATCCGTGGTCCACCTCTGCCTGCACTACCTCCTCTGCCACCTCTCCTGCCACCTCTCCTGCCATCTCTCCTGCCACCCCTACCATCACCACCATCATCTCCATCTGAGTCATCATCTCCACTACCCTCCTCGTCATCACTGTCCTCTGAATCGTCATCACCTGACTCTGAGTCTCTCTATCGACGTCTCTGTCCAATGATAGGAGCAATGGCCTCATCAGGATCAAACATGCGTGGAGGTGGATGCTGTAGAACATACTGTACATACTCTGGTGTCGCTCCTGCATCAAGAACATCCACCTGGTAATCCCACATCTGTGCTCCTAAACTGATGAACTCTGCCACCGCTGCATCATAAGAGATCCGTGGGCCCCGCACTGCAAGCTCTGACTGTCGCCGCGCATAAATAGTTGAACCAACAGGCATACCCTGAATCTGACCAAACTGTCGCAATACACGTCCAGCAAGGAATCTCTCCAAGATCCATGTGGTCCGTCCAATCAAAAATCTGGAAGTGCATACAAAAGGCATCTCCCTCGCATCCTCTGGCCATGGCTCACAATCCAAATATGGCCTCCAACATACTGTGTCCAAACTATCTAACAGCCGCTGCCAATACACTAGTTTGCCTAGTCTAGGCTGAGCAATAATATGTGAATATCTCCATCTGTATGGTCGACCAGGTGGACGATCTCCTCGAGTCAATGGACGTAACACTGCAAAATGCTCCCATGCCCATATCTGTAATAATGAGCATCCGACAGCAAAACTACGGCCTCTACCATATACAATGTGATGTAGCTCGTCATATAAGTGGGCTAGCATACAGGTACCCCATGCATATCGTGTCCCCTGCATCACCATGCTCTCTAAGACACGACCCCATCCGATCGCGAACCCCTTCGACCTATGGTTGGGGCACAACACACCTCCAATGAAACCTGCAAGCACAGCTGGTAAAGGTGGATAGGTATCTGTAATCTCACCCCATGGGATGAAGTACCCAGCAATCTGAGTATCTCTAAATATCCGTCTCAAAGCAAGAGTACCTCCAGCCTCTCGTCTGTCAAAAACAACAATCTCTCCCATCACTGGGATCCGTAAGATGCGATATACGTCCTCGGGAGTCACTGTAATCTCGCCGGTCGGTAAATGAAAAGTGTTGGTGTCGCTATGCCACCGCTCTGCAAGTGCTATCAATAAAGCCCTATTGAGGCGAACCTCGGGCATATCAAGTAATGAAGTCAAACCACAAGCATCAATCACATCTCTATCAGACTGTAATAAATGTGGAATCAATGACCATGTGCTCGGGAAAGTCTCTCGTAACTGCAAGACACCTAGTCTCTCCTGTTCACATACATCATCAAAACAACATCAATATCAAATCATCTTAACGTATCAATCCAAAATGAATCAATCAAATTATTTGTTTTTCATTATCATTATGAAATGCGAATAATATCAAAATCATGTTTGTTTTTAACAATCTTAGAAGCAAACAAATCAATCAAACTATTTGTTTTTCATCATCATGGAACGCAAATAATCAACATCAAGTTTCTTTCTAACAACTTTAGGAGAAAACTTATTTATTCTATTTGTTTTTAACAACTTTAAAAGCAAATTTATCAGCTACTATTTGTTCTCCAACAACTTGGGAAACAAATTTATCATGTGGAACAAAAAGCGCTACAGAACTAGTTGTATGCGCTACAAAATTCTTTATTAGTGCTAAGGAAATTTTTGCGCTACAGAATCAATTAATGGCGCTATGATTTCTATCAACGACGCTATGGAAAATTTTGCGCTACAAGATTTGTTAAGAGCGCTATAAAACATTTCAGGTGCGCTATGATATCATATGCGCTATGAAAATCACCAAAGGCGCTATGAAATATATCACGGGTGCTATAATATTATATGCGCTATGAAAATTGTCAAATGCGCTACGATAAGTCTTAAGAGCGCTATAGTATTAAACGCG